>CM070875.1:154127202-155327202 GCA_036365515.1 Torymus aiolomorphi
ACTTTTAAAAAATATTTTTTAAACTATTTTCTATAATTCCTATAAAAACTTTTTCTATTTCTCACAAAACTGATTTTTGCTATTTAAATTATCTCTTTATCTCTTTACAATATTTGTTTGTATGTATTTGCTATGAAAATGTTTTCTTTTTCTTACAAAAATCATTTTTCTTATCTGTAGTATTACTCATTAAATTAAAGCCGTACTTTCAATAACAGAATCATTTCTTTAAATTATTCATTATTATATTTTCTCTACAAAATATTTCCAAAAATGGTCCATCACTACATCTTTTAAAAAATCCTTTAATAAATTATTTTACAAAACTTCTACAATCCTTTAATAGTATATTACGCACCAAAAGGAAAAAACTTGGATATTCCACAGCTCGTGTAAATTGCCACCCGAGCCGAAGGCAAACACGAGCTGTCGGCTGGCTAATTTTACTCCCGTGGAGCGTATACTATTTTTTTGCCTAGCGAGGTCGAAAATGCAACCTTCGCGATCGGGCGCCGGGAGCGAAAGTGGTACTTTTGACCCACTAGGCAAAAAAAACTTTTGCAAGCAACGAGAAATTCTTTTCCAAAACCTTTACAATCACTTTACAAAAACTTTCACAAACGATAAGAATTTTTTCGGAAACCATAGGAATTATTTTTGTTACGATTTAATAATCGCATACAATAAATAAATAGAGGAGGACTCGATAAAAAAACAGCATGGCGTGACTCGGCGGGGAATCGAACCCCGGACCTTTCGTTTTCGCGACGAGCGCTCTGACCACTGAACTGCCGATGCCGGTGCACGTCTTTCCTCCAGTCGTCCTCGTGTTGCTGCTATATGTTGTGCATACTATGCACACGTAACATTTTCCGAAACCTATACAATATCCTAAATAATTATTTACGTTTTATTTTATGAAAAGGAATTCTACAAATCAATAATAAATTTTTGCGTTCTAAAGTCAAACTAAATTTCTTTCACGCGGATACTGAAAGTCAAACCCAAAAAAGTTGTGAAATCAATTAAAGTGTAGTTCTATACTTAACAAACATTATTTATAATGTACTTTTACTCTTAAAAAGTTGTGAAATCTCGATCTCTAAAAAATTTTTTACAAAAGTAAAAACTAAACTCTCGAAACTACTGTCTGACTGTTCTCAGAAATGTATTCAAATTTGTTCATCTTTCTATACAAATTAAACACAAGAAAGTACTGAAAAATATAAAACTTTCTACGAAAGTATAAAATAAGGCAAGTATAGACGTTTTTTCTGTATAATCTATAAAATAATAATATTTATGATTTTTTAAAAGAAATCAAATAAATACCAGTCAAAAAGTCTTTCACTTCTTTGAGTCATTGTATGCTGAACAAGTTATATGTAAGCATCCAAATTGTTTACTGCAAATCAAACAAACGAAAGTTGTGAAATCAATTATCAATAGTCAAGTAATGCAAACATCTCTCGGAAACAACTGTATGACTGTTTTCAGAAATGTATTCAAATTTGTTTATCCTTCTATACAAATTAAACATAAGAAAGTACTGAAATCAATTTATTGTAGTCAAGTACCCATTAGATAACTTGACTGACATAATAGAACTTTTCGTACCTTGCGTGTAAAATAACATTTTATGACCACGTTGTAACTTCAAAAATATTCAGCTAGTGGGCATAAAGTATTACTTAACACCTAAGAGGCGCAATAGCTCGCATACTCCCATACAAAACCTTATAGAACCTACGCACTTTATGCCCGTATAGGTGAAAATTATTTTATGACTATTATGTTTCTTTTCATTTCTAAAATTCATAAGAATTTTTTGAGATATTTACGAGAAGTCAAAGTTTTGAACTTTCTATAATATTACGCATCTTGGGAGGACAAGAGAAGTCTAGAGCTGCTCTAGCAGGGGTGGTTCTCCAATCTCCCACACATACTTGGCGGGCCCGACGGTACAAATGGGTTGCATTTACATATTAAATACTGATCCATGAATGTATCACTCTGTTTTTAAATAGAAATTGCAAACCCGCGTGAAAATATCATATGAGATCTCATATATGTGAATATCGGACATCAGATCTCTTATGAGATTTCATATGAGATCCCATAATATATAAAATTGTAGATAACATTATATATGTGTGTGTGTGTCTACGTGTGTGTGTGTGTGTGTGTGTGTGTGTGTGTGTGTGTGTGTGTGTGTGTGTGTGTGTGTGTGTGATCTGATATGAGATCTGATGGCTGAAATACTCACATGAGATCTTATATGATATTTACACGCGGGAAAAGGATAAAAAATAGGTGGCTTATAAAATGGTTAGTAAAATCTAAAGCACTTTTCAGTAGATTCTTTAGTACAATTTATATGCATTTTTATTTCATTCCCGTTTAAAAACGACGGACACAAGGAATAGTATATTACACACCTAGGCAGTAAAAATTAAGAAATGTCTCAGATCACATGTAATTGTCAGCCGAGGCGAAGCCGAGATTGACAAACATGTGATCTGAGGCTTTCTTTTTTACTGGCCAAGGTCTGTATTATATTTTTCTGCTCGACGGCGCCGGAAAGCGGTAACTTCGTTTCGCGCAGCGGCTGGGAAGTTGGCGCCTTCCGGCCGGAGGACAGAAAAAATATTTTGGGCAATGCAAGTAAATCATGAGATTCTGCACATATCGACGCTCCTTACGAAAACTAGCACGTTTTTTGGACTCTTTACGAAGACTAGCACATTTCGGAAAACTGCAACGAAAACTAGCATAACTCACGACTTTGCCGCGAATACTAGTACAATTCGCGAGCTTGCCGCGAAAACTAGCATCATTCGCGAGCTTGCGACGAAAAGTAACACGATTCTCAAGGTTGCCGCGAAAACTAGCACTTCGCGTCTTCGTATTAATTTACATAAGAGGCAGTGAAACGTGCTAGTCTTCGCCGCAATCAAGCGGATCGGGCTATAGTCTTCAACACAAATCAATGGGGCGTGCTAGTCTTTGTGGCCAACGCTGAAATGGACTAGTCTTCGTGGCAATCTGAATCGTGCTAGTTTTCGTAAGGGGCATCGATATGTAGGGATGATATATTTGAAAAGTATCAATTAAAAATTAGAGTCATTGTAATTATTTATTAATTATAGTAGACTTATAGATATAAACATTTTAATGAATTTATGCAAAAATTTAGAATTCTAGATTTACAAAGCCCACCGGTAAACTGCAAACCGTCGGGCCCGCCAAGTATGTGTGGGAGATTGGAGAACCACCCCTGCTAGAGCAGCTCTAGACTTCTCTTGTCCTCCCAAGATGCGTAATATTATAGAAAGTTCAAAACTTTGACTTTTCGTAAATATCTTAAAAAATTCTTATGAATTTTAGAAATGAAAAGAAAGCATAATAGTCATAAAATAATTTTCACCTATACGGGCATAAAGTGCGTAGGTTCTATAAGGTTTTGTATAGGAGTATGCGAGCTATTGCGCCTCTTAGGTGTTAAGTAATACTTTATGCCCACTAGCTGAATATTTTTGAAGTTACAACGTGGTCATAAAATGTTATTTTACACGCAAGGTACGAAAAGTTCTATTATGTCAGTCAAGTTATCTAATGGGTACTTGACTACAATAAATTGATTTCAGTACTTTCTTGTGTTTAATTTGTATAGAAGGATAAACAAATTTGAATACATTTCTGAAAACAGTCATACAGTTGTTTCCGAGAGATGTTTGCATTACTTGACTATTGATAATTGATTTCACAACTTTCGTTTGTTTGATTTGCAGTAAACAATTTGAATGCTTACATATAACTTGTTCAGCATACAATGACTCAAAGAAGTGAAAGACTTTTTGACTGGTATTTATTTGATTTCTTTTAAAAAATCATAAATATTATTATTTTATAGATTATACAGAAAAAACGTCTATACTTGCCTTATTTTATACTTTCGTAGAAAGTTTTATATTTTTCAGTACTTTCTTGCGTTTAATTTGTATAGAAAGATGAACAAATTTGAATACATTTCTGAGAACAGTCAGACAGTAGTTTCCGAGATTTTTAATTCTATTATTTTATATTAACTTTTTTCACGTATCCAATATAATTTTTATAAGCAAAAATATATATAACAGAAAAAATAAAAATATATATTTTCATATTATAAATAGCTTACAAAAACGTCACAGGATATGTTAAAGAAAATTTAATTAAAAATTTGAAAATTATTTTTTTATAAATATTTTTGTAAATTTTAAATAGAAGTAATAAATATAAAAATTCAATGAAATAAAAGAAAATTATTATTAAGTAAATTATTATTAAGTATGATAATGGAATATTTGAAATTTAACGAAAATAAAATTATATTAATTTTAAAATCATTTACAATAAATTATATTAAATTCTTTCATGTATCCAATATAATGTTTAAAAGCAAAAATATATATAAAAGGAACAAATAAATATATATGGTTCTAAATAATAAAAAGCTTATAAAAACATTCAAGGGTATATTAAAGATAATATAAATCATACAATTTATTTTTAATTTATTATTTTCCTAAATTTCAAAATGTAATAGAAATGATATAAAACTATATTTAATAAAATTTCATAAAATTTTAGGTATAGTGGTAATGTATGGCTATTGGCGAAGGATGCCACTTAAAATAACAATCCAACGGTCCATGAACAGTACCCCCAAAGTGACGTGGAAAACTGTTCGTCTCTTCAAACAATCTTTATAGTTAATAAAGTTTATATAAAACGAATTAACGCAACACAGTTATTGGTTAAATTTAAAACATTGTTCAATATTTATAAAGTAAGTAATAAAATAAGTTTAATTTAAAATAATGAATATCAGGGTGATTTGTTCTCTTATTCGAAATTTTTATCAGTATAATATATAACTCCTATACTATTAACAGCTTTCCACGCCACCCGAGAGGTACTGTGAATATGCGCCAATAGAAATGTTAAATAACATACGTGAAGGTTTACCTGAACATGAATTGAAATTAAAAATAAATTCAATAGTAATCTTAATTCGAAAATTCAAATAAGTGATGGATTATGTAATGGAACCCGACTCAAAATAATAGGATTATATAAATATAATATAAAAGCTGAAATCATTACAGAAGAAAGTAAAGGAAAACAATTTTTTATTCCCCGTATAACACTTAATACTTGTGAATCGTCTACATTGCCGTTTATCTTATACAGGAAACAATTTCCTATTGTATTAGCTTTTGCTATAACTATTAATAAATCTCAAGGTCAAAGTTCCGATAACATGGGATTATTTTTAAAAAAGTCTTTATTCTCTCATGGTCAATTATACGTTGCTCTTTCAAGATGTAAAAATCCAAATAATATATACATACAAAATGAATCAGAAAATAAAAATCAAATAACAAATATTGTTTGGAAAGAAATATTAGATTAATTACATTTTTTTATCTTATTTTCTTTTATTATATTATGATATTAAACATTTTTAATTGTAACATATTTAATACAATTGCCAATAGATGGCCAATCAAGGAGATTCAAGACCTAGTCCATTAAGATGGGATCCAACACAGAAAATATATGTCGAAGTAGAAAGTATACAGCATGCAAGATATTTGGATGAAATAAATAAACAACTACAAAATCATATTAATCCGGAAGATGAATATGAACATGATTTAATTAATCAAATAAATGAATATAATAATGGTATCACACAAGGACAAATTCCATTGATTTGGAATCCAGAACAAAATAAATATAATGAAGTAGATAATCTAAAAGATGCCGTTAAACTTGACAGGTTAAACGAAATGGTGGAAAAATATGAAAAAGAAGAAAATTAGTATAATGAGTATAATAATAACTTACTTAAAGAGTATGATATGAATTATATAAAAACATTAATTGAAACATATAAATAATAATTAAATTAATTGATAAAAATTAATGAATATTTTACAAAAAAGTTTAAGAGTTAAAATAATTATTAGAAGTCGAAAAAATTAATTTTTTTAACAATAATTTATCCTTCTTTAAAAATAACAAATTATGTCCTAACAATTAACTACATGTAAAAAAAGAAACAATAAAAATATACAATTAGTTCCTAAAATACATGTGAACCCTTAAAGAATTATATTAAAGAAAAATTTTATTAATAACATTTTTCGTAATGTTCAAATGATAACAATCAAACTTTTCTTAAATATGTAATATTTAAAATTTTACGAAAATAGTACTGAAATTTTGAAAATATTATAAGTTCATTAACATTTCTCATATTCTACACATATTCTACATAATGATAACATATAATGCTAAAATATATATAAAAGGAACAATAAATATATGTGTTTCCTAATTATGAAAAGCATACAAAAAAGTAAAACATTAAAGAATATGTTAAAGAAAAATTTTTCCAAATGAAAAATTATCAAAATTTTCATAAATTTTAACTATTTTTTAGTAAATAATACATGAAAAATACGTGGTAAAATAAGTCATGTATAAAAAGTATACCAATTTAAAATTAAATATCGAAAGTGGTTACGTAGGGCTATTGGCGACGGATACCACTTTAAAAAAAATCCATCCTGCCTATTCACAGTACCTCTAAGGTGGCGTGGAAAACTGTTAAATATATATAACTTATATATTATACATTTCATATCTTTATAAACATTTTTCAAATGGGATCTTTCTAACTATACATATCGGTGGTAGGCGAGCAGAGCGAGCAGGGGGGCGAAGCATATATACACACACACACACATATATATGGGAGCGTCCAGCAGAAACGGGCCATCGAGCGCGCGCGGTGCCTTTTTTCGCGTAAAAGGCGCTCTGTTTAACTCGCTCATACTCGTATGCTGCGTCTTTGAAAAAAAAAACCAAGGACCTATATCGATAGATTTTTTTCTGCTCTTTCCAATTGCGCCATTGTTTTTATTGCGAAACGCGTTCTTCCGGACGAAAACTCGAGTTGAATATTGAAAGCCATTTTTCTCAAAGTATATTATGTTTTTTTTTTTTCAAAATAAACTACACCATTGGAAAGTACAACTCTTAAGCTTCAAAACCCTATCTTGGAGAAGTTGGATAAATAAAGGGTTTAAAAGTAACAACATGAAAAAGACAGCGCCGAGGGTCCGCGCGAGCCCCTCGCGCCCGTGCGTACGGCACGTTTAAGTGCACGCTCTATTCAATTCGCTAATAATCGTGTACCAAGTCTCTGAAAAAAGAACTAAGGACATATATCGATAGATTTTTTCCTGCTCTTTCCAATGGTGCTATTATTTTTATTCCGAAATGCTTCCTTCTAGTTGAAAATTCCATTTGAATGGTTACACTCTATTTTTTCAATAAAATATCAGTCTTTTCTTCAAAATGAATTATATTCTTCAAAAGTACAAGTCTTAAACTATAAAATATTATATTTTTAAGTTGAAACATGAAAAGTTCAAAAATAGTAAGATCAAAAAGACAGTGGCTGCCCGAACTTTTTACGCTATGCTCAAGGGCGGATTAATACACGCGATGTGCTATTTCGCCCTTTCTTTTTTGTAAATATAAAATGTTTTGTAACTTACAATGCCAATGCGTGGACATAATTTTATGGATCTAGTTGTAACAGTTAGTATAATATTACAATGAACTTTGTTCATTTATATAACAAAATTTGAAAAACATAATATATTAAACATAAAAATATCAATGAACGCACTGAAAGTGGTGAAACAGAAATTTAAAATAACCTTATAGATTTTTGTTTATTTGGAAAAGGCGGACATCAAACGAACCAATGAATAAGCGAATATTATTTTTTATTAGCCGACGTTTCGGGAGCGTTAGATATACTCCCCTCTTCAGGGCTACAAGATATGTAAAAATGGTAAATGTACAACGTCATGATATTTTTTTAAATAAGAAAAACAAGTCGGAGAATTCCATAAAATTTTTTACCATAAACAATTATTCAGTCATTATTAAAACATTCGGTCCTGCCGCACATACATCCACGAGAACTACACCAAACTTTGAGGAAAACGTTAAGAAAATTCAAAATTTAAAAAATAATATTGTATTGAATTAAGAATAAAATAGATATCAAACTGTAACTTACTACCAACTTATGCGTAATTCTCTCATGATTACTATCGGATAAGGCGAGTGCCATCTCCGATAAATAAACTAACAATGAGAGGCATATGTGACTTGTTAAACGGGGAACAATAGGCGATTTTGGAAAAACTGTTGGGGATCAAGGGTAGGGAGGCAAGAGCTGGAAGTGGGAGAAACGGCACACGGAGCTGTTCGAGTGATATAGGAGAGCACGAAACGAGGAAGTGGGCAGAGCTAAGCCTATACAGCGAGAGAGTCCTCGCTAAGTAAACGTGCTCGTGTGTGCCACTTCCACGTTCACGTGCGCTCCCAATCATTCGGCAGGCTCATGGACGTATAGAATGGGGAAAAGGAGTATGGAAAGGCGAATGCACCGACACACAGCACCGAGCTAAGAATTGCAATGCAGTCTGATCTATTTCACAGTGTCTTTATATGATTTTTTTAGAAATTGGGTGTCTTCTATGCGGTTAAGAGTATTGCTGTGATAGTAGATGTTAAGCATTTCCGAAAAAGAGCGTCTAAAAAAGTTAGATTCTTTGTCAAGGATTTTGGCTTTTTCGAAGTCTATATTGTGTCCTGTTTCTGACACATGCATGGCTAAGGCAGAAGTATTACCTTATAGATTGTTTAATCTGGCATAACAATATTACCTTTTCCCACAAAAATAATAGCACCATTGGAAAGAGCAGGAAAAAATCTATCGATATATGTCCTTAGTTCTTTTTTCAGAGACTTGGTACACGATTATTAGCGAATTGAATAGAGCGTGCACTTAAACGTGCCGTACGCACGGGCGCGAGGGGCTCACGCGGACCCTTGGCGCTGTCTTTTTCATGTTGTTACTTTTAAACCCTTTATTTCTCCAACTTCCCAAGATAGGGTTTTGAAGCTTAAGAGTTGTACTTTCCAATGTTGTAGTTTATTTTGAATAAAAAACATGATATACTTTGAGAAAAATGGCTTTCAATATTCAACTCGAGTTTTCGTCCGGAAGAAAGCGTTTCGCAATAAAAACAATGGGACCATTGGAAAGAGTAGGAAAAAATCTATCGATATAGGTCCTTGGTTTTTTTTTCAAAGAGGCAGCATACGATTATGAACGAGTTAAACAGAGCGCCTTTTACGCGAAAAAAGGCACCGCGCGCGCTCGGTGTCCCGTTTCTTCTGGACGCTACCATATATATATTATTCATACCCGTAACTTTGAGGATCTGGAGTTTGCAATGATCCTTGCAAGCGCCCACTTGCAAGGTGGAAGGTTGTCCGAACGCAATAGGCAAAGATCGCCCACTTTGACCGGAGGCATCTTCGTGGTCCATTTAGGTCGTTGTTGAATACAGTGAAGGTGTTCTTGAGACCAACGGTTCCAAAATGCTCGTGCATGCGTTGGAGAAGTTGCCATCTTGACAGGCGATGAGTCGGAATTCCTTGGAGCGACGGTTCTGGTACAGCAATTGGTGACATTCCGGTCAGGAAGTGTCCCGGTGTTAGAGCCGAGAAGTCTGATGGATCGTCCGTGAGTGGTGAGTGGACACGAATTTAGGTATGCCTCCACTTGTGCCAGTAGGGTAGACATTTCTTCGAATGTGCCGTCCCCGGCCAGTCTCTTGGTGATTTCTCCACTTTGAGCCGTTGCTTGCTGAAAGAGGGTGCGAAGCTCTCTATCGGCTCCAACAAAGTTAGTGCCACAGCTGCTTATCAGTACTGCACAGCGACCACGTCGTGCGATGAAGCGACGAAAGGCAAGCAGAAAATCTTGTGTTGCATACCCAGACACGGCTTATGGTGTATAGCGCGGGTGCTGAGGCGTACAAAGGCCGATATGTAACTTTTGTAAGATTTGGTACCCCGGCCTTTTGATATGCGCATTGAAATCGGATCGGCAAAGTCTATGCCGGTTGTGCGTGAAAGGTCTGGAGCGTTGAACTCGTTCGAGTGGCAGATCAGTCATTATCTGTGTAGCTGGCTTGGCTTTATGTCCCCAACACCGGTGACACTGCGATATAAGTGATTTTACGAGTTGACGTCCTCGAATGATCCAGAATCTCTGCCTTAGGAAGTTGAGCATTAGCTGTACTCCCCCGTATAGCATCTATTGGTTTGCGTCCGTTACGATGAGACGCGTTAGGTATGACTCACGAGGCAGTATTGCACGGTAAGCTTCATCTGGGTGGAGAAGCGAGTGATTGACTCGTCCTCCTACTCGAAGAGTTATTTTCGTCGATGAATGGATTTAACGAATGAGTGCACTCTTGGTAGGAATTGATTTCTTGTTTATTGCGACAAGCTCCTTATCGTAATGCAGTCGTTGAACGTACTAAACCCAGTGCATCAATGCATTATTGATTTGCTTTGGCGTAAGAATGGGTAGTGATTCTCTTGGTTCGTGCACACGAGTTTCCTTTGCCTTGGTAACTTCGATGAATTTTAGGCACCAGGCCGTTATGCTAAGTAGTCGATTTAAAGAGATGTACCGCTTTAGTAGATCGGATTCTGAAGTTGATTTGTTTGGTTGGGTAGAAACAAGTAGGTACGCTGTGGCGCGTCTGTCCGGACACTCAACTGGTTCAGGTTCTTCAGCAGCTGTTGCCCATGCCTTTGCAGTTTCGGTCAAGAAGGAAGACCCGTTGAACCAGAGTGAATTTCCTGCAAGATCGCTCACTGAAATGCCTCGAGAAGCTGAGTCGGCTGGATTACACTTGCCGGGTACATGGTGCCATATTGCCAGCGGGAGCGTGTTTTGAATTTCAGACACCCGGTTAGTAATGTAAGTTTTCCAGGTGGCTGGATACTCTCGTATCCAGGCCAGAGTGATAATAAAAAGCCGTGAAATTCGACGAGGAGAGCGTCGTTAGAATAGCCGATCCAACGAGGTACGGAAATGCACTCGAGTTGCGGCAGTTGATGTGCGTGTCCTTCCCAGCGCTCTTGTAAACGGATTGGCAGCGGATCGTCCCACTGTAGCCCAGTATGCCACAGTACCTGAAGAAAGATTTTGAATGAAATCGTAAATGGGACAATCCAGACAATAGGGTCGTATAGCTAAGCGGTGAGGGCACTCTGCGCTTTGTGAGCAACTCTACGTCCGCAGGTTTGTCAAAGTTGAAAGCAAAAACATCTGCCCTCGGATGCCAGGAAACACCGAGTGTTCTGAAGAAGCCTGAATCTTCCGCCTGAGGCAGTTTCTTGTTCTCCATCGGTGCTCTGTCGGTGGAGGATACCCCCAGAACGCAGTGCTATTTCATGCCCATTCGCTGAGGGGAAATCCACCTGACTCGAGCATTTGGACAATTTCCGTTTTCAATTCCAGTAATTCTTGAAGTGAATCTGCTTCTGCATATACGTCGTCAACGTGTGTCTTTCTGCGTATTATAGCGGAGGCTCGTGGGAAATTCTGTTCCTCATCGGTGGCAAGTTGGCGCAGGCATCTTGTTGCTTCATATCCTGCATGTGAGTCCGTAGGTGACGGTTGTAAGGTAAAAGTATTGTATTGGATCGCGTTCTGCCTCGCGCCATGTGATTTGTATCATGGATTGATCTTCATCAGTTATGCGAACTTGCCTGAACATTTTTTTAATGTCGGTTGTGAAGGCGAAGTAGCGTTTGCACCAGGCCACCAAGACGTCAAATATGTCGAGTTGAAGCTTGGCCCCAGCGTGAAGGCAGTCGTTTATTGGAAGTTCGTCGGGCAACTTTACCGAGCCGTTAAAGACCACTCGCAGCTTTGACGTGTTCCCGTGCATCTTGAAGACCCGTGGTGTGGTAGAAAGAATAAGAGCTGGCCTCATGTGTTCCAGTTACCGATATTCATCCATAAATTCGACGTATTTTTCTTTGAATTGTGGAAGTTTTTTGAAGTGTTTCTCAGTGCGTAACAGTGCATTTAACGCCGCTGAGCTTTAATCACCGAGTTGAATCAAATTTACCTTCAAGGGCATTCGAACTATGAAGCGTCCATGCGCATCCTGTCCATGAGTCGCTCTGAAGTGTTTCTTCACATTCGAGTTCGTCGGTGGTCAGCGGTTTTGGTGGAGTTCGTGAAGATTCCTCTTGGAGCCAAAATCTTTCCAGTAGTTGTGATAGTCCAGTTTCGCAGATACACTGCTGGCTAGACACGGTGGGCGCAGGGTTGCCTTGATTTATGGATGTATCTCCTGACAGTATCCAGCCGAGCTTAGTTGATTGCGCTATAAGATCTCCGTCGGGGCTGCGATAAAGACCTTCTTAAATTATTTGAATGAAGGTGTCAGCTCTAAGTATCATTTCAATACGATCCCTGGAGTGAGGCTGTGGGTGGCAAGGCAGAGATCATTCACGAATGCCAGGCTCGACTCTAAGCGGCGTAGAGGTGGTCTGTTAGCTTTGGCAGAATTAGCGCGCGTACTGTAAGTCTTTGCTGACTGTCGGATCTTGATGCTATCTCCCAATTTATTTCCCAATCTCTTCTTGTGATAGGGTCCAGCTTCTGCACAGTCATGTGAACTAGTAGGTCGTCCATTTGATCCACTGGCCTTTGCAAAGTTTTGAGTGCCTCGATTGCGTTGTGCATGTCGTCTCGGAGTTGCTTCAATGCGGAGTATGATTTGGGCGCCATGGGCTTGAACTGAAAAAGTGCGTTAAGGCATTGACCAATTAGTATGCGCTTACTGTCAAATCAGCGTTTCCCACGCTCGAATGTAATTATCGGCAATGATCGGCATATTTTTAATTAAATTCGCTGCGTCACCAGACAAACTTGACTTTAGGTAGTGCATCTTTTCAACCGGGCATAGGTCTTCATTCATGCGAATTAGTGAGTCGAAGTAATCCTTGAAGGATGGCCAGTCCGCGTACTTTACTTGCCAGTAAAGTTGGGCAGTGAGTTGGGCAGTTAATTTTCTTTTAAATGGAATCAGTTTTAAGGTGATATATAATTTATTGTAATTTTTATAGCCGAAAATTGATGAAAAAAGCTTAGTTTTCTTGAAAAAAAAAAATTTTATTCTTTTTTATTCTACAATTTTTGGCGTCGGTTTCATTAAGCTAGCTTTATTTGTTTCTTAAATATTTGGGAAAAACTGTTTTTGAGGGTGAACTTTAGGGATAGATTTCACCCCCTAATAGTGTCTATCAGCACGTATATATATATATATATATATATATATATATATATATATATATATATATATATAATTATCACTTAACCCCTTTATGGAGCCCATCCCTGTATATTAGTACCTACGCCCAGAGTTCCCGTATACAAGTGACTAAAGAAATGATCCCTCTCTGGGTATAGAAACTCTAGATCGGGCTCCATAAATGCCGTATAAGAATATTTTATGGGACCCGGGCTCCATAAAAGAAAACGGGCTCCATAAATATGCTCATGTGTATAAAAGGGCTTCATAAATCTGGTAAAAGAAATGTGTGTGTGTGTGTGTGTGTATATATATGATATGGTTGTAAATTGGTACTTTTGAGGAGATGTGAACCTTTCGCTTAGAGTTCGGACAATGTGACTAAAGAAATAATGACCCTCAGGTTACCAACTCTGGAAAAAGGGGGTATAGATTTCTCCTCAAAAGTCGCGATTCTTGCTTTGAGAAATTTGAGGAGTCTCTTCAAAATGCCGACATCTCTTCAAAAGTACCGATCTATATGTTGATATCTCTTCAAATATACCAATTCCCATAGTTATTATATATATATAATATATATATATATATATATATATATATATATATATATATATATATGCTAACTCACTATATATAGTCACAGCCTGCCGTACCGACGTCGAGTATAAGCCGTAGTTGAAGTAACTCATGCGCACGAACGCGAGATGGCATGTCGATGCAGAATCTGAGCTGCATCGTCGTGATGACTAGCGGACCGCGGCGAGCCGGCGCGGCCATCTTATAGTTCGCTACGGTATTCTGCAACCGCTTTTCGTTTCGCTCCACCTTGTTTCCACCTGTTATTAAAAGAAGACTCGTTCGTTCTTTTGAAGAGAAGTACCGTGTCAGAGCGCGAATCACGAGAGTTTTGCTCGTGATATACAAAAATAGTGTATTGAAGTACTTCTGCGGTTTTCGCGCATTAAAGTTCAAAGTTCAAGTGCGACAGGCTACTATCACCTGCCGCACTCAAACCACTTAGTGTCTGGAGGAAGTAATAGCACTTTTCGTGTCTGCTCCACCGCAGCATCAAGATTTTTATACCACTCAGGAAGTAAGACCAGACACGTCCGAGACCGATCAACTACTTGAGCCGTTGCTAAATTGGGTAAAAGGTAAGCGTGCACGCATTCTTCCGCGCCACGTATTAGCTCCGCGTAACCGCTTGTCCAGGCTCGTCGTACCTGGACATCGGCTTCGAGTAGGCGTTCTCGTGCGGTGAGAGCAAGTGCGAGGAGAGAGTGTAGGCATCGGGCTCGCACTGCATCAAGGTTAAACGCTAGGTCAAACCACCGGCTTTTTCAAAGGCGGTGAGTGCGCACAACAGGTGCGCACACGTGTAAACCCGCCGTCTGCCCTCTCTCTCACATCTATACGTGTGTGCGTCGCGCGGCGATCGTGACTGCTCTCACACTTCGTCGTTTTACTCGGTGAGCGCGCGCGTAGAGTACCGCACACGTGAGGCGTATTATACCTCACGTGCGCGGCGTAAATTACCGCGAGCGTGACGTCAGTCTCCGAGGCAGCTGACGTCAGAGGTAACGTGCTGGCGCACCGTTTAGATAGGGAATACGCAAATCTAAATTCATTTCTTTTATATTTCTGATCCATTATCACACCACAACTTCTTTTATTTAATAAACAATAGTCTTTTATTATTAACATTTAACCTCTCGAGTTATTATTTCGCGACCTAGTCATTCCCCGTTCCCCACCGCCTCCGCGATCGTTACGTAAGAGAAAACATATCGTTTTATCTGAGCAGCCGGCACACGAACCAGTGAACGAGAGTTCGAGTCACTGGTGAGAAACAAAGCGCAAGTCTTCGACTTGCGTGTTGCACGGTAAGTAACCAGATTAGGTGAACATTGCACGACGTTGTAGCGTCCGTTGCATAATCTGGCTATTACATCTCCGGGAGTTGAACCGAGAGATATGGAATTGAACCGCTAAGGTACGCAGGTGAAACGTGCCTTAGCCCGAAAATCCACCCCGTGACAACTGGCGCCCTAAACGTGTGTGTGCTTGGGAATATCGCGAAATTTTGACTTCGAAGGAGCAAAGTTCGAATCCCAAAAATTTCTTTTTGCGTTTTTCCGATTTTTTTTTAGATATTTAGTTAGGAAGTGACTAAAGTACAACAACCAACCTACAGCAAACCCTCTGGGAGTAGAAGTTCGAAGATTTTTGAGAAAAATCAAGATAAATTGCTGTAGGCTACAAAGTAGCTATTTTTTTTTTTATATAGATTATCGTGTCAAATAGTCAGATACGGTGCGTCTAGGCGAAATTAAATTGCGAGCGAAACTTTTGTTTGTTTAAACAATAATTATAATTTGGTTAAACAATAATAAAAATTTGTGAGGAGAAGCATCAGGGGATTGAACACTCGACTAAATTTGTGACGAGCGTTTAATCGATACCAGTTGCTAGCCTAGTGAAGGCTAGTATAGACAATACCCTCAGGGGATTCGAACCAGACACAAAGAATCGAACTGAGGGGTAGATTCGAACCCGCGGTCACCTGGCTGGCATTTAATTTTTTTTTACAGAGTAAAAATTGTAAAACAGCTGAAAAACAGTGACAAACCAGTAATTCGTGCTAAATCGGGATCGAAGCACCAATTACTGGCAAGTTAAAAAAAAAACCAGCCAGGGCTTTTTGAAACCGAGCGTCTGGTATCTAACCCTCTGCAACTCGAAGTGTAATTCAGAGTGTGGAGGTTAGGTAGAACTATAATATATTATAAATTATTTATATATATTTATTTATTGATTTGTAAATTAAGAGGTGCGTCTTAGGGAACGATCCCTTAAATAGAAACCGCACACACAACCACACTCTGAAATACACATTCAAGCGCATGTAAAGAAGACTACAAGCGAAACAAGAATTCGAAATGGCGCAGAATATAGAGGAAGCCATCGGAAATTGGTGCCAATGTTTGATGGCAAAAGAAGTAGACGATCATCTACAGACACTGAATTTAAAAACCAGCGGCTCCAAATTTATAAAGATGAACAGGATGTCGCAGTGGCTACTTGGAATATACGAACCGGAGGATTTTCAAATGGAAGAAGAGCAGGATGAACATTCCCTGCTCATAAAGAGAGAAAACCTCCGGACCAGGTTCATTCAAGAACACAGCACGGAAGACCTTCCACCAGCATGGGAGAACATAACGGGTGAATCCATGGACGAACCGCACCCGTTAACCATGCTGGCAGAGGACAATACGACAAGAGCCAACCTTGAGGCAACAAGGTTGGCAATAAAAGAAACCGCGCCGCCACAGCCGACAGAAAAAGAAATAACAGGCGGTAAAACCACAGAAAATCTGAGCCAACAGGACTCTGGCAATTTAGTAAACCAGAGTTCTGTGGTAGACGACGCGACGCTGGCACAGTTTTCCGAGCCGATGGCCAGCGATGGCATCCGCATCCGGCATGAAGTTCCTGGTGCCAGAAGCATTTTTAGAGTTGTGCGGTAACATGATGCAGGAAAACAAAACATTGCGTGCAAGCTGCGCAACACAAGGAGCAGCATCTAGCACCAGGATGGAAGACGACCGGACCAGACAACGGAAGAAACACGTGCGCCTACAAGACACATATACGTGCCAGTACCCCGTCGATCCGCATCGAGAGGGAGCATCGTCCCCCCAGGCGCATTTTGATGACAGGGCCCAGCCACTGTTGGGTAACCGTGGCAGAACCTGGGGGGAGGGGGGAGGATTCTCGAGGAATGAAACCTCCGAGAACCTCGGCGCCAGTGGAGTCGAAGATTCGTCGTTAAGAAGACGAGCCTTCCCCATTGTTGACGTCGGGCTCACAGTGAGAAAGTGGAACGTGTCGCTCTCTGGCGATAGAGGCCAGAGCATAGAAGCTTTCCTGGAGAAAGTAGAAGCGTGCCGCGGATTGACTAGCCTGTCCGAAGCAGAGGTATTCCAGGCCTTGCCTGAACAACTAAAAGGCGTGGCAGCCATGTGGTTCCAGGTAGACAAACACAAGTGGAACACATGGTCAGACTTCTGTTCGGCAGCTCGGCGTTGGTAGGAAACCGGAAGAGGTTACCAACAACGCTTATTGATGGAAGCAACCGCCAGGACACAGGGAGAAGATGAACTCGCGAGAGATTACATAACCTGCCTCCTGATTATTATAAGAAAAATGGAGCCGATACCGAACTTAGAAAAGCAACTTGACATGCTCCATCGAAACTTGAGGCCGGGACTCCAAAGGTTCGTGAGGAGAGCCGACTTCAAAGATATCGACGAGTTACAAGAGATGGCGAGGGAAGCCGAACTAACTCTCGATATGGAGAAAACCTTCCGCCCTCCACCGCCTCTGGAATTGACTATGTTGCCTGAAGCAGCCTATAAGTCAAGGAGTGTGAAACCTGCGAAGCCAAAAATCTCCGGAGTGAACTCTGGAGAGTACAATGGCCTCGCAGGCAAAGAAACCTTGGCGGATCAGTCGATACTGGCCGCTATATCGAGGTTAGAGGCCGGACTGAACGAGTTACGCAGCAAACAAAACGCTCGTACATCCGGCCACAACCCAAGGAAGAAAGGTGAAAATCGCCACGAAAAACCGGCGAACACCCCTAGAGGGAAAGAGAAAGAGAACCGAACATTAACCGGTGACGGTAAGAAGAGCGATACCGGCGGAAAACCCAAGCGTAAGAGCGACAAACCGGCCGGACCCATAACGTGTTGGGGCTGCGGCAAAATAGGTTACCATCGCTCGTTTTGCCCCGACTGTTCGGGAAACGAGAACCGGCGAGATTGAATGGGTCCAAATCCGCCGAGACCACTCTAGAGGCCCAGAAAGAGTCGAGGAAGAAGGACGAGATACCAACCGACCTGGTGGCAGCTGCCAGTCAGGTCAAGACTGAACAATGTCCAGACAAAGAGAAAGTCGGACAACGGAACGACTCCATGAAGGAGCTAGAACCTAGCTCCAATCAAATTCCTGTACAACCCGACGAGCTGCGTTGGTGGGTACAGGTGGGGATCGGAGGGTTCCGCATTCGGGCACTATAAGATACTGGAGCCTCGAGAACGGTGATGGGATCGTTAGGACTGCAACTAGCTACCGAATGCGGACGTACGTTCCGGCCAGCTATGGGAGCAGGCGCCAGAGGTGCTGGCAACAACCTGCTCCGCGTAACGGGACATGTGGAACTCCCGTTTGAGTTGGGCGGGGTCAAACGAGACATACTGGTTTCAATAATACCAGAACTGGAAGTTGACTGTTATGTCGGTTCCAATTTCGTCCGCGCATTTGAGACAACGCACGACCCCGTAGAGAACAGGCTGATAGTGGGAAAATCCGGTGAGAGTGTAGGACTGGAATTAGCCCGTGTCTCTTCGTCAGATCCAAATGATCCAACACAGATCAGGATCGCCTCCATCGACACGATGAAAGCTTCTTCAGCGGGTCTCGCCGATATTACGCTGGAAGAACACCAGCGCTTACAAGCTCTTTTAACAAGAGTACTACCAGCAACAGACGCTCCACTCGGCTGCACTAATTATGCCGAGCACGAGATAAACGTTGGCAAAACTCGACCAATCCGGCAGAAACAATACCCGATTTCCAGAAAATTGGAACAGGAAATGCATCGACAAGTTCGAGAGATGCTTGCAGCCGGATTGATCGAACGTTCGTCGAGCCCCTCGGCCAGTCCTGCTTTCATGGTGCCGAAAGCTGGCAATAAACATCGTATGGTGATCGACATGAGAAAGGTGAATGCCACCGCAAAGGGAGATGCTTATCCGCTGCCAAATATGGATCAGATCCTACGGAAGCTCCAAGCCGCCCGTTATATATCAACCTTAGATCTAAGCAGCGCATACGATCAAATCCCTTTGAAAGAAGAATCGCGGGAGATTACGGCATTCTCAATAGCCGGTCTGGCGTTATTTCAATTTAAAAGAATGCCATACGGATTATCGAATGCAGGAGCCACCTTTCAGCGCATGATTGACAGAGTCATAGGGCCCGAACTAGAGCCATACGCGTTCTCTTATTTAGATGACATCATCATCGTAACAGAGACTTTTGAAGATCATCTAGCGATGTTAGAATACGTATCCGCAAGAATCAATGAGGCAGGCCTCACGATCGACCGAGAGAAGAGCGTATTTGGTAGATCTGAGGTAAAATATCTTGGTGTTCTCGTTAACCGAGATGGGTTTAGACCAGACTCAGATAAGATAGCTCCGGTTATGCAATACCCTGCGCCTAAGAACCTAAAACAGTTAAGGCGATTCCTCGGTATGGCATCGTTGTATCGGAAGTTTCTTCCCGATTTTGCCACGATCGCCGACCCTCTCACACACGTAACGAAGAAAAACTTCAGGTACGTGTGGGAAGAGGAACAACAACAAGCTTGCAACCACATCAAGGCACTCATAGCCTCAGCTCCGGTCCTACACCGTCCGGATTTCGCTTCGCGCTTTGTCATACAAACTGACGCAAGTGACTCTGGTTTGGGGGCCGTATTGTTCCAGGTGATAGACGACCAGGAGCGAGTCTTGGAGTTTGCGAGTCGCTCACTCTCTAAAGCGGAGCGAAATTACTCAGTAACAGAAAGAGAGTGTGTTGCGGTGTTATGGGTTATCGAGAAGTTTCGGGCATACGTAGAGGGATATAATTTCCTCGTAGTGACCGACCATAGCAGCCTGCGTTGGATTCGGTCACTGCGTAGCCCGACAGGTAGACTAGCAAGATGGTCGCTTAGGCTGCAGATGCACAACTTTGAAGTTGAGCATCGCAAAGGGAGTCTCAACCGCGTGCCGGATGCATTATCGAGAATGTATGAAGAAGACGAGGACGAAGAACAACCAGTCGTAGGCGCCGTCTCGTGGGCAGTAACCACGAAAGACGAGCGGTACCTCGGCTGGCAGAAAAAGGTATTAGAAGTACCTAATACTTATCCTAGGTGGAAAGTATTAGGCGGCCAGCTATACATGTATCGTCCAAATCAAGATATCGAGGAGGATTTAGGCGTAGATGACGATGCATGGAAACTGGTAGTTCCTGTGGAGGAAGAAGGAAGAAAGTTCTCTTGGAATGTCAGGACGACCCTACTGCTGGACATCTCGGAAGGGAGAAGACCTTCGCGAGAGTATCCCGATATTATTACTGGCCGAGATACTACAAGTCAGTAAAAGAACATGTCAGAACATGTTTGATATGCCAGCAGTGCAAGGTAGAGCAAAGGCCACCCCTCGGTTTGATGGGGCGGCGAGTTATTCATAAGCCTTGGAAAGTCATCGCGGCGGATATAACGGGTCCTTTTATCCGGAGCAAGGCCGGATTTGAGTATATCTTGGTCTTCCAGGATTTATTCACTCGATGGGTAGAGTGTATTTCTATCCGGAAAGCCAACGGTAAGACTATCCGAAAAGAGTTGAAATATAGGATAGTATTACGATATGGCGCACCCGAGGTCTTCCTTTCCGATAACGGAACCGAAGTTAAAAGCAGGGTAATAGACCAATATCTAGACGAGATAGGGGTTCATCACTCTCATACTCCACCTTACCACCCTCAAGCGAATCCGGTGGAAAGAGTTAATAGAACCCTTAAGACCAGTATTATGGCATTTGTGGAGGGAAACCATAATACTTGGGATGAGAAGCTACCTGAACTAGTGTTCGCGCTAAATAATGCACCCCATAGCGCCATTGGTAAGTCGCCAGCCTTGTTAAATTATGGCAGAGAGCCAGTGCCTCCCGGGACTAAGAGGAGGGAGCAAGATCAGGTAGTAGAAGAGACTGCTGTTCAAGAGGACGAAGACGCCTGGTTAGAAAGGATGAAAAATCTCAGCAATATGCTAGATGATGCTGGTCACCGTTCAAGAGAAGAACAAGAGAGGCATGCTGAGATATATGACGCCAGGCGAAGAGAACCGAAGTTCGAGGTCGGAGATCGCGTGTGGAAGAAGAATCGCGTGTTATCCTCGGCAGCTCAAGGAGTGATGGCGAAGTTGGCACCGAAATACGTTGGCCCTTACGAAATTTTGGAGAAGAAAGGGCCCAACACGTACAAACTGGTGGATCAGGAAGGAGATGTTGAAGACCTGGTCCATGCAGAACACTTGAAGCCATACTTCTCTGGAAAAGAGCCCGAGTATAACGAGGAAACACACGAGCGCGATATAACTGAAGGAGAGGATGACGTCGCCCAACCACCGGGGGAAGAAGAAGAAATGGCGAAGAGCGACCCGCCACTTGCGAGAACACAGCCGCCAGCGGACGCTGGGCAAAATCAGGACGAGGTTGGCGTGATAACGCAAGCTCGCGGGAGAGGTAAGCCGAGAAAGACTGCGATAGTCACGAGAGGGCCAGGCGAAACTTCTCCTGCACCGACCAATCCCGTTCCTGTTGCGAGCGAGCCCCCAAAACGATCTCGTGGCCGACCGAAACGTTCGCGGAATCGCGTACTAACCTGCGACCCCATCTCGACGTCCCCCCGGAGAACACGCGCGAATCCGAACTACGGTTGTCTTGGACAACTGAACCAGCAGCAGCTCCTCGAGCTGGTAGGCCAGCTGCTGGCACAGGCGCAGCTGATGCCTCCGACACCTGGCCGGATAATACCAGGTGCCGCATTACCTGCCATTGGAGGAGCCGTGGAAGGGTTCTCCGTTACCATAGAGGAACTGCCGGCAGAGAAGCCAGTAGTTACTTCGTCAACGCGGTCGATATTAAGACGACCGAAGACCGCGATAGACGTCACTACTCTGGTAGTTAGCCAGAGTAGCGAGGTCGAAGAGGAGTCGTCGACTCCACAGGTAGTGGAGCCTGTGGAGTCGGAAAAACGGAAGAGTTGGGCCAGTGAGGAGAGCCTCGCCCACGATACTCCGCAGGTAGAGGAGCCTGCGGAGAATAGCGAGTCGTGTGAGTTGTCAGGTCGCTCCCCCATGTCGGTCGCTTGGATGAAACTCGAAGCCAACTTGGTAGCATCTCGAGAGCTATCCCAGTTGGCTAGAGAAAAGGAAGAGGCCGTCATGAAGGAGTGGGATAACTTCCACGATTATGAAGGGGCGAGGGTCCACTCCGAAAAGTGGTTTAACCTGGTCCTGGGCCGCAAAGAAGAGCTCGCGGCGGCAGTCGAGTTTCGCCGACAGCGAAACGAGAATAGGGCTCGCGAGGCTCGCGAAAGTCACGAAGCCTTAGAGAAAGCTCGACGCCTCCGCGAGGCCAAAGAAAAGGAGATGGCCCGGGTCCAGGCAGAACTCGCGAGGGCCAGGGCAGAAGAGGAAAAAGTAGCCAGGGGTAGGAGGAGGCCTACCCCTGGTGCGACAACAGTACCCGTAAAGGAGTCCCGTCCGCGCAGACCGAAGAGCCGCCAGAGGAGTAAGTCTAGGAGAAGGTCCTCGAGGGGTCGCCCTCAAGAACAGGCACCCGCTCCTGCGGGATCTACCGGGCCCCCGAGGTCCCTTTCTTCTGCCCGGCGTCTGCCCGGAGAACCACGACAGCCGAGACGGTGCTTCTTTTGCGGGCACCTCAACGTCCGCAACCCAGCTACCTGCCCTGGAGCCGCGAATCACGACCCACTCAACCCGTTTTATTATCGGCAGAAACATCAGCAAAATTTCGGGTGATTAAGCGGCGCCGATTACTTTTTTTTTTGTTATTATTCTTTGAATGAAATTTTTTTTTTTATTTTTCTATAAAAGTCGCATTCGCTTGAGTACTTCTAGAACCTTAGCCCTTTTCAGGTATTAGCGACGCCGGATTGAATTGCAGAGTCCCATATCAGAAGATAAGTGACATCTGGGTGGGGGGTGTTACGGCCTGCCGTACCGACGTCGAGTATAAGCCATAGTTGAAGTAACTCATGCGCACGAACGCGAGATGGCGTGTCGATGCAGAATCTGAGCTGCATCGACGTGATGACTAGCGGACCGCGGCGAGCCGGCGCGGCCATCTTATAGTTCGCTACGGTATTCTGCAACCGCTTTTCGTTTCGCTCCACCTTGTTTCGCCTGTTATTAAAAGAAGACTCGTTCGTTCTTTTGAAGAGAAGTACCGTGTCAGAGCGCGAATCACGAGAGTTTTGCTCGTGATATACAAAAATAGTGTATTGAAGTACTTCTGCGGTTTTCGCGCGTTAAAGTGCAAAGTTCAAGTGCGACAGGCTAGTATCACCTGCCGCACTCAAACCACTTAGTGTCTGGAGGAAGTAATAGCACTTTTCGTGTCTGCTCCACCGCAGCATCAAGATTTTTATACCACTCAGGAAGTAAGACCAGACACGTCCGAGACCGATCAACTACTTGAGCCGTTGCTAAATTGGGTAAAGGTAAGCGTGCACTCATTCTTCCGCGCCGCGTATTAGCTCCGCGTAACCGCTTGTCCAGGCTCGTCGTACCTGGACATCGGCTTCGAGTAGGCATTCTCGTGCGGTGAGAGCAAGTACGAGGAGAGAGTGTAGGCATCGGCCTCGCACTTCATCAACGTTAAACGCGAGGTCAAACCACCGGCTTTTTCAAAGCCGGTGAGTGCGTACAACAGGTGCGCACACGTGTAAACCCGCCGTCTGCCCTCTCTCTCACATTTATACGTGTGTGCGTCGCGCGGCGATCGTGACTGCTCTCACACTTCGTCGTTTTACTCGGTGAGCGCGCGCGTAGAGTACCGCACACGTGAGGCGTATTATACCTCACGTGCGCGGCGTAAATTACCGCGAACGTGACGTCAGTCTCCGAGGCAGCTGACGTCAGAGGTAACGTGCTGGCGCACCGTTTAGATAGGGAATACGCAAACCTAAATTCATTTCTTTTATATTTTTGATCCATTATCACACCACAACTTTTTTTATTTAATAAACAATAGTCTTTTATTATTAACATTTAACCTCTCGAGTTATTATTTCGCGACCTAGTCATTCCCCGTTCCCCGCCGCACAGTGTTCTATTTTGAAAAAAAATGGACAAAATGAAATATCTCGCGAACGGATATCTATAGCCGGATGAATCCAACTGCATTTTAAAGTTGAAGTAATGTACAATAAAGGAAAAATAGTCCAGTACTGATCATTTGACCCTGTGACCTTAGAAATGAAAAATGAAAGTCGAGTAAATAACGAATTTTCGGCTTTTTCATTGTAGACTTTGTGGCTATCAATTTTTTCGATCAAAAAAATATGTACTCCTGTAGTGTTTGATGCAAGGAATCCGAATTTGATGTCAGAATTGTCCTATCGCACACCAATTTGTTTTTAAAGCTGAAAACTCCATAATTGTATTTATGTACCCATGTATTTTGATTCGCTGAATCCGAATTTGAAGTCGAAATTACTCAATAATATTCCATTTTTTCAGGGTCAATTTTTCGTATTTTTTATGAAGTTTTCAGATTTAAAAACAAATTGGTGTGCGATAGGACAATTCTGACATCAAATTCGGATTCCTTGCATCAAACACTACAGGAGTACATATTTTTTTGATCGAAAAAATTGATAGCCAGAAAGTCTACAATGAAAAAGCCGAAAATACGTTATTTACTCGACTTTCATTTTTCATTTCCAAGGTCACAGGGTCAAATGATCAGTACTGGACTATTTTTCCTTTATTGTATATTACTTCAACTTTAAAATACAGTTGGATTCATCCGGCTATCGATATCCGTTCGTGAGATATTTCATTTTGTCCATTTTTTTTCAAAATAGAACACTGTGCGCCGCCTCCGCGGACGTTACGTAAGAGAAAACATATCGTTTCATCTGAGCAGCCGGCACACGAACCAGTGAACGAGAGAAGAGTTCGAGTCACTGGTGAGAAACAAAGCGCAAGTCTTCGACTTGCGTGTTGCACGGTAAGTAACCAGATTAGGTGAACATTGCACGACGTTGTAGCGTCCGTTGCATAATCTGGCTATTACATCTCCGGGAGTTGAACCGAGAGATATGGAATTGAACCGCTAAGGTACGCAGGTGAAACATGCCTTAGCCCGAAAATCCACCCCGTGACAATATATATATATATATATATACAGCGAGTTATAATGTATTCATATGAAAAAATTTTTGTTCTGATCTGAAAAATGTTTTGGTTACCTAATGATAGTTTTTACATTACTTATACTGTTATACAATTGTTATTATATTATACATACCTATATACATGGCTATTACATCTCCGGGAGTTGAACCGAGAGATATGGAATTGAACCGCTAAGGTACGCAGGTGAAACATGTCTTAGCCCGAAAATCCACCCCGTGACAATATATATATATATATATATATATATATATATATATATATATATATATATATATATATATACGGGATATTATAGAAATACTTATATAATATTAAGAAAGTAGTGATTCAAGTTTCAAATGCATTCTTGATCCTGGTATCGGTAACTCTGATGTCAATCAGTTATAACATCTATTCAGAAAATTCAAAGTAAGTGAGATTTGAGCACATTGCTAAATATATTGTATGAAGTATTCGACAAATCAAATTAGTTCTTTAATGTACATTTACTGCTAATACAACATTTTGTGGCTAGATAAGTGACATGAAGTCTTCAAATGATACTCAAACACAGAATGGCTTACGGTTGCAGGATTTAACAATTTTATGGTTTTTATCAATTTTGAATGTGCAGTAGAATTTTTTCCTTAGCTCCACCCGGCTGAAAAAACTCATATGAGACTCACTTGAGAATCATCTGATTCTCAGGTGAGTCTCATGCCGAATTCTCATGTGATTCTCAGATGAGTCTCATGCGATTCTCATGTGAGTCTCATGTAAAGTTTTTATTTCAAAATTCTTTTTTAAGCATTTGGTTTGAATTCATGAAATAATTCGATTTTTTTCTTTTTTCAAGTAAAATTAAATATAACACTTTAATTGTAATTATAACTAGAACAAAACAAGTATAATGTTTTACATAACATAATTTTATGAATTGGAAAATAAATTTTATAAAAACAAATTTTACAATTATATATATATATACACACACACACACACACACACACACACACACACACACACACACACACACACACACACACACACACACACACACTCACACACACACACACACACACACACACACACACACACACACACACACACACACACACACACACACACACAGACATTTGTTTTAACAGATTTATGGAGCCCTTTTATACACATGAGCATATTTATGGAGCCCGTTTTCTTTTATGGAGCCCGGGTCCCATAAAATATTTTTCTCGGGCGTTTATGGAGCCCGATCTAGAGTCTATAACCCCAGGGTCCATTATTTTTTTAGTCACTTGCCATAGGGATCTCTGAGCTGTAGGTACTAATATACAGGGATGGGCTCCATAAACGGATGGGGCGATAATTATATCTATATATATACATATAGGGGGGGCTTCGCCCCCTTCTCGCTCCGCTCGCCAACCCCCATTATTAGAGATAAATATTAAGAATAATGAATGGGGATAATCTTCTATTACATAATATTATGAAACACTTATTTTTTCATTTAAAATTTCTGTAATATTTTTTAAAAACATTATTCTTAACATTTATTAATTTTTAAAATACTAAGTATATTATATTTAACCCATTAAGTCCTGAATGGACAAATTTTCACTAAAGTTTTCAACGCTTATATTTTATGTGAAAATGAATTGTAAAAAGTATATGGATAAGCGCATTCGATGTAAAATTTGATGAACTTTCAGAATCTTTTGTTAGATTTTTCAAAAAATTAAACTGTCGAACACTGTACATGATTTTTTCCAAAAAAACATGGTTTTAAAAAAAAAAAAATTATTTCGATTTTTCAAATGGAATACATTTAAGATTTAATGATCAAAATGCAGAAAACGTGGCCTCGAGACCTAAACTTGAAAATCTAACGATTTAGGTTTTGAAAAAAAATTTTAAACACATAAAATGGCGGCTGAGACGCAGAAAAATCATAAAAATCTTCTGGAATTATTTATTCGAAAAAGATGGACTTTGGAACTTGGAGAAAAACTTTACTGAAGAAAAAGTTCTTAGAATTGATCAGAGAACATGCTGGAATTTTTCCAGAACCTTTTGGCAAATTTCAGAATTTTTCAAAATTTTCAAATTTTGAAAAATTTAAAAACGCTTCTTATGTTTCTGAAAAAATTCCAGCGTGTTCTTTAATCAATTCTAAGAACTTTTTCTTCAGTAAAGTTTTTCTCTAAAGTCCATCTTTTTCGAGTAAATAATTTCAGAAAATTTTTATGATTTTTCTGCGTTTCAGCCGCCATTTTGTGTTTTAAAATTTTTTTTCAAAACCTAAATCGTTAGATTTTCAAGTTTAGGTGTCGAGGCCATGTTTTCTGCATTTTGATCATTAAATCTTAAATGCATTCCATTTAAAAAATCGAAATGAAAAATTTTTTTTTTTTTTTAAAACCATCTTTTTTGGAAAAAATCATGTACAGTGTTCGACAGTTTAATTTTTTGAAAAATCTAACGAAAGATTCTAAAAGTTCATCAAATTTTACATCGAATACGCTTATTCATATACTTTTTACAATTCATTTTCACATAAAATATAAGCGTTGAAAACTTTAGTGAAAATTCGTCCATTCAGGACTTAATGGGTTAACAAAATAATGCAGAATATATATTTAGTTCATTACGTCAGCTCTGATTTTATTTGTAACTTATTGATTATAAAATCCAGTAATATTTCAATTTTTGGCCGCCATTTTATATTTACAAAACCTGAGTTCAGATTCCTAATCAGCGAATCCCGAAACTCACTATATACAATTTTTAACAAACTCGAGTAAAATTTCAATTTTTGTTAGTCATCTCGGGTCCACCAGTTGGAATTAAAATTTTCAGCAAAATCCAATAATATTTCAATATGTGTCCGACATCTTAGATCCGCCATTTTGAATTCTGAAAATCTGAGTTGAGATTCGTAATCTAGAAATCCCCTACATAAAATTATTAGCAAAATCCAGTATTATTTAAATATTTTGCAGCCATTTTCTATTTTTAACATCTGAATTCAGATTCGTAATAATCGAATCCAGAAATCCCGTATATACAATTTTCAGCAAAATCCAGTAATATTTCAATATGTAACAGCCATTATCGATTGGCAATTTGGAATTCTGAAAATCTGAGTTCAGATTCGTAATCATCCAATCTAGAAATCCCGTACATACAATTTTCAGCAAAATCCATCAATGTTTGAATATTTGTCCTCCATCTTCGATCCGCCATTTTGAATTCTGAAAATCTGAGTTCAGATTCGTAATCAGCGAATATATAAACCTCCTATATAAAATTTTTAGCAAAAGCCAGTATAATTTAAATATTTTGCCGCCATTTTGAATTTTTAAAATCTGAGTTCAGATCCGTCATAATCGATTCAGAAATCCCGTATATACAATTTTCAGCAAAATTTAGTAATATTTCAATTTTTGGAAGCCATCTTGGGTCCTCTATTTTGAATTTCCAAAATATGAGTTACGATTCCTAATTGCCGAATCCGGAAACCTACTGTAGACAATTTTTAGCAAACTCGAGTAAAATTTCAATTTTTGTTAGTCATCTTGGGTCCACCACACTGAATTTTCAAAACATATGTTCAGATTCATAATCAGCGAAACCACAAATCCGGTGTATACAATTTTCAGCAAAATCCAATAATATTTCAATATTTGACCACCATCTTCGAATCCGCCATTTTGAATTCTGAAAATCTGAGTTCAGATTCGTAATCAGCGTATCCAGAAATCCCTTTTATACAATTTTCAGCAAATCCAGTAGTATTTGAATATTTCGCCTCCATCTTCGATCAGCCATTTTGAATTCTGAAAATCTGAGTTGTGATTCGTAATCAGCGAATCCACATACCCCTTATATACAATTCTCAGCAAATTCCAGTAGTTTTGGAATATTTTGCCTCCATCTTCGATCAGCCATTTTGAATTCTGAAAATCTGAGTTGTGATTCGTAATAAGCGAATCCACATACCCCGTAATACAATTTTCAGCAAATTCCAGTAGTTTTTGAATATTTCGCGTCCATCTTCGTTCAGCCATTTTGAATTCTGAAAATCTGATTTGCGATTCGTAATCAGCGAATCCAGATACCCGTTTTATACAATTTTCAGCAAAATCCAGTAATAATTCAATTTTTGGCATCCATCTTGTGTCCTCTATTTTCAATTTTCAAAATCTGAGTTACGTTTCCTAATTGGCGAAACCGGAAACCCACTCTATACAATTTTTAGCAAAATCAAGTAAAATTTAAATTTTTGTTAGCGATCTTGGGTCCACCAGTCTGAATTTTCACAATATATGTTCAGATTCGTAATCAGCGAAACAAAAAATTCCGTACATACAATTTTCAGCAAAATCCAATAATATTTCAATATTTGACCACCATTTTCGAATCCGCCATTTTGAATTTTCAAAATCTGAGTTCAGATTCGTAGTCAGCGAATCCAGAAATCCCTTTTATACAATTTTCAGCAAATCCAGTAGTATTTGAATATTTCGCCTCCATCTTCGATCAGCCATTTTGAATTCTGAAAATCTGAGTTATGATTCGTAATCAGCGAATCCACATACCCCTTATATACAATTTCCAGCAAATTCCAGTAGTTTTTGAGTATTTTGCCTCCATCTTCGATCAGCCATTTTGATTTCTGAAAATTGATTTGGGATTCGTAATCAGCGAATCCAGATACCCCTTATATACAATTTACAGCAAAATCCAGTAGTTTTAGAATATTTCGCCTCCATCTTCGATCAATCATTTTGAATTCTGAAAATCTGATTTGCGATTCGTAATCAGCGAATCCAGATACCCGTTTTATACAATTTTCAGCAAAATCCAGTAATAATTCAATTTTTGGCATCCATCTTGTGTCCTCTATTTTCAATTTTCAAAATCTGAGTTACGTTTCCTAATTGGCGAAACCGGAAACCCACTCTATACAATTTTCAGCAAAATCGAGTAAAATTTCAAATTTTGTTAGCGATCTTGCGTCCACCAGTCTGAATTATCACAATATATGTTCAGATTTCTAATCAGCGAAACCAAAAATCCCTTATTAAGGTAATACAAATTTCAGCAAAATCTAATAATATTTCAATATTTGACCACCATTTTTGAATCCGCCATTTTGAATGTTCTTAATCTGAGTTCAGATTTGTAATAAGCGACTCCAAAAACTCCTTATATACAATTTTCAACAAAATACAGTAATATTTCAATATGTGGCCGACATCTTCGATCCGCCATTTTGAATTCTGAAAATCTGAATTGAGATTCGTAATCTAGAAATCCCCTAAATACAATTATTAGCAAAATCCAGTATTATTTAAATATTTTGCCGCCATTTTCAATTTTTAAAATCTAAGTTCAGATTCGTAATAATCGAATCCAGAAATCCTGTATATACAATTTTCAGCAAAATTCAGTAATAGTTCAATATGCGGCAGACATTTTCGTCCCGCTATTTTGAATTTTCAAAATCTGAGTTCAGATTCCTAATCAGCGAATCTCGATACCCCCTATATACAGTTTTCAGCAACATATCTATAAGAGATTAGTTGTAGTGGGGTAGGTGGTGGGGTATGTGGAGGGGGTGGCTTGGGTGGAGGGGATTGGAGGGGGTGGGGGGTGGAGGGGGTGGAGGGGCTGACGCCCTTCATAATAACGTAAAATTTGAAAGAATTTAACGATAAAAAGTGGTGGGGTGGTGGAGGGGGTGGATGGGGGTGGCGGGGGTGGAGGGCGTGGAGGGGTAGGTACCCATTTTTGCCCTTACAACTATATAATATAGGAAGATATATATATATTATAACGAGGTTCCAAGATAAAATACGGAGAAGATAAGCATCTCGGTCCTCCGTATTCTATCGAACCCGTTAGGCTCTCGTTTCCGCGAATTCGTATATCTCGAGCGAGTATTGACATCGCTCGGACGATGTATTCGCGTTAGCTACGCGCGGGGCAGGCGCGACTTTGACCGTTGCTAAGTCGTGCCCGATTCTTTTTGAATCAGATTCTCTCGGGCTGTCAAACCGCGCGTACGCGAGTTAATTTGATCGTCCGCGAAGAAAACTGTATCGTGCGTCCTCACCGGGTCAGAGCAGAGCCCGTACACGTACCGACCACGAAGAGCAGCGCACGTGAGCAATCCGAGCCACTCCTGGGGTCCGAAGCGTCTGTAGGTGAACGCTGGACGTTAGGACTCGGCCTGAACACTCCGAAGTCGACCGGAGGATAAGGCCTGACGCAGGAGCGGATTCGTGAGCGAGCGACGAGGGGAGTGCACTCCCCTCCCGGTAAGACTCTTCGCCTATTTTCCGCGCAGCGATTGATTTGTATTTTCGGCTCGCAGCGGCGAGCGGCCGGTGTTGCGTTCACCGGCCCAGCGAGAATAAATACATTGATCCGCCCGCGCCGTCAGCGGATCACGTCTTCTTGTCGGTGCGCAACGCGTCGAGTTATTTTTCTGTAAAGTCTTTTTTTAGTCCGCGCGTTTCAAATGGCGCCCTAACGTGTTGGGTTTAAGGAGAAGGTTAGCGGCCGGTACGTTCGAGACCGGCCTATTCAAATCGCGTTTCGTTTAAATTCGCCCGGGCGCGAATCACTGCACCCGACTATTCAGCTGACGGCCAATGGCCATATGCCGGTACAGCTGATAGGCGCAGTGATTTAAACTCGCCAAGTCGAGGTGCCGGGCGTAAACAAACAGACAAGAAGGCTCGCGACGCACATTCAAACATAAACACAAAACAGCCGATTGCTTGTTTTTGTGTGTGTTTATGTTTATGCTCGGGTAGTATTGTGTATACTTAGCCCGAGCCTTTTAAACTGCTGTAAAGCCAGGGCGAGAGCATTTAAACGACGATTATCGTTGTTTTCGTCGTCATATGTGGCGAGAATTAAATTCCTTTTTTTGACGCGAGATTTAAAGCGATTTACACGCGATTTTTTTTTGGTTTGACCGTGCCTGTGCGTGCAGCCGGTCGAAAGTGAGAATACTTTCTTCCTTTTTTTTGGTTGCGGGAATTATTTAAATCGTTATCGTCGCGAATTTTTTTTGGAATAGCCACGCTCTCTCCCTAGCTAGCTGCATCGAGATACGTCATTCTCGAGCAGCTTGGGACAATTGTGTGTGGTAGTTAGAATTCTAACATTGTAATTTGCGTAACAGACGGCCAATTAGAGAGAGAATCTCAGCAGTTAGTTGCGCATACACACACAATTCGTCACCAAATTTTTATATAATCTGTCTAGCTTCGCAAGATGTAATCATCGACCCCAGAAGAACTAGCCGATAACATGGAGCATTGTGTTAAAAATCTAGAGCTGAGCTTTGAAGCTGTTATAGAAGCAAATATAGCTCTAGATTTAAGAAGCACCGGACATCTCGAGGGGATTCTAAGCGAATCGCTCAATGGCTAATGGGAAGTTACAACCCAGCCCACTTCACACAAGAAATAAGTGGAAGTGATTACGAGCAGTTCACAAGGAGGCTCGATTGCAGGAATAAGTTCGTCAACACAACGACCCTCAATACAAGCGGCGCTCCAGAAGTGAACCGAATTGCCGATCCCTCAACCCACAGCCTGTTTCAGCAATTGGCGTCGAACAAAGCAGTCGACAACAACTTGCTGAGTTCCATAAAGACACATGTCTTGCAGATGAGGAACCAAAGAGCAGGCAGTCCTCCTGACGTAAGACACGAGGCTCTTACGTCACCACGGAGCACTTTATCTCCAGCGGGAGGACCGGGTGATGTCCAGGTGCATCTAAGGTGCAGCACAGCTTGGGGGAGGGGAGATTCCCCGATCTCCTTCCAGTCCGAAGAATCCGAGAACGCGAGTCGCTCGGGGAATGCAGACCGCACATGGATTTCGGACAGCTGTGCAGCAACCGCACCATCGCCATCATCTTCAGCTTCCATCCACGAAATCGACGTCGGAGTAAGCACAGCCTGGGGAGGGGAGATTCTCCAAGCTTCCCCTGTTCGAGAAGTCTGATACTTCACGTCGCTTGGCGTATACAGACTGCCTGAGGGCACCGAACGGCTGTGCTGAATACTCCCAAGCCCAAGACGACGGAGTAAATGCAGGCTGGGAGAAGGGAGATTTTCCAAGCTTCCCCCTGTCCGAAGCGTCTGATATGGCCCGTTTATGGAATATATCGGCATCGGACAGCTGTATTACTCATTCAAAGACTCCTGAAGACGAAGAGCAGACAAGCCTTCCAAGGAGCAACGAGGAAGAGATCGATAGTCTGGGGACGGCACAACCGGTGGACCGAACGCTGATTACTTCGCAATTTCGCGACGTATCGACGCAAGCAGAAGGCGAGCGTCATTGCGAATGCGAATGTAATCAGACGCGTAAATTGGAGGAGGAGAAAGTTAGGCGCCTAAGCGAAGAAGTGAGGCGACTGCACGACGAGCTGCGCCAGCTACGCGCGCAAATGTCGTCACTTCATAATTCCGCTGCGCCTAACAAGAAACGAGCCGCAGGTGCAGCCAAACACTCTGCAAAGCAACCTCGATCGGACCTAGGGACTAAAGACAACAAGAAGTCGTTCCGAAGTCTTCAAAAGTCCAGCTCGACAGGGAAAAAAGAGGCGTATGCAGCGGCCATGCAACGACCTCCAAAGTTATCCAAAAGAGATAAAGGCAGAAAACCCTCGAGTGGACTGGGTTCGAATCAAGGAACAGGTTCGAATCCTTGGACGACGGTAGCCTCTCGACATCCCAAACAGCGGTATATCCAGCAGGGGTTGGATAGTCGAGTATACCGCTCGTCAAGATCGAGGAACGCGCTCGGAGCATATAACTCCCCACCACCGAGTCCAACCAGAAAATTGTGTTGGACGTGTAGGTCACCAACGCACCTTCACTGGGCCTGCCCGGAGCGGAAAGAGGGCCCGAAGACGAAGACAAGAAGAAGACGAGATGATGTGCCAAGTCAACCTTGGAGGAATGACGGCAGTTGTCGACCGGAGCCCCAGCGCCAGAAGTGCCAACAGTCTCCGGTCCATCAATCGTCTTGGGATTGGTCTCGACCGCCGTTGGAATTCAGCGGAATTACGGTGATGAGCGACCCACCGTGTGCGTGCGGACGATCCCTAGACGTGGATCGTCTGATCAGCCGTTTAGTACACGAGCTGATCCGCGCGTATCCGGAACTGTCGTCTCTGCCGCCGACGACGACGTAAAGTCGAATCGAACGAGAGCCTCAGTATCGAGTTGCTTCTCTCCCGCTACGCAACGTCTGGGAGAGGGGTATAACGAGGTTCCAAGATAAAATACGGAGAAGATAAGCATCTCGGTCCTCCGTATTCTATCGAACCCGTTAGGCTCTCGTTTCCGCGAATTCGTATATCTCGAGCGAGTATTGACATCGCTCGGACGATGTATTCGCGTTAGCTACGCGCGGGGCAGGCGCGACTTTGACCGTTGCTAAGTCGCGCCCGATTCTTTTTGAATCAGATTCTCTCGGGCTGTCAAACCGCGCGTACGCGAGTTAATTTGATCGTCCGCGAAGAAAACGGTATCGTGCGTCCTCACCGGTGCAGAGCAGCGCCCGTACACGTACCGACCACGAAGAGCAGCGCACGTGAGCAATCCGAGCCACTCCTGGGGTCCGAAGCGTCTGTAGGTGAACGCTGCACGTTAGGACTCGGCCTGAAAACTCCGAAGTCGACCGGAGGATAAGGCCTGACGCAGGAGCGGATTCGTGAGCGAGCGACGAGGGGAGTGCACTCCCCTCCCGGTAAGACTCTTCGCCTATTTTCCGCGCAGCGATTGACTTGTATTTTCGGCTCGCAGCGGCGAGCGGCCGGTGTCTTGATCGCCGGCCCAGCGAAAAACAATCACATCGATCCGCCTGCGCCGAGCGGCGGATCTCCCGCCTTCTTGTCAACGCGCAACGCGACGCGTATTTTGTATAGGATAATTTAGAATAGATCTTGTTATAGTTTTGAATGTAACCAAGACCACTCGTTATTTATTAACCTTCACCTAACCTTCTCCCGGATACCGCTGCCTCCGCGGGATCGTCGAACCGAGACGACGATCATTCTGAGTGGCCGCGCCTCGCGTCTAGCTAGCGCGAGTATTAACCCTTTCCGGCACACGGAAAAGTCGAGTTCAATCGTGAACTCGACATTTGTAAACAGGGATCCAGAGAACATCAACCCCGAGTGCTCAGCGTAGAAGTAGCACTCGACGGCACCGTGTTCTAGGGTTCGGTTCGCGGAATTACAAAAGATTTCCCCAGGCTTCCCGTTACAATATATATATATATATTTCAAAATGTTTTATTTTATATAAGTGTAAAAATATGTATTTCGGTACAAATAGTATTTTCGTGTAGTATACATAGTATTTTGTGTGTGTGTGTGTGTGTGTGTGTGTGTGTGTGTGTGTGTGTATGTGTGTGCGCGCGTGTGTGTGTTCTCTTTACTTTTAAGGTGATGTTAAATACCGACATAATTTGCAAACGTGAATATCTCATGCAAATACCAATAGAATCATAAAAAAAAATCTGAGTATAGTATCAACATATAGGAGTGGGCGGGGCACGTGTGATACCCTAACTTTGATTATAAATAACAACTAAACCGTGTATTATTTCAACATGTACAAAAACGGAATAATTAGATCAGAAAAAAATAAAATAAAATGAACTATTAACTTTTTTTTCATTTTCGTTTAATTATTGATAAAATACAGAAAAGAAATTCTGAAAAAAATGCTCTACGTGCCCCACGGGCGGGTGGATTGTGGCACCCGACGGGGCACGCATGGCACGGTCAAATTTAATATTTTACTATAGGTTTTTTTTTTCAATTCTTTTTTCCAGTAATTAATACTTTAATAATTATGCCATAATAAAATTTTCAATAATCAAATAATTAATCAGTCTATTGAAAATTTAAAATTTTATTTTTATTAAGGAACAAAACAATTTTTATTTTAAAATAAATTATTACATTTTAATAAATGATTTTATATTATAAATTCCTTCTTATAAAATACGATCACAACATAATACTTTTGTTTGATTAACAAATTATCCTTATTATTACAATAAGTTTAAATTTAAGATTTCGCATCATTTTCATCTATGTAGCATATTTGAACTACCTGACCATTGAAAAAGGCAGTTTGAGTATCTATAATTGATTCTTCAGGTATTACTTCTCTAAAGTAATTTTCATTATTTACGGAAGCTGAATTATTATTAACAATGGATAAATCAAGCTGATTTATTAATAAGCACATTTTCAATAGCCAAGTGCATATATTCATTGCTCCAATTATATTTATCTTTCTTTTTTATACTTTCTTACCATTGTTTTTTCTACTCTAAATATAACCTAATACGCAGTCGAAATAATCGTTATTTACTTATTAATCTAATAATTGAAACTAAAAACTAGTTAAAACTAAATTATTACACTACGTAGTTGTTAACCCATCTTGCTCCGTTTTTGGTTTGTAGGTTTTTGGTTTGTAGGTTTGTAGGTTTATAGGTTACATCACTTCGCTCGGCGACCGCCGCGGCGCACTGATACGCCCGAGTGTGCCACGCGTGCCGCGCCAGGGTGCCACGTCATGCCCCATTTTAATACCATTTTCATTTTTTAATTATATTATTTATAAAGATTTTCTGAAAATCACAAAAACAGGGCTTGAAAGATAAAAGTTGAAACTATCAAATAGGTTTGGTCTCATTTAGAAAAAAAATCATTTTCTCGTTGCTCCAAGCGACTTAAAAATGAAGTCAACCTTGTTTCTAAGCATCGATTTTCAATCTTATTAAATTAAATGTTAAACACTATCTATAATCTCAAAAGTATAGAGGAAAATTCTAAAAGCATATCTAATTAGGTTTACGTAAAAATTATATTTTTTGCATTCATTAATATTAAAAATATGAGGGTGCCAAACTTACCTACCTGACACGTCATGCCCCGCCTTCCCCTACGGAGCGCCTGACGAACGTGTTTTTCCAAAAAAATGATGAGAATTTATTTAATTAAATAAAAATCGTACTGTCGGTAAGTAGGAATCTGCAATTAAGCTACTTTCCAAACATGCATAACTAACGAAGGTGCTAATAGAATCATTCAAAAAAATCCTGAATATAGTGTTTATGTGTACGGAGCGCTTGACGAAAGTTTTTTTCCGAACAAACGCTTGAATGTTGATTTAAAAAATATTGAAATTCACGGTTTCACATGGCCTTAATAATGGAATGAATTTGGTACGGCACAAATGTACATTCTGTCTTCTACTTGAATGAAGTTGCACACTCTTGCAAGTACTCATTTGTAGGTATAATAGTATATCCCTGTTGAAAATATCCACGCGGATTTCCATGTGGATGATCCACGTGGATATCCGTGATGAAAATTCGATGTGGTTTATTAAAAATCCACGTGGAGTAAAATCCATGTAGATAATTTAAAATCCACGTGGATTATTTAAAATCGATGAGGATTCCAAGGAACGAGCGATTTTAAAAAATCTACATGGATTTTAATAAATCCACATGGGTTCCAACAAATCTACATGGATCCCAAAAAATCCACGAGGATTATTTAAAATCCATGCGGATTACTTTAAATCCATTTCAATTGTTTAAAATCCATGTAGATTCTGTTGATCCATGTACATCCCTACCAAAAAAATCAGCTGATAAATTAGATAGAATTATGACTTCATTTATTTATTATTTAACAGTTTAACACTGCTTATAAAATACAACTAACAGTTTATAATAAAATATTTGCATGATAATATAATTATTTCGAACTATGTTACATTTATGTATATATAATTAATTTAATTGAAGATATGTAGACAACTTTATTGTTATTTCAATTATAATATTCCGACACAACTGAAGAATGGAACAAGACAAAAACTTCTAAATACATTCTGCCCTAATGATACGATGGGATATTTGGTACATTGCAATTTATATTCGATAAATGTGCCCTAGGGGTTTCCCTATTGCGTGTCCCATATGACTGATATAAAAATAGTCCAAATTTTTTTTCGGATCGGCAATATTTTATTCTAATAATAATCAATATTACTTCTTAAACTACTTTGATAAAAATATATTATTATAAATTAAGGCTACAACTGTAAGTAAACTACAAAGACATGTATAACATACTGGTATATAAGAATAAGATTATCATAAATGATATTTTTCTTAATGTGGAGAAAGGATAAATGATGTTTAATGAGCCACGTGCTCGCGCTACTCGATACCGACCGGTGATAGCCAATTTACTCGATATTAGCAGCTACTATGAACAGTTGCGACGACGTCGGCCACAGTGCGAGGAGGCGATATCTTGGCGATGATATTGCTATTAACAGAACAGAGAAGATATTTCACATGCGGTCAGCAGATCAAATTTTAGAATCGTTTAGGCTTTGTGAGATATAACTATAATAATTATTATTCAACAAAAATTTTTCGGGTTCTTTATTAAAAACTATTTAAAATGTGCCCAGGAACGATATTGGTAAACCTCTTGAAAAGAATTCTATATTTTTTAAATATCAATAGAAACCAATAATTGGTATTCTTGTCAACCCGCTGGATTTCAGATCATAATATTATTTATATATCTCATGTTATGGATCTTGTCGCTGAATTTTCTCAAAGCATGAAAAATCCATTAAACATCTATTTTCAACAATATTTTCAACAGACTTATAATTAATAACACTGATATTTACTTTCCTAAATTTTCAATGGGAGCCGTTTACACTGTTAATAAACTCTCTTTGTAATCTTCATATCTATTCCAAATTCAATTTCATAAGTAATCTATTATTATATGTGCAAAAGCCAAAAGTAAATTAATATGTAAAAAAGTTGCAAAGTAGTTGAAAAACGATTTAGCAATTGTATACTCCAATGCGCAGACAAATACTTCTTACTCAATAATTTTCAAATAAAATATGGTGTTCTTAGTAAGTCTTCGCTTCATGTGAAGTTTCATAAATTATGTAATTTACAATCTTATAAATCATTAAGATCCATAATTGAATTAAATACACTATTGAGTGTAAATTATTACACTCAATAGTTTATGAAATTTCATGATACGAAGGTTTACTAAGAAAACCATATTTTACTTGAAAATTATTGAGTAAGAAGTTCTTGTCTGGGCATTGGAATATACAATTGCTAAATTATGTTTCAACTACGTTGATTGCAACTTTTTTACATAGTAATTTACTTTTAGCTTTGGCAAACATAATAATATATTACTTATAAAATTCAGTTTCGAGTAGATATCAAGAATACATATAGAGTTTATTAACAGTGTAAGCGGCTTAATAAGTTAAAATTCATGTATGTAAATTCTGATATTACTAGCTTACATGTTATACGTTCAAAATAAGCAATGAAGGGGCCAACCCGTTACCACACCACATCCACTGAAAGCGACGGCCAGATCGGGGCACATATTTGTACTTAGTAGCACTACTGTTGAGAACAGCCTCAGTCTGGTGGTTGAGAATCGTCCATCTCTTCTGTTGCCTCAGATACCTCCAACAAGAGAAAAGTACAAACAGCCCACCCATCCATTAAAGAGGTTAGGAGTGAGAAAGAACTTACAGAATCTATGCTTTACCGCCGACTCCGTTGTCTTATTGTCTCAGATGAATCACCACCGGACGATGGACGCGAAGAAAGAACCGACACCCACCAGGACACCGTACTGCAGCAGCCGCTGTCATATCGTTGCGAATGCCGAACAAGACACGTGCACGGCAGCGTCGGACGTCGGTCTACCTATACAAACAATTCAGTCAGCTGTTGGCGCTCCCGGCCGCTTGGGATATAATTGTCTCGTCCGTAGAAAGGCTGTCCGACGCTGCTGTGCACGTGTCTTGTTCGGCATTCGCAACGATGACAGCGGCTGCTGCAGTACGGTGTCCTGGTGGGTAAATTGTTTCCTTCTTCACGTCCATCGTTTGGTGGTGACTCCTCTCAGACAGTAAGACAGCGGAGTCGGCTGTAAAGCATAGATTCTGTTAGTTCTTTCTCACTCCTAACCTCTTTAATGGGTGGGTGGGCTGTTTGTTCTTTTCTCTTGTTGGAGGTATCTGAGGCAGCAGAAGAGATGAACGATTCTCAACCACCAGGCTGAGGCTGTTCTCAAAATCAAAGTTCAAAGTAGTTAAAAAACAATTAAGCAATTGTATATTCCAATGCCAAGACAAGAACTTCTTATAATTTTTATTGAGGGTGTAGTGAATTCATACACCATAGATCCTTTCGAGCATCATCAATTTATTGATACACCGACGTTTCGGGAGTATAATTAACTCCCCTTATCAAGGCTAAACACAATGAACATACAAAAAATATTAAACATAACGGCAATTATAAAATTTCTTGTCACATTAAAGAAAAAACTTTCTTTTCCCTTACCATTCGAGGTGGTATATCAATTTACAAATTTATAAAGCGGCCATAGCGTGGACTTCTTTCTTTTTACAATAGATTTTTATTAAATCACCAACATTTGTAAAGCAATACCTGTATAATGAGAATATTTAGAAAATTAAATTGTATTAAAGAAAAAACCCAAAATAAGAAAAAAGGCATGAAAATTAAAAAAAAAACTTACATGTTACAAATCAGTCGTTTAGTCATAACTATCAGTGAGTGATCAGGTTAATAACTTAGTTATTTTTCGTTTTATACAAACCGAAATTAGTATTACCGCAAAAAAATCGTTTATTCAACTTTCAAAAAATTTTACATTCGATAACAAAAATCAACTGTGATATAGAGTTTTTATCCAAATGTAAGAAATATGATGTTTTTCCTGAACACATTGTTAATACTACCAAAGCTTTTAGTTACATTAATTTGGATAGTAATATTTCAAAAAACAAACTTAATAGCTTAACAAATCTAGTCTTGAACAAATTGCTTAAATTGGAAATTACTGATTTGTATTCAAAGATAAATAGATTGCAAAAGGAAAAGAATGATTTGTTTGTTATGACTAAGAAATTTACTAATTTAAAAATAGTTAAAGCTTTTATTAAACATTATAAGAACTCTCTCTGTTCTATCAAACTCAAATGGCAAAACGTACACAACAAAAAGTTTTCCAAATTATTTTATGATAAATATAATTATGATTATCATTATGATAATTTCCAACGGAGTTCTGCGGACGATAACTCACAGAGAAACTGTCAGTATTAACAATGTGTAACTTTAATAATATCTGTGATAATGGTGATAATACTAATGATAACAATAGGTATTACAAATGGTTTATAAACCTAACGGAAAATCACATTCCACAACATATACAGGACATTGTTAGGCTAGGGCAGAATTTTAATTTTACATGCAATCCGAGTCAGAGCACATATTTTCAAATTCTTAAAAATTTGAATTGTTATATTACAGACGTGTCTGATGAATCTAATAAATTACGTGGTGAGTTAGTTAACTGTGTAAATTCCTTTGCAAAAAAGAAATTACATTTGTCACATACAGATGCAGTTATTATGAGTAAAATTTCAGCTATTGACAAATTTGTTAAAGATAACAAAAATATATTATTTACTAAAGCTGACAAGGGAAATGTTACGATTGCAATTGACACGGAAAATTATAATAAAAAAGTCCTTGAAATTCTCTCGGATGATAAATATTATAAGCAACTTTCCAAAAGTCCACTTAACATTCTAAAAAAGTCAGTAGATTTATTAATAAAAAAGTGGATTAATCGTGGCGTTTGTGGCCTTGATTCCAGCTTTGACATTTTGAAAACAAACAATAACAATACAGATCTAGCACGTGCATATGGCTTAATAAATATCCATAAAAAAGATTTGCCAATCAGAATTATTGTTTCGACGGTTAACTCGCCAACGTATAAACTTGATAAAGCTATTTCTACGTTTTTTATAAAGTATTTGCCGAAACCTAAATCCTCACTTAAAAATAGTTACGAATTATTAGATTCTGTCTCAAAAATTAACGTACCCGATAATTGTAGATTAGTTTCCTTTGACGTTGTTTCATTATTCACTAACATAAATATTGATTTAGTGCTTACGGGGATCAGACGTAAATGGAAATATTTAAAGTGCAGAATTAATTTAAGTTTACAAGAGTTTCTTGATGGTGTTATTTTTCTTATGTCTTCTACATATTTTAAATTTGATGGCAAGTACTTCAAACAAATTCATGGGGCTCCTATGGGTGGTTGTTCTAGTCCGTGGTTTGGAGAGTTAGGTCTCGAACGTTTAGAACTTCATTGTCTCAATGTCCTTAAAAATAGTGTTGTTTTCTATAAACGTTATGTTGATGACTGTCTATTGATTATTAAGGAAAATGATATAGATCGATGTTTATGTGAATTTAATGAGTTTAATGAACATTTGAAATTCACGATGGAAAATGAAGAGAATAAATTTATCAATTTTTTAGAAATGTCTCTAATAAGAGAAGGTAATAAAATTATTTCAAATTGGTACAGAAAAAGTACTTATTCTGGTAGATTCGTTCACTTTGATTCGCATCATCCTTTATCACAAAAAAGAGCGATTGTTTATGGTTTGGTTGATAAAGCTATTAATTTATCACACAGTAGATTTCATGTACAAAATTTAAATATTGGAAAACAATTACTTGTTGAGAATGATTATCCGTTAAAATTTATTAAGGAGGGTATACAACGTAGGTTATCTTTTACAAAAAAATTACAAATTGACATAAACGATTCGAATACTGCAGATGATTCTAAAAAATCGCTCATCGTTATCCCATACGTTAAACATCTCAGTTACAAATTAAAATCAATTCTGTCTCGTAATAGTTATAAGGTTATACAAAAACCATGCAATAAACTTTCTAAATACATTAAATTAGGTAAGGATAATGTTGATAAGTTTGATAAAAGTGGTGTAGTTTACAAAGTGAATTGTGCTGATTGTAAAATGTCATATATTGGACAGACAGGTAGACAATTACGATTACGCATTAATGAACACAAGCGTAGTGTTAAGAATGGTGACACCAAGTCGGCTTTAGCCGAACATGCAAACTTTTATAATCATAAAATAGATTTTAATAAGGTCAATATCGCTGATCACGAAAGTTATAAGAATAAAAGATTGTTTTTTGAGATGTTACACATTTATAGTACCAATAATAATATGAATAGACAGTTTGATACTATCAAACTAAAAAATTGTTATAAATCCACAGTCGACATTGTTAATAGATCAACCAACATTCGTAACAAACTTAACAAATTCATAAATTCTCGTCGGTTACGCAGCAGAGAGTAGTTTTTCATTGGTGGGCACTGCGTTACTAAGTCAATTTCCTTACTAAATTTCTATCCCCACTACTTTATTCCGTATAAATAGCCCCGGAGATGCCCGTAACTCTTATTGTCTCTTTTGGACAGTGAGATTACATCATCCTGGGTAAAACAGCTTTTGACGTTATGACTAAACGACTGATTTGTAACATGTAAGTTTTTTTTTAATTTTCATGCCTTTTTTCTTATTTTGGGTTTTTTCTTTAGTACAATTTAATTTTCTAAATATTCTCATTATACAGGTATTGCTTTACAAATGTTGGTGATTTAATAAAAATTTATTGTAAAAAGAAAAACTGTTTGACACGCGGAGTCCACGCTATGGCCGCTTTATAAATTTCTAAATTGATATACCACCTTGAATGGTAAGGGAAAAGAAAGTTTTTTCTTTAATGTGACAAGAAATTTATAATTGCCGTTATGTTTAATATTTTTTGTATGTTCATTGTGTTTAGCCTTGATAAGGGGAGTTAATTATACTCCCGAACGTCGGTGTATCAATAAATTTATGATGCTCGAAAGGATCTATGGTGTATGAATTCACTACACCCTCAATAAAAATTATCATTGAACGCGAGCAGCTTGGGAGAGCAATAACCTTTTGAAGAACTTCTTACTCAATAAGTTTCAAATAAAATATGGCTTTCTTTTTAAACCTTCGCATCATGAAATTTCATAAACTATTCAGTGTAAGTTACTATCAAATAATTGAATTATGGATCTTAATGATTTGTGAGATTGTAAATTACATAATTTATGAAATTTCACATGAAGCGAAGGCTTAATAAGAACATCATATTTTATTTGAAAATTATTCCGTAAAAAGTATTTGCTAACACTTATTTACTATTATCTTTGGCAAAAAATGTGGCTTGTAACTTGTAGCTTTGGGAAAAAAATTTGCTTTTTATTTGTAGAATATGGTTATATTTATTTTATGATCCATTTGAAAAGTTTGAGGATTTTGTTGCTCAATATTTTCATAAAATGAAAAATACATTAAATATCTATTTTCAACAATATTTTTGAAAGGCTTGTAAGTAATAAAATTTATATTTACTTTCCTACATTTTCTATGGAAGCCTCTTACACTGTTAATAAACTCTCTTTATCTACTCGAAACTGAATTTTATAAGTAACATATTATTATTTGTGCCAAAGCTAAAAGTAAATTACTATGTAAAAAAGTTGCAATCAACGTAGTTGAAAAACAATTTAGCAATTGTATATTCCAATGCCCAGACAAGAACTTCTTACTCAATAATTTTCAAATAAAATATGTTTTTCTTATTAAGCCTTCGCATCATGAAATTTCATAAACTATTCAGTGTAAGTTACAATTAAATAATTGAATTATGGATCTTAATGATTTATAAGATTGTAAATTACATAATTTATGAAATTTCACATGAAGCGAAGACTTACTAAGAACATCATCTTTTATTTGAAAATTATTGTGTAAGAAGTATTTTTGCTAAATCGTTTTTCAACTACTTTGATTGCAACTTTTATACATAGTAATTTACTTTTAGCTTTGGCAGATATAATAATAGATTTCTTATGAAATTGAACTTGGAATAGATATGAAGATTATAAAGAGAGTTTATTAACAGTGTAAGCGGCTCCCATTGAAAATTTAGGAAAGTAAATATAAGTGTTATTACTTACAAGTCTATTGAAAATATTGTTGAAAATAGATATTTAATGTATTTTTCATGCTTTGAGAAAATTCAGCGACGAGATCCATAACATGAGATATATGAATAATATTATGATCTGAAATCCAGCGGGTTGACAAAAATACCAATTATTGGTTTCTATTGATATTTAAAAAATATAGAATTCTTTTCAAGAGGATTTGCCAATATCGTTCCTGGGGTCATTTTAAATAGTTTTTAATAAAGAATTTAATAAAATTTGATCTGTTGACCCCATGTGAAATATCTTCTCTGTTCTTTTAATAGCAATATCATCGCCAAGATATCGCCTCCTCGCACTGTGGCCGACGTCGGCGCAACTGTTCATGGTAGCTGCTAAAATCGAGTACATGTGGGCCCGCTCAGCTCCGGCCTCGTGTGAATTTGCTATCACGGGTCGGTGTCGAGTAGCGCGAGCACGTGGCTCATTAAACATCATTTATCCTTTCTTCAAATTAAGAACAATACCATTTATGATAATCTTATTTCCTATATACCGGTATGTTATACATGTCTTTGTAGTTTACTTACAGTTGTAGCCTTAATTTATAATAATACATTTTTATCAAAGTAGTTTAAGAAGTAATATTGATTATTCGAATAAAATTTTTTCAATCCGAAAAAAAATTTGGACTCTTTTTATATCAGTCATATCGGACACGCAATAGGAAAACCCGTAGGGTCCATTTATCGTATATAAATTGCAATGTACCAAATATCCCATCGTTTCATTAGGGCAGAATGTGTTTAGAAGTTTTTGTCTTGTTCCATTCTTCATTTGTGTCGGAACATTATAATTGTAATAACGATAATTTGCATTACTGGTTTGCATTACTTGACTATCGATAATTGATTTCACAACTTTCGTTTGTTTGATTTGCAGTGAACAATTTGAATATACACCCGAGGGAAGTTGATTCTTGTCGAACGTGCCGGGTAATTTCAAAATCCTGCAATCCCATTGGACAATTCAAGTGTAAACATTAACTCCAAATTGAAATTGTCCAATGAGATTGCAGGATTTTCAAATTGACTAGGCACGTTCCACAAGAATCAACTTCCCTCGGGTGTACTTACATATAATTTGTTGAGCATATATTGACTCAAAGAAGTAAAAGACTTTTTTACTATAGTATTTATTTGACTTCTTTTAAAAAATCAAAAATATTATTTTATAGATTATACAGAAAAAACTTCTATACTTGCCTTATTTTATACTTCGTAGAAAGTTTTATTAACAATATTATTATTTGTACAGTCATGAAAAAAAATTATTACCATTTGTAGAGAGTGCTTATTGAATAGATGAGATCAGAATAAATAAAAGGACTACAGACAAATTGTGTTGTTAGAATATATTTAAAAAATTAGTTTTTTAAAGAACGTGCTGATTGTTTTGAAATAGTATATTACGATACCTCGGCTTCGCCTCGGGCGTCATACCACGCACGCCCCGGAAATCCAATTTCCGGTCCAAGTATTGTATACTATTTTTCTTACTCCCCGGCCGAAAGTACGTTCTGTAATTGTTAAATAATTAATAAAATTGCATTGTCGTCTGCTAGCTGTGTTTGAGTGTTAGTTTTTCTTTCGGCCCGCTCGATAGTAATGCCTCTCACGGCCGCTTTGGGTAGCTCGGTCGATATTACCGACTGTTTTTTCTTTCGACCCGGCGTGGAGAGCTGGTTTTTTGGGCGTCTGCTACTTTCGCTGTTGCAGAGATAGTTTGATGCCCGCCCGACATTTGCAAGACCGAGGCGAAGCCGAGGTTTTGCTGGTCGGGGCGGGTATCAGAAACACATTCATTAAAAAAACAAAGAAATAAGGTGATGAAAAAAGTACATTAAAGTTTGATTAACTAACTCTTTTTTCTCGTCACCCGTGCACTTTCCTCTGTCTATTTTGTACACCCAATGGACATTGATTCGTGTCGGACGTGCCCGTTAGTGACCGTCACGCATAACCTTTTAAACGTTAACATACATAAGAAATGAGAAAACAATTGAAAAGGTTATGCATGGCGGTCACTAATGACACGAATCAATGTCCATTGGGTGTACGTGTCTAACCTTCACACCGCACAAACATCTTTTCCTCCGACGCTCCCGTCCGCACGTTTACTTAATTGTTTCTACACGACTCGTAAGTACGTGTAGAAAACAAGAGAAAAAAACAATGACCACGATCAAACAACACCACTTTTTATTTCAACTAACTCTTTTCTCGTCACCCGTGCGCATGAGACAGAGTGGCTCATGCGCGCGGGCGCTCAAACGCAGCGGGTCGGGAAATTTCGGCAGCCAATCAGAGCGCGCGGTTGGTCTAAAATAGGGTGTGAAAGTTAACCTTCGGCTCGGAGATGCGGGCCGAAAGTACGTACTTTCGGGTGGGGGAGTAAGAAAAAATATTTAAACTCATTAAAGTTTTTGGTACAGAGGGAGGGAGAGAGGGAGAAGAAAGAGAGGGTGGGAGAGTTTAGTAAATAATGTTTGTTAAGTATAAAACTATGTAGAATAGTAACCAAACTTATTCTTGCCTATAAGTTTTTACTTTTGTAAAAAAAATTTTTAGAGAGATTTCACAACTTTTTAAGAGTAAAAGTACATTATAAATAATGTTTATTAAGTATATAAAATTACACTTTAATTGATTTCACAACTTTTTTGGGTTTATTATTACTTTGTTCTTCTTCATTGTGCACGGATTCAATAACACTGACATTCAATGATTTATTATAAAATAAATACATTGTAACTAGCCACACTACTGCAACACAATCCGCTAGCAAATTAAAATATTGGTTGCAGATTCAAAAAGTAGCCATTACAGTAATTTATATATTATGGTTTCATGTATGGTAGATTCATAGAACAGATAGCTACTCTGAAACATTTGGCGCCCATCACCATAAGCTAATCACTATATAATTACATTATTTTCAACCCTTAGATTTGTTGAAATTTTAACTAGAAACCACTTGAATTAATAACCAATCAGACACATCTTGCAAAATTAAAAACAAAAGTTTATGAACTAAGAATCATTGGGAGAAAAAAGCTTTCTCGGCATTCTTTTAAAATATAAAACATCTTGAAATAATTATTCACTGAAACTACTTAAATTAATAACTCATGATTGCCACACATCTTGTAAAATTAAAAACAATCAGATTATGAACTAAGAATTTCTGATAATAAAAGCTTTCTTAACATTCTTGTATACTTTTTGAAATAATTATCTGAATCTTGTGTAGAAAAATATTTACTGAGAACTCCTTTGAAACATTTTGACGTCTCCCATCGTGAGAAAATTATAAAATTAGATTAACTGAGCACTTTTATTCATAACAATAACACATCATTTTTTCTTTTTTCTGTATTTTAATGTTCACTTGACATAAGCTTTTAATTGATGTTTAAGTAAATAAATATGTATAACAGCAAAGCGCTAATATCAATAAAATTTCTTGAAGTATAGACAAAAAACGTTTTTTTTTTAACCAAGGCTCTGACCAATATTTTAAATTCTGAATTTAAGTAGAGGTTAGAAATTTGTTATAAACACTTCATTTAACACATCATACCACTACTTTGTTTTATTTATTGGCGCCCATCTCCATAAGCCAATCACTATATAATTACATTATTTTCAACACTTAGATTCGTTGAAATTTAACTAGAAACCACTTGAATTAATAACCAATCAGACACATCTTGCAAAATTAAAAACAAAAGTTTATGAACTAAGAATCATTGGGAGAAAAAAGCTTTCTCGACATTCTTTTATAGTAGAAACTCATGATTGCCACACATCTTGTATCAGTTTATGAACTAAGAATTTCTGATAATAAAAGCTTTCTTAACATTCTTGTATACTTTTTGAAATAATTATCTGAATCTTGTGTAGAAAAATATTTACTGGGAACTCCTCTGAAACATTTTGACGCCTCCCACCGTGAGAAAATTATAAAATTAGATTAACTGAGCACTTTTATCCGTAGACATTTTCACAATATTTACTGAGAACTCTTCTGAAACATTTTGACGTCTCCCACCGTGAGAAATTCTTCATACAATCTAAAAGAAATCAACACAAAGTGTCAATGTTCATTCATAAGAAGGGCTACAAACAAAAAATGTTTCAGAGAAACCACATTCACAACCTAAAAAATAAGTAGAATATAAATTAAAATAATTTTATAGTTTTAATAACAAAAACCTTTTATATTGTCATTAAGCTGTATTTTTATATTTTACCTTATAAGTTTATGATAGATTTTTTTCCACCTTATAATTTGATAGATTTATAAACTAAGAATCGTTGGGAGAAAAAAGCTTTCTCGAAATTCTTTTATAGTAGAAAATATATAAAATCTTGAAATAATTATTGACTGAAACTACTTAAATTAATAACTCATGATTGCCACACATCTTGTAAAATTAAAAACAATCAGTTCATGAACTAAGAATTTCTGATTAACATTCTTGTATACTTTTTGAAATAATTATTTAAATCTTGTGTAGAAAAATATTTACTGAGAACTCCTCTGAAACATTTTGACGTCTCCCAACGTGAGAAAGTTATAAAATTGGATTAACTGAGCACTTTTATCCGTAGACATTTTCACAATATTTACTGAGAACTCTTCTGAAACATTTTGACGTCTCCCACCATGAGAAAATTATAAAATTAGATTCACTGAGCACTTTCATTCGTAGAAATTTTCACAACAATAACACATCATTTTTTCTTTTTTCTGTATTTTATGTTCCCTTGACATAATCTTTTAATTGATGTTTAAGTAAATATGTACAACACAGCGCTGCGCTAATATCACCAAAGTTTCTTGAAGTATAGACAAAACATCCTTTTTTTTAACCAAGGCTCTGACCAATATTTTAAATTCTGATTTTAAGTAGAGGTTAGAAATTTGTTATAAACACTTCATTTAACACATCATACCGCTACTTTATTTTATTTATTCACTATAATTATACCATAAAATAAAACGAGGCTCTGCTAGAGGAATATTATCTGCAACAGTATTTCTTTTTTTTCTACTACAGGAGGTTGCGTTCTTTGACAGACTTGAACATAATCTTTTGGTGGCCTTAATGCGTAATGCATAATAATAATGAGATTTTGAACTCTTCTATATGTTGGAAACTATTTAATCATAATCTACTTGTGAATTATCCTTGTTCTGATATAATCTGTAACAAAAAAAAAGATTTCAGAAAGAAACAATAACTTATATTAATAACATTATTTTTTTTATTTTATGATAAAAATTTGCTACTTATCTGAAAATATATCTGAATATATATATATATATAATATACACCAAGTCAATTTAAATCGGATTTCAATGATGTAAAAAGTCTTGAACATAACTTGTATAAATGATGATTGTATACGGACTAATGCATAATATTGAAAGTTATTTTATGTATACATAAAATTTTATGTAATATATATATATATATATATCATTGGACGGTATTTTGAGGATTTCATAAAGAATTTGTACAATAGTGGTGACACAAATATAAACATTGTTATAAACAACCAATAAACAAGCGCGTGACTAAAGAAATAATGACCCTAAGGTTATTGACTAACACCACGACGCCTGCGGCGCCCGCTTTTACGGAAAAATATCACGGAATTTCCGAAATCGATGTATTAAAACACTATTGTGGAAACCGCTTAAAAATCCTCAAAATGCCTCTCGAGTGCTTTGGACTTTTGAGGAGACTCCTCAAAATGCCTACAAAATCCTCAAAATTCGGTATATATGACCTATATAATCCTCAAAATGCGTCCCCGATGTGAATATATATATATATATATATATATATATATATATATATATATATATATATATATATATATATATATATACCATATATATGGATCTCTCTCTTTCTCTCTATCTCCGACGCTCTTCTCTCTTTCCCTCTCTCTCACTCTCCCTCTCTTCTCTCTCTCTTCTCTGTTTTACCAGTCGGTCGGACAAAAATGTATAGTTTGTGCTGACTGAAGAATATGGAGAATTGGAAATAGTACATAAAAAATATTCAGATCTCTAAATCTTTTGAACGGGACAATCTTTTTAAATGAAACCTTTCGATCTGAGTAGAGCAATGAAATGGCTTTCGATTAACAGTACATGTTAATATAGTTCAAACAAATCTAATACGTATATAGGCGCATTGAATTTCTCGCAAACCCATTTCAATGTATAAGTAGCACGGGTCGCTCCTTCAAGCTTCTTCTATACTTGCCTTCTGAGCGCTCCCGCGCTCCTTGATATTGAAACTTCAATAGATCATGTAATCTTAACCGCTCATAATTTTTTTTTTTTTTTTTTTTTTTTTTTTACAAGGGAAACAGTGAAATCTTGCATGAGTCCGGTGGACCAAATGCTCCACCGGATCGCCTGGGCCGCATATCCATGCCAGCCCAGGAGACACCGCAAGAGGCTCCGCACTCCCACGGCGTGTGGGATTCCTACCCACTAAAAACACTAACCCTTTCTGCTCTGCACTACTGTACAGACCCTCCCTCGGCACCGTTTTACACATTACTTCAGGGGAGGGCTTGCTTCGCCTGAGCGGCACCTTCTCACTTCAGATCGGCCGTTGAGACCCGCAGGGGTCTTTTTTTTCCCGTGAACAGCTACGGCGCCCTGCGGACGGCTGATCTGCTGTTCTCCTCTTCCCTTTTTTGGCGCAAGATCGCTTCCACGTAGGAGGCGACTTTCGCCCATTGTTGAGGACCTTGGTGCATCAGCCTGACTATATTGTCAGGTGATATGCAGCCAAGGTCCCTCTCTAGTGCCCCCCTTTCGACGGTCCACCTTCCGCATACGAAGAAGGTGTGGAACACGTCGTCCGGGAGGCCCTCACAATAGGCGCAGCCTGGCTCCGCGACTTTACCCATCTTATGTAGGTATGCGCGGAACAGGCCGTGCCCCGTCAAGAATTGGGTGAGGTAGTAATTTACCTCACCCTCTTTTCGGAACAGCCAGGTGTCCACTTGTGGGATCAGCCTGGCCGTCCATCTTCCTTTAGTGGAGGATTCCCACCGATGCTGCCAAGCCTGGATGGTATTGGCCCTAGCCGTTCGGTGGGCCTCCACTACCCCAAGAGCAGGCTTCTGCTGATGGACGAAGCGTCTCTCCAGTGCAAGAAGGTCGATGGGTATTACCCCAGCGACCACTAATATCGCGGGCTCGGAGACCGTGCGGTAAGAGCACGCGATCCGGAGTGCTGCTCTCCGTTGCACCGCGGCGAGACGCTTCCTGTGCTCGTCTTTCCGTAGCGCATCGGCCCAGACCTCCGCTCCGTACAGCATGACGGCTTCGGCGGCACGCATGAGTAGGCGCCTTTTACAAGGCCGGGGGCCGGCGGTATTGGGCCGGCAATAACCGCTCATAATAAAGATACTAAAATTATTAATAATAAAGTTTTAGAATTATTGAATAAAAAGTACATACGTATTATAGTTTAGATTACGCAACTCATAAAGGAGTTGATCAAACAGACGAAAATATTCATTTAAATTATCCAATTGAAATGCTTAACAATATTAGAGAAGGTCTTCCACCTCATGAATTAAAATTGAAAGTAAATGCTATTGTTATGTTAATTAGAAATATAAGTGTTGTACAAGGAATGTGTAATGGTACACGTCTAAGAATAACTGGATTATATGCTCATAATGTTAAGGCAGAAATAATTACAGGCGAAAGAATTGGTGAAGAGGTTTTTATTCCACGAATAACATTAAATACTGCAGATTCATCTTCATTTCCTTTTAATTTTTACCGTAAACAATTTCCAATTATATTAGCTTTGGCCATGACAATAAATAAATCTCAAGGACAAAGTTTCGATTCTATTGGAATTTTTATTAGACGACCACTATTTTCACATGGTCAGTTATATGTTGCTTTATCCCGATGTAAAAATCCTAACAATATATTTATTGAAAATTGTTCAGAAAATTCTTTAATAATAGATAACATTGTATGGAAAAAAATTTTTGAAATTTAATCTATAATTTACACTATAAGATTTGATGAGTGAAAATTTATGTCGTATTTGTATATGATCTCAATTTCTCCTAAGCTCAAGGAATTTATAACAATAATCATTTTAATTAAAATATTACCCTTTGTGAAAATATAAGACATGTTGTATCTTCTTATAAGTTTAATATCATAAATAATTTGAATATTGTGTTACATTTTTAATAAATAAATATTTCATAATTATGTAATATACTAATGTGAAATATTTGTTTATTAAATGTAATAAAGATGCGAATTAATTTTCATTATATTTTAAACTTTGCACAATTTTTATTTTAGAGAAATTACAACAATAAGTAATGAAAATTAATTCACATCTTACATGGTGGAGGAAGGAAGGGCTAGGTTGGAGTCAAGGAGGATTACGGAGGGATGACTCCCATGGTTTTTAGGGCTACTGGCGATGAATTTCATGGTTGTGTTTAGGCTCATTATATAAAAAATTATTGTGTAATTCTATATGATTTCGGCATGTCCCAAAATCATATATATAATTATTATTATTTCTTATATATAATCAAAAATTCAACGCGCCTATAACAGTACCTCAGTGGTGGTGTGGAAAGCTGTTCCAAATGTGCGAAATGTGGTAATAGTTGAAAACATAATTGTCTATGTTGGTTGTAATAATAATTAGTATATTTTCGAGTTTTTTAAATGTTTGAATTCGAAGATTTAGTGACAGTTTTCTCTTTGATGGTTTTTCGACTGGCATCAAAAACAATCGTCCGGTAGTAGTCCAGAGGTGTAACAAAAAAAAAAACAAATGATGTTTGTCATGAAATATATAAAAATATTAATAAAAATTATCATTTTTCAATAAATGTAATATTAAGTTCACATAATGAACAAGTAAATATATTAAATAATAAAATATTGAACTTAATTGAACATAAAACGGTAACATATTATAGTATAGATTACGCAACACATAAAGGAGTAGATCAAACGGATGAAAATATACATTTAAATCTTCCGATAGAAATGTTAATACTAGCTATACTACTGTCGCCCGTGGTGATTATGTTGGAATCACCGGATTCATCACCCGAAATAGTTTGCGTGGGCTGCTACAGTCCCCAGTCCACTAAGGCTACGCGCAAACTGTTTTAGTTTTTTTTTTTTTATTAATCCGCGCTTTTCAGGGCGACCAAAATATTTAAACGTTGGAAGTAATTGTTCCTTATATTTTTTTTAAATGATCCCCCATGAGTCCTGAATCTCCACTGAGTCCGAATCCCCACGTGAGCGAATCCTCATGTGCGCTCGAATCCCCACGTAGTCCCGAATCCCCATAGCTTATCTACTTACCGAAGAAACCAAAGACGAGGACGTCTTTGAACTTGGCCGGAGAGGAGTTATATGACTTAACGCATCGGTCAGCCACGGCTTATCGCTGCATACCGAAGCTGCTAAGACAATGGACCTAGAGAGACAAAGAAGATGATTTATGCATATACTTTCATATACACTTCTCGCGCTGCTTTCGCACCGGTCATCGGCAGTCGCTATCGGACGTTCATACTGTAAGGACGTAATTTCATTTAGAGTATTGAATAAACGTCTTTAGTTCAATTGATTTACCTACTTATTGTGAGTGTACCTGCGAGTGTGTGTCACCTCCTTTTGGTCCTCCGCCGCACTCCCTCACCTAACTCGTGTGTTTGCTTATCTAAAAGAAAATCACCGCTAACAATAAAGGTAGCATAAGTGTGCATGCGAGGAGGCGGACTCTCGTAGAGGAGCTTCGCACGCATACTTTTGCTTTTATTGCGTGAATTTAGTTTGCGTGCCTCCACTTTCCTGCGTTGAACTCCCTTCTCTCGTCTATTTGGGTTTAGAAATTATTTTATTGAAAATATTATCGGTAGCCCGTTGGTGTGCCACTGTTTTTCTGCGTGAAACTTGTTTCCCCCGCCTAAGTATTTGGGTTTAGAAATTATTTCATTGAAATTTCATTTGTAGCCTGTCTGCGTGCTTCCACTTTTCTGCGGGGAACTCGCTTCTCCCGCCTACTTACTTAAGCAGTGGGTTTAGAAATAATTTTATCGACAGTTTTATAGGTAGTCTGCCTCCTTACCTCCACGTTTCTGCGTGAAACTTCTTCACCGCCTATTTGGGTTTAGAAATTATTTTATTGAAAATGATTCAATGATTGAAGTCACGTTGTTTGATTTTTCAAACAATTATTACTTACCTGTAATAGTGCCTTATTAATTACTTACTAGTAAGTCTACAATTCAATCGATTTTATTTTATGTGCACGACAAAAAAAACGCTGCTAACTGAATTAGCAGAATGCTTTCTCAAAGAGTGTCTTCAATATTTTTATAACATTTTTTTATTGAACATTTAAATTAAAAATCACAGTTCAAATTTGAAACAGTATTATAATTCGCGTTTCAATTACAAAATTATAAAAGGTTTGAAATAGTATCAACTTACTTTATTTATACTTGCTTGTATTCTATATATGATTAATACAAATTCCTAAAGAAATTTTTCAATTAAAAAAGCATAATATTGTTCTAAGTTGATGAAATTTTGAAATCTGTATTCTCAACTAAAAAATAACTCAAAAACTTTTGTCTCAAAAGGTATCAATAGAGAATGAATTGTGCTTATATTATATTCATCTTTGAGATCTAATGCCAAAAAAGTTATTTATAATTCATAAAATTAGTTAATTTCTCTAAAAAGTACCTACTTTTTCAAATCTGTATTTTTAAGTAAAAAATAACTCGTAAGTAGTTTTAAAAACATAATTTAGAAGGAAATTAAAAAAAAATTATTTTTGAAAAAAATTTTCGCAAAATTGTTATTTTTTAAAAAGTAAGACCTTAAAGTCATCCATTTGACTCCAAAATTTAGTCAGTTCTAAGTTAAGACATACCTGTGGTGCATGCGAAAGTTCAGCTAATTCCGTCCATCCGTTCAAGAGTTATGCTGGGGACGAGATTTGGTTTCATACATTCATCCATACATACATACATACATTTTTTTAAAAACCTATTAATTATTCTGACTCAGGAACCTCAAAAATATCGAAATTCATCAAAATCTTGGATTCAAAAATTTTCACCGTTACAAAGCTTTCTTTTTGAGAAAGCAATACTATACTATGAAAATAAATATACCGATTTACAATATAATTTATAAGGAGAAAATAATCGGACTCCGCAATGTAATAATCTATCATCTTACGAAGTTTCGAATTCAAATATAAATGATGGCCTAAGCAAATTTTTGCCAATGAAAAATAAAAATAAATTTTCCATAAAATTTTTAGGTAGAGAAATAGCCATTCTTATGAAAAATCCAATAAGATAAAGTTTTTAGATATAAAAGCTGAATTTAAAGAAATACGATATTATAACATCTAATCATTCGCATATTATCGAAAATTCAGTTAATATAAATAAAATTATGACTTGAAACATTTATTTACATATGTTAAATAGTTGCAAACTTAAAAATCTTTTATAGTCTCTTGAGTAAGCATTATATTGTACATTCGCGTGAATTGGAATTATAATACGTGGATATTTGAATCAGCATTATAATCTACTCTTGCGCGAGTCAGCATTATAATAAATTCTCGGTGAATAAGAATTTTAATGCATTTCATTGGGAGTTGGACTTTTATTGCATGAAAATTTGATTTAGATCTCTGTTGCCCAAATTTTTGAATTGGAATTTTCTTGCGCCAAATTATCAATTAGAATTTTGATGCACTCGCATTTGAGTTGGCATTTTATGAACAGGGGGCGTCGATATGCTTTTTTTTTTAAATAAAAGTTGCAGTAAAATTACGATCTCCACGGATAATTGATGGATTACTTACGGCGCAATATTCAGTAGTTTATTTTATCTTGGATCAAAGGTGTCGTTACCACAGCACTCGGCTTTCCTAATTTCTATGTAAAATGGCTTGATAACTTCATATGTTAAGTTGTGAGGACAATTGTAAAAATATAAAAATTATTTATCGCTTTTTTGCAGTGTACTGTTCTGTCATGATAAAAAAGTGGCAAATTTTGGCTGTAGTGTCATTGCCATAGCGCTTGTCTTCCTTGGTTTTCAGTGAGGTGGCTTGTTCTCTTCGTATAACATTGACGAAACTATTATTATAAAAATTGGAAAAATTTTTTTCTACTTTTTAAAAGCACATTGATTTGTCACGGCAAAAGAGTGGCAAATTCGTACTGCACTGTCGTTTGTTTTTCTTGGTTTTAGTGAGGTGGATTTTTTTCTTCATATGAATTTTACGAAACTATTGTTATAATAATAAAAAAAATTTTTTTTTCCGATTTTTTGCATTATACCGTATGGTCACAGCATAAAAGCGGCAAATTTTCATATAGGTGCCGTGTTGATTTGACTCACCTTATGTGAGTTATCGAGGGATGGCCTGCTAACTTTATCTGAAGTTGGCATGACATCGGGTTTAAAAAAGAAAAACGTTGCGGTAAAATTATCGCTACAGCCTATAATTTACGGATAATTTACGACAAAATATCCAATAGTTTATTTTACTTTTGATTAAAAGTGGCATGCCAACTTTAGAGACGTGATAGCAGCTAGATGGACAGACATAGTATAGCTACATAAAAATCTCCAAATCTGAAGTAGGCAGGGGTATCGAAAAACTAATAATGAAGTTGCTGAAACCATTTCCGACATAGACGAAGATTTTCTACCGAGTACTCCAGAATATATTCAAGAGTAAATCTCTCAAAAGAAAATCTCTTGTACGTGAAAATTCGCTTAATAATTATTTGGCAAAGAACAACAAAAAATCTAATTTCAGCATTTTCTAGTGACATCGATGATAAATTTAAGACCATATATGACATTTCTGTTGAATCCAGCGGGTGAACTGAAGCTGCTTGTCATTTTTCAGAGTGGATGAAAAATATTGGTTTAGATCTGAAACAATATTTAACAATATCAGAAAAAATAAAAATTTTGTCTTTGTTGCCATCTTCTTTAACAAAAAATGGAATTTTATTTGCTGTTCCTGATGTAACAATGTACATGTTAAGTAAAGCAAAAAGTCTTGTATAAAAAAAAGGAATTTTTTCAGAGCCAGATGAATACTCTGGTCTTTCGATTGATGAAGATTCCGAAAAGGTTGCTATGAAGTATTATTTAAATGATGACTTTAATTGTTCAAGACAAAGTCCTAACAAACGTGACGTTGTTACAGTTTATATTAATAATAAAAAAGAAAAGAATGTTAAACGGTATCATACCCGAAATCTCAAAGAAACTTATAAAGTATTTAAAAATGAAAATCCCGCATTAAAAATTGGAAAATCAAGATTTTACAGTCTGGGGCCAAAATATGTTCTACTTAGCCCCAATAAAGAAGTTTGCCTGTGCATCTATTGCGTAAATTTTGATCTATTTTTAACAAGTTTGTTTAACTTTAGAGGAAGTAAGGTTTCTGAGTTAGATCAAATTCGTTCAGAAGTTATAGAAGCAATAATGTAATAGCACTAGGGGAATTACTTTTGGTACACTTAAACTGCTAGATATAGACGATACAGAAGAAATCACTTATACGTTTTGGGAAAATGGAAATTTGGTCAAAAAAACACTAGCTATATTAGTGCTTTGAAAGATGAACTTTCTGTAAAGGCAAGTACTCACATGTATGTAACAAATATACAACGGAAAGATATTAAAGAAGAAAAAGAAAAAGCTAAAGAAGACCTACATCATTTAGTTCTTCATGTAGACTTTACTGAAAAATGGGCTGTAATTCACAATAAAGCCATTGAAATCATTGGGTAAATAATCAAATTTCTATTTTCACGGCAGTTTGTTATCAAGGTGATTCAACACAAAGTCTGACGGTTATAAGTTATGATAGAAAACACGATTCAGCGTTTGCTTTACTAGCAATAAAAAAAATCATTACTTATTTAAGTGCAAATGGTTGCAGTAAAATAAAAAAAAATTACCATTATATCAGACGGTACTGCTAATCACTTTAAAAATCGCTTTCAACTGTATGAATTAAAACGAGCACCATATGATATTAAGGGAAGAGGGTACAGGAGAGGCCAATTTTTTTTATTATTCAGGAAAATTCTTTTTTTATTGAAAAATATACAAATATATACAAAAAGTAGCCTATAAAAACCTCTTTTGGTCCAATTTTAGAGATTTTATAAACTGCGCTGACCAAAACACCTATAAAAAAGGTATATATTCAGTTAGCATTCTGCGGAATGGCTTTCGATCAATGTGTATCAGTTGGTAGATATACGTTTTTAGTACTCAAATACACAAATTTACATTGCAATATTATTCAAAAGCTAATTTTATTTTTTCTATTGCTAATAAGTCATAAGTTACTTTTTATTTACTAAAAAACTTGTATTTTTAATGATTTTATGGTGGAACAGGAATTGAAAATTAAGGTGTAACCTAAAAGTCTCAATGTAATTTTGCAGTAAATATATTCTAGAAAATGAATCCAAAAAACCCGTACATCAAAACTGGTTGCGCCAAACATCGCAAACAATTACAAAAACTAATCATGCTTAAAAATGTCTTTAACCATAAGCAAACATATTTTAATGAAAAATTATATAAATTATGTATGAAACAATTATTTACCGGTTAATGTTCACCAGCTCTTTAGTCTGTATGCTTGGCTTGTTTCGCTTTCTCTGCACCATGAAGCTTCTCTGATATTTTGGAATATGCCAATACTCTCTTTGATCTGTTTCATTCTCCTTTATTAAAAAAGCACCATGATAAAGAACCCTTTGGACATCTGCTGCAGGTCTTTGGTCTGTCGACGAACAATGGTATAAACTAGCTTGGATGGTATCTTGCATACTCTTCAAATCATACATATTATTGACAATTGCTCTTCTGTAATGTTTCTACAACTCATTAATTTTAGTAACTGTAAGCGCTCCATCTGACTTTCTACCAAGCTTTTCTTTAGTAGCAAGTTACCCATGTACGCTTTTGTACATGGTTGATGCATCCTTCTTATTATATTAGAATAGATTTTCCATAAGGTGCCACTTCATTAAGCCGAGTCCAAGTTTTTGCATCTCCATCAGACAGAAGTGTTAAATACCTCATATCATTCTTTCGAACCAAGCGACTCCAAATTTCCACAGCAGCCTGGACTTCCATACTACCAGAAGCACCCTCATAATTGGCATTACACTCTTGACTACTCTTGTGAGCTTCAAACCAATAGTTATATTCTGAATATCATTGGCAGATTCTACAGCTTTTCGATTTACCACAAATGCTGCTTGTCTATTATTTGTAGATTCCATTCGTGCACTTATAAAATTTTCTCTGATAACAGTTTCACAATTTTTACAGTATAACATTAGTTTTACACAATCCGTTTCTCTCAGTTATTGAAGCACTATCACATTTTCTAGAACAAGCACTACAAATTGTTTCTTTTTAAAAATTACAAAAGAAACTTGTGTGAACCAGAATTAATTCATCAGTTTCACTTATATCAACAGGGCTGTTTAGTTTTGTTTTCACCGCTGTCTTTTCAGGGCCTCTACCGCTATCAATGTTTTCGTTTATCCACCATCATTTGCATTTGTTTTTTTCTTTTTTTTTAGAAACATATTTGCTTCTTAGCACATGCCACTTACTGAATAAAATGTGCATTTTCAAAACAAAATTAAATATTTACAAGAAGCAAACATTTTTTAATAATGATTTTTTATTATTATTTAATTATTAATTAAATATTAATATTGTGTGATAAGTGTTATTAAACTTTTGCAATGGATTTTAATTACAATTTTACTGGAGCAAATCTAAACAAATTTTTGAGGATAATATTCGCCTTGTTAAGACCAGCGTCAGCGTCCCTCACGACAAAATCCGATTATTGAAGGATAAACACAGCTGATTAGCATGAGCGGTATATGAAGAAAAGTTTATTTAATTAAGAAATAAAATAAATAGGGATGATATGAACGTTGAAAAATTTTTTACTGATGTATCCGATATTGTAAGATATATTGGCAATTACACAAGGCGTTATGTGAAAGACGAGAGAGTTTATAAGGCAAATCGCATAATATTTTGTAGGTTAGCCAAAGAAAATACTGATTGCTCAGCAGAGTTAGTAGCACTGTTCAGCACACAGAATATATCTTAGAATATTTGACAAATCAGTAAAATACTTTTCGACGTTCATCCCATCCCTATTTATTTTATTTTTTAATTCAATAAACTTTTCTTCATATACCGCTCATGCTAATCAGCTGTATTTATCCTTCAATAAGTAGTTCGGATTTTAGTCGCGAGGGACGCTGACGCTGGTCTTAATAAGGCGAATATACGATTTTTTTATCAACTCAAAAACACAACAAACGTGAAGTTAGACCTGCTATGTACAAAAAGGAACGGAACAGATACAGCAAGTAACATAGGTTATTATATCTATATATGTATATGAGGAACGGCACTTGTACCTTATATATATAGATATAATACCCATGTACTATACCTGTTCCCTGTTCCTTATTGCGTGTAACGAACGGGCCGTAGTCGATAAAACGGTCGATATAGATAGCTCGATTCAAGTGGAGTTTATTATAACACCTGGACGATTTATTTATAAAATTATATGAGCGAACTATGTTTAAATATCAAAATTGAATAGTAATTGTGTAGTTTCAAAGGGAAATTAACGACGTAGAGAGGTATAATTGTACATGAACTGGATTTGTCAAAAAGAGAAAAGTATTATAAAAAATGCAAGAAACGCTAAATTGTGTTTCTACCGATAAATATTAAAGTAAATCAAATTAAATAATTATATTAAAATTTATGACATTAGGAGTAGATTTTCGGGTAGAAAAATGGCCAAAAAATAGTTTAAAATGATAAAAAAAATCGATTTTTTGGCCAAAAGTCGGTATCTTCTTCTCTTAAATGGTTCTTCTCTGCTACTGGACACGGTAAATGGTGTGGCAGGGCTTATAAAGCATTATGCTACTACACATAATCTGCAAAAAAAACCCTGAAGAAGCTATACAAAATGCTAATGATTTTATAAAGCATGTTCAAACTTATACTGAAGCGATTAAAATAATTCATTTGAAAGACATTGAAATAGAAAAATATAGAAAAACTCAAAATGTTGTTTGGTTTGCAGTTCCAAAGTATCATATAAAAAACTGTCGAAAAAAGTCCACTTTTTCCACTTTTTCCAAAAAGTGGACTTTTTTCGACAGTTTTTTACATTCCCAGACTTGAGCGTGCGTGGCACACTAATATGGATTACCGGACTGGTTTTCTACGTAAAAATTGAAGATTTTACACCTTGTCTCGTTTATGTGCTTCGCACGCTCAACTAATAGCAGCAATAAATTACTTTAAGAAAGAAGTATCAAAACAGTTAAAGGTTCCGTGGATTTCCTCATATACGTCATTTGCAATAACTCGCTCCAGCATCCATATATGTGACTACGTGTATTTATGAATGTACACAAGTCTATTTATATTGATTATATGATGTTTATTACTGACAGGCCCGAAAAAACTTTAGTATTTTATTGTATCTTTGTTCTCTCTCCACAGCAAAAAACAAGTAATGTGACACACATGATACGATAGATATTTACACCCTCTACGTCCCTGTAAATTTTCAGCAAAAAAAAAATGGGGGTTTTGAGAAAACTGCATTTTTTAGTAAAAAGTGCATAACTCGTGCATTTTCCCTTCTTAAAAAAGTGATGACCGGAAGAAGTGATGTCTCTATAGATTTGATCTGTGATTGACTCTTGGATAAAAGGCGCGAGAATTTAAAATTAAATATGCATTTTTATTTGATAATTAGGTATTATTTATTGGAATATTTATTGGAATCAAAATGATTAAAGTGAAAAGTATTAAATAAATAATAATCAAGTTAATGTTGGTTGCTTAAAAAAATAAATAACATGTTTAATTATTTGTTAAAGTGGTGGCCAGAAGTAGAAAAGTATTTCAAAACACAATACGATTAGTTATTGAATTGCACGGTAAAATTGAAAACAATAATCATTGTTTTAATCTTAGAAGAATTAATTATGTTAATATTAGAATAAATTATGTCAATAGTATACAAAATTTTGTATTCGTTAACAGTAAATATACTGCAGTATTATATCAATTATTAAAAATGCATTAAAAGTAAAAGAAAAAATTTCCGGCTTATAAGTTATAAGGAATAAATTAAAAGTACATATAGCGCGCGCAGCGCGCATGGATTTGACTAGTTTAGTAAAAATGCATAACTCGTGCATTTTTATTTTTTTTTTTTAAATAGCATAAAGGACGTGAAAGAGGGTTCATAACTGAATGAAATTATGTGTTATACGCTAAAAAGCTTACAAAAGTGGTAAAACAGTAGCAGTTTGAAAATGACATTAAAAAAATTTTTTTCCAAGTGAGGATTTCCTCGAAATTTTTCGGCATTACTGAACGCATGAAATTTTGATGCAACAAAAAAATTAAAAAATACGTGTCAAATAATTTTTGGAGAAAAACATAAATACTTTAATTTCAAAACGATCGGTGAGATAGGCATACGAGGACCATCTGATTTGAGATGGATTCGGCCATATTTATTGTTACACACTTTTCAAACATGAAAAACAATGGAAATACCTTATTACCCGGACTGGTAGCCTGAATTACTTTTATTACATATGTTTGTTGTTAGACACTTTTCAGACATGAAAAATAATGGAAATACCCTATTACCTCGACGGGTAGCCTAAATTATTTTTTGTAGTATAGTTTTCTAGTATTTAGTAGTTAGTAATTTGGTAGTATCATACAGATGATATGTCGAAAAATAGCGCATGTTTAGGTTTAGATAAATATTTAACGAGCATCAAACATTGATTTTAAGTCAAGTATTCAAAGCCTGTCTTACGCGTTTTCATCTCTAAAGGGATTTACGCAATAATGGTGATGTGAGGTAATGGAGGTGAAAGAACGATGCGGGGGGGGGGGGCTGAGGGGGATCGAGGGTGGGGGGGGGGCTTGTCTTCTCAAATTTCCTTCAAAAAGACGTATAACTAATCACATTTTTACGTTATTTTGATGGGGACTGAGGGTGGCGCTGAGGGGGGACGAGTGGTGGTTTGGCGAGGGGGGGGGGGGCTCAGTCGTAAGCTTTTTGAAATAACTATAATATAGGGAGGTATATATGTAAATATGATGAATATTATGTAACTATTATATGCGCGCCAAGTTTTTTTTAAATTTTATTTAAAATCTGCCTCTTTGTGTCTACCTCTCCATCTATTTATTTGTCTTTCTTTCTGTCGCCCAAGCTCTTTATGCCGTGGTCTCTTATCCTTAGTGTCTTCATCTCTATTTCTACCTATCCGTATATTTCTCCGTCTCTATCTCTCCGTCTATCTTTCTCTGTTGCTACCTCTTTGTTTTTTTCGGTATCTCTTTGTCCCTGTGTGTATTTTTCTTTGTCTCTATCTCTTGTCTCTATCACTCTGTCTCTGTCTTTATGCCTCTGGTCTTTCAGGGGTTTACTGTCTCTATCACTCTGTCTGTATCTCTCTGTCTGCTTCTATTTCTTTGTCGCTGACTCTATCACTTTGTCTCTGTATCGCTTTCTGGTGGGCTCTGTATCTTTGCCTCTTTCTCTTAGTCTCTCTCGCTCTCTCCTTCGCCCTCTCTCTTCAGGCAGACCTTCTCCTCTTCGTCTATGTTTCTTTGATTCTCTGTCTGTGTTTCTCTGACTCTATCGTTCAGTTTTCTGCCTCTGTCTCTCTGTCTCTGTTTTTCTTTCTCTTTATCTATGTCTCTTAGTCTCGGTTTTTGTGATCTCTGACTCAGTCTTCATCTCTTTGACTCTGTGTCTAACGTTCTGTTTCTGTCTCTATCTCTCCGCCGATGGCAGAGATTACTACCATATTCCTCAATCACTGTCTTTTTTTCTCTCTTTCCGGCAAGATATCTCTTACTCACAGAGAAAATAGCGGCAGAATGGCTAAATAATAAAGTATGGCTTAATAGATAAAGTAACAGAAACAGAACGATTGAGTCAGGGGCTTGGCGAATATGATACAACGAAGATTTAGTGCCCTCTGTTCTAGAACCAGTGAGATAGGAATCTGCATAAATTTAGCAGGGACCATGAGGAGGAGTGAGGAGAGACTGTGTGTAGCGGTTGGAGAGGGGCGAGCAAGGGGAGGAAGGACTTTGAGGATTACAAAACTACTACTTTCTATGTGATTATTACCGTTGATTGTGGAGGTACCGCGAGGCGAGGGAGGAGGCTGAATCGTAAATAGTATATTGTGTACCTAAGGTGAAAAGTGGGCCTGTTTACACCGAGTGTGGAGTTTGCAGTACGAATCGAAGGAGAGCTGGCACAAGCCGAAGGCGAGTGCGTTTTGTGAACCGCAGACCACCCATATTTTTTGTGACTCATGTATTTATTTTTGGGAGTTTTGAGCCTAAAAAGCGAGGCTAAATTAATCTTTGTTTTATACGACAACTAAATACATGTAAGAATAGAGATTTGAACTGTTTGTTCAATTTTCTTTTTTTTATTATAATTATTTGGAAATTCAAATAAAAATCAAAATAATTGTTTTTGGGCGGAGGCCTCCCCCCAAAAAATACTCATAACAAATTATAATATAAGCGAAAATTAAAAAGTCTATCAATAAACATATGTTAATATTAACAGGTAAATAAAATTATTTGTAATTATTATTACGTTATATCATAACGTTTTCGATGACCGAAAAGTTAAAGAGGTACAGCCTTTGTGTGTATATGCGTGTTATTGTCAACGGTGCAGTTTGTAAACATGCGTATAACCTTTTTCTCACCAGTTGCTCAATTCTCTCGTGTTTTCAAAAACTTTAAGATTTATTATAATATCATTTAATTAGTTTTATGCACCAAATAGTTGATACTAAACAATTTTTTATATATTGAATAATTTTTTATATACTAAGTAATTTTTAAATTAACATTCTATATTACTAAACATAGACAATACGTTTTTATATTGTAGATAGTGGATTTTGTGTCATAGAACGTAAAATACACACTTTTGCGCCCTAGGGTGCCAACGCAAAATACTTCGCGCCCTAGGGCCTGAATCGGAAACTTTGCGCACGCTAAACAGGTATCAAAAGTGGAATTATGCGCCCCGGGGTTCAAAATAGTACATTACGCAACTAGTGCGTAAAGCGAGTCATTTTTGCACGGGTATTGTTTGTCGCCCGAGCGAAGCGACAAGATATCCGTGCAAAGATTACTGGCTTTTGCACGTGTTGCATTTACTATTTTTTATAACTGAATGCGTTAAACTCTACGTTAAATGCCTGTTCAGCGTGCGTAAAGATTCCAGATTTCTTTTACGAGTGCGTAAAGTAAAGTAAACACTACGCACTAGTGAAAAAAGGGGGTACTTTACGCACGCTAAACAGGCATCTAAAATCGAGTTTTACGCACTCAGTTATAAAAAGGTACTTTTACGCCCGCCGGGCAAAGAAGTATTTTTTTTACGTCTGCCGAAAAAAAGTTACTTTAGGACCTCTTTTTAGGCCGAAAAACGGCGAAAATCATGCATGTATTACAATAAATTCTTTTTACAACTATATGATACAGAATAATAGTACATTATGTAACATGGAGTGAATGTAGCAGATTTTTCCCGAGGGTGGGCAGTAACCACCGAAGTGAAAAAACTAGATTCGTCTCGTGTTACATATAGTATTTTATTCCACACTCGACCGTGGCCACCTTTTGACTCTGAAAAGCGGGGCAGACACGTTTTTTTTTATACTTACTTACAAAATAAATAGTATTGTTATAAAAATTGTAAAAACACAAATATAAAGTTTTACGTTCGCCCCGTCAAATTTACTTTTGCCCCACAAATGAGAGTTGTGGAAAATATATGCACCTTTTGCCCCGATTTTCGAGGGCGAAAGGTGGCCATTTTGGTCGAGTGTGGAATAAAATATATAATATTTATTATATGAAAAAATCAAGAACTTTATTTAACTATCTGTGATTATAATAATGTTCAATAAATGTTCTCATTTTTATTGCACTTATCTTTATAAGTATTGTATTATAATATTATAGCGTATTTTTATTTTTATTCCAGGTGGTAGAATCAGTGGCTTGCAAGATGCAGTGTGGGATGCTGCTCATTCAGTTTGCGATTCATGTGGTAAATCAGGAGCTAATATTGGTTGTATCAAACGTGGCTGTAAATCTGTTACACATTATTGCTGTGCGATTTTAACGGGATGGTATCTTAATATTGATGAGTATATGTCTAAATGTAGGAATCATTAAATAATTTAAATGTTTTTACTTCTAATATCATGAATATACATATGAGGCATCTTACGTCAACTCTCCCAGCCGCCGCGCACGGGCGCTAAATCATGCTATTTGTAACTAGTGTTTGATATACTAAAATGTACAATTAAAAAATGTACAATAAGCTTTTTCAATGTATTTTTTCCTTGGATTTCTCGAAATCTCGCCCGCTGCTGTGCCGTAGATTTAACGTGTTTTTCTTACGTGCTTCCGATCTGAAATACCTTTACATGTTCATTTATATTCTTTCTTCGAATTCACTTTCTAAAATTTGTTATTTCTATCGTCAATTTTCTTAGTAGAACTTTTTGCTCCGACATCGGAATTTTTTTAGATTTTCTCTTGGCTTCTTTTGTTGCAGGTGTATTAGTTTTTATTTCCATCGTAGTAATTTTTTTCCGAAATTTTAAACTTGTAAAGATCTCATGATGAAATTCTGTTGCTCTGAATGAGAGGCTAGAAAAGCAAAAAGTTGGAAATGAAATAAAATAGTTTTATTAAATATCCAGTTTCAACATATATTACTTAGCTTTTATTTTTATCCGGCGATGTTAATATACCATATGTTACTATAATTAACATATGTTAAGGTGGTTTTACACCTAAAAATTTTGAAAAAATCAACTTTTTTTTTTATTGAATTTTTTAATTATATATGTTATACTAAACCTAAAAAAACTAGTTTGGATCAAAAATTAAAAAAATTAAAAATGATATGGTTAAAAGAGCTTACTATCTTCAAAATGACGAAAAAATTGATTCTCCTTTTTTTTGCATTTTCTATAGGTATCTGAGATATGTAGGAACACGTTTACTTGTATCTGTTTTAAAATATCAAAAAACATTATTTAAGACTTATTAGTATAAGAATTATAAAAAAATAGTTAAATTTAAATACGGCATTTATTATAAAAATAATATAAATCATATTGTGGAATTTGAAATCCAGTGGAATCGTCTTTTGAGTTGTGACAATTTTGCACTTCTGTTCTAGTAAAGTGACCATTCCATCAACAAAATTTGACAACAAATTACTATATTAATACTCCCTTTTGTATACGTGTATACTTATAAAACTATAGTACCATAGTGTCAACACAGTTGCACAGCAGACAGCTTAAAATCTCAAATAAGCCAAGATACATAACCATGTTATTTCAGCAGTTTGTTTGCAGAGTTTTTGCTTTCAGATAGAGAAAGATTTTTTTCTTAGTGCTTGATTATTTGTATTCATAAGTGAATTAAGAACTAAAAATTTAATGTGTTGTGTATGTGATGATATATGTCTGAAAAGTGTAAGTGTAATTATAATACAATCGTGTAGTGACAGTTTTGTTTAAATTTGGAACCTAGTTTCAGTTCAAGATGGGAATGCTGTATGAAAATTAATACTGAAAGACATGTGCATTGACAAGATTGAATTAAGTATTTTAAAGAAGAACCATTACAAATTTTTATCGCATAAAAATAAATACATCTTTTTTCTAAGAAAGATGAAAGTGACATGGTAAGTCTAACTCACTATAGGATATGTAATTCAATTCAGAAGATTTGTGAGTTGTAATAAGTGTCAAGATGTATCTACAGACATAAAAACGACAAGCCTGCTCACAAAAATACAGGCTTAAATTCAAGATATATTTAACATTTAATATGTGTAATCAAGTGATCATTGAAAAAATCTGGCTTATCGGCTTTTATGTACTTATGTACTTTTGTTTATGACAGTGGGGGCTTCTTAAGTTTCGATTTGGATTATTGGGATTTCATATTTCATAAGACCTGGCGCATATTCTACATTTATCTTAGTATTATAAATAATAATTTAACTCAGTACAGTGTGTTAAAAAGTGATTCAGCAGTGGATGAATCAAAAGTGCAAAAGGACAGATTGAGCAGTAACTTTTAATCGAACGAATGCTATTAGCTTAGCAATAACTTTTAATCGAACGAATGCTATTAGCTTAGCAATAACTTTTAATGGAACGGATGCGTGCAAGGTACCAGAGCTTTTGTTTTAATCATTTTATATGGGAGAATAGATAACAGATATACAGGAAAGTGAGTTTCAAGAAGGAAAAGAATGGGGATCAAATGGCTGATCATTTTTGGAGTTTTATGGTATTTTTCTTTGCAGGCTTATTTCTCAAAATGTCATTTTTTAAAGTTTGGCGTAGCTTTTCTCTGAGACGGGTCGATGAATTTTCATGAGACAAAGTGCAAATTGTTCCTAATTTATGTAGTTATGGGTGTAATAGTTGCAATTTTAAGGTTTTCATGTATAAGTGTTTTTTTCATGGTAAAAACCCTAAAAATTCAAAAAAATGTAAAAATTTATTGCAAAAAAAATCAGTTTTTGCCATGAAAAAAAATACTTATACATAAAAACCTTTCCATAACTCTTACGCCCATAACTACATAAATTATGAACAATTTGCACTTTGTCCCATGAAAATCCATCATGCGGTCTCAGAGAAAAGCTACGCCAAACTTTTTTTATTGAAAATGCTATAACTGAGGATAAAATGAGTTTATGGACCTCTGCCTTGGCTCATTTTATTCAAAACAAGTTATATTTACAATATATTTTGATTATTTTATTATAATAATAATTTTTATAATTTTTTTAGGTAATTTTGGCCAGAAAGGCCTATAGGTGTAAGACAGCCTTAATATGTTGAACTATCAAACCTTTTGCTTTTCTAGCCTCTCATTTAAAGTAATAGAATTCTCTCATGAGATATTTACGAGTTCAAAATTTTTTAGCTAGAGTGAGCAAAGGGATTCTCTCTTGCTTCATCTTTGATTCTAAAAATTTGTCTTTTATTCGATCAAGAATGGCAATACCTGCTTTTTTACGCTATCATTTTATTACCACTCCAGAGGACGAGCTGAAAATAAAAATAATTTCTCTTGCATGTTTGTATATAATATTCTCTAAAGTAAAGAGGACAAACAAAATTACTAGGATGAAAATGGAAACTAAAGCATCTGTAACTAAGGAGTATAAAAGAAAATCTAAAAAATTCCGATATCGGAAAAAAGTTCTCCTACTAAGAAAATTGATGATAGGAATGAAAAATTAAAAAAAGAGGATTCAAAGAAAGAATATAAAGGAATATAGAAAGGTATAGACCAGAAACACATAAGAAAAAAACGTTAAAAAACACGTTAAATCTACGGCACTGCAACGTGCAGCCGTGCGGCTGGAGAGGTTCGCGTCCGTGCGCTGGATTGACGCTGCAGTACATGTTTGCACTTTAATTCCTCAAAAAATACTAAAAAGAAGTCTCTTTTTAATAATAGCTAGTCGACGTCAAATAACCTGATCTTTCGATTTGGATTGTAAAAAAAAAAAAAAAAAAAAAAAATTAAATTCCTGTTCGATAATTTGCACATTTCATGTTTTTTTAGGATTAAAACGTGAAAACTATGGGGATAAAAATGACACCATCAAAAAACTGAGAAAAAAATACATCGACAACGTATTGTACATTTTTTAATAGTACATTTTAGTATCGTAAATACAAGTTACAGATAGCATGATTTGGTGCTCGCGCGCTGCGCCTGGAAGAGTTGACGTGTGAAATGCCTCATATATTAATTAAAATTCTGATTTTTCAGTTTGGACATATTGTTTCTAACTTTATTTAAAATTTAAAATGTTTTTTTATAATAAACCTACTACAAATTATGATTGTGATTGATTCATTTATTTATAAATAAACTTAAAATATAATCTAATATGCATTCGTTAATCCTTTAGAACGAAATCCATGTGAAATTTGATAAACATTAGTTTTCGGGCTCCCCGATAACTAATCCGTTATAAGATTTCCCAAAGTTCGAAAAGTTCGTCGGTAATGAATTTTTCTGATCACCCACGTAAAAAAAATTACGTTTGGAAAAAGTTTGGGAAAAGTTTTGTTTCGCTCAAGTTTGGGAAAACATTTGTAATTAGACGATATCAAACTATGTGTCTGAAGTTCTGAACGTTCATCGTGAACGAAATATCGAAAATTTCCAAATTCGGTTTTTTTGATATTATCTCCTAGAGATATGCATAAACCATGTATAAACTGCAAAATAAGTTATTTCCAAAGTGATCATCCCCCCAAATCATCCCTAACTAGCCCGACTAGCCAATACATTAGAGATATGAAATTCGATCCGGCAAGTCTAACTTGGGGGGTGCAAAGGGACTAAAACAGCGGAAAATACTCGCGAGTTTATTAAATGACAAATTTTGTGGCTGGTATTTCTTCCAGATGTTGCCATTGCCTTGTAAAAAAATTGGCGATAAGAAATTCGATCCGGAATGTCTTGCTTGGGGGGTGCAAAGGGACTAAAATAGCTGAAAATACTCGCAAAACACCAAGAAAAAATCACCTCTAGCGAGTTTATTAATTTAAGACAAATTTTATGGCTGATATCTCTTCCAGATGTTGCCATAGCCTTCCAAAAAAATTGAGGATATGATTTTCGATCCGGAAGCTTTCGCTTGGGGGGTGCAAAGGGGCTAAAATAGCCGAAAATACACGAAAAATAACATGAAAATATCATCTCTCGCGACTTCATCAATTTAAGACAAATTTTATGGCTGATATTTCTTCTAGATGTTGCCATAGCCTTGCAAAAAAATTGGGGATATGAATTTCCATCCGGAACGTCTCGCTTGCGGGGTGCAGATGGGCTAAAATAGACGAAAATACACGAAAACTAACGTGAAAAAATCATCTCTCGCGAGTTTATTAATTTAAGACAAATTTTATGGCTGATATTTCTTCCAGATGTTACCATAGCCTTGCAAAAAAATTGGGGATATGAAATTCGATCCGGAACCTTTCTCTTGAGAGGTGCAATGCGGCTAAAATAGCCGAAAATACACGAAAAATAACGTCAAAAAATATCTCTCGTGAGTTTATTAATTTAATACCAATTTTATGGCTAATATTTCTTCCAGATGTTGCCATAGCCTTGTAAAAAAATTAGTAGTAAGTAATTCGATCCGGAACGTCTGGGGGGTGCAAAGGGACCAAAATAGCGGAAAATACTCGCAAAACACCAAGAAAAAAATCATCTCTAGCGAGTTTATTAATAGCGGACCCATTTTATGGCTGGTATTTCTTCAAGATGTTGCCATAGCCTTGCAAAAAAATTGGGGATATGAAATTCGATCCGGAACCTTTCGCTTGGGGGGGCAAAGGGACTAAAATAGCGGAAAATACTCGCAAAACTCCGAGAAAAATATCATCTCTCCCGCGTTTTTTTATTTAAGACAAATTTTATTGCTGATATTTCTACCAGATGTTGCCATAGCCTTGTAAAAAAATTGGCGATAAGAAATTCGATCCGGAATCTCTCGCTTGTGGGGTGCAATGCGACTAAAATAGCGGAAAATACTTGCAAAACACAGAGAAAAAAATCATCTCTCGCGAGTTTATTAATTTAAGACAAATTTTATGTCTGATATTTCTACCAGATGTTGCCATAGCCTTCTAAAAAAATTGGCGATAAGAAATTCGATCTGGAACCTCTCGCTTGGGGGGTGCAATGGGCTAAAATAGCCGAATACAAAGGAAAAATAACGAGAAAAAATCATCTCTCGCGAGTTTATTAATTGAAGACAAATTTTATGGCTGATATTTCTTCCAGATGTTGCCATAGCCTTTCAAAAAAATTGGGGATAGAAATTCGTTCCGGAACCTTTCGCTTGGGTGGTGCAAAGGGGCTAAAATAGCCGAAAATAAACGCAAAATAACGTGAAAAAATCATCTCTCGTGAAATTATTAATTTAAGACAAATTTTATGGCTGATATTTCTTCCAGATGTTGCCATAGCCTTGAAAAAAAAATTGGCGATAAGAAATTCGATCCGGAACGTCTCGCTTGTGGGGTGCGATGCGACTAAAATAGCGGAAAATACTTGCAAAACACAGAGAAAAAAATCATCTCTCGCGAGTTTATTAATTTAAGACAAATTTTATGTCTGATATTTCTACCAGATGTTGCCATAGCCTTCTAAAAAAATTGGCGATAAGAAATTCGTCCCGGAACGTCTCGCTTCGGGGTGCAAAGTGACTAAAATAGCGGAAAATACTCGCAAAACACCAAGAAAAAATTCATCTCTCGCGAGTTTATTAATTTAAGACACATTTCATGGCTGATATTTCTTTTAGATGTTGCCATAGCCTTGCAAAAAAATTGGGGATATGAATTTCGATCCGGAACCTTTCGCTTGGGGGGTGCAAAGGGGCTAAAATAGCCAAAAATACACTAACAGTAATGTTAAAAAATCATCTCTCGTCAGTTTATTAATTTAACACAAATTTTATGTCTGATATTTCTTCGAGATCTTGCCATAGCATTATAAAAAAATTGGCGATTTGAAATTCAATTCGGAACCTCTCGCTTGGCTGGTGCAAAGGGGCTAAAAGAGCAGAAAATACACGAAAAATAGCGTGAAAAAATCATCTCTCGTTACATTCTTAATTTAAGAAATGCTATTGCTGAAATTTCTTCCAGATCTTGCCATAGCCTTATAAAAAAATTGGCGATTTGAAATTCGATCCGGAACCTCTCGCTTGGGGAGTGCAAACGGGCTAAAAGAGCAGAAAATACACGACAAATTCTTTAAAAAAATCATCTCTCGTGAGTTTATTAATTTAAGACAAATTTTATGCCTGAGTTTACTTCAAGAGTTGCCATAGCTTTGTAAAAAAATGGCCGCCGATATGAAAATCTATGCGGAACCTTTCGCTTGAGGGGTGCGATGGGGCTAAAATGGCTGAAGGTACACAAAAAATACCGAAAAAAAATCATGTCTCGTGTGTTTATTAATTTAAGATAAATTTTATTGCTGATATTTCTACAAGGTATTGTGATGGAGTTCGAAAAAATTGCAATATTAAAGTCGATCTGGAACCTTTCGCTTGGGGGATGCAAAGGTACTACAATAGCGAAAAATACACAATAAAGACAAAAAAAAATGAGCTCTCAGGAATTTATTTATTCGACAATTTTTGTTTTTTTTTTCTTTTTTTTCTGGAAGAGTAAATGAGTACAAAGATATTTGAAATGTACATTTTTCATATTTTTTTCAATCCGCAATTACTGAAGAACGGTTTCATCTGAAACTTTATAATTCATAGGAGATATTGTATATTGTACCTCATGAATTTTTCTATTTTTGGTATTATATTTTTTTTTTTTAAGGCAATATTTCTTCGGTTTTTTTAATGCTATAAAAGCCAAATAATTTTTCAAAATATGGCTTATTGATATAAGGTAAAGTAGGCAATAGTGGGACAGTTTCGAGCATACTTTTTTTATCATCTTTTCTAGTACCAAAACGAAACATAATACATGAGAACTCATCACCTCAACAGATAGCTCATGTTTCGAGGTTTATTTAAAAAACCAAGTTTTTTTCGTTGCTGGTGTTTTAAAATAATCGCATTCAAACAAAATAACTATTGTCTGATGTTGAGGGTCACGCTAATTTACTTGGGAGCAGTAGTGGGACATTCGTTCGGATGCAATAGTTTCACTATACTTTCTAATGCGTTTCTGATTGTCCCATTACTGTGATATGGTCATCAAGAGGTACCTAAAGTGGGACAAGGACTTCGCTATACGCATTCGGAAAATCAGCCTCGATATATTGTGCCAATGTTGCTATTGCTTTTACTCCGAAACGCTTCCTTCTGGTCGAAATTTCAAGTTGAAAGTTCAGAGTCATTTTTCTCAAAGTATATCATGTTTTTGTCTGAAAATGAATTTTATCATTCGAAAGTACAATTCTTAAACTACGAAACTCTAATTTTTTGAGTTTGAGAAATCAAGGATTCAACAGTTACAAGATTAAGGTCATGTGAGTTCAAAATTAACCCAATTTCATTATTTAATAAATTAACTTTTCAAACATTAATGTGGCAAAATATAATTTTCACGCCCTCCTTATATATAAAAACTTTACTCAAAAATTTTTTTCGAGCGATTTTATTAGTACTCTCATGAGATATCTCGTTGAAAAATTGGTTTAAAGTTACAAAAATGCACATTCCTACTTATCGATATTACAGTTTCTTTTTAATTAAAAAATTTCTAAACATTTATTTGGAAAAACACAATTTTCATGCCTTTCGTATATGTCAATACTACACTCAGAATTTTTCTGAAGCGATTCTTTTAGTACTGTCATGAGATATACCCTTTGAAAAATTATGTCGGTAACACACACATCCCTTTAAAAAGTCAGCGACGAGCGGCCGCACGCGCTCTTCGCGCTGCGCCCGAGCGAGCTCTACATACTAATAAATGTAGTGAACCATTTCGGTTTTTCATACTGGAAAATATCATTTAACAATAAAGCCTCAAACATCATTTTTATTAGTAGTTCACAATTTTAACTTTCAATCCTGTTAATTTCTAGTTAAATTTCTAATTTTCTTTTATTTTTATTCGAATAGGTATGATATAATTGGGAAGTTCCTGGTGTTGTAAATCGTTTTAGATCTAACTTTCCTGTATCTCCTAATATGTAATTTGATATAGTGAAACGATGGAGTTTCAGGCACTGTTTTTGCTGAATCTAACCTTGGTTTTAGTTTATGTATTGTTTTTAAATATTGATCTTTTGATGAAAAAAAGTAAACAATATTTGAAAATATTTTGTTACCCTCTCGTAAAGATCTTGTGGCGCTGATATATAATTATCAGATACTTCCCCCAAACTTGTCCGCCTAACATTACTTTTTACGAAAGCACCAATTCTATCACATCTATTTTTTTCCGTGAGCAATCCGATGACAATGTAACTTCAACACAAAAATCTTCATACTGGTGAAGAAGATTCTACACGTTGTGTATATTTTTTAAACATTAACTTTTTTTAACGAAATCAAAACATTTTTTAATATAATTATTATTTCTTAGATTAGGTAAAGTGCTACGGCATCTTAAATTAAATTGTCTGAAAAAATTATCATTCTTTTGTGTTTAATTTTAGAATACGATCTTTTATGGTAAATGACTATTGTCGTCAAACTACAGTGATTATTATTATTATAGTATAATGATTGCGCCACATCTTATCCAATGAAAGCATAGATTTCTGAAAAACCTAGAGAAATTAAAAATGCTAAAAAAGTGAAATGTATGACCTATATTAATAAAAATGGTGTTTGAGAACCCGCTGGGGCGCAGCACGAAGCGGGCGCTCGCCTCTGTCTTTTTAATCTTATTACTTTTGAATCCTTCATTTCGCCAACTAAAAAAATTAGGGTCTATAAGCATAAGACTTGTACTTTCCAATGGTAAAATGCATTTTGAAAAAAGAACATGATGTACTGTGAGAAAAATGACTTTGAACTTTCAACTTGAATTTTCAACCGGAAGAAAGCGATTCGGAGTAACAAACATAGCACTATTGGAAAGAGCAGGAAAAAGTGTATCGATATATATGTCTTTTGTTTCTTTCTCAGAGACTCCGCATACTATTATAAGCGAGTTAAACAGAGCGTATTTTACGCCCAAAAATGCGCCGCGCGCGCCTGCTGGCCTGCTCCTGCAGCGGACGCTCTTACATGTTTTCGAGGTTCGAGCGCATCGGACTCACGCAAACCAGCGGCGGTCGTGCCGACTCTCTCCGATTCCCCCCGCTCCGCAGCGATTTCAGGAACTGATCTCGCGCTGTATACAGTTTTGTTCGAGCGCCGCCGACTCTCCTGAGCTGCGTCAGCCGAACTTTCTACTACTTTCCCCACTACGTCACGACTCAAGTCGCACTGATCGTGTGTATATGAATAGATATCTATGTGTTGAGAGTAGCGGAGTCGCGCGAGCGGCGCGAGCCAACGCCGGCCGGGCACAGGCCATCTCTTCCCGATTTGCCGACTTCGCTCCAATTTGGCGCACTTATAGCTCGTAATTTAATAGATGAGTAAACACAACGCTAAAATCAACTTTACAATAAAAGAAATTATAATTAATGGTAAAAATTTATTTTTTCGTTTAAGAGTAATTTGTCAGATTCTGTTTATTTCTTTTTTGTACATTAAAACTAATGTTAGTTATAGGTTAAATAATTAACGTACATAAAGCCAAGGGAAATCCTTCATAATGTGAGAAAAGTGGAGTTAATAGTTATAGAGAGAAAACCGATTTGTAAAAATAATCAAACTTGCTTTTGTATGGATAGGTGCAGTAAATATGAGATTCAAATTTAATATCAATTTTGTTAAGTGGGAGAGATTACAGATATATCGCACTAGTTTGTTCGCTGCAAAGATTGGTTCATAAATCCTAAAGATATTTTAGATCTGAATTGTTCCATTGCTTTCTTTCAAATCACAATTTTCCGTGGTAATATTATATATACGATATTCGTGTGTAAAATCGCATTAAGATTTGGCAAAAATTGAGTTTTCATATTATTTAAAATAAAAGCGACTGTAAAATCATTCGTATGTGATGAGTAGATATCAGGATTTCAAAGAAATTTAAGCCAGATAGAACTTATTGTTTCTGCTGTTGCATACATTATTAAGAATAACATCGTTATATTGTCAAATCTGATTTTCAATTGTAATTTATCGTTTCCATAATATTGTATTTTTCGAAAAATCTCCAGTCATTGACACGAAATTTCCATCTTTATCGGATGCACGAGCATCTTTTTTTAGAAAAACTAACAGGAAAATGTTTCGCCGATGCAAATGATTTTCTCTGCTTGAGTAACGTACCCTAAATTCTGTAACGCGTGCATCTCGTAGGCCACAAATCTAATGGGAGAAATCAGTACATACATAATCATATTTTTTCGATTCAGCATGCCTAAAATGCGATTTTATATATACATAAATTTTACAAATCGCTTTCACTCCCCCTGTCTGTATAGATATATCGATCGATACACGCGCGAAAGATTATTCTACACTCGTGTGCTTATCACCACCGCTTCGCTCGGGCAACAAACATCACACTCGTGCTAAAATCAACACTTTTGCACTTGTATCGAAAACTGCTATGAAGTATAAGAAGAAACTATTTTCTAAACTTAAATTAAATGAGAAAAAAAATTACATTAGGCACCCCTAACAGAAGGATTGGTGTTACTTTACATGGTACCATGGTCTTATACTTGTTCGCGCCAAAATAGTGTTTTTTTTTGGACAGTTGCTTGAAACATGCTCTTTTTCACGACTAAAAGTCGCATAGAAAATCGCGCATTCCGAGCGTAAGTTGGGAAAAGATGAAAAAAAATCCATTTTTTCAAAGTTTAGCGGGAAAAAAATTCTTTCCCCGCTACCTACAACGTAATTTTGTAAAATTGTTCTCGTAGTGTAAAATTTATATCTTATATACTTTATGGCTTGTTCCGAATGATAAAAGATAATGTTTAAAGTTTCAATGGTAAAACAACAAGAGTTATTACAACTTATACAAACAATTGAAAAAAATTACATTTCGATTTAAAATAAATATAAAAAAGGTGCATATATTTGTAATAAGCTATACAAATGAAAACAGAAAATGCAATGATTTGTAACTGCATAGTACATTACTCGAAATGCGCGATTCCCTATGCCCACACAACTTTCATGCATACAAAAAGGACCTAATATGGATTCGTCACGGAAAGTAGAGCTATTTCAGAGTCAGGTAAAGAATTTTCAGCTCATTTTATGCCCATATTGCACAATATGCTATTTGGATATGCTTGCCCGTCATTCAATTTTACGGACTCGTTTTCAAACGTATAAACGCGATTGCACGCACGCGAAAATCGGGTACGTGAAATCGTATTTTACGTCGGCAAAAGAGTCGATAACATCGAATATTACGGACACGTATATCAAAAACTAATTTTGCTTAGAGTTTTCTGAAGAACATTTTCCGAAACGTAATGGAGGTATGAAAAAATAGAGAAACGAAAACCATTTTTGTTTGTCAATTGATTTCGTACAAATAAAGTATTATAGCGAAGGAATAAAACTTGGCATACTAAAGTAAAATATAATTTTTTTCAGATATATTTTATATTAGTCTATTATTACGAATATATTCATCCCTTAAAAGAATGATGAAGGAAATGTGAAGCCGAAATAAAACCTTTTCCGATTGGCCAAATCCGTCTAAACGGAGCCGACAATTGGTCGACGGTGACTTTCACTTACGGTCTTGACTGATTGGCACGAATAAAACCCGTAGAGTTTAGAATAATGAAATATTTACACCAATTTTTTCACAAGTTAATAGCAACACAATAAATTATTTTCAGCCATAAAAATAACTCAAATTCATAAACTCAAGAGAGCGGATTTGTTTTCAGTCTTCTTTGTGTATTTTTCGCAATTTTAGCTCATTTGCATACCCGAAGCGAAAGGTTCCTGATCGATTTTCATATCGGCAATTTTTTTACAAAGCTATGGCAACATCTTGAAGTAATTTCAGTCATAAAGTTTGTCTTAAACTAATTAACTAACAAGATATTATTTTTTTTCCTGTTTTCCATGTATTTTTAGACTCTTTAGCACCTTTACACCGCCCAAGCGAATGATCCGGAACAATTATCATATCCCCAATTTTTTCTCAAGGCCATGGCAACCTCCTAAAATAATTTCATCCATAAACTTTGTCTTAAACTAATAATCTCACGAGAGATGATTTTTCCACGTTATTTTTCGTGTATTTTCGGCTATTATAGCCCCTTTGCACCCCCAAGCGAGACGTTCCGGATCGAATTTCTTATCGCCAATTTCTTCACAAGGCTATGGCAACATCTGGAAGAAATACCAGCCATAAAATTTGTCTTAAATTAATAAACTCACGAGACATGATTTTCTCGGCATTTTTCGTGTATTTTCGGCTATTTTAGCCCCTGTGCACACGCCAAGCGAAAGGTTCCGGATCGCATTCCATATCCCCAATTTTTTTGCAAGGCTATGGCAACATCTGGAAGAAATATTAGCCATAAAATTTGTCGTAAATTAATAATCTCACGAGAGATGATTTTCTAGGTATTTTTCGTGTATTTTCGGATATTTTAGCCCCAATGCACCCGCCAAGCGCAAGGTTCCGGATCGAATTTCTTATCGCCAATTGTTTTACAAGGCTATGGCAACATCTGCAAGAAATATCAGCCATAAACTTTGTCTTAAATTAATAAACTGGCGAGAGATGATTTTTTCTCGATATTTGTGTATTTTCCGCTATTTTAGCCACTCCCCCCCCCCCCCCCCACGGAAGGTTACGGATCTAATTTCATATCGCCAATTTTTTACAATGCTATGGCAACATCTGGAAGAAATACCAGCCATAAAATTTGTCTTAAATTAATAAACTCGTGAGAGATGATTTTTTTCTCGGTGTTTTGCGAGTATTTTCCGCTATTTTAGTCCCATTGCATCCCCCAAGCGAGAAGTTCCGGATCGAATTTCTTATCGCCAATTTTTTTGCAAGGCTATGGCAACATCGCGAAGAAACATCAGCCATAAAATTTGCCTTAAGATAATGTGTACTTACCGACAAATTTTAGAACATGTATATCTTTTGCAAATAATAATTGAATTACTAAAAAAAAAATTGAGTATAGTATTTATATATACGGAGCGCCTGACAGAGCTGTTTTTCCAAAAATCTACTCAGAATTTATTTAATTAAATAAAAGCCGCAATGCTGATAAGTAGGGATCTGTAATACTTCGAATTTTGCCAGTATTAAAACGAGCGTATCTCATGGAAATGCTGATAGAATCGCACAAAAAAAAATCTGAGCATAGTATTTACATACACGGAGCGCCTGACAGAATTGTTTTTCCAAATAAACGTTCGAATGTTTATGAATTAAATAATGAAATTGGGTTGATTTTGAGGTTCACATCGCCTTAAATTAATAAACTCACGAGACCTAATTTTCTCGGTATTTTTCGTGTATTTTCGGCTATTTTAGCCCCTTTCCACCCCTCAAGCGAAAGGTTCCGGATCGAATTTCATATCGCCAATTTTTTTGCAAGGCTATGGCAACATCTGGAAGAAATATCAGCTATAAACTTTGTCTTAAACTAATCATCTCACGAGAGATGATTTTTCCACGTTATTTTTCGCGTATTTTCGGCTATTTTAGCCCCTTTGCACCCTCAAGCGAGAGGTTCCGGATCGAATTTCTTATCGCCAATTTCTTCACAAGGCTATGGCAACATCTGGAAGAAATACCAGCCATAAAATTTGTCTTAAATTAATAAACTCACGAGATATGATTTTCTCGGCATTTTTCGTGTATTTTCGGCTATTTTAGCCCCTGTGCACACGCCAAGCGAAACGTTCCGGATCGAATTCCATATCCCCAATTTTTTTGCAAGGCTATGGCAACATCTGGAAGTAATATCAGCCATAAAATTTGTCGTAAATTAATAATCTCACGAGAGATGATTTTCTAGGTATTTTTCGTGTATTTTCGGATATTTTAGCCCCAATGCACCCGCCAAGCGTAAGGTTCCGGATCGAATTTCTTATCGCCAATTTTTTTACAAGGCTTTGGCAACATCTGCAAGAAATATCAGCCATAAAATTTGTCTTAAATTAATAAACTGGCGAGAGATGATTTTTTCTCGATATTTGTGTATTTTCCGCTAATTTAACCACTCCCCCCCCCCCCCAACGGAAGGTTCCGGATCTAATTTCATATCGCAAATTTTTTTACAATGCCATGGCAACATTTTGAAGTAATATCATCCATAAAATTTGTCTTAAATTAAAAATACCACGAGATACGAATTTTGCTCGGTTTTTGTCGTGTATTTTATGCAATTTCAGCCCATTTGCACCCTGAAAACTAATCGTTCCGGATCGATTTTCATATCGGCAATTTATTTACAAAGATATGGCGATATCTTGAATCCATTTCAGCCATAAAATTTGTTTTAAATTAATAAACTGACAAGACATGATTTTCTCGGTATTTTTCGTGTATTTTCGGCTATTTTAGCCCCTTTGCACCACCAAGCGAGACGTTCCGGATCGAATTTCTTATCGCCAATTTTTTCACAAGGCTATGGCAACATCGGGAAGAAATACCAGCCATAAAATTTGTCTTAAATTAATAAACTCACGAGACATGATTTTCTCGGCATTTTTCGTGTATTTTCGGCTATTTGAGCCCCAATGCACCACCAAGCGAGACGTTCCGGATCGAATTTCTTATCGCCAATTTTTTCACAAGGCTATGGCAACATCTGGAAGAAATATCAGCCATAAAATTTGTCTTAAATTAATAATCTCACGAGAGATAATTTTTTCACTTTATTTTTAGTGTATTTTCGGCTATTTTAGCTCCTTTGCACCCCCCAAGCGAGACGTTCCGGATCGAATTTCTTATCGCCAATTTTTTCACAAGGCTATGGCAACATCTGGAAGAAATACCAGCCATAAAATTGGTCTTAAACTAATAATCTCACGAGAGATGATTTTTCCACGTTATTTTTCGTGTATTTTCGGCTATTTTAGCCCCTTTGCACCACCAAGCGAGAGGTTCCGGATCGAATTTCTTATCGCCAATTTCTTCACAAGGCTATGGCAACATCTGGAAGAAATACCAGCCATAAAATTTGTCTTAAATGAATAAACTCACGAGATATGATTTTCTCGGCATTTTTCATGTATTTTCGGCTATTTTAGCCCCTGTGCACACGCCAAGCGAAACGTTCCGGATCGAATTCCATATCCCCAATTTTTTGCAAGGCTATGGCAACATCTGGAAGAAATATCAGCCATAAAATTTGTCGTAAATTAATAATCTCACGAGAGATGATTTTCTAGGTATTTTTCGTGTATTTTCGGATATTTTAGCCCCAATGCACCCGCCAAGCGTAAGGTTCTGGATCGAATTTCTTATCGCCAATTTTTTTACAAGGCTTTGGCAACATCTGCAAGAAATATCAGCCATAAAATTTGTCTTAAATTAATAAACTGACGAGAGATGATTTTTTCGATATTTGTGTATTTTCCGCTATTTTGACCCCCCCCCCCCCCCACGGAAGGTTCCGGATCTAATTTCATATCGCAAATTTTTTTACAATGCCATGGCAATATTTTGAAGTAATATCATCCATAAAATTTGTCTTAAATTAAAAATATCACGAGATACGAATTTTGCTCGGTATTTCTCGTGCATTTTATGCAATTTCAGCCCATTTGCACCCTCAAAGCTAATCGTTCCGGATCGATTTTCATATCGACATTTTATTTACAAAGATATGGCGATATCTTGAAGCCATTTCAGCCATAAAATTGGTTTTAAATTAATAAACTGACGAGACATGATTTTCTCGATATTTTTCGTGTATTTTCGGATATTTTAGCCCCAATGCACCCGCCAAGCGTAAGGTTCCGGATCGAATTTCATATCCCCTATTTTTTGCAAGGCTATGGCAACATCTGGAAGAAATATCAGCCATAAAATTTGTCTTAAATTAATAATCTCACGAGAGATGATTTTTTCACGTTATTTTTCGTGTATTTTCGGCTATTTCCGCCCCTTTGCAGCCCCCAAGCGAGACGTTCCCAATCGAATTTCTTATCGCCAATTTTTTTACAATGCTATGTTAACATCTGGAAGAAATACCAGCCATAAAATTTGTCTTAAATTAATAAACTCACGAGATATGATTTTCTCGGCATTTTTCGTGTATTTTCGGCTATTTTAGCCCCTTTCCACCCCTCAAGCGAAAGGTTCCGGATCGAATTTCATATCGCCAATTTTTTTGCAAGGCTATGGCAACATCTGGAAGAAATATCAGCTATAAACTTTGTCTTAAACTAATCATCTCACGAGAGATGATTTTTCCACGATATTTTTCGTGTATTTTCGGCTATTTTAGCCCCTTTGCACCCCCAAGCGAGAGGTTCCGGATCGAATTTCTTATCGCCAATTTCTTCACAAGGCTATGGCAACATCTGGAAGAAATACCAGCCATAAAATTTGTCTTAAATTAATAAACTCACGAGATATGATTTTCTCGGCATTTTTCGTGTATTTTCGGCTATTTTAGCCCCTGTGCACACGCCAAGCGAAACGTTCCGGATCGAATTCCATATCCCCAATTTTTTTGCAAGGCTATGGCAACATCTGGAAGTAATATCAGCCATAAAATTTGTAGTAAATTAATAATCTCACGAGAGATGATTTTCTAGGTATTTTTCGTGTATTTTCGGATATTTTAGCCCCAATGCACCCGCCAAGCGTAAGGTTCCGGATCGAATTTCTTATCGCCAATTTTTTTACAAGGCTTTGGCAACATCTGCAAGAAATATCAGCCATAAAATTTGTCTTAAATTAATAAACTGGCGAGAGATGATTTTTTCTCGATATTTGTGTATTTTCCGCTAATTTAACCACTCCCCCCCCCCCAACGGAAGGTTCCGGATCTAATTTCATATCGCAAATTTTTTTACAATGCCATGGCAACATTTTGAAGTAATATCATCCATAAAATTTGTCTTAAATTAAAAATATCACGAGATACGAATTTTGCTCGGTTTTTGTCGTGTATTTTATGCAATTTCAGCCCATTTGCACCCTGAAAACTAATCGTTCCGGATCGATTTTCATATCGGCAATTTATTTACAAAGATATGGCGATATCTTGAATCCATTTCAGCCATAAAATTTGTTTTAAATTAATAAACTGACAAGACATGATTTTCTCGGTATTTTTCGTGTATTTTCGGCTATTTTAGCCCCTTTGCACCCCCAAGCGAGACGTTCCGGATCGAATTTCTTATCGCCAATTTTTTCACAAGGCTATGGCAACATCGGGAAGAAATACCAGCCATAAAATTTGTCTTAAATTAATAAACTCACGAGACATGATTTTCTCGGCATTTTTCGTGTATTTTCGGCTATTTTAGCCCCAATGCACCACCAAGCGAGACGTTCCGGATCGAATTTCTTATCGCCAATTTTTTCACAAGGCTATGGCAACATCTGGAAGAAATATCAGCCATAAAATTTGTCTTAAATTAATAATCTCACGAGAGATAATTTTTTCACTTTATTTTTAGTGTATTTTCGGCTATTTTAGCTCCTTTGCACCCCCCAAGCGAGACGTTCCGGATCGAATTTCTTATCGCCAATTTTTTCACAAGGCTATGGCAACATCTGGAAGAAATACCAGCCATAAAATTGGTCTTAAACTAATAATCTCACGAGAGATGATTTTTCCACGTTATTTTTCGTGTATTTTCGGCTATTTTAGCCTCTTTGCACCACCAAGCGAGAGGTTCCGGATCGAATTTCTTATCGCCAATTTCTTCACAAGGCTATGGCAACATCTGGAAGAAATACCAGCCATCAAATTTGTCTTAAATGAATAAACTCACGAGATATGATTTTCTCGGCATTTTTCATGTATTTTCGGCTATTTTAGCCCCTGTGCACACGCCAAGCGAAACGTTCCGGATCGAATTCCATATCCCCAATTTTTTGCAAGGCTATGGCAACATCTGGAAGAAATATCAGCCATAAAATTTGTCGTAAATTAATAATCTCACGAGAGATGATTTTCTAGGTATTTTTCGTGTATTTTCGGATATTTTAGCCCCAATGCACCCGCCAAGCGTAAGGTTCTGGATCGAATTTCTTATCGCCAATTTTTTTACAAGGCTTTGGCAACATCTGCAAGAAATATCAGCCATAAAATTTGTCTTAAATTAATAAACTGACGAGAGATGATTTTTTCTCGATATTTGTGTATTTTCCGCTATTTTGACCGCCCCCCCCCCGGAAGGTTCCGGATCTAATTTCATATCGCAAATTTTTTTACAATGCCATGGCAATATTTTGAAGTAATATCATCCATAAAATTTGTCTTAAATTAAAAATATCACGAGATACGAATTTTGCTCGGTATTTCTCGTGCATTTTATGCAATTTCAGCCCATTTGCACCCTCAAAGCTAATCGTTCCGGATCGATTTTCATATCGACATTTTATTTACAAAGATATGGCGATATCTTGAAGCCATTTCAGCCATAAAATTGGTTTTAAATTAATAAACTGACGAGACATGATTTTCTCGGTATTTTTCGTGTATTTTCGGATATTTTAGCCCCAATGCACCCGCCAAGCGTAAGGTTCCGGATCGAATTTCATATCCCCTATTTTTTGCAAGGCTATGGCAACATCTGCAAGAAATATCAGCCATAAACTTTGTCTTAAATTAATAAACTGGCGAGAGATGATTTTTTCTCGATATTTGTGTATTTTCCGCTATTTTAGCCACTCCCCCCCCCCCCCACGGAAGGTTACGGATCTAATTTCATATCGCCAATTTTTTTACAATGCTATGGCAACATCTGGAAGAAATACCAGCCATAAAATTTGTCTTAAATTAATAAACTCGTGAGAGATGATTTTTTTCTCGGTGTTTTGCGAGTATTTTCCGCTATTTTAGTCCCATTGCATCCCCCAAGCGAGAAGTTCCGGATCGAATTTCTTATCGCCAATTTTTTTGCAAGGCTATGGCAACATCGCGAAGAAACATCAGCCATAAAATTTGCCTTAAGATAATGTGTACTTACCGACAAATTTTAGAACATGTATATCTTTTGCAAATAATAATTGAATTACTAAAAAAAAAATTGAGTATAGTATTTATATATACGGAGCGCCTGACAGAGCTGTTTTTCCAAAAATCTACTCAGAATTTATTTAATTAAATAAAAGCCGCAATGCTGATAAGTAGGGATCTGTAATACTTCGAATTTTGCCAGTATTAAAACGAGCGTATCTCATGGAAATGCTGATAGAATCGCACAAAAAAAATCTGAGCATAGTATTTACATACACGGAGCGCCTGACAGAATTGTTTTTCCAAATAAACGTTCGAATGTTTATGAATTAAATAATGAAATTGGGTTGATTTTGAGGTTCACATCGCCTTAAATTAATAAACTCACGAGACCTAATTTTCTCGGTATTTTTCGTGTATTTTCGGCTATTTTAGCCCCTTTCCACCCCTCAAGCGAAAGGTTCCGGATCGAATTTCATATCGCCAATTTTTTTGCAAGGCTATGGCAACATCTGGAAGAAATATCAGCTATAAACTTTGTCTTAAACTAATCATCTCACGAGAGATGATTTTTCCACGTTATTTTTCGTGTATTTTCGGCTATTTTAGCCCCTTTGCACCCCCAAGCGAGAGGTTCCGGATCGAATTTCTTATCGCCAATTTCTTCACAAGGCTATGGCAACATCTGGAAGAAATACCAGCCATAAAATTTGTCTTAAATTAATAAACTCACGAGATATGATTTTCTCGGCATTTTTCGTGTATTTTCGGCTATTTTAGCCCCTGTGCACACGCCAAGCGAAACGTTCCGGATCGAATTCCATATCCCCAATTTTTTTGCAAGGCTATGGCAACATCTGGAAGTAATATCAGCCATAAAATTTGTCGTAAATTAATAATCTCACGAGAGATCATTTTCTAGGTATTTTTCGTGTATTTTCGGATATTTTAGCCCCAATGCACCCGCCAAGCGTAAGGTTCCGGATCGAATTTCTTATCGCCAATTTTTTCACAAGGCTATGGCAACATCTGGAAGAAATACCAGCCATAAAATTGGTCTTAAACTAATAATCTCACGAGAGATCATTTTTCCACGTTATTTTTCGTGTATTTTCGGCTATTTTAGCCCCCTTGCACCACCAAGCGAGAGGTTCCGGATCGAATTTCTTATCGCCAATTTCTTCACAAGGCTATGGCAACATCTGGAAGAAATACCAGCCATAAAATTTGTCTTAAATGAATAAACTCACGAGATATGATTTTCTCGGCATTTTTCATGTATTTTCGGCTATTTTAGCCCCTGTGCACACGCCAAGCGAAACGTTCCGGATCGAATTCCATATCCCCAATTTTTTGCAAAGCTATGGCAACATCTGGAAGAAATATCAGCCATAAAATTTGTCGTAAATTAATAATCTCACGAGAGATGATTTTCTAGGTATTTTTCGTGTATTTTCGGATATTTTAGCCCCAATGCACCCGCCAAGCGTAAGGTTCTGGATCGAATTTCTTATCGCCAATTTTTTTACAAGGCTTTGGCAACATCTGCAAGAAATATCAGCCATAAAATTTGTCTTAAATTAATAAACTGACGAGAGATGATTTTTTCTCGATATTTGTGTATTTTCCGCTATTTTGACCACCCCCCCCCCCCCCACGGAAGGTTCCGGATCTAATTTCATATCGCAAATTTTTTTACAATGCCATGGCAATATTTTGAAGTAATATCATCCATAAAATTTGTCTTAAATTAAAAATATCACGAGATACGAATTTTGCTCGGTATTTCTCGTGCATTTTATGCAATTTCAGCCCATTTGCACCCTCAAAGCTAATCGTTCCGGATCGATTTTCATATCGACATTTTATTTACAAAGATATGGCGATATCTTGAAGCCATTTCAGCCATAAAATTAGTTTTAAATTAATAAACTGACGAGACATGATTTTCTCGGTATTTTTCGTGTATTTTCGGATATTTTAGCCCCAATGCACCCGCCAAGCGTAAGGTTCCGGATCGAATTTCATATCCCCTATTTTTTGCAAGGCTATGGCAACATCTGCAAGAAATATCAGCCATAAAATTTGTCTTAAATTAATAATCTCACGAGAGATGATTTTTTCACGTTATTTTTCGTGTATTTTCGGCTATTTTCGCCCCTTTGCAGCCCCCAAGCGAGACGTTCCCAATCGAATTTCTTATCGCCAATTTTTTTACAATGCTATGTTAACATCTGGAAGAAATACCAGCCATAAAATTTGTCTTAAATTAATAAACTCACGAGATATGATTTTCTCGGCATTTTTCGTGTATTTTCGGCTATTTTAGCCCCTGTGCACACGCCAAGCGAAACGTTCCGGATCGAATTCCATATCCCCAATTTTTTTGCAAGGCTATGGCAACATCTGGAAGAAATATCAGCTATAAACTTTGTCTTAAACTAATCATCTCACGAGAGATGATTTTTCCACGTTATTTTTCGTGTATTTTCGGCTATTTTAGCCCCTTTGCACCCCCAAGCGAGAGGTTCCGGATCGAATTTCTTATCGCCAATTTCTTCACAAGGCTATGGCAACATCTGGAAGAAATACCAGCCATAAAATTTGTCTTAAATTAATAAACTCACGAGATATGATTTTCTCGGCATTTTTCGTGTATTTTCGGCTATTTTAGCCCCTGTGCACACGCCAAGCGAAACGTTCCGGATCGAATTCCATATCCCCAATTTTTTTGCAAGGCTATGGCAACATCTGGAAGTAATATCAGCCATAAAATTTGTCGTAAATTAATAATCTCACGAGAGATGATTTTCTAGGTATTTTTCGTGTATTTTCGGATATTTTAGCCCCAATGCACCCGCCAAGCGTAAGGTTCCGGATCGAATTTCTTATCGCCAATTTTTTTACAAGGCTTTGGCAACATCTGCAAGAAATATCAGCCATAAAATTTGTCTTAAATTAATAAACTGGCGAGAGATGATTTTTTCTCGATATTTGTGTATTTTCCGCTAATTTAACCACTCCCCCCCCCAACGGAAGGTTCCGGATCTAATTTCATATCGCAAATTTTTTTACAATGCCATGGCAACATTTTGAAGTAATATCATCCATAAAATTTGTCTTAAATTAAAAATATCACGAGATACGAATTTTGCTCGGTTTTTGTCGTGTATTTTATGCAATTTCAGCCCATTTGCACCCTGAAAACTAATCGTTCCGGATCGATTTTCATATCGGCAATTTATTTACAAAGATATGGCGATATCTTGAATCCATTTCAGCCATAAAATTTGTTTTAAATTAATAAACTGACAAGACATGATTTTCTCGGTATTTTTCGTGTATTTTCGGCTATTTTAGCCCCTTTGCACCCCCAAGCGAGACGTTCCGGATCGAATTTCTTATCGCCAATTTTTTCACAAGGCTATGGCAACATCGGGACGAAATACCAGCCATAAAATTTGTCTTAAATTAATAAACTCACGAGACATGATTTTCTCGGCATTTTTCGTGTATTTTCGGCTATTTTAGCCCCAATGCACCACCAAGCGAGACGTTCCGGATCGAATTTCTTATCGCCAATTTTTTCACAAGGCTATGGCAACATCTGGAAGAAATATCAGCCATAAAATTTGTCTTAAATTAATAATCTCACGAGAGATAATTTTTTCACTTTATTTTTAGTGTATTTTCGGCTATTTTAGCTCCTTTGCACCCCCCAAGCGAGACGTTCCGGATCGAATTTCTTATCGCCAATTTTTTCACAAGGCTATGGCAACATCTGGAAGAAATACCAGCCATAAAATTGGTCTTAAACTAATAATCTCACGAGAGATGATTTTTCCACGTTATTTTTCGTGTATTTTCGGCTATTTTAGCCCCTTTGCACCACCAAGCGAGAGGTTCCGGATCGAATTTCTTATCGCCAATTTCTTCACAAGGCTATGGCAACATCTGGAAGAAATACCAGCCATAAAATTTGTCTTAAATGAATAAACTCACGAGATATGATTTTCTCGGCATTTTTCATGTATTTTCGGCTATTTTAGGCCCTGTGCACACGCCAAGCGAAACGTTCCGGATCGAATTCCATATCCCCAATTTTTTGCAAGGCTATGGCAACATCTGGAAGAAATATCAGCCATAAAATTTGTCGTAAATTAATAATATCACGAGAGATGATTTTCTAGGTATTTTTCGTGTATTTTCGGATATTTTAGCCCCAATGCACCCGCCAAGCGTAAGGTTCTGGATCGAATTTCTTATCGCCAATGTTTTTACAAGGCTTTGGCAACATCTGCAAGAAATATCAGCCATAAAATTTGTCTTAAATTAATAAACTGACGAGAGATGATTTTTTCTCGATATTTGTGTATTTTCCGCTATTTTGACCACATCCCCCCCCCCCCCACGGAAGGTTCCGGATCTAATTTCATATCGCAAATTTTTTACAATGCCATGGCAATATTTTGAAGTAATATCATCCATAAAATTTGTCTTAAATTAAAAATATCACGAGATACGAATTTTGCTCGGTATTTCTCGTGCATTTTATGCAATTTCAGCCCATTTGCACCCTCAAAGCTAATCGTTCCGGATCGATTTTCATATCGACATTTTATTTACAAAGATATGGCGATATCTTGAAGCCATTTCAGCCATAAAATTGGTTTTAAATTAATAAACTGACGAGACATGATTTTCTCGGTATTTTTCGTGTATTTTCGGATATTTTAGCCCCAATGCACCCTCCAAGCGTAAGGTTCCGGATCGAATTTCATATCCCCTATTTTTTGCAAGGCTATGGCAACATCTGGAAGAAATATCAGCCATAAAATTTGTCTTAAATTAATGATCTCACGAGAGATGATTTTTTCACGTTATTTTTCGTGTATTTTCGGCTATTTTCGCCCTTTTGCAGCCCCCAAGCGAGACGTTCCCAATCGAATTTCTTATCGCCAATTTTTTTACAATGCTATGTTAACATCTGGAAGAAATACCAGCCATAAAATTTGTCTTAAATTAATAAACTCGTGAGAGAAGATTTTTTTCTCGGTGTTTTGCGAGTATTCTCCTCTATTTTAGTCCCATTGCACCCCCCAAGCGAGTCGTTCCGGATCGAATTTCTTATCGCCAATTTTTTTTACAAGGCTATGGTAACATCGCGAAGAAACATCAGCCATAAAATTTGCCTTAAATTAATAAACTCACGAGACCTAATTTTCTCGGTATTTTTCGTGTATTTTCGGCTATTTTAGTCCCTTTCCACCCCCCAAGCGAGACGTTCCGGATCAAATTTCTTATCGCCATTTTTTCTACAAGGCTATGGCAACATCTGGAAGAAATATCAGCCATAAAATTTGTCTTAAATTAATAATCTCACGATAGATGATTTTTTCACGTTATTTTTCGTGTATTTTCGGCTATTTTAGCCCCTTTGCACCCCCCAAGCGAGACGTTCCGGATCAAATTTCTTATCGCCAATTTTTCTACAAGGTTATGGCAACATCTGGAAGAAATATCAGCCATAAAATTTGTCTTAAATTAATAATCTCACGATAGATGATTTTTTCACGTTATTTTTCGTGTATTTTCGGCTATTTTAGCCCCTTTGCACCCCCCAAGCGAGACGTTCCAGATGGAATTTCTTTTTGCCAATTTTTTTTACAAAGTTATGGCAACATCTGAAAGAAATATCAGTCATAAAATTTGTTTTAAATTAATAATCTCACGAGAGATGATTTTTTCACGTTATTTTTCGTATATTTTCGGCTATTTTAGCCCATTTGCACCCCCCAAGCGAGACGTTCCGGATCGAATTTCATATCGCCAATTTTTTTACAAGGGTATGGTAACATTTTGAAGGAATATCATCCATAAAATTTGTCTTAAATTAAAAATCTCACGAGATAAGAATCTTGCTCGGTATTTCTAGTGTATTTTATGCAATTTCAGCCCATTTGCACCCTCAAAGCTAATCGTTCCGGATCGATTTTCATATCGACATTTTATTTACAAAGATATGGCGATATCTTGAAGCCATTTCAGCCATAAAATTGGTTTTAAATTAATAAACTGACGAGACATGATTTTCTCGGTATTTTTCGTGTATTTTCGGATATTTTAGCCCCAATGCACCCTCCAAGCGTAAGGTTCCGGATCGAATTTCATATCCCCTATTTTTTGCAAGGCTATGGCAACATCTGGAAGAAATATCAGCCATAAAATTTGTCTTAAATTAATGATCTCACGAGAGATGATTTTTTCACGTTATTTTTCGTGTATTTTCGGCTATTTTCGCCCTTTTGCAGCCCCCAAGCGAGACGTTCCCAATCGAATTTCTTATCGCCAATTTTTTTACAATGCTATGTTAACATCTGGAAGAAATACCAGCCATAAAATTTGTCTTAAATTAATAAACTCGTGAGAGAAGATTTTTTTCTCGGTGTTTTGCGAGTATTCTCCTCTATTTTAGTCCCATTGCACCCCCCAAGCGAGTCGTTCCGGATCGAATTTCTTATCGCCAATTTTTTTTACAAGGCTATGGTAACATCGCGAAGAAACATCAGCCATAAAATTTGCCTTAAATTAATAAACTCACGAGACCTAATTTTCTCGGTATTTTTCGTGTATTTTCGGCTATTTTAGTCCCTTTCCACCCCCCAAGCGAGACGTTCCGGATCAAATTTCTTATCGCCATTTTTTCTACAAGGCTATGGCAACATCTGGAAGAAATATCAGCCATAAAATTTGTCTTAAATTAATAATCTCACGATAGATGATTTTTTCACGTTATTTTTCGTGTATTTTCGGCTATTTTAGCCCCTTTGCACCCCCCAAGCGAGACGTTCCGGATCAAATTTCTTATCGCCAATTTTTCTACAAGGTTATGGCAACATCTGGAAGAAATATCAGCCATAAAATTTGTCTTAAATTAATAATCTCACGATAGATGATTTTTTCACGTTATTTTTCGTGTATTTTCGGCTATTTTAGCCCCTTTGCACCCCCCAAGCGAGACGTTCCAGATGGAATTTCTTTTTGCCAATTTTTTTTACAAAGTTATGGCAACATCTGAAAGAAATATCAGTCATAAAATTTGTTTTAAATTAATAATCTCACGAGAGATGATTTTTTCACGTTATTTTTCGTATATTTTCGGCTATTTTAGCCCATTTGCACCCCCCAAGCGAGACGTTCCGGATCGAATTTCATATCGCCAATTTTTTTACAAGGGTATGGTAACATTTTGAAGGAATATCATCCATAAAATTTGTCTTAAATTAAAAATCTCACGAGATAAGAATCTTGCTCGGTATTTCTAGTGTATTTTATGCAATTTCAGCCCATTAGCACCCTCAAAGCTAATCGTTCCGGATCGATTTTCATAACGACAATTCATTTACAAAGATATGGCGATATCTTGAAGCCATTTCAGCCATAAAATTTGTCTTAAATTAATAAACTCACGAGACATGATTTTCTCGGCATTTTTCGTGTATTTTCGGCTATTTTAAACCCTTTGCACACGCCAAGCGAAAGTTTCCGGATCGAATTCCATAACCCCAATTTTTTAGCAAGGCTATGGCAACATCTGGAAGAAATATCAGCCATAAACTTTGTCTTAAACTAATAATCTCACGAGAGATGATTTTTCCACGTTATTTTTCGTGTATTTTCGGCTATTATAGCCCCTTTGCACCCCCAAGCGAGACGTTCCGGATCGAATTTCTTATCGCCAATTTCTTCACAAGGCTATGGCAACATCTGGAAGAAATACCAGCCATAAAATTTGTCTTAAATTAATAAACTCACGAGACATGATTTTCTCGGCATTTTTCGTGTATTTTCGGCTATTTTAGCCCCTGTGCACACGCCAAGCGAAAGGTTCCGGATCGCATTCCATATCCCCAATTTTTTTGCAAGGCTATGGCAACATCTGGAAGAAATATTAGCCATAAAATTTGTCGTAAATTAATAATCTCACGAGAGATGATTTTCTAGGTATTTTTCGTGTATTTTCGGATATTTTAGCCCCAATGCACCCGCCAAGCGCAAGGTTCCGGATCGAATTTCTTATCGCCAATTGTTTTACAAGGCTATGGCAACATCTGCAAGAAATATCAGCCATAAACTTTGTCTTAAATTAATAAACTGGCGAGAGATGATTTTTTCTCGATATTTGTGTATTTTCCGCTATTGTACCCCCCCCCCCCCCCACGGAAGGTTACGGATCTAATTTCATATCGCCAATTTTTTTACAATGCTATGGCAACATCTGGAAGAAATACCAGCCATAAAATTTGTCTTAAATTAATAAACTCGTGAGAGATGATTTTTTTCTCGGTGTTTTGCGAGTATTTTCCGCTATTTTAGTCCCATTGCATCCCCCAAGCGAGAAGTTCCGGATCGAATTTCTTATCGCCAATTTTTTTGCAAGGCTATGGCAACATCGCGAAGAAACATCAGCCATAAAATTTGCCTTAAGATAATGTGTACTTACCGACAAATTTTAGAACATGTATATCTTTTGCAAATAATAATTGAATTACTAAAAAAAAATTGAGTATAGTATTTATATATACGGAGCGCCTGACAGAGCTGTTTTTCCAAAAATCTACTCAGAATTTATTTAATTAAATAAAAGCCGCAATGCTGATAAGTAGGGATCTGTAATACTTCGAATTTTGCCAGTATTAAAACGAGCGTATCTCATGGAAATGCTGATAGAATCGCACAAAAAAAATCTGAGCATAGTATTTACATACACGGAGCGCCTGACAGAATTGTTTTTCCAAATAAACGTTCGAATGTTTATGAATTAAATAATGAAATTGGGTTGATTTTGAGGTTCACATCGCCTTAAATTAATAAACTCACGAGACCTAATTTTCTCGGTATTTTTCGTGTATTTTCGGCTATTTTAGCCCCTTTCCACCCCTCAAGCGAAAGGTTCCGGATCGAATTTCATATCGCCAATTTTTTTGCAAGGCTATGGCAACATCTGGAAGAAATATCAGCTATAAACTTTGTCTTAAACTAATCATCTCACGAGAGATGATTTTTCCACGTTATTTTTCGTGTATTTTCGGCTATTTTAGCCCCTTTGCACCCCCAAGCGAGAGGTTCCGGATCGAATTTCTTATCGCCAATTTCTTCACAAGGCTATGGCAACATCTGGAAGAAATACCAGCCATAAAATTTGTCTTAAATTAATAAACTCACGAGATATGATTTTCTCGGCATTTTTCGTGTATTTTCGGCTATTTTAGCCCCTGTGCACACGCCAAGCGAAACGTTCCGGATCGAATTCCATATCCCCAATTTTTTTGCAAGGGTATGGCAACATCTGGAAGTAATATCAGCCATAAAATTTGTCGTAAATTAATAATCTCACGAGAGATGATTTTCTAGGTATTTTTCGTGTATTTTCGGATATTTTAGCCCCAATGCACCCGCCAAGCGTAAGGTTCCGGATCGAATTTCTTATCGCCAATTTTTTTACAAGGCTTTGGCAACATCTGCAAGAAATATCAGCCATAAAATTTGTCTTAAATTAATAAACTGGCGAGAGATGATTTTTTCTCGATATTTGTGTATTTTCCGCTAATTTAACCACTCCCCCCCCCAACGGAAGGTTCCGGATCTAATTTCATATCGCAAATTTTTTTACAATGCCATGGCAACATTTTGAAGTAATATCATCCATAAAATTTGTCTTAAATTAAAAATATCACGAGATACGAATTTTGCTCGGTTTTTGTCGTGTATTTTATGCAATTTCAGCCCATTTGCACCCTGAAAACTAATCGTTCCGGATCGATTTTCATATCGGCAATTTATTTACAAAGATATGGCGATATCTTGAATCCATTTCAGCCATAAAATTTGTTTTAAATTAATAAACTGACAAGACATGATTTTCTCGGTATTTTTCGTGTATTTTCGGCTATTTTAGCCCCTTTGCACCCCCAAGCGAGACGTTCCGGATCGAATTTCTTATCGCCAATTTTTTCACAAGGCTATGGCAACATCGGGAAGAAATACCAGCCATAAAATTTGTCTTAAATTAATAAACTCACGAGACATGATTTTCTCGGCATTTTTCGTGTATTTTCGGCTATTTTAGCTCCAATGCACCACCAAGCGAGACGTTCCGGATCGAATTTCTTATCGCCAATTTTTTCACAAGGCTATGGCAACATCTGGAAGAAATATCAGCCATAAAATTTGTCTTAAATTAATAATCTCACGAGAGATAATTTTTTCACTTTATTTTTAGTGTATTTTCGGCTATTTTAGCTCCTTTGCACCCCCCAAGCGAGACGTTCCGGATCGAATTTCTTATCGCCAATTTTTTCACAAGGCTATGGCAACATCTGGAAGAAATACCAGCCATAAAATTGGTCTTAAACTAATAATCTCACGAGAGATGATTTTTCCACGTTATTTTTCGTGTATTTTCGGCTATTTTAGCCTCTTTGCACCACCAAGCGAGAGGTTCCGGATCGAATTTCTTATCGCCAATTTCTTCACAAGGCTATGGCAACATCTGGAAGAAATACCAGCCATCAAATTTGTCTTAAATGAATAAACTCACGAGATATGATTTTCTCGGCATTTTTCATGTATTTTCGGCTATTTTAGCCCCTGTGCACACGCCAAGCGAAACGTTCCGGATCGAATTCCATATCCCCAATTTTTTGCAAGGCTATGGCAACATCTGGAAGAAATATCAGCCATAAAATTTGTCGTAAATTAATAATCTCACGAGAGATGATTTTCTAGGTATTTTTCGTGTATTTTCGGATATTTTAGCCCCAATGCACCCGCCAAGCGTAAGGTTCTGGATCGAATTTCTTATCGCCAATTTTTTTACAAGGCTTTGGCAACATCTGCAAGAAATATCAGCCATAAAATTTGTCTTAAATTAATAAACTGACGAGAGATGATTTTTTCTCGATATTTGTGTATTTTCCGCTATTTTGACCGCCCCCCCCCCCGGAAGGTTCCGGATCTAATTTCATATCGCAAATTTTTTTACAATGCCATGGCAATATTTTGAAGTAATATCATCCATAAAATTTGTCTTAAATTAAAAATATCACGAGATACGAATTTTGCTCGGTATTTCTCGTGCATTTTATGCAATTTCAGCCCATTTGCACCCTCAAAGCTAATCGTTCCGGATCGATTTTCATATCGACATTTTATTTACAAAGATATGGCGATATCTTGAAGCCATTTCAGCCATAAAATTGGTTTTAAATTAATAAACTGACGAGACATGATTTTCTCGGTATTTTTCGTGTATTTTCGGATATTTTAGCCCCAATGCACCCGCCAAGCGTAAGGTTCCGGATCGAATTTCATATCCCCTATTTTTTGCAAGGCCATGGCAACATCTGCAAGAAATATCAGCCATAAACTTTGTCTTAAATTAATAAACTGGCGAGAGATGATTTTTTCTCGATATTTGTGTATTTTCCGCTATTTTAGCCACTCCCCCCCCCCCCCCCCCACGGAAGGTTACGGATCTAATTTCATATCGCCAATTTTTTTACAATGCTATGGCAACATCTGGAAGAAATACCAGCCATAAAATTTGTCTTAAATTAATAAACTCGTGAGAGATGATTTTTTTCTCGGTGTTTTGCGAGTATTTTCCGCTATTTTAGTCCCATTGCATCCCCCAAACGAGAAGTTCCGGATCGAATTTCTTATCGCCAATTTTTTTGCAAGGCTATGGCAACATCGCGAAGAAACATCAGCCATAAAATTTGCCTTAAGATAATGTGTACTTACCGACAAATTTTAGAACATGTATATCTTTTGCAAATAATAATTGAATTACTAAAAAAAAAATTGAGTATAGTATTTATATATACGGAGCGCCTGACAGAGCTGTTTTTCCAAAAATCTACTCAGAATTTATTTAATTAAATAAAAGCCGCAATGCTGATAAGTAGGGATCTGTAATACTTCGAATTTTGCCAGTATTAAAACGAGCGTATCTCATGGAAATGCTGATAGAATCGCACAAAAAAAAATCTGAGCATAGTATTTACATACACGGAGCGCCTGACAGAATTGTTTTTCCAAATAAACGTTCGAATGTTTATGAATTAAATAATGAAATTGGGTTGATTTTGAGGTTCACATCGCCTTAAATTAATAAACTCACGAGACCTAATTTTCTCGGTATTTTTCGTGTATTTTCGGCTATTTTAGCCCCTTTCCACCCCTCAAGCGAAAGGTTCCGGATCGAATTTCATATCGCCAATTTCTTTGCAAGGCTATGGCAACATCTGGAAGAAATATCAGCTATAAACTTTGTCTTAAACTAATCATCTCACGAGAGATGATTTTTCCACGTTATTTTTCGTGTATTTTCGGCTATTTTAGCCCCTTTGCACCCCCAAGCGAGAGGTTCCGGATCGAATTTCTTATCGCCAATTTCTTCACAAGGCTATGGCAACATCTGGAAGAAATACCAGCCATAAAATTTGTCTTAAATTAATAAACTCACGAGATATGATTTTCTCGGCATTTTTCGTGTATTTTCGGCTATTTTAGCCCCTGTGCACACGCCAAGCGAAACGTTCCGGATCGAATTCCATATCCCCAATTTTTTTGCAAGGCTATGGCAACATCTGGAAGTAATATCAGCCATAAAATTTGTCGTAAATTAATAATCTCACGAGAGATCATTTTCTAGGTATTTTTCGTGTATTTTCGGATATTTTAGCCCCAATGCACCCGCCAAGCGTAAGGTTCCGGATCGAATTTCTTATCGCCAATTTTTTTACAAGGCTTTGGCAACATCTGCAAGAAATATCAGCCATAAAATTTGTCTTAAATTAATAAACTGGCGAGAGATGATTTTTTCTCGATATTTGTGTATTTTCCGCTAATTTAACCACTCCCCCCCCCAACGGAAGGTTCCGGATCTAATTTCATATCGCAAATTTTTTTACAATGCCATGGCAACATTTTGAAGTAATATCATCCATAAAATTTGTCTTAAATTAAAAATATCACGAGATACGAATTTTGCTCGGTTTTTGTCGTGTATTTTATGCAATTTCAGCCCATTTGCACCCTGAAAACTAATCGTTCCGGATCGATTTTCATATCGGCAATTTATTTACAAAGATATGGCGATATCTTGAATCCATTTCAGCCATAAAATTTGTTTTAAATTAATAAACTGACAAGACATGATTTTCTCGGTATTTTTCGTGTATTTTCGGCTATTTTAGCCCCTTTGCACCCCCAAGCGAGACGTTCCGGATCGAATTTCTTATCGCCAATTTTTTCACAAGGCTATGGCAACATCTGGAAGAAATATCAGCCACAAAATTTGTCTTAAATTAATAATCTCACGAGAGATGATTTTTTCACGTTATTTTTCGTGTATTTTCGGCTATTTTCGCCCCTTTTGCAGCCCCCAAGCGAGACGTTCCCAATCGAATTTCTTATCGCCAATTTTTTTACAATGCTATGTTAACATCTGGAAGAAATACCAGCCATAAAATTTGTCTTAAATTAATAAACTCGTGAGAGATGATTTTTTTCTCGGTGTTTTGCGAGTATTCTCCTCTATTTTAGTCCCATTGCACCCCCCAAGCGAGTCGTTCCGGATCGAATTTCTTATCGCCAATTTTTTTTACAAGGCTATGGCAACATCGCGAAGAAACATCAGCCATAAAATTTGCCTTAAATTAATAAACTCACGAGACCTAATTTTCTCGGTATTTTTCGTGTATTTTCGGCTATTTTAGTCCCTTTCCACCCCCCAAGCGAGACGTTCCGGATCAAATTTCTTATCGCCAATTTTTCTACAAGGCTATGGCAACATCTGGAAGAAATATCAGCCATAAAATTTGTCTTAAATTAATAATCTCACGATAGATGATTTTTTCACGTTATTTTTCGTGTATTTTCGGCTATTTTAGCCCCTTTGCACCCCCCAAGCGAGACGTTCCGGATCAAATTTCTTATCGCCAATTTTTCTACAAGGCTATGGCAACATCTGGAAGAAATATCAGCCATAAAATTTGTCTTAAATTAATAATCTCACGATAGATGATTTTTTCACGTTATTTTTCGTGTATTTTCGGCTATTTTAGCCCCTTTGCACCCCCCAAGCGAGACGTTCCAGATGGAATTTCTTATTGCCAATTTTTTTTACAAAGTTATGGCAACATCTGAAAGAAATATCAGTCATAAAATTTGTTTTAAATTAATAATCTCACGAGAGATGATTTTTTCACGTTATTTTTCGTATATTTTCGGCTATTTTAGCCCATTTGCACCCCCCAAGCGAGACGTTCCGGATCGAATTTCATATCGCCAATTTTTTTACAAGGGTATGGTAACATTTTGAAGGAATATCGTCCATAAAATTTGTCTTAAATTAAAAATCTCACGAGATAAGAATTTTGCTCGGTATTTCTAGTGTATTTTATGCAATTTCAGCCCATTAGCACCCTCAAAGCTAATCGTTCCGGATCGATTTTCATAACGACAATTCATTTACAAAGATATGGCGATATCTTGAAGCCATTTCAGCCATAAAATTTGTCTTAAATTAATAAACTCACGAGACATGATTTTCTCGGCATTTTTCGTGTATTTTCGGCTATTTTAAACCCTTTGCACACGCCAAGCGAAAGTTTCCGGATCGAATTCCATAACCCCAATTTTTTAGCAAGGCTATGGCAACATCTGGAAGAAATATCAGCCATAAACTTTGTCTTAAACTAATAATCTCACGAGAGATGATTTTTCCACGTTATTTTTCGTGTATTTTCGGCTATTATAGCCCCTTTGCACCCCCAAGCGAGACGTTCCGGATCGAATTCCATATCCCCAATTTTTTTGCAAGGCTATGGCAACATCTGGAAGAAATATTAGCCATAAAATTTGTCGTAAATTAATAATCTCACGAGAGATGATTTTCTAGGTATTTTTCGTGTATTTTCGGATATTTTAGCCCCAATGCACCCGCCAAGCGCAAGGTTCCGGATCGAATTTCTTATCGCCAATTGTTTTACAAGGCTATGGCAACATCTGCAAGAAATATCAGCCATAAACTTTGTCTTAAATTAATAAACTGGCGAGAGATGATTTTTTCTCGATATTTGTGTATTTTCCGCTATTTTAGCCACTCCCCCCCCCCCCCCACGGAAGGTTACGGATCTAATTTCATATCGCCAATTTTTTTACAATGCTATGGCAACATCTGGAAGAAATACCAGCCATAAAATTTGTCTTAAATTAATAAACTCGTGAGAGATGATTTTTTTCTCGGTGTTTTGCGAGTATTTTCCGCTATTTTAGTCCCATTACATCCCCCAAGCGAGAAGTTCCGGATCGAATTTCTTATCGCCAATTTTTTTGCAAGGCTATGGCAACATCGCGAAGAAACATCAGCCATAAAATTTGCCTTAAGATAATGTGTACTTACCGACAAATTTTAGAACATGTATATCTTTTGCAAATAATAATTGAATTACTAAAAAAAAAATTGAGTATAGTATTTATATATACGGAGCGCCTGACAGAGCTGTTTTTCCAAAAATCTACTCAGAATTTATTTAATTAAATAAAAGCCGCAATGCTGATAAGTAGGGATCTGTAATACTTCGAATTTTGCCAGTATTAAAACGAGCGTATCTCATGGAAATGCTGATAGAATCGCACAAAAAAAATCTGAGCATAGTATTTACATACACGGAGCGCCTGACAGAATTGTTTTTCCAAATAAACGTTCGAATGTTTATGAATTAAATAATGAAATTGGGTTGATTTTGAGGTTCACATCGCCTTAAATTAATAAACTCACGAGACCTAATTTTCTCGGTATTTTTCGTGTATTTTCGGCTATTTTAGCCCCTTTCCACCCCTCAAGCGAAAGGTTCCGGATCGAATTTCATATCGCCAATTTTTTTGCAAGGCTATGGCAACATCTGGAAGAAATATCAGCTATAAACTTTGTCTTAAACTAATCATCTCACGAGAGATGATTTTTCCACGTTATTTTTCGTGTATTTTCGGCTATTTTAGCCCCTTTGCACCCCCAAGCGAGAGGTTCCGGATCGAATTTCTTATCGCCAATTTCTTCACAAGGCTATGGCAACATCTGGAAGAAATACCAGCCATAAAATTTGTCTTAAATTAATAAACTCACGAGATATGATTTTCTCGGCATTTTTCGTGTATTTTCGGCTATTTTAGCCCCTGTGCACACGCCAAGCGAAACGTTCCGGATCGAATTCCATATCCCCAATTTTTTTGCAAGGCTATGGCAACATCTGGAAGTAATATCAGCCATAAAATTTGTCGTAAATTAATAATCTCACGAGAGATGATTTTCTAGGTATTTTTCGTGTATTTTCGGATATTTTAGCCCCAATGCACCCGCCAAGCGTAAGGTTCCGGATCGAATTTCTTATCGCCAATTTTTTTACAAGGCTTTGGCAACATCTGCAAGAAATATCAGCCATAAAATTTGTCTTAAATTAATAAACTGGCGAGAGATGATTTTTTCTCGATATTTGTGTATTTTCGGTTATTTTACCCCCCCCCCCCCCCCCCCAACGGAAGGTTCCGGATCTAATTTCATATCGCAAATTTTTTTACAATGCCATGGCAACATTTTGAAGTAATATCATCCATAAAATTTGTCTTAAATTAAAAATATCACGAGATACGAATTTTGCTCGGTTTTTGTCGTGTATTTTATGCAATTTCAGCCCATTTGCACCCTGAAAACTAATCGTTCCGGATCGATTTTCATATCGGCAATTTATTTACAAAGATATGGCGATATCTTGAATCCATTTCAGCCATAAAATTTGTTTTAAATTAATAAACTGACAAGACATGATTTTCTCGGTATTTTTCGTGTATTTTCGGCTATTTTAGCCCCTTTGCACCCCCAAGCGAGACGTTCCGGATCGAATTTCTTATCGCCAATTTTTTCACAAGGCTATGGCAACATCGGGAAGAAATACCAGCCATAAAATTTGTCTTAAATTAATAAACTCACGAGACATGATTTTCTCGGCATTTTTCGTGTATTTTCGGCTATTTTAGCTCCAATGCACCACCAAGCGAGACGTTCCGGATCGAATTCCATATCCCCAATTTTTTGCAAGGCTATGGCAACATCTGGAAGAAATATCAGCCATAAAATTTGTCGTAAATTAATAATCTCACGAGAGATGATTTTCTAGGTATTTTTCGTGTATTTTCGGATATTTTAGCCCCAATGCACCCGCCAAGCGTAAGGTTCTGGATCGAATTTCTTATCGCCAATTTTTTTACAAGGCTTTGGCAACATCTGCAAGAAATATCAGCCATAAAATTTGTCTTAAATTAATAAACTGACGAGAGACGATTTTTTCTCGATATTTGTGTATTTTCCGCTATTTTGACCCCCCCCCCCCCCACGGAAGGTTCCGGATCTAATTTCATATCGCAAATTTTTTTACAATGCCATGGCAATATTTTGAAGTAATATCATCCATAAAATTTGTCTTAAATTAAAAATATCACGAGATACGAATTTTGCTCGGTATTTCTCGTGCATTTTATGCAATTTCAGCCCATTTGCACCCTCAAAGCTAATCGTTCCGGATCGATTTTCATATCGACATTTTATTTACAAAGATATGGCGATATCTTGAAGCCATTTCAGCCATAAAATTGGTTTTAAATTAATAAACTGACGAGACATGATTTTCTCGGTATTTTTCGTGTATTTTCGGATATTTTAGCCCCAATGCACCCGCCAAGCGTAAGGTTCCGGATCGAATTTCATATCCCCTATTTTTTGCAAGGCTATGGCAACATCTGGAAGAAATATCAGCCATAAAATTTGTCTTAAATTAATAATCTCACGAGAGATGATTTTTTCACGTTATTTTTCGTGTATTTTCGGCTATTTTCGCCCCTTTGCAGCCCCCAAGCGAGACGTTCCCAATCGAATTTCTTATCGCCAATTTTTTTACAATGCTATGTTAACATCTGGAAGAAATACCAGCCATAAAATTTGTCTTAAATTAATAAACTCACGAGATATGATTTTCTCGGCATTTTTCGTGTATTTTCGGCTATTTTAGCCCCTGTGCACACGCCAAGCGAAACGTTCCGGATCGAATTCCATATCCCCAATTTTTTGCAAGGCTATGGCAACATCTGGAAGAAATATCAGCTATAAACTTTGTCTTAAACTAATCATCTCACGAGAGATGATTTTTCCACGTTATTTTTCGTGTATTTTCGGCTATTTTAGCCCCTTTGCACCCCCAAGCGAGAGGTTCCGGATCGAATTTCTTATCGCCAATTTCTTCACAAGGCTATGGCAACATCTGGAAGAAATACCAGCCATAAAATTTGTCTTAAATTAATAAACTCACGAGATATGATTTTCTCGGCATTTTTCGTGTATTTTCGGCTATTTTAGCCCCTGTGCACACGCCAAGCGAAACGTTCCGGATCGAATTCCATATCCCCAATTTTTTTGCAAGGCTATGGCAACATCTGGAAGTAATATCAGCCATAAAATTTGTCGTAAATTAATAATCTCACGAGAGATGATTTTCTAGGTTTTTTCGTGTATTTTCGGATATTTTAGCCCCAATGCACCCGCCAAGCGTAAGGTTCCGGATCGAATTTCTTATCGCCAATTTTTTTACAAGGCTTTGGCAACATCTGCAAGAAATATCAACCATAAAATTTGTCTTAAATTAATAAACTGGCGATAGATGATTTTTTCTCAATATTTGTGTATTTTCGCTAATTTAACCCCTCCCCCCCCCCCCCCCCCCCAACGGAAGGTTCCGGATCTAATTTCATATCGCAAATTTTTTTACAATGCCATGGCAACATTTTGAAGTAATATCATCCATAAAATTTGTCTTAAATTAAAAATATCACGAGATACGAATTTTGCTCGGTTTTTGTCGTGTATTTTATGCAATTTCAGCCCATTTGCACCCTGAAAACTAATCGTTCCGGATCGATTTTCATATCGGCAATTTATTTACAAAGATATGGCGATATCTTGAATCCATTTCAGCCATAAAATTTGTTTTAAATTAATAAACTGACAAGACATGATTTTCTCGGTATTTTTCGTGTATTTTCGGCTATTTTAGCCCCTTTGCACCCCCAAGCGAGACGTTCCGGATCGAATTTCTTATCGCCAATTTTTTCACAAGGCTATGGCAACATCGGGAAGAAATACCAGCCATAAAATTTGTCTTAAATTAATAAACTCACGAGACATGATTTTCTCGGCATTTTTCGTGTATTTTCGGCTATTTTAGCTCCAATGCACCACCAAGCGAGACGTTCCGGATCGAATTTCTTATCGCCAATTTTTTCACAAGGCTATGGCAACATCTGGAAGAAATATCAGCCATAAAATTTGTCTTAAATTAATAATCTCACGAGAGATAATTTTTTCACTTTATTTTTAGTGTATTTTCGGCTATTTTAGCTCCTTTGCACCCCCCAAGCGAGACGTTCCGGATCGAATTTCTTATCGCCAATTTTTTCACAAGGCTATGGCAACATCTGGAAGAAATACCAGCCATAAAATTGGTCTTAAACTAATAATCTCACGAGAGATGATTTTTCCACGTTATTTTTCGTGTATTTTCGGCTATTTTAGCCCCTTTGCACCACCAAGCGAGAGGTTCCGGGTCGAATTTCTTATCGCCAATTTCTTCACAAGGCTATGGCAACATCTGGAAGAAATACCAGCCATAAAATTTGTCTTAAATGAATAAACTCACGAGATATGATTTTCTCGGCATTTTTCATGTATTTTCGGTTATTTTAGCCCCTGTGCACACGCCAAGCGAAACGTTCCGGATCGAATTCCATATCCCCAATTTTTTGCAAGGCTATGGCAACATCTGGAAGAAATATCAGCCATAAAATTTGTCGTAAATTAATAATCTCACGAGAGATGATTTTCTAGGTATTTTTCGTGTATTTTCGGATATTTTAGCCCCAATGCACCCGCCAAGCGTAAGGTTCTGGATCGAATTTCTTATCGCCAATTTTTTTACAAGGCTTTGGCAACATCTGCAAGAAATATCAGCCATAAAATTTGTCTTAAATTAATAAACTGACGAGAGATGATTTTTTCTCGATATTTGTGTATTTTCCGCTATTTTGACCAGCCCCCCCCCACGGAAGGTTCCGGATCTAATTTCATATCGCAAATTTTTTTACAATGCCATGGCAATATTTTGAAGTAATATCATCCATAAAATTTGTCTTAAATTAAAAATATCACGAGATACGAATTTTGCTCGGTATTTCTCGTGCATTTTATGCAATTTCAGCCCATTTGCACCCCCCAAGCGAGACGTTCCGGATCGAATTTCATATCGCCAATTTTTTTACAAGGGTATGGTAACATTTTGAAGGAATATCGTCCATAAAATTTGTCTTAAATTAAAAATCTCACGAGATAAGAATTTTGCTCGGTATTTCTAGTGTATTTTATGCAATTTCAGCCCATTAGCACCCTCAAAGCTAATCGTTCCGGATCGATTTTCATAACGACAATTCATTTACAAAGATATGGCGGTATCTTGAAGCCATTTCAGCCATAAAATTTGTCTTAAATTAATAAACTCACGAGACATGATTTTCTCGGCATTTTTCGTGTATTTTCGGCTATTTTAAACCCTTTGCACACGCCAAGCGAAAGTTTCCGGATCGAATTCCATAACCCCAATTTTTTAGCAAGGCTATGGCAACATCTGGAAGAAATATCAGCCATAAACTTTGTCTTAAACTAATAATCTCACGAGAGATGATTTTTCCACGTTATTTTTCGTGTATTTTCGGCTATTATAGCCCCTTTGCACCCCCAAGCGAGACGTTCCGGATCGAATTTCTTATCGCCAATTTTTTCACAAAGCTATGGCAACATCGGGAAGAAATACCAGCCATAAAATTTGTCTTAAATTAATAAACTCACGAGACATGATTTTCTCGGCATTTTTCGTGTATTTTCGGCTATTTTTATAAATTAATAATCTCACGAGAGATAATTTTTTCACTTTATTTTTAGTGTATTTTCGGCTATTTTAGCTCCTTTGCACCCCCCAAGCGAGACGTTCCGGATCGAATTTCTTATCGCCAATTTTTTCACAAGGCTATGGCAACATCTGGAAGAAATACCAGCCATAAAATTGGTCTTAAACTAATAATCTCACGAGAGATGATTTTTCCACGTTATTTTTCGTGTATTTTCGGCTATTTTAGCCCCTTTGCACCACCAAGCGAGAGGTTCCGGATCGAATTTCTTATCGCCAATTTCTTCACAAGGCTATGGCAACATCTGGAAGAAATACCAGCCATAAAATTTGTCTTAAATGAATAAACTCACGAGATATGATTTTCTCGGCATTTTTCATGTATTCTCGGCTATTTTAGCCCCTGTGCACACGCCAAGCGAAACGTTCCGGATCGAATTCCATATCCCCAATTTTTTGCAAGGCTATGGCAACATCTGGAAGAAATATCAGCCATAAAATTTGTCGTAAATTAATAATCTCACGAGAGATGATTTTCTAGGTATTTTTCGTGTATTTTCGGATATTTTAGCCCCAATGCACCCGCCAAGCGTAAGGTTCTGGATCGAATTTCTTATCGCCAATTTTTTTACAAGGCTTTGGCAACATCTGCAAGAAATATCAGCCATAAAATTTGTCTTAAATTAATAAACTGACGAGAGATGATTTTTCCACGTTATTTTTCGTGTATTTTCGGCTATTTTAGCCCCTTTGCACCACCAAGCGAGAGGTTCCGGATCGAATTTCTTATCGCCAATTTCTTCACAAGGCTATGGCAACATCTGGAAGAAATACCAGCCATAAAATTTGTCTTAAATGAATAAACTCACGAGATATGATTTTCTCGGCATTTTTCATGTATTTTCGGCTATTTTAGCCCCTGTGCACACGCCAAGCGAAACGTTCCGGATCGAATTCCATATCCCCAATTTTTTGCAAGGCTATGGCAACATCTGGAAGAAATATCAGCCATAAAATTTGTCGTAAATTAATAATCTCACGAGAGATGATTTTCTAGGTATTTTTCGTGTATTTTCGGATATTTTAGCCCCAATGCACCCGCCAAGCGTAAGGTTCTGGATCGAATTTCTTATCGCCAATTTTTTTACAAGGCTTTGGCAACATCTGCAAGAAATATCAGCCTTAAAATTTGTCTTAAATTAATAAACTGACGAGAGATGATTTTTTCTCGATATTTGTGTATTTTCCGCTATTTTGACCCCCCCCCACGGAAGGTTCCGGATCTAATTTCATATCGCAAATTTTTTTACAATGCCATGGCAATATTTTGAAGTAATATCATCCATAAAATTTGTCTTAAATTAAAAATATCACGAGATACGAATTTTGCTCGGTATTTCTCGTGCATTTTATGCAATTTCAGCCCATTTGCACCCTCAAAGCTAATCGTTCCGGATCGATTTTCATATCGACATTTTATTTACAAAGATATGGCGATATCTTGAAGCCATTTCAGCCATAAAATTGGTTTTAAATTAATAAACTGACGAGACATGATTTTCTCGGTATTTTTCGTGTATTTTCGGATATTTTAGCCCCAATGCACCCGCCAAGCGTAAGGTTCCGGATCGAATTTCATATCCCCTATTTTTTGCAAGGCTATGGCAACATCTGGAAGAAATATCAGCCATAAAATTTGTCTTAAATTAATAATCTCACGAGAGATGATTTTTTCACGTTATTTTTCGTGTATTTTCGGCTATTTTCGCCCCTTTGCAGCCCCCAAGCGAGACGTTCCCAATCGAATTTCTTATCGCCAATTTTTTTACAATGCTATGTTAACATCTGGAAGAAATACCAGCCATAAAATTTGTCTTAAATTAATAAACTCACGAGATATGATTTTCTCGGCATTTTTCGTGTATTTTCGGCTATTTTAGCCCCTTTCCACCCCTCAAGCGAAAGGTTCCGGATCGAATTTCATATCGCCAATTTTTTTGCAAGGCTATGACAACATCTGGAAGAAATATCAGCTATAAACTTTGTCTTAAACTAATCATCTCACGAGAGATGATTTTTCCACGTTATTTTTCGTGTATTTTCGGCTATTTTAGCCCCTTTGCACCCCCAAGCGAGAGGTTCCGGATCGAATTTCTTATCGCCAATTTCTTCACAAGGCTATGGCAACATCTGGAAGAAATACCAGCCATAAAATTTGTCTTAAATTAATAAACTCACGAGATATGATTTTCTCGGCATTTTTCGTGTATTTTCGGCTATTTTAGCCCCTGTGCACACGCCAAGCGAAACGTTCCGGATCGAATTCCATATCCCCAATTTTTTTGCAAGGCTATGGCAACATCTGGAAGTAATATCAGCCATAAAATTTGTCGTAAATTAATAATCTCACGAGAGATGATTTTCTAGGTATTTTTCGTGTATTTTCGGATATTTTAGCCCCAATGCACCCGCCAAGCGTAAGGTTCCGGATCGAATTTCTTATCGCCAATTTTTTTACAAGGCTTTGGCAACATCTGCAAGAAATATCAGCCATAAAATTTGTCTTAAATTAATAAACTGGCGAGAGATGATTTTTTCTCGATATTTGTGTATTTTCCGCTAATTTAACCACTCCCCCCCCCCCCCAACGGAAGGTTCCGGATCTAATTTCATATCGCAAATTTTTTTACAATGCCATGGAAACATTTTGAAGTAATATCATCCATAAAATTTGTCTTAAATTAATAATATCACGAGATACGAATTTTGCTCGGTTTTTGTCGTGTATTTTATGCAATTTCAGCCCATTTGCACCCTGAAAACTAATCGTTCCGGATCGATTTTCATATCGGCAATTTATTTACAAAGATATGGCGATATCTTGAATCCATTTCAGCCATAAAATTTGTTTTAAATTAATAAACTGACAAGACATGATTTTCTCGGTATTTTTCGTGTATTTTCGGCTATTTTAGCCCCTTTGCACCCCCAAGCGAGACGTTCCGGATCGAATTTCTTATCGCCAATTTTTTCACAAGGCTATGGCAACATCGGGAAGAAATACCAGCCATAAAATTTGTCTTAAATTAATAAACTCACGAGACATGATTTTCTCGGCATTTTTCGTGTATTTTCGGCTATTTTAGCCCCAATGCACCACCAAGCGAGACGTTCCGGATCGAATTTCTTATCGCCAATTTTTTCACAAGGCTATGGCAACATCTGGAAGAAATATCAGCCATAAAATTTGTCTTAAATTAATAATCTCACGAGAGATAATTTTTTCACTTTATTTTTAGTGTATTTTCGGTTATTTTAGCTCCTTTGCACCCCCCAAGCGAGACGTTCCGGATCGCATTTCTTATCGCCAATTTTTTCACAAGGCTATGGCAACATCTGGAAGAAATACCAGCCATAAAATTGGTCTTAAACTAATAATCTCACGAGAGATGATTTTTCCACGTTATTTTTCGTGTATTTTCGGCTATTTTAGCCCCTTTGCACCACCAAGCGAGAGGTTCCGGATCGAATTTCTTATCGCCAATTTCTTCACAAGGCTATGGCAACATCTGGAAGAAATACCAGCCATAAAATTTGTCTTAAATGAATAAACTCACGAGATATGATTTTCTCGGCATTTTTCATGTATTTTCGGCTATTTTAGCCCCTGTGCACACGCCAAGCGAAACGTTCCGGATCGAATTCCATATCCCCAATTTTTTGCAAGGCTATGGCAACATCTGGAAGAAATATCAGCCATAAAATTTGTCGTAAATTAATAATCTCACGAGAGATGATTTTCTAGGTATTTTTCGTGTATTTTCGGATATTTTAGCCCCAATGCACCCGCCAAGCGTAAGGTTCTGGATCGAATTTCTTATCGCCAATTTTTTTACAAGGCTTTGGCAACATCTGCAAGAAATATCAGCCTTAAAATTTGTCTTAAATTAATAAACTGACGAGAGATGATTTTTTCTCGATATTTGTGTATTTTCCGCTATTTTGACCCCCCCCCCCCCCACGGAAGGTTCCGGATCTAATTTCATATCGCAAATTTTTTTACAATGCCATGGCAATATTTTGAAGTAATATCATCCATAAAATTTGTCTTAAATTAAAAATATCACGAGATACGAATTTTGCTCGGTATTTCTCGTGCATTTTATGCAATTTCAGCCCATTTGCACCCTCAAAGCTAATCGTTCCGGATCGATTTTCATATCGACATTTTATTTACAAAGATATGGCGATATCTTGAAGCCATTTCAGCCATAAAATTGGTTTTAAATTAATAAACTGACGAGACATGATTTTCTCGGTATTTTTCGTGTATTTTCGGATATTTTAGCCCCAATGCACCCGCCAAGCGTAAGGTTCCGGATCGAATTTCATATCCCCTATTTTTTGCAAGGCTATGGCAACATCTGGAAGAAATATCAGCCATAAAATTTGTCTTAAATTAATAATCTCACGAGAGATGATTTTTTCACGTTATTTTTCGTGTATTTTCGGCTATTTTCGCCCCTTTGCAGCCCCCAAGCGAGACGTTCCCAATCGAATTTCTTATCGCCAATTTTTTTACAATGCTATGTTAACATCTGGAAGAAATACCAGCCATAAAATTTGTCTTAAATTAATAAACTCACGAGATATGATTTTCTCGGCATTTTTCGTGTATTTTCGGCTATTTTAGCCCCTGTGCACACGCCAAGCGAAACGTTCCGGATCGAATTCCATATCCCCAATTTTTTTGCAAGGCTATGGCAACATCTGTAAGAAATATCAGCTATAAACTTTGTCTTAAACTAATCATCTCACGAGAGATGATTTTTCCACGTTATTTTTCGTGTATTTTCGGCTATTTTAGCCCCTTTGCACCCCCAAGCGAGAGGTTCCGGATCGAATTTCTTATCGCCAATTTCTTCACAAGGCTATGGCAACATCTGGAAGAAATACCAGCCATAAAATTTGTCTTAAATTAATAAACTCACGAGATATGATTTTCTCGGCATTTTTCGTGTATTTTCGGCTATTTTAGCCCCTGTGCACACGCCAAGCGAAACGTTCCGGATCGAATTCCATATCCCCAATTTTTTTGCAAGGCTATGGCAACATCTGGAAGTAATATCAGCCATAAAATTTGTCGTAAATTAATAATCTCACGAGAGATGATTTTCTAGGTTTTTTTCGTGTATTTTCGGATATTTTAGCCCCAATGCACCCGCCAAGCGTAAGGTTCCGGATCGAATTTCTTATCGCCAATTTTTTTACAAGGCTTTGGCAACATCTGCAAGAAATATCAACCATAAAATTTGTCTTAAATTAATAAACTGGCGAGAGATGATTTTTTCTCGATATTTGTGTATTTTCCGCTAATTTAACCCCCCCCCCCCCCCCCCAACGGAAGGTTCCGGATCTAATTTCATATCGCAAATTTTTTTACAATGCCATGGCAACATTTTGAAGTAATATCATCCATAAAATTTGTCTTAAATGAAAAATATCACGAGATACGAATTTTGCTCGGTTTTTGTCGTGTATTTTATGCAATTTCAGCCCATTTGCACCCTGAAAACTAATCGTTCCGGATCGATTTTCATATCGGCAATTTATTTACAAAGATATGGCGATATCTTGAATCCATTTCAGCCATAAAATTTGTTTTAAATTAATAAACTGACAAGACATGATTTTCTCGGTATTTTTCGTGTATTTTCGGCTATTTTAGCCCCTTTGCACCCCCAAGCGAGACGTTCCGGATCGAATTTCTTATCGCCAATTTTTTCACAAGGCTATGGCAACATCGGGAAGAAATACCAGCCATAAAATTTGTCTTAAATTAATAAACTCACGAGACATGATTTTCTCGGCATTTTTCGTGTATTTTCGGCTATTTTAGCCCCAATGCACCACCAAGCGAGACGTTCCGGATCGAATTTCTTATCGCCAATTTTTTCACAAGGCTATGGCAACATCTGGAAGAAATATGAGCCATAAAATTTGTCTTAAATTAATAATCTCACGAGAGATAATTTTTTTACTTTATTTTTAGTGTATTTTCGGCTATTTTAGCTCCTTTGCACCCCCCAAGCGAGACGATCCGGATCGAATTTCTTATCGCCAATTTTTTCACAAGGCTATGGCAACATCTGGAAGAAATACCAGCCATAAAATTGGTCTTAAACTAATAATCTCACGAGAGATGATTTTTCCACGTTATTTTTCGTGTATTTTCGGCTATTTTAGCCCCTTTGCACCACCAAGCGAGAGGTTCCGGATCGAATTTCTTATCGCCAATTTCTTCACAAGGCTATGGCAACATCTGGAAGAAATACCAGCCATAAAATTTGTCTTAAATGAATAAACTCACGAGATATGATTTTCTCGGCATTTTTCATGTATTTTCGGCTATTTTAGCCCCTGTGCACACGCCAAGCGAAACGTTCCGGATCGAATTCCATATCTCCAATTTTTTGCAAGGCTATGGCAACATCTGGAAGAAATATCAGCCATAAAATTTGTCGTAAATTAATAATCTCACGAGAGATGATTTTCTAGGTATTTTTCGTGTATTTTCGGATATTTTAGCCCCAATGCACCCGCCAAGCGTAAGGTTCTGGATCGAATTTCTTATCGCCAAATTTTACAAGGCTTTGGCAACATCTGCAAGAAATATCAGCCATAAAATTTGTCTTAAATTAATAAACTGACGAGAGATGATTTTTTCTCGATATTTATGTATTTTCCGCTATTTTGACCGCCCCCCCCCCCGGAAGGTTCCGGATCTAATTTCATATCGCAAATTTTTTTACAATGCCATGGCAATATTTTGAAGTAATATCATCCATAAAATTTGTCTTAAATTAAAAATATCACGAGATACGAATTTTGCTCGGTATTTCTCGTGCATTTTATGCAATTTCAGCCCATTTGCACCCTCAAAGCTAATCGTTCCGGATCGATTTTCATATCGACATTTTATTTACAAAGATATGGCGATATCTTGAAGCCATTTCAGCCATAAAATTGGTTTTAAATTAATAAACTGACGAGACATGATTTTCTCGGTATTTTTCGTGTATTTTCGGATATTTTAGCCCCAATGCACCCGCCAAGCGTAAGGTTCCGGATCGAATTTCATATCCCCTATTTTTTGCAAGGCTATGGCAACATCTGGAAGAAATATCAGCCATAAAATTTGTCTTAAATTAATAATCTCACGAGAGATGATTTTTTCACGTTATTTTTCGTGTATTTTCGGCTATTTTCGCCCCTTTGCAGCCCCCAAGCGAGACGTTCCCAATCGAATTTCTTATCGCCAATTTTTTTACAATGCTATGTTAACATCTGGAAGAAATACCAGCCATAAAATTTGTCTTAAATTAATAAACTCACGAGATATGATTTTCTCGGCATTTTTCGTGTATTTTCGGCTATTTTAGCCCCTGTGCACACGCCAAGCGAAACGTTCCGGATCGAATTCCATATCCCCAATTTTTTTGCAAGGCTATGGCAACATCTGGAAGAAATATCAGCTATAAACTTTGTCTTAAACTAATCATCTCACGAGTGATGATTTTTCCACGTTATTTTTCGTGTATTTTCGGCTATTTTAGCCCCTTTGCACCCCCAAGCGAGAGGTTCCGGATCGAATTTCTTATCGCCAATTTCTTCACAAGGCTATGGCAACATCTGGAAGAAATACCAGCCATAAAATTTGTCTTAAATTAATAAACTCACGAGATATGATTTTCCCGGCATTTTTCGTGTATTTTCGGCTATTTTAGCCCCTGTGCACACGCCAAGCGAAACGTTCCGGATCGAATTCCATATCCCCAATTTTTTTGCAAGGCTATGGCAACATCTGGAAGTAATATCAGCCATAAAATTTGTCGTAAATTAATAATCTCACGAGAGATGATTTTCTAGGTTTTTTTCGTGTATTTTCGGATATTTTAGCCCCAATGCACCCGCCAAGCGTAAGGTTCCGGATCGAATTTCTTATCGCCAATTTTTTTACAAGGCTTTGGCAACATCTGCAAGAAATATCAACCATAAAATTTGTCTTAAATTAATAAACTGGCGAGAGATGATTTTTTCTCGATATTTGTGTATTTTCCGCTAATTTAACCACTCCCCCCCCCCCCCCAACGGAAGGTTCCGGATCTAATTTCATATCGCAAATTTTTTACAATGCCATGGCAACATTTTGAAGTAATATCATCCATAAAATTTGTCTTAAATTAAAAATATCACGAGATACGAATTTTGCTCGGTTTTTGTCGTGTATTTTATGCAATTTCAGCCCATTTGCACCCTGAAAACTAATCGTTCCGGATCGATTTTCATATCGGCAATTTATTTACAAAGATATGGCGATATCTTGAATCCATTTCAGCCATAAAATTTGTTTTAAATTAATAAACTGACAAGACATGATTTTCTCGGTATTTTTCGTGTATTTTCGGCTATTTTAGCCCCTTTCCACCCCCAAGCGAGACGTTCCGGATCGAATTTCTTATCGCCAATTTTTTCACAAGGCTATGGCAACATCGGGAAGAAATACCAGCCATAAAATTTGTCTTAAATTAATAAACTCACGAGACATGATTTTCTCGGCATTTTTCGTGTATTTTCGGCTATTTTAGCCCCAATGCACCACCAAGCGAGACGTTCCGGATCGAATTTCTTATCGCCAATTTTTTCACAAGGCTATGGCAACATCTGGAAGAAATATCAGCCATAAAATTTGTCTTAAATTAATAATCTCACGAGAGATAATTTTTTCACTTTATTTTAGTGTATTTTCGGCTATTTTAGCTCCTTTGCACCCCCCAAGCGAGACGTTCCGGATCGAATTTCTTATCGCCAATTTTTTCACAAGGCTATGGCAACATCTGGAAGAAATACCAGCCATAAAATTGGTCTTAAACTAATAATCTCACGAGAGATGATTTTTCCACGTTATTTTTCGTGTATTTTCGGCTATTTTAGCCCCTTTGCACCACCAAGCGAGAGGTTCCGGATCGAATTTCTTATCGCCAATTTCTTCACAAGGCTATGGCAACATCTGGAAGAAATACCAGCCATAAAATTTGTCTTAAATGAATAAACTCACGAGATATGATTTTCTCGGCATTTTTCATGTATTTTCGGCTATTTTAGCCCCTGTGCACACGCCAAGCGAAACGTTCCGGATCGAATTCCATATCCCCAATTTTTTGCAAGGCTATGGCAACATCTGGAAGAAATATCAGCCATAAAATTTGTCGTAAATTAATAATATCACGAGAGATGATTTTCTAGGTATTTTTCGTGTATTTTCGGATATTTTAGCCCCAATGCACCCGCCAAGCGTAAGGTTCTGGATCGAATTTCTTATCGCCAATTTTTTTACAAGGCTTTGGCAACATCTGCAAGAAATATCAGCCATAAAATTTGTCTTAAATTAATAAACTGACGAGAGATGATTTTTTCTCGATATTTGTGTATTTTCCGCTATTTTGACCCCCCCCCCCCCACGGAAGGTTCCGGATCTAATTTCATATCGCAAATTTTTTTACAATGCCATGGCAATATTTTGAAGTAATATCATCCATAAAATTTGTCTTAAATTAAAAATATCACGAGATACGAATTTTGCTCGGTATTTCTCGTGCATTTTATGCAATTTCAGCCCATTTGCACCCTCAAAGCTAATCGTTCCGGATCGATTTTCATATCGACATTTTATTTACAAAGATATGGCGATATCTTGAAGCCATTTCAGCCATAAAATTGGTTTTAAATTAATAAACTGACGAGACATGATTTTCTCGGTATTTTTCGTGTATTTTCGGATATTTTAGCCCCAATGCACCCGCCAAGCGTAAGGTTCCGGATCGAATTTCATATCCCCTATTTTTTGCAAGGCTATGGCAACATCTGGAAGAAATATCAGCCATAAAATTTGTCTTAAATTAATAATCTCACGAGAGATGATTTTTTCACGTTATTTTTCGTGTATTTTCGGCTATTTTCGCCCCTTTGCAGCCCCCAAGCGAGACGTTCCCAATCGAATTTCTTATCACCAATTTTTTTACAATGCTATGTTAACATCTGGAAGAAATACCAGCCATAAAATTTGTCTTAAATTAATAAACTCGTGAGAGATGATTTTTTTCTCGGTGTTTTGCGAGTATTCTCCTCTATTTTAGTCCCATTGCACCCCCCAAGCGAGTCGTTCCGGATCGAATTTCTTATCACCAATTTTTTTTACAAGGCTATGGCAACATCGCGAAGAAACATCAGCCATAAAATTTGCCTTAAATTAATAAACTCACGAGACCTAATTTTCTCGGTATTTTTCGTGTATTTTCGGCTATTTTAGTCCCTTTCCACCCCCCAAGCGAGACGTTCCGGATCAAATTTCTTATCGCCAATTTTTCTACAAGGCTATGGCAACATCTGGAAGAAATATCAGCCATAAAATTTGTCTTAAATTAATAATCTCACGATAGATGATTTTTTCACGTTATTTTTCGTGTATTTTCGGCTATTTTAGCCCCTTTGCACCCCCCAAGCGAGACGTTCCGGATCAAATTTCTTATCGCCAATTTTTCTACAAGGCTATGGCAACATCTGGAAGAAATATCAGCCATAAAATTTGTCTTAAATTAATAATCTCACGATAGATGATTTTTTCACGTTATTTTTCGTGTATTTTCGGCTATTTTAGCCCCTTTGCACCCCCCAAGCGAGACGTTCCAGATGGAATTTCTTATTGCCAATTTTTTTTACAAAGTTATGGCAACATCTGAAAGAAATATCAGTCATAAAATTTGTTTTAAATTAATAATCTCACGAGAGATGATTTTTTCACGTTATTTTTCGTATATTTTCGGCTATTTTAGCCCATTTGCACCCCCCAAGCGAGACGTTCCGGATCGAATTTCTTATCGCCAATTTTTTTACAAGGCTGTGGCAACATCTGTAAGAAATACCAGCCATAAAATTTGTCTTAAATTAATAAACTCGCGAGAGATGATTTTTTTCTCGGTGTTTTGCGAGTTTTTTCCGCTATTTTAGTTCCTTTACACTCCCCAAGAGAGACGTTCTCGATCGAATTTCTTATCACCAATTTTTGCTTCCTCCTAGAGGAAGCTTTGTGATAGTAATTTCTTGAGTTGTTGCAAAAACATGTTATAAGTGTAATTGGAGGTGTTAGGAACCAAAATACATGATTTTTGAAAAATATCTGTATGGATGTATGTGTGTGTGTGTGTGTGTATATAGCTGGATCTCAGCTTCTACTCGATCGATTTTAATCAGACAGGTCTCATTTTTTTGTTTTATTTTGTGTGATGGCGGGTCAAAAATCGGTTTTCGATTGGGCTGATTCGTGTTTGTTTTATTTCGAATTTTCGATTTTCTCAAAATTTATTTTTGATTTTTTTTAATGATCGGATTTAAATTTTTTAGTCGGATGGGTAGCCTTCGAAAGAGCGTAAAAAAACCTATAATTAAAAAAAAATTCTCTAACTGTCACGGTTCTCTTGTTATTGATAAAAACGTGTTTTTTTTTTTTAAAGCCTGTAACTCACAAACTAAGCGGTCCATTTTTTTGAGAAAAATCACGATAATACACAATATAATTATCTATAATCTGTATAAATTTGAATCCATTTCTTTGGTTAGTTTTTGAGAAAAAAATTGAAAAATGAAAAAAACCCTTTCTCTATGCCCGACGTTTACGGAAGTAAAATTGACTTAATCGCTTCAAAATTCTTTGTAGATGTAGATTTTGTATAGTTCTCGGTCGAGGTCTTTGGGCAAAATATTTGGTCTAAAAATTTCAGAGATATTTGAGGTTAAAATTTTTTTAACCTTTTTTTCAAATCGTAATTTCTCCAGAACGGCTCTATGTATCTGGATCGGATGGGTAGTATTCAAAAGATAATTAAAATACCTATATTTAAAAAAAAAAATTGTTATTCCTAGCCTGTAGCGGTTCGTTTGTTATTAACAAAAACAAAAACCTGCTTTTTTAAAAAAAAGGTTATAACTTTCTAATCCTATCACGTATCTTAAAAAATAATGGATTAGTTATAATATCAATTTATTCGTGATTTGATTGGTGGGAGTAATGGGCTTCTAGGTTAAAAAAAAGAAGTGGTGCAGTTTTGATAAAATTACAGCGTGCTAAGCGCGCTTAGAGATTCTAACATATAAAACCTTGTTTTCAGAAAATATAAACGCATAAATTAATTTTCGTAATACTATGCGTAAAATAAGCGAATATATTTATGATTTACAGGCATAAAGTTGAAATTTACGCTTAGTTGGAGTAAATTAAAAATATTATAATATTTATCTACGTACTATAAGCATAAAAATAAATTTTTCATCAGCAACCCATACACATATTCGCGTTTTACTTTATGTTTATGTCTAATATAACGAAAAATAATGCTCGCAAAACGAGCGTAAAGCGGACGTAAAGTTCAACTTTACGCTCTTGTAACAAAAACTAATATTAATCTCAAAATACAAAAGCTTTATATTTTCTTTAAAAAAAATGCGCCATGATATCTACCGCTAGGCGGTGTGGAAATGATATCAAAGCAATAAATTGATGATAATAACGTATATTTTCCATGCGTATGTTTCTAAGCCGAAGGCGATGACGAACGATGAGCGTTGAATTTTTGATTAATAAATGAAAAATAAATGGAAAATTCTCAAAGACAAATCAATTTTTTTAACTTCGAAAATATTTGAATCAAAGCTATAACAAAATTTTCTGCTTTTTTTTAATAAAAACACAAGTTTTTTTTAAATAACTTTATACCACTCTAACCTCAAAATCACAACTTTGATATGATTTTTCGGCGCTCGTGGTATAAAATACCGTTCGAAACTAGTGCGTAAGTCAATTATTTAGGTGGTGTGACTTTTTCGCACTCGCTTCGCTCGTGCAAAAAGTCACACCAGCTAAATAATCGACTTCCCCACCCGTGTCGAAATGTACTATTTTTTATCAAAAGAAATAAAGGTAATCTCTTGAAAATATAACTAAATAATAATATATTGTAATAAATAATTGTAATAATTAGTTAAAATTTCAAATTGATCAAATATTCTCTCAGATATCAGTATTAAAAAACATTAAAAAAAAATTTTTAATCTCGAATATCTGGTCGTGATGATCATTTTTTTTTTGTGGGCAATGAATTTTTTTTTTGTAAAATATAAAATTGTATAATAATAATTGCTTTTTAATGATAAAAAATAGAAAGAGTCAAAATAGAAAGTCACAAACCATTTAACATAGTCTCACCGTACAAAATAATGTATTAAATTTTAAATATTGGAATTAAAAATAAATTAAAGGAATCAGTAAATTAAGTTTGAGGAAGCTACGTGCCAATGAATTGGCAGCGGTTTTTTACAAGGCTATGGCAACATCTGGTAGAAACATCAGCCATAAAATTTGTCGTAAATTAATAAACTCGTGAGAGATGATTTTTTCTCGGTGATTTGCGAGTATTCTCCGCTATTTTAGTCCCTTTGTACCCCCCAAGCGTGACGTTCCGGATCGAATTTCGTATCGCCAATGTTTTTACAAGGCTATGGCAACTTCTCGAAGAAATATCAACCATAAAATTTGTCTTAAATTAATAAATTCGCGAGAGATGATTTTTTTCTCGGTGTTTTGCGAGTATTTTCCGCTATTTTAGTCCATTTGCACCCACCAAGCGAAAGGTTCCGGATCGAATTTCATATTCCCAATTTTTTTTCAAGGCTATAGCAACATCTGGAAGAAATATCAGCCATAAAATTTGTCTTAAGGCCATGTGATACTCAACAAAAATCGTGTTGGGTTCAGTCGATAATGTAGGGAGAGCCAACTACTGTATATTAAACAGTAGGTGGCGCTGAAGATATGCTTAATCTATATGCGTAGAACTTTTAGTTCCAAAATACTCGCACAGATGGCGTGCACTGAGAGAAGTGTTTAATGTCAACATGGATTAATAGTTAATTCATAACTATTAACATGCCTATATATTAAAATATTTCCAAATATACGCATTGTAACAGTTAAGTCACCATGTTCTTCTAAACAATTTCAATATGTTGTTATAAATATTGATATTGTAATAGGTGCAATATGAGATTTGCCGTCTAAAATCTCCCCTATTCCAATATAAGATATTATAACAGTTACATTATTGCACTTTCGAATTCAAACAGAACATAAGTATTCTTCTCTCAGTACATAATATAGGAAATAATTTTTCTCATAAAAAATTATGAAAATATCCGTATCAAGTTTATAAATTTTTTTCAAACAAATTATGCAAGAATAAATGAGATTTTAAATGGATCTTTAAAAAGTTTTCGGACCTATATACAGGGGCCCGTCTTTTTTTTTTTAAATTTCATTTATCGTCATAAGAACTTGTGATAAACAATTTATCACTTTTTTTATCGTTACAGAATCACACCCCAGGTAGCTATGTCTACCCTGTATAGGATGTTGCTGCTTCAGACATATAACTATGTCTTGAAGTAAATAATAACATGTATAACAACATGTACTACTCTGGTTAAATAAATAAATAAATAAACATAGATTTTAAGGTTATGTTTAGAAACTTGTAATTTAGCTTCTCGTACAAGATTCTTTTTTTGTAAAATTAATATTTTTCAAAAACCATTTCCAAAGCTGAAAATCGATTTACGAATCAAAGTATACATCTTATCATGTAATGTAATTCGCTTACTGATAGTAATTTCGTAGTACATAATAGTACTGCATAAAGCGATAATGGGATATTTATTAGTATCATTAGATACAACTTTTTTCCAACATACATTTTGAAATTTCTTATTTCTAATATATGATGCGTTATTAATTTTCTTATTTCGTATAAATAAAAATCATGCACTATTAATTTATTATTTTTGTTTCATACATTATTTATTATGTAATGTAAATCGCTTATTGATAGTATTTTCTTAGTACAGAATAGTACTGAATAAAGCGATAATGGCACATTTATAAGTATCATTAGATACAAGTTTTTTACAACATGCATTCTGAAATTTCTTATTTCTAATATATCATGCATTATTAATTTTCTTATTTCTTATTTTTGCGTCATACATTATTTATCATGTAAAGTAATTCGCTTACTTATAGTAATTTCGTAGTTCAGAATAGTACTGAGTAAAGCGATAATGGCACATGTATTAGTATCATTAGATACAACTTTTTTACAAAATGCATTCTGAAATTTCTTATTTCTAATATATCATGTGTTATTATTAATTTACTTATTTCTTATAAATAAAAATCACACACTAATAATTTCTTATTTTTGTTTCATACGTTATTTATCATGTAATGTAATTCGCTTACTGATAGTAATTTCATAGTACAGAATAGTACTGAATAAAGCGATAATGCCACATTTATTAGTATTATGCAAAATTATATAACACATGCAAAACGGTCTTTGATAATCAATTCATAAAGAAATTATCAATTACTGCCGTATTTTACGATAACATGCAATATCATAAGCATAATATTTGTCGCTAATCGATATGGAAATCGATTCCTTCGGTATTAAATAAAACCATGCAAAATTATAACTACAGCATTTGATTGCAAATTAATAACAAAATTTACATTTAAAATAACATGCACATTTACTTATAAAAAATATTTTATTGCTAATCAATAAAGAAGTGATCTATTGCTGCAAATTAAATAATAAACAAAATTTTGATAATTATTAATTGATGAAGAAATCATCAATTACTGTTGTATTTAATAAAATCATGCAACAATGTAACACATGCAAAACGAACTTTGATTATAAATTCATAAAGAAATTCTCAATTACTGCAGTAGTTTACGATAACATGCAATATCATAAACATAATATTTGATTGCAGATTGATAAAAGGAAATCGATTCCTGTAGTATGAAATAAAATCATGCAAAATTATAACTACCGCATTTGATTGCAGATTTAAAAAAATATTTAAAATAGCATGTACATTTAGTTATAAATTTTTTTTTTATTGCAAATCAATAAAGAAATGATCTATTGCTGCAGATTTAATAATATCATAGAAAATTATGGTAATTATTAATTGATAAAGAAATTATCAATTACTGCAGTAGTTTACGATAACGTGCAATATCATACACATAATATTTGACTACAGATCGATAAAAGGAAGTCGATTCCTGCAGTATTAAATTAAATCATACAAAATTATAATGACAGCATTTGATTGCAGATTTAAAAAAATATTTACATATTGAATAACATGCATATTTAGTCATACAAAAATTTTGTTATTGCAAATCAATAAAGAAATGATCTATTGCTGAATTGGCTGTGAATCAAACAATATCATACAAAATTATGATAATTGTTAATTGATAAAATCATCAATTACTGTTGTATTAAATAAAATCACGCAATATGGTAACACATGCATTTCATTGCAGATTGATAAATAAAACAATACTGCAACATCAGCTTTGATGTTACAATAGTAAAAGTAGAGATTCGACCTATGACCAGCATACTGTAGTCGAACAGATAAGTCTATAACCAGAGAAAAACCTTGATCGAAGAGTAGGCTCTAGGTAGCCTATAAACACCCCTTTAAACACAGTACTTACATGTATTTTCCCTACACATATACAAGAGAGTATGCGAACTCTACATCGATAAACGAAGAAGACCTTGAACAACAGCAACAACATGTATCTTGTAGGAGGCTCAGCTGTCGTAGCCTCCCAATGATTCACCTTTCGCCTCTCTGCACCATGCTGATAGTATCTCTCTCTCACATTGGGATTATATCGTACCTGAAACACACATAAAAACAATTACTGTAGTATATAAATTACTCACTGTATAGTTTTTGAATACGACTTTGTCTAAGTCCTTGGAACGATAGCCACTGCTTTTATAATCACCCTTCAAACGCATATGGAGATGGTGTCGCTCGAGCAGGATATCACCATACTGGATGGAACCTCTCACTTGTAAGAAGAACACTAATTTAAATAGCAGTAAGACCACACAAACATTGAAATGGTACTAACCTGCTGAAAGACACTGCAATAACTTGAAATGGAGAGTTATGTATATCCAACACCTGTTGACTTGCTCATGGAGCAAGCATTTTGAGGCAGCAACTACAGCAGCTGGAGCAACCCGCTAGATCGCCTACATCTACAGCAATTGTCTGGCATCACTGAAAAAAGCACTAATTATCAGATACATGCATATTGTGTGCATAAGTATGACCACAAACAGACCTCACCTACAACCACAACAAAGCAACATAACCTCCGTGAGTGACAGTCCTATGCGAGCAGCCTTGGCGAGAAGTGTGACACCACCGTCGAAGATGACGTCGAGAACAGCACATAGATTTATAAATCTTCGATAACACTCACAACACTTTAGTTCATTAAATGGGCCAAAATTTAAAACTGAAAAAGTAAATTCATCTTGTTCCAACAATATAAAAGCCTTATCAGATTTGGCGGGTGTATTTGCCATTCAAAGTTATCGATATTTACTTTGAGGTGATGTGACCGTACTTAATCTAAAAGAATACAAGAATAATAGATATCCACTTTAGTAATGCATCTCAGATATCTCATGTATTTTTAAGTTGACTTTATCAATCAGAAAGTAGATATAATTTAATAAAAAAATAAGAATATGTAATTTTTCAGTCTTGCAGTTCAAAAAAATACACAAACAGTGTCTTAGTTAAATCTGAAAAATTGCAAACTTATTCCTAACGTAATTTTTGCAACTGTGAGAATTGTTTTCATGTTTTTGACCTGCACCTTTGGCCTAAAGGAGTAGTTCCGTAAAAGCGATTTCGTTCATAATTTTTTCTTAAGCTTTTAGGGACCTTTTCTACAAGTACCAGTCAAAACATTTTTCCTAACGAAGTAATTGCGACTCTGGGAATTTTTTTTCGAGTTTACGGCATGGTATATCGACCCAAACGGGCTTTTCCGGAAAAGTGATTTCGTTCATAACTTTTCTCTAAGCATTGGGGGACCTTTCATACAAGTATCAGTCGAAACATCTTCCTAACGACGATTAATTGCGACTCTGGGAATCTTTTTTCGTGTCTTCGACATGGTATATCGGCCCGAAGGAGCTTTTCCGGAAAAGCGATTTAATTCCTAAGTTTTTTGTAAGCATTGGAGGACCTTATCTACAAGTACCAGTTGAAACATTTTTCCTAACGACGTTATTGCGACTTTGGGAATTTTCTTTCCAGTTTACGGCATGGTATATCGACCTGAAGGGGCTTCTCCGGAAAAGCGATTTCGTGCATAATTTTTTTTTTAAACTTTGCGGGACCGTTTCTACAAGTACCTACCAGTCGAATCATTTTTCCTAACGACGTTATTGCGACTTTCGGAATTTTTTATCTAGTTTTCGACATGGTATATCGGTCTAAAGGGGCTTTTCCGGAAAAGTGACTTCGTTCATAATTTTTTTGTAAGCTTTGGGGGACATTTTCTACAAATAACAGTCGAAAAAATTTTCTTAACGACATTATTGCGAATCTGGAAATATTTTTTCAAGTTTACGGCATGGTATATCGGCCCGAAGGGGCTTTCCCGGTAAAGCGATTTCGTTCATAATTTTTTTCTAAGCATTTGAGAACTTTACAAGAAACCGTCGAAACATTTTTCCGAGCGACATAATTGCGGCTCTGGGAATTTTTTTTTTCGTGTTTAAGACATAGTATATCGCCGTCGGGGAGCTTTTCCGGAAAAGCGATTTCGTTCATAATTTTTTTCTAAGCATTTGGGGACTTTATCTACAAGAAACCGTAGAAACATTTTTCCGAGCGATGTAATTGCGGCTCTGGAAATTTTTCTCCTGTTTACGACACAGTATATCGCCCGGGGGGGGGGGGGGGGGTTTTCCGGAAAAGCGATTCCGTTCATAATTTTTTTCTAACCATTTGACGTCTTTATCTATGAGAAACAATCGCAACCTTTTTCCGAACAACGTAATTGCGTCTCTGGGAATTTTTTTTTCCCATTTACGACACAGTATATCGATTTGGGGGGGCTTTTCCGGAAAAGCGATTTCGTTCATAATTTTTTTCTAAGCATTTGGGAACTTTATCTACAAGAAACCGTCGTAACATTTTTTCGAGCGACGTAATTGCGGCTCTAGGAATTTTTTTTTACCGTTTACGACACAGTATATCGCCCTAGGGTGCTTTTCCGGAAAATCGATACCGTTCATAATTTTTTTTCTAAGCATTTGGGAACTTTATCTACAAGAAACCGTCGTAACATTTTTCCGAGCGATGTAATTGCGGCTCTGAGAATTGTTTTTCCGGTTTACGACACAGTTTATCGCCCTGGGGTGGCTTTTCCGGAAAAGCGATTTCATTCATAATGTTTTTCTAAGCATTTGGGGACTTTATCTACAAAAAACCGTCGAAACATTTTTTCGAACGACGTAATTGCGGCTGTGGGAATTTTTTTTCGCTTTTCCGACACTGTAAAGACGAAAATTAAGAGGCTAGGTTCATCTACGCTACGTACATAATAAAGTCCCAGTCGGAAGCGCAGTACTTACACAAGTCCGTCGCAAGAAGGTGCGCTTCATTCAACTCGACCATCGCCGTCGTTTCCCCATTTTGTTTACCACGGTGATACCTCTCGAGAAGTAGTAGCTAGCTGTATCGGCCACCCTCGAGGGGAGAATCAAATGACGCCGTGTTGTCTTTTGCTGGAGCTCTTCGCCTTCGGTAGAAAAAAAAATGTTTTAATAAAGTAATGAATGAAATTAAAAATGTTTTAGAATATATGATTTTTAAAAATCGAAATACTTCAAAAATTTTCGTCTGATTTCTTATTTTGGGAGCTTTAACTATTGGTCTTATGCCGTCCTACATAGTTTTTAAATAAAAAAGAAAAAAACAACCCCATATAACAAATTATTAATATTTTAAATAAAAAATAACTTTTGACACTGATTGTATAGCCAATACATCCTTAAGTACAAAAGACCCTCGGCATCTGCGCAACTATTAGGTTAAAATTTATGGGCACTGACTAGTAGGTTATTTGTGTAACATTAATAGAACTAATAAAGACGCAACAATAGCAGATTCAGATTTTAAATGTTAAAATGTACCAGTGCTCCTTCGTTCTATCACCTGAGTAACAAGTATCTATGACATGAGTGTCATTATGAAAAAGCATTGATATTTTGTAAAATTTTCATTCCGAAATTGTCACTGCTATCACTTCATTACTTGCATTCACAAATAATCCACTCAGTAATACAAACAAGTTAAAAGAATATAACAACTTAGGATTTTACATCTAACGTCCCCTGCATGAATGAAGAAAATATAATTAGAATTATTTTCAAGTAATTTATCATAAAGACATTACCTCTCTAAATTATGTAAGCTAAGCTAGAAGTTCCGAAACCCATTTTATACATCGATAAAGCATTTTCAATATTTTGGCTTTGGTATATAACCAACCGGGTAAAGGATTTTCATGAGATAAAGCTTATATCCTTCGTATTTTGTTCATATTTATGATTTGAAAAGTTTCAAATATGAAAATTTCCTAATTTTAAGTTTTCTTATATCTTTTGTGATTTTTACCATTTAAAAGTGACTTATTGAAGTAATTTATTCAAGTACAACTCTTCGAACTAGAACTGTGATTAAAATACAAGGAATGTAAGCTTTGACTCGTAAAAAACCATTACCCGGTTGCTGGGAAAAGATATTTACTTCAATAAATCATTTTTAAATGGTAAAATTATTAAAATTTACTTAATTATTGAAATTATTATTTCAGATTCTGCGGGGGTGATTATAAACAAGGGCAATCTGACTTGCCATAAATATTAATTATTTTAATTTAATATGTAAGACTGTAAGACCTATGGAAAAATTCTTATCAGTTGACAGTTAAATGGTAAAAATCACAAAACATGTAAGAAACCTTGAAATAAGGAAATTTTCATATTTGCAACTTTTTAAATCATAAATATGACCAAAATATCAAGGATATAAGCTTTATCTCACGAAAATCCATCACCCGATTAGTTATTTACCAAAGGCAAAATATTGAAAATGCTTTACCGATGAATAAAATGGGGTTAGGAATTTTTAACTTAGCTCACATTGTCAGAGGTAATGTCTTTATGATATATTACTTGAAAATAATTCTAATTATATTTTCATTTTCACAATGAAAACTTTATGATATATTGAAAATCATTGTAGTGTTACAAAACTATATATAGATGCTGCTATGCTTTGATAAAATGGAGTACAATCTGAAAAAATCTATTTACTAAAAAAAGGCAGATTCATTATTCGTGTTGCATTCAGATGAATGTATAGCAGTGAGCATCATTATATATACAGGACATATACATAACCTAAAATATAATGATTTTATTTGACCAAAAATTCTGACCAGAAACTATCGCCAGCACGCGGTGTTCTGACCAGAATTTTCACAGGTTAGCGCAAAGCTGCAGGTATACCCCATTATTAAAAAAAAAAAAATTATAAAAGCAGATAATAAGTTAAAACTCAAAATGTTTTACATTTTGATTTTCATTCTAATTACGTAAAAGATTGATTAATAATAAATGAAAATTATTAATAAAAGGTTTACTCAGGGTCATAATTAATACATGCTGCAACTAATATTAATTAGTGGAATCCAAAATAATAAGTGTAACTTACTGATCTGGAGCTGAACTAATCTAAATACAATTAAGACAACACCATCACAATCACTGCTGCAACTCCTTCTGTGATGGATAAAACAAACTGGTAACTCCTATTCCTTTAGCTGCCGTCGAAGGTAATATAATTATTTGAAGGCGTGTTCTCATCCGCAGGAACCCTTCGCCTTTGGCAAAACAAAAAATATTAATAATGCGTTAAGCAGTGGGGATGAGGAGAGCAGTATCGAACTGCCAGGAATAGACAGATGGAAAGTTGGAGGCTATACTACAGCATAATGTCCGAATCCGAAGTGAAGTACTTACTCGAGTCTGTCGGAAGCGCGGACTACATTCAATTAGACCTCCGCCGTCACTTCCACAATATCTTCACCTACATAATGTCCTTGAGAAGTGGTAGTTGCCTTGGCTCCCCTGGAGGAAAGTACAATTATATGAAGACGTGTTGTCTTCTGCAGGAGATCTTCGCCTAGGGCAAAGCAAAATATATTAATAATGTATTAAGCAGTGGGGACGGGGGGAGCAGTATTGAACTGCCAGGAACAAATGAGTAGACCGATAAAAAGTTGGAGACTAGATTTGGCTATACTATTAAAAAGAAGTTGGAGGCTAGGTTTGGCTATACTATTGAAATTTCCACACACAATGCAACACATACAGAGGGATTGAGGGGGAAAAACGCATGTGCATTTCAAACTAAGACCTCCTCACCCTTGCTCAAAGTTTACCAGAATGTCCAGACACAATGCAATACATACAGAGGGATTGCGTATGCAATTTCAGATCTCCTCAATCAGACGGTATGGAGGAAATAACTTTTTTTTTCTTGAAAATTTCTTGAAAAACACAGAAAATGCTGTATCTCCACACTGGCTGATTATTTAGATCTGAAACTTGATATATAACCCCTCAGCATGTATAACATAGTGTGTGTAAAGTTTAAGATATTTGCTGAGAATGGAAAGGGATCTTTGGAATGAAAAGTCGAAAAAGCGCATGTGAATTTCCAACTAAGACCTCCCCATCCTTGCTCAAAGTTTACCAGAACGTACAGACACAATGCAATAGATACAGAGGGATTGTGTATGCAATTTCAGATCTCCTCAATCAGACGGTATGAAGGAAATATCTTTTTTTTCTTGAAAATTTCTTGAAAAACACAGAAAATGCTGTATCTCCACACTGGCTGATTATTTAGATCTGAAACTTGATATATAATCCCTCAGCATGTATAACTTAGTGAGCTGTAAAGTTTAAGATATTTGTTGAGAATGGAAAGGGATCTTTGGAATGAAAAGTCGAAAAAGCGCATGTGCATTTCCAACTAAGACCTCCTCACCATTGCTCAAAGATTACCAGAATGTCCAGGCACAATGCAATACATACAGAGGGATTGCGTATGCAATTTCAGATCTCGTCAATCAGACGGTATGGAGGAAATAACTTTTTTTCTTGAAAATTTCTTGAAAAGTCTGGAGATTATGTAGATCTCAAACTTGATACACTGTCCCTTAGCATGTATTCCATTATGTATGGGAAGTTTAAGATACTAGTAGGGAATGGAAAGGGATCTTTGGAACGAAAAGTCGAAATGCCGCATGTGCATTTTCGACTAAAACCTCCTCACCCTTTCTCAAAGTTTACCAGAATGTTCACACACAATGCAATGCATGCTGAGGTATTGTATATTGAGTTTCAGATCTACTAAATCAGATATTTCGGAGGAAATTACTTTTCTTTCTTAAAAATTTTCTGAGAAAGCACAAAAATTGCAATATCACCCGACTTGCGGATTATGTAGATCTCAAACTTGATATACTGTCCCTGAGCATGTTTTCCTTTATGTATGGAGAGTTTAAGATACTTGTAGGTAATGGAAAGGGATTTTGGGACGAAAAGTCGAAATGCCGCATGTGCATTTTCGACTAAAACCTCCCCACCCTTTCTCAAAGTTTACCAGAATGTTCACACACAATGCAATGCATGCTGAGGCATTGTATATTGAGTTTCAGATTTACTAAATCAGCCAGTTTGGAGGAAATTACTTTTCTTTCCTAAAAATTTCCTGAAAAAGCACAAAAATTGCAATACCTCCAGACTTACTAATTATGTAGGTCTGAAACTTCATAAACTGTCTCTTAGCATGTATTCCATTATGTATGGAAAGTTTAAGATACTAGTAGGGAATGAAAAGGGATCTTTGGAACGAAAAGTTGAAATGCCGCATGTGCATTTTCGACTAAAACCTCTTCACCTTTTCTCAAAGTTTACCAGAATGTCCAGACACAATGCAATAAACACAGAAAATGCTGTACCTCCACACTGGCTGATTATTTGGATCTGAAATTAGATATATAATATCTCAGCATGTATAACATAGTGTGTGTAAAGTTTAAGATATTTGTTGAGAATGGAAAGGGTTCTTTGGAATGAAAAGTCGAAAAAGCGCATGTGCATTTCCAACTAAGACCTCCTCACCCTCGCTCAAAGTTTACCAGAATGTCCAGACACAATGCAATACATACAGAGCGATTGTGTATGCAATTTTTGATCTCCTCAATCAGACAGTATTATACTTGACTAAAGTGGGAGCTGTTCGTGGCTCGAAAAACATCAGCAGCGCAGCAGCTGAGATCTGGAGGAAGGAGCAGCAGTGACCTGAAGAATAAAGATGCACAACTTCCACATGGCAGCTCTCTCTCGTAGCAGATCTACGAAGAATAGAATATAAGAAAACAGCAGAGACAGAGAAAGTATAATAGTCGCACTGATCTCACCTGTAAACACAGAAAACAACATAACCTCTAAGAGTGACAGCCGTCGTATGCTAACAGCGCAGGAGAGAAGTCCAACATCGCCGAAGCCAATCTCTTGGACAGCAGCAGAAGGTCTTTTTGAACAGCAGAGCAGCAACCTCAACACCGAAGAAATCGTTTCCCGTCGTCGTACTTAAGCCTGGAAGCGCGTGCGCACTAGAGCTTTGGTCGATGTGGGCCATGAGGCGCGCCGGCGCCGAAGGATGCTGCGGGCCCATGTTTGGAAAGAACAAGCCGGAGCAGGGGAGTGAGCACGATGACTAACGAGCTGCAGCGCTTGCGCTTGGGCATACACGCACACGCACACTAAAAAAACAACGAAGAGGGTGTAGCGATGTCGATCTCGCCAGCACTAAATACTGCACTTATTTACACTACACTAGTCTGACTAGACACGAGTGACTAGGTCACTAGGTCACAATATAACGGACGCGACGCGGTGGTCGACCAGAATAGCGACGGCGGCGGCCCGGCCGCCCGGCAGTCCCGCAGCCGCGGAGTCATTGCGCCATCTATAGTCATTTACGAGAACTATACAATGTAAACAAATATAATGCTTGAAAAGAGGTTGGTACGAATTACTTTGCACCATGCACAACCATTTTACGTTAGTGGTGAGTAGTTTTGCCAACCTCACAACTCATTATCGAAAGTTTATTTATGGAAAAAAATAAAATAATACTTTTTATCGATTTTCGAAAATCGAAGTCTGTCAGGCGCTCGCAAACGGTACAGGGAGTATATGTGTAAAATTTGAGGCAGATCCGATGTATATTCGAGATTATATCCACTTTTTAAATAAAAAATTTCACTAGAAAGTGGATAACTCGATGACAATTATCATTTCAATTCTGAAACTTTGGCATAATCATCTTCAAAGAATTTCCGAGCGCCTGACAGAGCGTTTATGTCCGAAAAATTATTCATAATTTAATTCTTACTCAATATGTAGTATGTTACCGACATATCGGTAACGCAGAGATTTACACTTGAGTATCACATGGCCTTAAATTAATAAACTCGCGAGAGATGATTTTTTTCTCGGTGTTTTGCGAGTATTTTCTGCTATTTTAGTCCTTTTGCACCCCCCAAGCGAGACGTTCTGGATCGAATGTCTTATCGCCAATTTTTCTACAAGGCTATGGCAACATCTGGAAGAAATTCAGCCATAAAATTTGTCTTAAAGTAATAATCTCACGCGAGATGATTTTTTCACGTTATTTTTCGTCTATTTTCGGCTATTTTGGCCCCTTTTCACCCCCCAAGCGAGACATTCCGGATCGAATTTCTTATTGCCATTTATTTTACAAAGCTATGGCAACATCTGCAAGATATGCCAGCTATAAAATTTGTCTTAAATTAATAAACTCGCGAGAGATGATTTTTTTCTCGGTGTTTTGCGAGTATTTTCCGCTATTTTTGTCCCTTTACACTCCCCAAGCGAGACGTTCCGGATCGAATTTCTTATTGCAATTTTTTTTACAAAGCTATGCCAACATCTGGTAGGTATGCCAGCTATAAAATTTGTCTTAAATTAATAAACTCGCGAGAGATGATTTTTATCTCGGTGTTTTGCGAGTATTTTCCGCTATTTTTGTCCCTTTACACTCCCCAAGCGAGACGTCCCGGATCGAATTTCTTATCACCAATTTTTTTGCAAGGCTGTGGCAACATCTGGAAGAAATATAAGCCATAAAATTTGTCTTAAAGTAATAATCTCACGCGAGATGATTTTTTCACGTTATTTTTCGTCTATTTTCGGCTATTTTAGCCCCTTTGCACCCCCCCAAGCGAGACGTTCAGGATCGAATTTCTTATTGCCATTTTTTTTACAAGACTATAGCAACATCTGATAGAAATATCAGCCATACAATTTGTTTTAAATTAATAAATTCACAAGAGATGATTTTTTTCTCGGTGTTTTGCGAGTATTTTCCGCTATTTTAGCCCCTTTTCACCCTCCAACGGAAGGTTCCGGATCGAATTTCATATCTCCATTTTTTTAACAAGGCCATGGCAACATTTTGAAGTAATATCATTCATAAAATTTGTCTTAAATTAATAATCTCACGAGAGATGATTTTTGAACGTTATTTTTCGTATATTTTCGGCTATTTTAGCCCCAATGCACCAGCCAAGCGTAAAGTTCCGGATCGAATTTCGTATCCCCAATTTTTTTGCAAGGCTATAGCAACATCTGGATGATATGCCAGCTATAAAATTTGTCTTAAATTAATAAATTCGCGAGAGATGATTTTTTTCTCGGTGTTTTGCGAGTATTTTCCGCTATTTTAGTCCATTTGCACCCCCCCAGCGAAACGTTCCGGATCGAATTTCATATTCCCAATTTTTTTGCAAGGTTATGGCAACATCTGGTAGAAATATCAGTCATAAAATTTGTCTTAAATTAATAAATTCGCGAGAGATGATTTTTTTTTCAGTGTTTTGCGAGTATTTTCCGCTATTTTAGTCCATTTGCACCCCCCCCCCCCAGCGAAACGTTCCAGATAGAATTTCATATTCCCAATTTTTTTGCAAGGTTATGGCAACATCTGGAAGAAATATCGGCCATAAAATTTGTCTTAAATGAATAAACTCGCGAGAGATGACTTTTTCTCGATATTTTTGTTTATTTTCCGTTATTTTAGCCCCTTTCCACCCCCCAAGCGAAAGGTTCCGGATCGAATTGCATATCGCCAATTTTTTTGCAAGATCATGGCAACATTTTGAATTAATATCATCCATAAAATTTGTCTTAAATTAAAAATTCACGAGATACGAATTTTGCTCGGTATTTCTCGTGTATTTTATGCAATTTCAGCCCATTTGCACCCTCAAAGCTAATCGTTCCGCATCAATTTTCATATCGACAATTTATTTACAAACATATGGCGATATCTTGAAGCAATTTCAGCCATAAAATTTGTCTTAAATTAATAAACATACGAGACAGCATTTTCTCGGTATTTTTCGTATATTTTCGGCTATTTTAGCCCCAATGCACCCGCCAGGCGTAAGGTTCCAGATCGAATTTCATATCCCCAATTTTTTTGCAAGGCTATGGCAACATCTGGAAGAAATATCAGCCATAAAATTTGTCTTAAATTAATAATCTCACGAGGTATGGTTTTTCCACGTTATTTTTCGTGTATTTTCGGCTATTTTAGGCCCTGTGCACCCCCCAAGCGAGACGTTCCGGATCGAATTTCTTATTGCCATTTCTTTTACAAGGCCATGGTAACAATTTGAAGTAATATCAGCCATAAAATTTGTCTTAAATTAATAATCTCACGAGTGATGATTTTTTCACGTTAATTTTCGTGTATTTTCGGCTATTTTAGCCCCTTTGCACTCCCCAAGCGAGACGTTCCGGATCGAATTTCTTATTGCCATTTTTTTACAAATCTATGGCAACATCTGGATGATATGCCAGCTATAAAATTTGTCTTAAATTAATAAACTCGCGAGAGATGATTTTTTTCTCGGTGTTTTGCGAGTATTTTTCGCTATTTTTGTCCCTTTACACTCCCCAAGCATGACGTTCCGTATCGAATTTCTTATGACCAATTTTTTTACAAGACTATAGCAACATCTGATAGAAATTTCAGCCATAAAATTTATCTTAAATGAATAAACTCGCGAGAGATGACTTTTTCTCGATATTTTTGTTTATTTTCCGTTATTTTAGCCCCTTCCCACCCCCCAAGCGAAAGGTTCCGGATCGAATTGCATATCGCCAATTTTTTTGCAAGATCATGGCAACATTTTGAATTAATATCATCCATAAAATTTGTCTTAAATTAAAAATTCACGAGATACGAATTTTGCTCAGTATTTCTCGTGTATTTTATGCAATTTCAGCCCATTTGCACCCTCAAAGCTAATCGTTCCGCATCAATTTTCATATCGACAATTTATTTACAAACATATGGCGATATCTTGAAGCAATTTCAGCCATAAAATTTGTCTTAAATTAATAAACATACGAGACAGCATTTTCTCGGTATTTTTCGTATATTTTCGGCTATTTTAGCCCCAATGCACCCGCCAGGCGTAAGGTTCCGGATCGAATTTCATATCCCCAATTTTTTTGCAAGGCTATGGCAACATCTGGAAGAAATATCAGCCATAAAATTTGTCTTAAATTAATAATCTCACGAGGTATGGTTTTTCCACGTTATTTTTCGTGTATTTTCGGCTATTTTAGGCCCTGTGCACCCCCCAAGCGAGACGTTCCGGATCGAATTTCTTATTGCCATTTCTTTTACAAGGCCATGGTAACAATTTGAAGTAATATCAGCCATAAAATTTGTCTTAAATTAATAATCTCACGAGTGATGATTTTTTCACGTTATTTTTCGTGTATTTTCGGCTATTTTAGCCCCTTTGCACTCCCCAAGCGAGACGTTCCGGATCGAATTTCTTATTGCCATTTTTTTACAAATCTATGGCAACATCTGGATGATATGCCAGCTATAAAATTTGTCTTAAATTAATAAACTCGCGAGAGATGATTTTTTTCTCGGTGTTTTGCGAGTATTTTCCGCTATTTTTGTCCGTTTACACTCCCCAAGCATGACGTTCCGTATCGAATTTCTTATGACCAATTTTTTTACAAGACTATAGCAACATCTGATAGAAATTTCAGCCATAAAATTTATCTTAAATGAATAAACTCGCGAGAGATGACTTTTTCTCGATATTTTTGTTTATTTTCCGCTATTTTAGCCCCTTTCCACCCCCCAAGCGAAAGGTTCCGGATCGAATTGCATATCGCAAATTTTTTTGCAAGGTCATGGCAACATTTTGAATTACTATCATCCATAAAATTTGTCTTAAATTAAAAATTTCACGAGATACGAATTTTGCTCTGTATTTCTCGTGTATTTCATGCAATTTCAGCCCATTTGCACCCTCAAAGCTAATCGTTCCGCGTCGATTTTCATATCGACAATTTATTTACAAACATATGGCGATATCTTGAAGCAATTTCAGCCATAAAATTTGTCTTAAATTAATAAACACACAAGACATCATTTTCTCGGTATTTTTCGGCTATTTTAACCCCAATGCACCAGCCAAGCGTAAGGTTCCGGATCGAATTTCATATCCCCAATTTTTTTGCAAGGCTGTGGCAACATCTGGAAGAAATATGAGCAATAAAATTTGTCTTAAATTAATAATCTCACGAGAGATGATTTTTTCACGTTATTTTTCGTCTATTTTCCGCTATTTTAGCCCCTTTGCACCCCCCAAGCGAGACGTTCCTGATCGAATTTCTAATGCCACTTTTTTTACAAAGCTATGGCAACATCTGGAAGATATGCCAGCTATAAAATTTGTCTTAAATTAATAAACTCGCGAGAGATGATTTTTTTCTCGGTGTTTTGCGAGTATTTTCCGCTATTTTTGTCCCTTTACACTCCCCAAGCGAGACGTTCCGGATCAAATTTCTTATCATTAATTTTTTTACAAGACTATGCAACATCTGGTAGAAATATCAGCCATAAAATTTGTCTTAAATTAATAAATTCATGAGAGATGATTATTTTCTCGGTGTTTTGCGAGTATTTGCCGCTATTTTAGTCCATTTGCACCCCCCCAGCGAAAGGTTCCAGATCGAATTTCATATTCCCAATTTTTTTGCAAGGCTATGGCAACATCTGATAGAAATATCAGCCATAAAATTTGTCTTAAATGAATAAACTCGCGAGACATGACTTTTTCTCGATATTTTTGTGTATTTTCCGCTATTTTAGCCCATTTCCACCCCCCAGGCGAAAGATTCCGGATCGAATTGCATATCGCCAATTTTTTTGCAAGGCCATGGCAACATTTTGAATTAATATCCTCCATAAAATTTGTCTTAAATTAAAAATTTCACGAGATACGAATTTTGCTCGGTATTTCTCGTGTATTTTATGCAATTTCATCCCATTTCCACCCTCAAAGCTAATCCTTCCGCATCGATTTTCATATCGACAATTTATTTACAAACATATGGCGATATCTTGAAGCAATTTCAGCCATAAAATTTGTCTTAAATTAATTAACATTCGAGACATCATTTTCTCGGTGTTTTTCGTATATTTTCGGCTATTTTAGCCCCAATGCACCTCCCAAGCTAGACGTTCCGGATCGAATTTCTTATTGACATATTTATACAAAGCTGTAGCAACATCAGGAAGAAATGCCAGCTATAAAATTTGTCTTAAATTAATAAACTCACGAGACATGATTTTCTCGGTGTTTTTCGTATATTTTGGGCTATTTTAGCCCCAATGCACCCCCAAAGTGAGACGTTCCGGATCGAATTTCTTATTGCCATATTTATACAAACCTATAGCAACATCTGGAAGATATGCCAGCTATAAAATTTGTCTTATATTAATAATCTCACGAGAGATGATTTTTTCACGTTATTTTTTGCATATTTTCGGCTATTTTAGCCCATTTGTACTCCCCAAGCGAGATGTTCCGGATCGAATTTCTTATCGCCAATTTTTTTACGAGGCTATGGCAACATCTGGCAGATATATCCGCCATAAAATTTGTCTTAAATTCATAAACTCACGAGGCATGATTTTCTCGGTATTGTTCGTGTATTTTCCGCTAATTCAGCCACTTTTGACCCCGCAACGGGAGGTCCCGGATCGAATTTCATATCGCCAATTTTTTTACTAGGCCATGGCAACATTTTGAAGTAATATCATCTATAAAATTTGTCCTATATTAAAAATCTCACGAGATACGAATTTTGATCGGTATTTCTCTTGTATTTTATGCAATTTCAGCCCATTTGCACCCTCAAAGCTAATCGTTCCGGATCGATTTTCATATCGACAATTTATTTACAAAGATATGGCGATATCTTGAAGCAATTTGAGCCATAAAATTTGTCTTTAATGAATAAACTCACGAGACATGATTTATTCGGTATTTTTCGTGTATTTTCGGCTATTTTAGCCCCAATGCACCCGCCAAACGTAAGTGTCCGGATCGAATTTCATATCCCCAATTTATTCGCAAGGCTATAGCAACATCTGGAAGAAATATCAGCCATAAAATTTGTCTTAAATTAATCATCTCACGAGTGATGTTTTTTTCACGTTATTTTTCGTGTACTTTCGGCTATTTTAGCCCCTTTGCACCCCCCAAGCGAGACGTTCCGGATAGAATTTCTTATTGCCATTTTTTTTTGCAAAGCTATGCCAACATCTGGTGGTAATATCAGCCATAAAATTTGTCTTAAATTAATAAATTCGCGAGAAATGATTTTTTTCTCGTTGTTTTGCGAGTATTTTCCGCTATTTTAGTCCATTTGCACCCCCGCAGCGAAAGGTTCCGGATCGGAATTCATATTCCCAATTTTTTTGCAAGGATATGGTAACATCTGGAAGAAATATCAGCCATAAAATTTGTCTTAAATGAATAAACTCGCGAGAGATGACTTTTTCTCGATATTTTTGTGTATTTTCCGTTATTTTAGCCCCTTGCCACCCCCCGAGCGAAAGGTTCCGGATCGAATTGCATATCGCCAATTTTTTTGCGAGGCCATGGCAACATTTTGAATTAATATTATCCATAAAATTTGTCTTAAATTAAAAATTTCACGATATACGAATTTTGCTCGGTATTTCTCGTGTATTTTATGCAATTTCAACCCATTTCCACCCTCAAAGCTAATTCTTCCGCATCGATTTTCATATCGACAATTTATTTACAAACATATGGCGATATCTTGAAGCAATATCAGCCATAAAATTTGTCTTAAATTAATAAACACACGGGACAGCATTTTCTCGGCATTTTTCGTATATTTTCGGCTATTGTAACCCCAATGCACCAGCCAAGCGTAAGGTTCCGGATCGAATTTCTTAATGTCACTTTTTTTACAGAGCTATGGCAACATCTGGAAGATATGCCAGCTATAAAATTTGTCTTAAATTAATAAACTCGCGAGAGATGATTTTTTTCTCGGTGTTTTGCGAGTATTTTCCGCTGTTTTTGTCCCTTTACACTCCCCAAGCGAGACGTTCCGGATCGAATTTCTTATCACCAATTTTTTTACAAGACTATGGCAACATCTGGTAGAAATGTCAGCCATAAAATTTGTCTTAAATTAATAAATTCATGAGAGATGATTTTTTTCTCGGTGTTTTGCGAGTATTTTCCGCTATTTTAGTCCATTTGCACCCCCCCCCCCCCCCCAGCGAAAGGTTCCAGATCGAATTTCATATTCCCAATTTTTTGCAAGGCTATGGCAACATCTGGAAGAAATATCAGCCATAAAATTTGTCTTAAATTAATAAACTCGCGAGAGATGATTTTTTCTCGTTGTTTTGCGAGTATTCTCCGCTTTTTTAATCCCTTTGCACCCCCCAAGCGAGACGTACCGGATGGAATTTCTTATCGGCAATTTTTTTACAAGTCTATGGCAACATCTCGAAGAAATCTCAGCCATAAAATTTGTCTTAAATTAAAAATTTCATGAGATCGAATTTTGCTCGGTATTTCTCGTGTATTTTATGCAATGTCAGCTTAGTTGCACCCTCAAAGCTAATAGTTCCGGATCGATTTTTATATCGACAATTTATTTACAAAGATATAGCGATATCTTGAAGCAATTTCAGCTATAAAATTTGTCTTAAATTAATAAACACACGAGATATGATTTTCTCTGTATTTTTCGTATATTTTCGGCTATTTTAGCCCCAATGCACCCGCCAAGCATAAGGTTCGGGATCGAATTTCATATCCCCAATTTGTTTGCAAGTCTATGGCAACATCTGGAAGAAATATGAGCCATAAGATTTGTCTTAAATTAATACTCTCACGAGTGATGATTTTTTCACGTTATTTTTCGTGTATTTTCGTCTATTTTAGCCCTTTTCGTTACCCCAAGCGAATGGTTCCGGGTCGATTTTCATATCGGCAATTTTTTTGCAAGGCTATGGCAACATCTTGAAGTAATTCCAGTCATAAAATTTGTCTTAAATTAATAAACTAACAAGAAATTTTTTTTTTCCTGTTTTCCATGTATTTTTAGACTTTTTAGCATCTTTGCACCGCCCACGCGAATGGATCCGGAACAATTTTCATATTGTCAATTTTTTTACAAGGCCATAGCAACCTTCTGAAGTTATTTCATCCATAAAATTTGTCTTAAATTAATAAATTCACGAGAGATGATTTTTTCTCGATATTTTTTGTTTATTTTCCGTTATTTTAGCCCCTTTTCACCCCCCAACGGAAGGTTCAGGATCGAATTTCATATTGCCAATTTTTGTACAAGGCCATGGCAACATTTTGAAGAAGCATCATCCATAAAATTTATCTTATATTGAAAATCTCACCAGATACGATTTTTTGCTCGCTATTTCTTGTGTATTTTATGCAATTTCAGCCCATTTGCACCCTCAAAGCTAATTGTTCCGGATCGATTTTCATATTGACAATTTATTTACAAAGATATGGCAACATCTGGAAGAAATACCAGCCATAAAATTTGTCTTACATTAATAAACTTACGAGAGATGATTTTTTCTCGGTGTTTTGTGAGTATTTTCCGCTATTTTAGTCCCTTTACACCCCCCAACCGAGACGTTCCGGATCGAATTTCTTATCACTGTCACGTTCGCGTGTCGCCAATTCAGAATTCTATTTTAATTATAAAATAAAATATAACGAAAAGAGTTAACGCGTGAAAAATGTGACAGTCTCGTTCATCGCCGAGCGGTTTGCACTGAGGAGATTTGATTAGCGTGGCGAGTAGGCGTCAAGAGGGTGGTTTATTCTCGAACGACTCGAGACTCGTTTCAGCGATAATGTTAGAATATAAAAAGCTTACCTTTTGGTTGTTCAATTCATTTTGCAGTCAGACTAATTATTATTGATAGTGGCCATATGCAGTACAATATTATGATGAGATTGGTAAGATGGTCAAGTTGGGGCGAGTGTCTTCGATGTTCCTTCGCACTTTCTTTGGTATGTGTATTATCTGCATCAAATTAACAAGGGCAAAAAGGATATATATATATATATATATCCCATCTTTCTGTTGTTGTTTCTTGCTTTTAATATTGCATAACCATTGGAACTTTTGCAGTTCCTAGCTAACTTCAGCATACCGATCCTTATGATTTTGATACTTACAAAAAGAATTAGGGTGGCATTTGATCAATAAGTCGTCTGACGTAGATGTTGAATATATCCATTCTTCACTTTCTTGAAGGTAGGTCCATTCAGTTATATTGTAAGGTTTATTTTTGATGTTGCAGAATGTTAGATTAAATCGGTTGAATCCATATGAGGCTGAATATCACAGGAGATTGATATGAGAATTGCTAGTGACCAGCAATACCTTTTTCCAGGGCCTTTCACGCAATCTGGAAGGTCTTCGTGTGAAAGAGAAGTATGATTGTGCTGACCTTGGACGACAAGTATATATTCTTTAGCTGGCTTAATAAATACTGAGGTTAGATTTCCTTGTGATACTGAGATTTCAGATTGTGTTCATTCTATACAAATGGTTGTAGTTAATTGAGTTCAAAGGAAAATTCAAGTTGATGGTAATTTTCGTATCCTTTCTGCCTGTAGTGGTGGAGATGAGCAGCCTGATTTTTTTCAGTTGTTGATTCTATAGTCGGGATTTTGGTGTCAATATATTGATGGTTAATGTGATTGATAGCGTTTTCTAGCTTTTTGGCATCGAGGAGGTAAAGACTGGTGTATTTTACGAGGGCACTTTGGATCATCTATTTGGTATTCTCGTAGGCGTGTGTATGGGTCTTTATGAGTTCTTCAATCTATATGGTCGAGGTTTGAATGGCCTTAAATCCTTTTTTCCTGGTACGTGGTCTTCATATGTAGCGGCTTCGAAGTGAGTTGAAACTTCCTTATGTACATTTTGCAGCTAGTTTTCTCTGTTATAGGTTGCTAGAAAATCCACAGAGGATACTGAGATGGCCTTGGTTCATCTCAATGTTAGTAGATTCTCGTAATAAGTAATCTATAGATTTGAATTGTTTTCCGATTTTGTCTAATTTTCGGAATAACAGTTTGGATCTCGCTAACTGTGCCTCACAGTCTAATGGTGAGTCTGGACATTCCTTCTGTATTTCTGTTATCTCATTGTAGTAGGATGTGCGTGGTTGAATCTTGTTAAGGTGATTGTAGTTTTTTAATGATCAATCTTGGTGTATACTGGAATTATGTGTTCGAAGTGGATTCCTGAAGGAAATCCGCCGAATTCCTTGAGGGTGTAAGGAGGGGCCGAGGATGCTACGTTCTTCATCGCTAATACTACTGCTACTACTATAATTTCTACTGAAACACATCTATGAGGAAAAGTATTACATACGTATAAGTTTACTAAATACTACATGCATACACACATTCTACAATATTATTTTACGACGAGTGTTTCAGATACATATTACAGGTACAATATAAAGTAAAGGTACAAACATAAATGAAAGTGAATGACATTCATTGACATTTGTTAAGGTTTACATTGATACATACATATCTCTTTTTATTTTTTTTTTATTATTTTTTTTTTCTTTTAGTAAGTTAGTTCGGTAGTTAATTAATTATTAGTATTTATTAGTTATTAAGGACCATCACCTAAGCGTTAATTATTTTCCCATTAGTAGTTTATGAAGATTCATTAATATTATTGGTTTTTGGTTTAGAGTCGATAGATGTACATGATTGTAAAAGTTCATCGAATGAGGGTAAAGGTTTTAGTTCGGGGAGGCGAAGAGTGGTAGATGGGCTGAATTGATACTTGTGGGATGAATCAAAAGACACAGTTTTAGGCTTTAATTCAGTTTGCGTGGCGATGGTAGCGGTTTTGGTAGGCGAAGTGTTACTTTTGTCCAATGTATCTAGTACGTGTATGTATTGAGCGAGTCGAACGACGTGGCTGAGTGTATGTTGTATTTGATATGAATGATGAAGATAATGCATAAGGTAACGAGTAGTAGGAGAATGACAATGAGTGTGTAAAGTACGATTCGAATGGTTGTGATGTTGCTTTGTGTGATCTCCAGTTGTGTTGTGGTTGGCACTCTCAGTTGTATATTAGATTTGAAGTGGGCTCCGATAGTCTTAGGTTCCGTATGATATGGTAACATCATGTCCGGAGTAATGATCTCACAGTTTGGATCCGTTTGGAGGATTCCAAATTCGTGGAGCGATAGTTTTGATGGTGGTTGTTGGTTGCATCTTACTTCGATCTTCTCGATATGTGACGCGGAGAATAGCCATTCGTTGGTTACTTGAAGGTGTGTCCACTGTGTCTGCATTTGTATTTTGTCCCGGATGTTGCAGAGATCCCAATTGGTTATTTTTGGGTTTTGTAATATTTGAGACTCACATGTGGCTGTGGTATGAAGTGGTATTGGTTGGTTGCTGTAAATAGTTTGGTCTTATTGAAGACACTTTTCTATTGTCTTTAGTAAGATATGTTGGGTTTCGTTTCGTTTTTGGGCTATGAAATGGTTTATAGTCTCAATGGTTGCTGATACTTTATTTCCTTGAGGTGCAAGTACTGGATGTATAAAGTTGAAATTCGGCGGCGGAGTATAGCAAAATTTTGATTTTGAAGGTTATTATACCCTTGCTTTTGAAGATATCTATGTCGGCAACCTTCTTGAAGTCTAATGAGTGGATGTTTATATCTGGAAGATTTGCGTTCGGTTTTTTTTCGTTTATTAATTTCTTCAGATTTGTTAAGAAGTTGGAAGGTATTAGTTGGGGACTAATTCTCTTATCTAAGAATAATTTTATAACTTCGGCTATCGCTGCGCATGCTTCAGTTTGTGCTTCGATAGAAGCTTCTATCAGGTTCCATTGTATGTGCACACTGGAGCTAGGTGTGTCGATTGCGTATTTCCATAGTTCTTGGATAATCTTCAATTTTTCGCTCAATCCATTATCAATATTATAAGCTTCTCTATTGTGTTGGTGGGGCGGAATAGGTTCCGTAAAGTTGAAGATTTGTTGTAGTAATCTGATGACTGATGTATATTTTCTTTTAAGTATGGTCGTCTTGGTTTCGCATTGTATATCATCTGCACAAGTACGAGCTATACGTAAGATATGATCGTATGTGATGTGTGTGTCTATAATGATGTCCTGAAGGTTGATTTCGGTGATAAGGGTGTAGCGATTTGTTTGTAATGACAAGTTACCTATGTATTCGAAGTATAGGCCGGGGTTTTTGGGTAGTAACGTGATTTCTGGATGAGCCATGACAGCTGTTACGTGAAACAGGAAGAGTAGAGCGATCATGTCTTCCTGTTGGCAAAAAATGAGAATTGCCTAAGAATTATTACCGTGATTTATATGTACTTAGGTATTACTTATAATTCATAAATCTTTAAAGTATTTATGCACCACACGCTATAATTACTTTTTTTTTGTTGCTTTTTTTTGTTAGTTATCGCTTTCTTCTGAGTGGTCTGGAGCTTGTTCTATTCCGTCGATGTCTCTTAGATCGGAGAAGGTGCGAAGTGCATGAGGTGGTTACGTTTATTGGTCGCAAGGCGTCAAATTGGTAACTATTGGAACGAGTTGTAGGCTTTGGTTCCTCCTTCTTTGTCCATGGTATGCATTTGAAATGTTTTACACAGTTAACTATTATAAATACTATTATAATAGTTCCAATTATGTAGGATCCAATAGTACTGTATAGTAGGTGCGATCGCAATGTTGCTTCTGATTGGTTTGCAAGGAATGCTTCGTATTGATCTTGTATTGAATCTAGACTAAGACCAGTTTTGAGGTTTTCAGGGTTTGGTTTTCCTAGGATTTTAGGCATAATCAGGGTTTTGTTTAAACTCTGATATTTTATAACGAATTGTTTGTCTATGCTTGTTACATAAGTTTAATTTGTGGTATGTATATGAATTCGCTAGAATAGCCTATTGTTTTCATTCCGACCATTGTTGTGTGTTCGTGCCTGGTGAAACATCTTGGTTTCAATTGTACGATACCTATTCCGGAGATTGTTGTTAAGTTGTGTTGTTCTCCAGGACATAAAACTTGTAAGGTGCTTGGGTCGTGTACTGAGAATAATCATCCATCCAAGGAGTGCAAATTTTGTAGTGGAAGGTGTGTTTGCACTGATTCAAATTATTTTCTGTGAGGAAACTGTACGAGCGTTTATCGTGGCTAAGAGATATGTATGGTGCTTGAGGTTGTATATAAGTTGATATTATATGGTCTTGGTGTTGTTGAGGTATAGGTACTGGATGCATTCGGTAGACTTCTGTTGCAAATTTATTTAGCAGTGGGATATGAATTTCGGCTAAGAAATTGTTGTCCTTGTATCCTAGTTGTCAGTGCATGTCAGTAATTTGACGTATTATGTTCTGTAAGATGGTAGTTGATAATAATGATGGGTGGAGGTGACCGAGACGAGCGGAATGAATTGCTTGTGTTAAGGTTTGAAATGGATCCTTATACAAATGTAGAAAAGTCTCAATGGCATTTGTTGTTTCTGTAAAAGCCTAGTTATTTCGAAATAGTGCCATTTATTGCTTATATCATTAATTTCTACTATTTTTTATTCATATGTCTCCAGGCTCTGGTTAATGGATATTTTCATTTCAGCTAATTCTTTGTTTATCGAGGCGAGTTGGTGTTGGACTATGTGAGTCTCTTCTTTTGCAAGTTTGACAAGGGTTGTTTCTCCTTTGAATAATTCTTCTATTTTCTTGTTGTAATATTCCCCATCATTTCAATTGAGTGTTCCAAAAAGTGTTCAGCTTATGCTTCCTATAAATCCGAATGGGGCCCTCCTTTTGATTGTTGAAGCTTTAGGGGTAGGAATCGTTTCCGATTCTTCTACTTCCTTCATAGAATCGATAAGGTTGTTATACAGTTTCTTAGTGGTTTTGTTTATTTCTTCGATAAAGTATATTCTTTTTACTAGTGAGTCACATAGGTTGGGGTAGTTTTGATAGGTTGTTTGTATGTGTAATGAAACACGTGGATCCTTTTGAGCAATTAAGTATTTTATTAATTTACTATCAGTCGACGTTTGGGAATCATTGTAGGATTCCCTTTTCCAGAGACTAGAAAACAACGATGTAACTTAATTCGTATGATCTAATTGCGCCACTATAATGATAAACAATACACAGCACAAATCTTACCTAATTAATTAAATTAACTAACAAATACGCCCAATTTCATAGCAATGTAGTTGCTCGTCAATACAAAAACAGTGAACACGTACCTCTCTCAACATTTTCTTTCTAACGCACGTCATATTTGCACTGTAATTAAATCGAAAAAATTATGATTAGAAGGCTGAATGTGAATTTCGAATAATTATGAACCGCACGAATTATGAAAAGAACTTACTAAATCAAAAACGAAACCATGTTTGAAAAATTAAAAACTGACAGGAACTGTGTCTTATTTTGACGGAAAAAATACGCTGTGATATTAAATTTTTATTAGAATGTAAAAAATATGAAATTTTTCCAAAACATATTAATGATGTAACTAGGAGATTGAATAGCATTAATTTGGATAGCCAAAGAACAAAGAACAAACTGAATTCTGTGTCTAATTTAATTTCGACTAAAATTTTGAAAATTGAAATCTCGGATTTTTATTCAAAAAAGGCTCGATTGCTCAGTGAAAAGAAATTGCTTTTTGATCAAGTCAGAAAAATTACAAATTTAAAAAATGCAAAACGTTTAATTAAATTGTTAACAGAAAATACAAAAAACTCTGTGTCTCAATGGCAAAATAAACACAACAAAAAGTTTGACAAGTTGTATTACGAACGATATAATAGAAAATGCGAATATGTATACACAGAGGCGAGCGCGAAGCCAACGAACTCGAATATACACAAACCACAAGACGACCCATGGTTCATTAACCTCACTGAGGTGACGATCCCAGAAGGGGTACGTAATACAGTTCGTTTAGGAAGAGATTTTAATTTTACATGTTTTCCCGATAGAAGAATGTTCTTCGAAATTTTCAAATCAATAGATGGTTATGTAGATTGGAGAAAACATGATGAAAAAGACAGGGATTTACACAGTGAACTCATTAGAACAGTCAACACTTTTGCAAAACGTAAGAATCGCATATCACACACTGACACTGTTATTAAACATAACTTGCTTGCGACTGAAACTTTTATTAAAAATAATAAAGATATTTTATTCACAAAAGCCGATAACGGCAATGTAACAATTGCCATTAACATTAAAGATTATAAATCAAAAGTTTTAGATGTTCTGTCTGACACTACATATTATAAAAAACTTGAAAAAGATCCGTACAACAATTTAAAAAATGCGACAAAAAACTCATACAAAAATGGAAAAGCAGAGGTGTGTGTGATATGGATTCCAGTTTTGACATTTTAACTGATAAATTGGATCATTCTGTACTTCCACGAGCGTACGGCTTGATAAAGATTCATAAAAAGGATATGCCGGCTAGAATCATTGTATCGACGATAAACTCTACAACACATGCTCTGGACAAAGCTATTTGCACATTTTTTACAAAATATTTACCTCGGCCTAAATCGTCTTTGAAAAATAGCTCTGAATTAATTGATATCAGCTCAGATATTCATGTCCCGGATAATTACAGATTATGTTCATTTGATGTCGTATCTCTATTTACAAATATAAATATCGATCTTGTTTTAACTGGTATCCGTAACAAATGGATATATTTAAGAAACAGAACTAATCTGACGATGAACGAATTTTTGGATGGCATTATCTTTTTAATGAATTCTACGTATTTCTCTTTTGACAATAGTTACTATAAACAAACACATGGCGCGCCAATGGGCGGATGCTCTAGTCCGTGGTTTAGGGAACTGGCTTTGGAGTGTCTCGAGCACCATTGCCTCAATGTTATGAAATCGAATACTGTTTTATATAAGAGATATGTCGATGATTGTTTATTGATTGTAAAGGATGATGCAATTGACAGATGCCTAAGTACTTTTAATAAGTTTAACCATTATTTACAATTTACGATAGAAAATGAAGACCAGGAGAAAAAATCAATTAATTTTTTAGACATGACATTATTTCGCACTGATGAAAACAATATAATTACGAATTGGTATCGTAAAAGAACTTATTCCGGACGATTTATTCATTTTGATTCGCATCATCCTATTCAAAATAAAAGAGCGATTGTTTACAATCTTGTAGATAGTGCTATTAATCTTTCACATAAAAAATTTCATAGACAAAATCTAGATATTGCAACTCAGTTTCTTAAAAATGATGGATATCCTATGAAATTTATCTCTGAAAATATGAGACATAGGATTTTCCAGTTAAATAATAATCATGATAATTCAAAAAATAATTGTTCACTGACAAAGAATACAGTTGCCAACAACAACAAAATTATACTTTTCTTAATAAATTTTATACGCTCGTAATAATATAGTTCTATAAAATGGCTAAATTGATCTCCACGAGCCAATTTCGATTTGGGAAAGGTATTACGACTAAGTGTAAGAGAATTTGATCGTGGAGATCAATTTAGCCATTTTATAGAACTATATTATTACGATCGTATAAAATTTATTAAGAAACTTAAACGGCATTGGATCACAAACATGACTAAATTTTATTTATATCTGTATCTTTGTTACTTTATCCACCAGGTGGCTGTCACTTCTTGGCTTCCACAAATAAAATCACTTTCCAAATTCCTTAAATAAATCCAAGTAACATTTATTTTCGGCGTCGAAGATAAGTCTACCGGGATCTTCCTGATGAGTCCACCCGGTACGACTAAGGACGAAACGCATTTCAGTTCCCTGTATTTTGTAAATTTGTAATTTTTATTAAAGTATTTTCTATACTTCTCTTACCAGTGTCGCCGTGTGCTAAAATTTTCTATCAAATAGTGCGGGCTATAAAAATGTAGCACACTATTTCGATTTGGGAAAGGTATTACGACTAACTGTAAGAGAATTTGCTCGTGGAGATCAATTTAGCCATTTTATAGAACAAAATTATAGTTTTACCATTTATTAAAGATTTAAGCGTCAAACTTACAGGGTTGTAAACAAACCAATTAACAAGTTATCGATATTCATCACGTTAGGTAAAGATAGATTAAATAGTTTGCAGCAGAGTAACGTTATTTATGAGATAGGTTGTTCTGATTGTGATCTAGCATATGTTGGACAAACTAGCAGAAAACTCAAAATTCGCACGAATGCGCATAAATTGAGTGTAAAAAATAGCGATACTAAATCTGCACTAGCCGTACACGCCACAGAAACACGTCACGGAATTAATTTTGAAAAGATTAAAGTTTTGGATAAAGAAATTAAGAAAGGAAAAAGAGAATTTTCAGAAATGATCCACATTTATAATACAAAAAATAATATGAATAGAATCACTGATACTATTAAGTTGAAAAATGATTATAAGGCTTCCATAGATATTATTAATAACGTAATTAAAGATAGAAAAAAACAGTTAGTTCCTAGAGGGTCGAGTTCTCGTATTCTGAGAAGTCGGGGTAGCACGATGGTATAAGCGATGTTAAGGTTGCACTACTTAGTTCCTGCGTATGCGCATGTGTGTGCGGCGAAGAGGAGCGCCAGGAGCCTTTCGACTCGCTATGTTTCTTGGATGCTTTGTAGTAGCGGGGCGATCCACGGACACTGTGAGCGGCGCACCGCTTGTACTGTCGTGTCCCCCCACTCGACTTTTGGGTATAAATAATCCCCTGCGATGTCACCTATCCGCAGTCCTTCTTTGATAGCTCTGTTGGCTACCATCCGGGGAAAACTAGTAGCTTGACAACGGGTCAATGTACCACAGTTCCTGTCAGTTTTTAATTTTTCAAACATGGTTTCGTTTTTGATTTAGTAAGTTCTTTTCATAATTCGTGCGGTTCATGATTATTTGAAATTCACATTCAGCCTTCTAATCATAATTTTTTCGATTTAATTACAGTGCAAATATGACGTGCATTAGAAAGAAAATGTTGAGAGAGGTACGTGTTCAATGTTTTTGTATTGACGAGCAACTACATTGCTATGAAATTGGGCGTATTTGTTAGTTAATTTAATTAATTAGGTAAAATTTGTGCTGTGTATTGTTTATCATTATAGTGGCGCAATTAGATCATACGAATTAAGTTACATCGTTGTTTTCTAGTCTCTGGAAAAGGGAATCCTACAATGATTCCGAAACGTCGACTGATAGTAAATTAATAAAATACTTAATTGCTCAAAAGGATCCACGTGTTTCATTACACATACAAACAACCTATCATTGCGAGCAGTCTGAAAGGACAAAAAACTCATTTGGGGTAGTTTTGGCTTCGTACACAAGAATCGCATAATTTTTGTAAGGTCCTGGTAAAATGAATGGTATTGTAATGCAGGGGTTTTATATTTATAAATATAATTATCTTCCAGTCTGTTTCGGTATAATGCATATCTTGTAGTCTTTCGTAATATATTCCTGGGTTGGGGTTTAATGATTGTACTTGATGTGTTTGTTCGCAGTTAATTGGCACTACTATCATCATCAGAAGAGTAAGGATCATCTGAAACAGACCGACGATATGCTGGTTTTACTTTATCCATATGTTTGAGTATACGCTTGTTAGTATCTGTTTCTAAAACGAGGTTATGTTTTTTTAACATTTCTATTATTTTGTAAGGTCCTATGTAGGTTCTATCTAGTTTATTTTTTCGGGGTTCTTTGAGTACATATACTAGGTCGCCGGGGGGATATGAACGGGTTTTGACCTTCTTGTCATAGTATCGCTTGGTCCTATGTTTTGATTTTATTAAGTTATTAGTAGCGATTCGTTTCGTATCCTCCATTCGGGTGATAAGTTCTTGCATGTAGTCTGTATATGTCTCTAGTTTGTCTGTTGGTAGTGAGGTAGTTTGTCTGTTGGTAGTGAGGTAGGTACTCTTGCGGGTTTTCCAAAGATTAGTTCAAATGGTGTGAAATTTGTAGATTCGTGTACACTTGTGTTGTATGAAAAGGTGGCGAATGGTAAAATTTTATCCCAATCTTCATATTTTCCAATGTATTGGCGAATATATTCTGTTAGTACTAAATAGCTTCTTTCCAAAGCACCATTAGATTGTGGATGGTAGCCGGAAGTGGTGACTTGGTTTATTTTAAATATGATAATTGTTGCATGACTTTGCCAATTAGTGCGGGTGCTTTATTGGAGAGTATTGTTTGTGGTGATCCATAAATGGTTATGACATGTCTAGCTAAAGCGTCAGCTATTGTTTCAGCTTGAATGTTGGGTATGGCGATGGCTATACAATATTACGTTAAGGTATCCTGTCTGGTGAGGATGTGTTTGTTACCATCAGGTGTGATAGGTAGAGGTCCTACGGTGTCTATGGAGATTTTTGCGAATGGTTCTATAGGGGTATCAGTGATGATCATTGGTTCTCGGTTTTTGATCCTTACTAGTTTTAATTCTTGACATTTGGTGCAATTGCGTAGGTATTCAGTGATGTCTTGCTTCATACCTTGCCAAAAGTATTCTTCTCTAATCCTTCTGTAAGTTTTAGTTATACCTCTGTGACCTCCGATGACTCTATCGTGGTTTTCATCTATGATTTTATTTCTTATGTCGTCGGGAGGGGGGATGGTGGTTGTACCATAACAAATAGAGATATGGCATTCACAATCCTTCATAGTTTCTTTTAATATGTTCGAGAAGATTGAAAAGGGCATTTTGTCTGTCAAATCATTTTGTTTTGATAATCGCAAAGTTTTTAGTTTATAACGTTTTATAACATCTCCTGCGTTCTTAAGCACTGTATAGAGGTCTTGTTGTGAAAATTCTTCAAAGTGTTTCTTTAAAAGAATTGCACTAAGTATTTTATGTTTCCCGTTGGGAGTAATTGTTACTTCACCCTGGTCTGCTTTTGTTTGTTTAACATTTTTTATGTCAATTCGGCCGAAATCGAGCAACAATTTAGTCAGGGCTGATGAATTCACAATCTTGGGTTCTAGATTACGTAGATTTGTTGGATAAAATAATTTCGGAGGTATGATGTCCAAGGGTTTTATTTCTTGAAGTATTACTATGACTTCTTCAGGTTCTTCAGAGGATTCTTCAGAGTCTTATTCAGTTTCTGGTGTAGTCTCTAGGATATAAAGGCGCTGTGCGCTATTGTTAAGTTGTATAGATCGTGACCAACCTAATGGAAATCGCAGGTTTTAAATGTTTTTCTCAGATGAGTTTCACCAATTGATTCTTTTGTTTCAATAGTCTCCTTTGAATTTTGCACATATGCATTTTATTTATTCAGAGAAAGACTCTTCAATGCGATCCTCGATTCGTCATTTGTTTGTTAGAGGAAGTGTGTATTTAAATGTTCGTATACTTGTTTTATTCTAGAATTTATCGCGATTTCAATATGTTTATTAATTAAATTAAGATTCGTAAAGAACTTATATTTTTGCTTGTATTGAGAAAATATCTTATGAATTTGTTAATGATATTTAATTTATTTTATTTTTATCTGTATAAAAAAAATATATATATATTTTTAGTCGGTGATATATTTCAGAAAAGATTTATAAACCGTAGTTACTTTTAGTATGTAAGCAACTACAGAAAATTTTTGTATGTTTTTAAGAGTTTTGCTTAAGATTTTAATTTATGGTGAATAGTTTAACTTAAAGTCAGGGTTCGTAAGAGAAAACTTCAAATATTTATTATTTAAACTATAGAAGGATATGTTTGGAAGCTACCAACATAAAATTTACTAGAAGCGGGAAAATTACAAAAAAAAGGAGTATGAGAAGAGAAAAAAAACAGAATAGCTATTCGTAGATCACAGGATGATCGGTTTTTACAAAACCGAAGCGATTTTTGTAGATTAAAAGAAATGTGTATGTTAATTAGAATGTTTTGATTCGGATTCTCAAAATTTTCTTGTAAATCTATAGTTCTACGCATTATGAGTTTAATTGTATTTGTGAAACTATTTTTTATTTTACCCAAGTACTTACATATATTTGATTTATTGTTGTTACTTATAAGATTAGACAAATCAATTATAAGAGTTTGACGATTTGAAGCTTTAATCGAACAAGTTTCACTTGATTCTAGTGGCAGAGGTAAACTATTAACTTCCTTTTGTGCATCGATATTTTCCTTTTGCTCATTACTAGGTTTTAGTTCTTTTAGTTTGGACAAAGTAAGCTTATTATGATAATGTATAGCTGATAAAGTTACGAAATAGAGTTGCATTTTGTTTAAATATTCAGCACTTGGAGCTCTAGTTTTTAAATCATGATAATCATAAGAATCGTTTGGTAAAGCATTTCTTATTTCCGCTGTAAGTCCTTTATGAAATGCACTTGAAATTATTTTCTGGAATTTTTCATTTAGCTTATTAGAAATGGAGTAATATGTAGTAGAGTAGTAAGTCAATTTAAGTTTTTCCTTGTCAACTATTTTAGAAAACCGATAGTGGTACTCTTCCACTGATTCGTCTAATTCTATATTTATACCTTCAAAACTTTTTGAAAAATCACGGAAAATCCCGTCTATATTTGGTAGCTGTAGATGGGTGAAGTAAAAGTTTAAAAAATTAAGTAGTTCCGAATAATCGTTGAACTCATATTTTGAAGCTAAGTTTTGTACTGCACCACTCAAGCATTCATTAATTAAAATGTGGACAAAGTCACCTGATAGATAAGGTGGAATAAAAGTTGCTTTATAATTAACATAATTCGCAAAAGTTTTGAAGTCAATATTACTGCCATCAAATATTGGTAAATCACTTACTAGATCATATAATGAGAATAGCCTAGAGTAATTCATGTTGCCTAAATGCATATTATATAACAATCTGTATTGTATATTAACGTTAGGATGTTATCTTTGTTATTATTTATTTGTTCAATTGTTTATTTACTTATTTATTTATAGTTGGAAGTAGACAAATTATTGTGATTTTGCGGTCACCATTTCGGATCAGGATTCCGAAATTTTGATTTGTTAGAAAAACTAGTAATTGAAATTAATATTTTGCTATTTGTATTCATTTGTATATGGGTCGTTCTTGTACTTTTCGGTCATAACCGGTCGCAGGGGGTCAACCGTTTTCCTCGCTGATTTTTCCTGTGAAAGTACATATAAAAAAGTGAGAAAGCTCCAACATTAGCTCCCCATATCCAATATTGCGACAGCTACATCGTGCTGAATTTCGAAAAATTGTCAAAAAATGGCTATTTTCGAAATATTCTGTACGGCTCGTTTTTTGATCGATTTGAATGATTCAAGAAGGAATTTTTTTGCTAATTTGTCAAATTTTAGAAAAAAAATTTGTGGAATATAAATAACGCAATGAAATTTTTACACAGAGGAAAACGTGAATCTAAATATTTTTGTTTTTAAGCTTACCTTTTTAAGGTTCCTCGAGTTTTATAGATATTGAGATCGGACACAACCTATTTTCTTCTTCTTAAAAAGACGTTTCATTTTCACTCGGCCAACGATTGATTTGATTAACTGCAAGCAAACATACAGCTCTTTCAAAATGGTCGATTTTCGAAAATCGCAATGTTTGCACCCTTGTAACTTTTTTCTATCAACATCGATTGGGCTCGTATTGAGCGGAAAAAAAATTTTAACCTTCTAGAAAAAGACCCAATTGGTTTCGTTCGGTTTTTTGGATATTTGCAAAAGTTACGAATTTTTCAAAATAGGTGTTTTTCGTATACGGATCCATTAAGGGCGTATTACACCTAGTGGCTTCGGAGGCCAAAATCAGTTGAATCGATGGCTTTTCATGGGTCTAAATTACTTGAAATTCATGTATTTATTGCCGAAGAGTTGAAAATATTAAAAATATTTTATTAAATAATTTTAAAATGCTAAAAACGACAAAAACTCTTAAAATTAAGCAATTAAAAGTGGTTTTTAAGTATTTTTAAAAATACTTAATCAAATAATTTTAATATTTCCAACTCTTCGGGCCATTACTGCATGAATTTTAAGTAATTTAGGACTTGTCCCATGAAAATTCATTGAATACTTTTTTTTTTTAATTTCTCAGAAACCACTATGTGTAAGACCCCCTTTAAACTGCATTATCCGTATTTATCCAATATTAATATTTCATTTTAATTATTCATCTAATATATTAATGGCTTTTAATAATTATTTATATTTACACAATATTTTAAGAAAATTAGTAAATTATGATAAGACGTTAATTAAATTCGATTTACTTAAAATATTTAGTGCCGGTAAAGTAGAAATCTTTGGTATGAAAACGTCTATATTTATTATTGAAATGAAATATTAGCTTTATTCTAAAGTGTATTCAAATTTTCATTCTGTAAATATTTTCTTTCTTTAAGAAAATGGTTTTTTATTCCTGCTATGTCATCATCTTAATTAAACAATTTTGTAGTAAATTCTGAGATCCCTATACGTTATCAGCCCATGAATTTTATTTTTTTCATCACATATAAACGAAAATTTTAGGAAAAAGCCTTCGCTCACGCCCCAAAACCCAATAAAAAAATAAATTTTTTTTTTAATTAAATTTTACAAATTAAAAAAAAAATATTTATTTTTACAATTATATTTGATAAAAAATTGAATTGATATATTTTGACTTAAATCCAGTATATTAAAAATATCTTTAAAAAAATAAAATAATATAGAAAACTTTTTAAAACTTAATGATTACTTTGTTATAATTTAGTAACACATCCCTGGTAGAAATGGTAACCAACCGTTCGCCATCCGTTCACCAAATCGCAAAGGTTGGCCAACCGTTTAACCAACGGTTGGTAATAATTACCGCTTATTTCGTTACGGAATAAGCCTTGCGGTTGGCCAATAAGAAAACTGTTTAGATAAGGTAATATCGATGTTAATGAGTTCAAAATGATGTAGTTTTTATTTGTGCAACGAACGTTTCGGTAGCTGACTCGCTACCCTTATCAAGCACTGAAATTTATTAATACAAAATAGATACAAGGTCACAAATAAACAAAAAAAATATAACATATAATATCCAAACTGCACGTCAAGCTTACCTAAAGATTTGTGTTAAATAATTAACATCGTCATATACAAAATACTACATACATTCTTCGTTCTGCAAAAATAGAGCCAATAATGTGAAATATATAAAACCTTTGCACAGAGATCAGCCTCAAATAAATATAATTGTTACCTAATTTCTTAGGTAAAAACAATCTAAATGTTAACGAAATCATTTCCACCTTCGTAAATCGAATAAATTAGGACGACACAGTAATAAATTAATAAATATAACACAACAATTTAATAAATTAACACAGAAGAGAAGCAAAGACAGTCAAAGTAAATAAAAGGAACGTAAACAAGTAGCTGTCTGATATACTTTTTAAAATTATGGCAGCTGATATACTGATGTCAATAACTACGTAATAACAAAGCAATTTACCCAGTACATTGCAGTCATAATCTATAAAACTTATTTGACTATTAATTAAATAAATAATAGAAGAATTTCCTGTTAATATATTAATAGGTAACGTCATTGTTAATCTTTCTTTAATTTTAGCTAATTCTTTTTCTAAAAACCTTACATGTATATTGATATCTTCTATTTCGCAGTTAGACGATTTTATATGTACACAAGATAACAAATCAAAAGTAGAATGCAATAAACTTAACGTGAAATATCTCAAAAAACTTAATAATGAAATTTGTAACAAAGATAGAGGCAATAGTGAAGAAGTAAGTAACAAATCAGGTATATCTAACACAAGTATCATTAATAATACAAAGAAATGGTTATGTAACTTAACTGATATCGACATTCCGAAAGAAATAGTGGACATAGTTTCTTAAGGACACAAATTCAATGACGTGTTCAATATGAATAGAAAGAAGTCGATTGTAGATACTATTAAAAATGTGGAAGATATGCTTGATAGTTACGAATTTAATATAGAGACAAGTAATTTAATACGGAGAAATATTATCAATAGTTTAGATGATCATATTAATAAGAAAAAGCATATTGCTTATAAAGATAGAATCTTTGCATAAAGATTAAAGGAAACTAAGACCTTTTTAAAGACAAATGATGGTTTTTTCACCATGGCTGATAAGGGTAATATAACTGTTGCCATTGACAAAAGTCAGTACAAACAAAAAATGAATAATTTATTGACAGACACTAACACTTACACACAAGTTACTAGCAACCCTCTTTCTAAATTACAGAAAGGTGTCCAAAGAATAAGGAATCGTTGGAACGATAACAATTTTTTCAATAAAAAATATCATAAAAATGAATTGACACAAACGAACACCATTCTATCCAAGATTTATGGACTCCCAAAGATACATAAAAAAGACACTCCGCTAAGACCAATAGTGTCTTGTGTTGGTAGTCCTACGTACAAATTATCAAAAACTCTAAACTCAATAATACAGAATAGTTTACCGAAACCCAACTCACATATAAAAAATAGTTCTGATTTAATTAGTAGACTCAAAGACGTTATCGTTCCGGATGATCACGTTATGATATCATTGGATGTAACATCATTGTTTACTAATGTTCCACAGGAACTAGTAATCGAGGGTTTAGAAAAGAGATACCTACATATGAGACACCATAATATACCATTGAACGAAATAATAGGGGCTTCGAGGTTCTTAATGAATAATACTTTGTTCCAGTTTGACGATAAATATTATCGGCAAATTCATGGGTCACCAATGGGTAGTCCCATTAGTGCCTCGTTTGCTGATATAGTGATGGCCGATTTGGAGGAAACTTGCTTAGAAAAACTAGATTTTAAACCATTGTTTTATTACAGATATGTTGACGACATTATTATGTGTTTACCTAAGGGTAAAGTAAAACAAGTATTGGATGGGTATAATTCGTATCACAATAGTTTAAAGTTTACACATGAGTTGGAAAAAAACAATACTATAAGTTTCTTAGAAGTAAGTCTGATCAAAGAAAATAATAGAATTATCACTGTTTGGTATCATAAACCAACTTTCTCGGGGAGATTTTTAAACTTTAATTCACATCATCCGATTTCTCAGAAAAAAGCAATGGTATACAATCTAGTAGACAGGGCGATTTTACTTTCACACAAAAAGTTTTGACAAAAAAACATCAGTCTGCTTAGGGATTTCTTAATCGTTAATAATTACCCAAATAATTTTATTGAATATTATTTGAATAAGAGATTGAACAGAATCAAATTTAACAATAATAATAATAATAACAATAAAGAGTATACAAGGAAAGCATTATTAAACCTACCATATATTCCAGACACTTTTGAAGAGGTCTCTAATAATTTAAGAAAGTATAGCATAAAAACGGTACCACAAATCAACAATAATCTTAGCAAAATAATAGTAAGAGGGAAAGATAAGCAAGATAAAAGTGAAAATACTAACATTGTTTACAAGATTTCCTGTTTTGTTATTGTTTACAAGATTGTAATGCGTGATATATAAGAGAAAGTAAACATATGCTTGGCACAAGAACTAAGGAACATATTGCAAATACTAAGAAAGATGATGTCAAAAAATTCGTAATCAACAATCATATTAAAAAATGTAAACACGAATTTGATTTTGATAACACAGAAATATTAGATACTGAAAGCTGTTGGAAAAAAAGAATAATCTCAGAAATGGTAAACATAAAATTACAAGATAACCCAATAAATATAAAAGAAGATACACAAAATTTAAGCAGTCACTATTCACAACTTTTATACAAAATAAGAAAAATCATATAGAAAATGAATATAATTGTTACTATTGATTTGTTAGATATATTATAAGCATGATTGTAGTATTGTCACTCGGGGCACTGCGTATCTGCGTGCGCATGATTTTGGGTAGTAGTGCGAGTGCAAAGGTATAGTGTCCTGCAGTGGACCGTGAGATTTGAAATGAGTTTCTGTGTGTGTAAAAAAGGAAAAAATTTAAGGTTTGACTTGATGTATTTTATTATTTTATAATAGTATTGACCTTTGTTTTAATAAAATAGGACTTTTAACAGGAAATTCTTCTATTATTTATTTAATTAATAGTCAAATAAGTTTTATAGATTATGACTGCAATGTACTGGGTAAATTGCTTTGTTATTACTTAGTTATTGACATCAGTGTATCAGCTGCCATAATTTTAAATAGTATATCAGACAGCTACTTGTTTACGTTCCTTTTATTTACTTTGACTGTCTTTGCTTCTCTTCTGTGTTAATTTACTAAATTGTTGTGTTATATTTATTAATTTATTACTGTGTCGTCCTAATTTATTCGATTTACGAAGGTGGAAATGATTTCGTTAACATTTAAATTGTTTTTACCTAAGAAATCAGGTAACAATTATATCTATTTGAGGCTGATCTCTGTGCAAAGGTTTTATATATTTCACATTATTGGCTCTATTTTTGCAGAACGAAGAATGTATGTAGTATTTTGTATATGATGTTGTTAATTATTTAACAGAAATATTTAGGTAAGCTCGACGTGCAGTATGGATATTGTATGCTATATTTTTTTTGTTTATTTGTGACCTTGTATTTATCAAGCACTGAAATTTATTAATACAAAATAGATACAATGTTGCATCTCGGTGTCGGATTGCATCCCATGTGTGGTCTAGGTGATCGAGGTAGCCGATTACGGAGTCTAGGTGGTGCGCACCGTAGGGTTTTGGCTGTAGGTGTTGAATCTCATCGGATGCGTCGTCTAGGTGTTCAGGGTGACCGATTACGGAGTCTAAGTGGTGCGCTCCGTAGGTTTTTGCATCTAGGTATCGGAATTGATTCCATGCCTCGTCTAGGTGTTCGGGGTAGCCGATGATGATGTCTAGGTGGTGCGCTCCGTAGGTTTTTGGATCTAGGTGTTGGAATACACTGAATGCATGGTCTAGGTCTTTGGGGTAGCCGATTACGGAGTCTAGGTGGTGCGCACCGTAGGTTCTTGGCTGTAGGTGTTGAATCTCATCGAATGCGTGGTCCAAGTGTTCGGGGTAGCCGATTACGGAGTCTAGGTGGTGCGCACCGTAGGTTCTTGGCTGTAGATGTTGGATCTCCTCGAATACGTTGTCCAGGCGTTGTGTTCCGTGTAGCCGATTACGGAGTCTAGGTGGTGCGCACCGTGGGATTTTGGCTGGTGTTGGAACTCATCGAATGCGTCGTCTAAGTGTTTGGGGTGATCGATTACGGAGTCTAGGTCGTGCGCTCCGTAGTTTTTTGCATCTAGGTGTCGGAATTTATTGCAAGCGTCGTCTAGGTGTTCGGGAAAGACGATGACGATGTCTAGGTGGTGCGCTCCGTAGTTTTTTGCATCTAGGTGTTGGAACACATCGAATGCGTGGTCTAAATCTTTGGGGTAGCCGATTACGGAGTCTAGGTGGTGCGCACCGTAGGTTCTTGGCTGTAGATGTTGGATCTCATCGAATACGTGGTCCAGGTGTTCGAGGTAGCCAATGACGATGTCTAGGTAATGCGCTCCGTAGTTTTCCTCGCCCACCACGTTTGCGATGCATTCCAACACCTGGAACCAAAAAACTATGGAGCGTACTACCTAAAAATCATGATCAGCTCTCCCAAAAACCTAGACCACGCATTCGATGTGTTTCAGCACCCAGATGCAAAAAACTACGGCACACACAACCTAGACTTCGTTTTCAGCTACCCCGAACACTTGGGCCACGTATTCAATAAGATCCAACACGTACAGCGATGAACATACGGTGCGCACCACCTAGACTTCGTAATCGGCTATCCCAAAGCCCTAGACCACGCATTCAATGTGTTCCAACACCTAGAGGCAAAAAACGGCAGAGCGCACCACCTAAACAGCGGCATCAGCTACCCCGGACACCTAGACGACACATTCGATGAGATCCAACACCTACAGCCAAAAACCTATGGTGCGCCCCACCTAGGCTCCGTAATCGGTCACCCGGAACACCTAGATGACGCATTCGATAACTTCCAACACCTAGAGCCACAAACCTACGGTGCGCACCACCTAGACTTCATCATCGGCTACCCGAACCACTTAGACCACACATGGAATGCATTCCGACACCTAGATGCAAAAAACTGCGGAGTAGACATCGTCATCGGCTACCCCGCACACCTGGGCCACGTATTAGATTCACCCTGAGATTTTATGCATAAATAATTATCGATAGTTCACCATCCACTGACCAACCGTTCGTCAATATTTTTGTTAATCGTTGGCCAAAAAGATTGTCCGACCGTTGCAGTTAAGCCATTTTGGTTGGGTTATTTTCTACTAGGGTATTGATAATAAAAATTCAATCATAAAGAATACTTTATTAATACTTCTATTAAAAAATTTGAAATACCTTATTTGCTTGATATAATTTCGTTTTTAATTAATTTCTTCTTAAAGAATACTTAATGAATACTTTTACTGCGACCATGAAATACCTTGCTTATGGTTGAACCCACTCTGTATTTGCATAATGCATAATAACTAGGGGGGCCGAGCCCCCCTGCGTGTCTCGCTGCGCTCGTTTTTACATAATAAAACTTCGTTTTTACATAATAGGCACGACCGCAATGCTCAGCAGAATCTTATATTTTTATTATTGCAAAAATTGTAATACTTTATTTTTATCGTTTTTATCATTAAAATAAACATAAATATATCTGCAGTAAAATTTAAAGAATAATTATCCATTTACTTTTATATTTTGGGGATTACCTATAGCTGCTTACGGGTGTTCTTAACTACATATACCTATACAATCTTAATTACGAAAAAATATTCGAGGCACATGTACACATACACTAATGCCATGAAAGGGAGAAAAATAATAGAAGAAAGCTCAACACTGATGCATTCGGCAACGGTAATCTGGCATTGCGCTGCGTGCAAGAGTTCTATTGCATTTGCAGCAGCCGTAACGGTTATACCTCGGCTAAGCTGCATTCTGCGCATAAGTACATACATATAAGGTACAGTGGAAAAACACATTCTACCCCCGTGACCGCAAGCGCTCCCTGTGATATTCGGCATATATATATATAAGTATTTGGATCGCGCGCCCGCTTTCTGCTATTGCCTTAGCCGTTTGTCTCTGCAGGTGACTATATAGTGAGTATAAAGTAGTGTAGTGCGGGCTGTGCGAGCTGCAGCGTGCCGCGTGGCGCGTGCGCACGTGTGACCATGGTTGTGTGATGTCAACAATCGCAACGTCTGGCTCCCGGCGTCCCCAGCGATGACAGCGGCTGCTGTAGTACGCCGCCGTAGTAAATGTCGTCCTCTTCATACTGTTCGCCGGTTGGTGATAATTGGTCGGAGACAGGAAGGCAGTGTGTCAACGGCGAGAGCAGATTTAGTAAGCCCTTTCTCGTTCCTAACCTCTCTTATGTGTGAGCTGATGGTACTTTATCTTGTTGCAGGCAACTGGCAGCGGAAGGAGTGTAAATGACGAGCACTGCTGTAAACTGTTTCTTGGATGTGTAAATGTTGTCTGGGTCACCTATTTATTAGTTATATGTGGTTTTTAGGTGCTCAACATTCCTTGTTTGGTTCTTACACTACTGGCTACGTGTACAGTGTTATGACTCTCAGCGATTCTCAGGCTGGGACTGTTTCCAGCAATGAAACGAGTGAAGGCTTCCACTAGTGGTCTGGGCCTCTAGTTGTTACCCGGTGGTATCTGGTGCAGCGAGTGAACTACAATCATTGCTGCAGACTTTTCTTTTGTATGGTAATATTTTTATCGGTGTCATCTATTTATTAGTCATATGTGGTTTTTAAGTGATCTACTTTCCTCGCTTGTCTCCCAGAGTCAAGGGTGATCTGCTATTAATGTTCTTTGATGATTCTTAGGCTGAGCCAGTCCAGGACATTGACGGTCTCTGTCAGTACTCCCCCAGATGGTGAAATTACTGACGTAGGGGATGGCTGTTAGTTAGATGATTCTCAGCAGACTGGTATCCATGAAGTAGTGCCAGCTTAGATCAGCGAACCTTTTTTGACTGCTTCTACATCTCTATCAGTGATCTTCAAGTGTTAGCGCACAAGAGTGTGAGGGAAATTAGGAAGTGTTAATTAGGCGTGTTAGGGTGTAATTAGGAACTGGGGGATATTATAAAAGTGCTGTATGTGTGTATGTGTGGTTAGATGAGATACGGGTAGGTTGTTATCGTTAGTAATATTAGCTCGTCTGGCTAATTATCAAGTTTGGTCAGGGTGTAAGAACTCATCTGAGGGTATCTGTTGTATTAAAATACATGATTATGTATTTCACAGATTTTTACCATGTGAGACTTGCCTATTTAATAGTTTTCTATACACTGTACAACTGACAGAATTAGCTAGAACATTGCATTCTTTATGCATTGAAATTAACCAAATTACAAAATTTATAACTTATACATTATACAAAAGTTTTTTTGTAAATATGATATTATTTTAACATGTACTTATATAATATTACACAATTTTGATTATTTTGGTTCAATCGCTTAGGTCCTAGGGACATAGTTAATGGGTTAACCAGTGTAATCTTATTTTTAAATTTCTTAAATTTATTATCAAAGTAGTAACATAACATAATTATATAATTTTACCAACCCAATTTTTATACATTTTTCTAATTTGTATTCTATTACATTCTAAGTTCTCTAGATCATTTGATAAGAAATTATAAGTTTCGACAGCTTCTATGTAACAGTTTTTGTTAATTATTGTTTTACTTTTTTATTGGCATCTATTTCTTATATTAATTGTTTTTCTCTAATATTTAATTTCTCATAATGATAGAAAATCGATTCAAAACAAAATAATTATTTAATATTTAAAGGATATTCTTCAAATACAAAAATATTTTTGTATTTAAGTTTAATGATTTTATTTTATAGATTATTTAATAATTTTGTACTATTCGTATAGGTATAAAGCATCCCAAGCTATTATCCCATAATTTTTAATATTATTAAAAAGAGCATTATATAATATGAACAATGTTTTAGTTTGCGTAATCTTTGTCTTTTTGTAGAAAACAGGGACATAGATATTTCGTTTCTTAACTTGTTCCAATGTGTTTATCCCATTAAATATTGTAACCAAATGAAATTTCGTATTTTATTATTATATTTTTGTAATTATGTTGACTTTGGAATGTTATATCGCTTTTCTTGTCTTATTTATATCTATTGTATCGAATATTTCTGTGTCAAATCGAATTCTATTAAATAATAATCGAAAAGTGAATCTACGGGGTTATTGAAGCATTAAAAATTATGGTAATACATTTAGATGATCTAGAAATGATTGTATATATAAATGTTACTTGGGAGTAAGTTTTGTTTCAACGTTATCTATATGCTTTGTACTTAAATTTTATTGAAAGACGAATCCTTGTTATATTTATAATTTGTGTGAAGTAAGACTCTGTAAAGTTATAGCCGAAAATCGTTTATTTTATGTATATTTAGGCGTTTAAAATCGTTTTTATATGTTTAACTCGTAAGTTATTAATTTTACATGAATATGTTAAATGGAAAAAAGTTTTGTTTTTTATAATCTACAACTTCTACATTTAACATTTTTGTGTAAAATAAAATTCTGTCAAGTTGTAGCCGAAAATCGTCCATTTTATATATATTTAGGCGTTTAAAATCGTTTTTATAAGTCTAATTCGTCAGGAATTGGTTTTACACAAAAATTTTAAATGGGAAAAAGTTTTATTTCAATATTATCTACAACTTTTGTATTAAACATTTTTGTGAAAAATCAAATCCTGACAAGTTATAGCCGAAAACCGTTCATTTTTGACCATTTTTGGCCGTTTCTCGCAGTTATCTTGGTAAATATTGCTCGTACAGAAAAGTGTTCAACATAAAAAAGCTGTATTTTAATTAGTTTTAGCAGATAGACCCGTACATATTAGCTTAAAATTAATTTTTCTAGACATTAGGCTTAAAAATCGATTTTTTGAGATATTTCTTTGTGCTCGTATTTGAATAATTTTTTATTGATCTATCTCAATATAGAACCAGTACTTAGGTATAATTAGAGGACTATTTTCCCGTAATCCCAATGAAATCGGTCGAAAATTCATTGAGATAATCGAGAAACTTGAGTACATACGGACGTACAGACATACATACATCTGAGAAAACGCTTAAAACGCACTCGCTCTGAGTGGAACATGGTTTTTACACATTAATTTTTTAGTATTTGAATTCTTACAATTTTCGCTCTGGTAAAATTATACGGCTCTCCCGAGTAGCGATCGTGCCTAATTATTATTTATCATTACTAATAATAATAATTTTAAAAATATTTAAAAAATTTGTACATATGTATTCATTTTATCGAAGTACTTAAAAAATATTCAAATTTACAACTTTTGTTAATAACAATACTCTATTATACTATTAAATAATTTTACTACTAATATACTATAATAAACAGTGATAACGTTTTTACACTATGCAATTATTATTTTCTCCTATACAGTTGTGAAATCTATCAACAAAACTTTTTTAAAAAATTTAAACTAAGACAAGTATTATAATCTCTCTCTCTCTCTCTCTCTCTCTCTCTCTCTCTCTCTCTCTCTCTCTCTCTCTCTCTCTCTCTCTCTCTCTCTCTCTCTCTCTCTCTCTCTCTCTCTCTCTCTCTCTCTCTCTCTCTCTCTCTCTCTCTCTCTCTCTCTCTCTCTCTCTCTCTCTCTCTCTCTCTCTCTCTCTCTCTCTCTCTCTCTCTCTGGGTAAAACGGCAATATTAAATTTTAAACTTGTATCTTAAACTCGTATTTCTAAGGAGCGTGCCATTGGATGAATGAGGAGAATCAGTGTTTGCTGTTGCGTGTATAAGACTAGTGCAGTGTTCTATTAGTTTTAATGTATTAGTTCTAACGAAAGTAATATTTTTAGGTTAGCTGAGTAGATATAGCTGTATTTTTATTAGGAGATCGATTGCGCCATCTAGATAATTTTTGCGGTAATTAAATTGATATTGATTGATAAGCTAGAGATTGATTATAACATGAAAAGTTGTGTTCATTGTAAGAAGCGTATTGCGTACAATCGAGTCAATTGTAGTACAAGCGGGCGAAAATTACATGAGGCGTGTGTTTCTAAGTATCTAAATTCTCCTAGAGTTTTTGAATGTTGCATTGAGAGTTTTTCTGTGTCTGCAGTTTCTACAGAAATTTCTTCTGACGCGTCGTTAAATCGAAAATCTGAACAGTGTGTTGCGCGCTCTGCTACTATTGCTACTGTCCGAGGTTTTAATCCTGACCTGTCTGTTTCATCTGTGTCTTCAGATAATTCTTTGTCATCGTCACACTATAGTAATCAAGCTTTTTCTACTGCTTCCATTATGAGTCAGGGTGAGCAGTCAATTCCTCTTCCCCCTAATTGGGATGAATTGCAGCAAGCTCAGCGTGATGGTATTCTTTATCGGTTGTTACTAAACAACCAAAATACTATTCAAACGTTAGTTAATGAACAAAAAGAGATTCGTGAGATGCAGAGTGAGCAGGCAAAACGTCTAGACTCTTTGGAAGTGGCAGTTGCTAAGCATTCTACTGAAACTAGTCAAATTAAAGAATTGAGAAACCATGGATTACCTACCACGGAAGTTAAGGTTAATGGCATTCCGACTACCTGTACGGTACCTATTAATGATTTAGCTATTAAGATTTTAGATGTTTTGAATTTACAATCACTCGTTAGTGATATACTCAAAGTAAGATTGTTAAAGCAACGTAGTGAGAGTAATGTCACTAGTGTTGATTCAGCAAACTCTTGTCAGTTCAATGAGGTTAGGACAGGCAATAAATACTTTTCGTTTGTAATTAAATTGAAATCTTGTACTATTCGTCAGCATGTACTTGAAGTAAAGCGTGCGCATGGTGATATTAAATTTAGTAATCTAGTTAATAGTTCTATTGATAGTAATGTTACGTTGTATGAGATGTTACCTTCTGTTATGCATGAATTGAAAATGATTGTCAAGAAGAAAGCGACTGCTTTAGGTTACAAGTATGTATGGGCAGCTAATGCTACAGTTCTTGTCAGAAAGACTGATAAGTCACCGATAATTGCTATTTCCACTGAGGATGACCTTAATCTCATCGTATGAGATTCGGCCGAGCCACAAAACCATAGGAATTTAGTTGAAAGACACTCCGTTCGCTTCGCCAGTATTAATGCAAATTCTTTGCATGCCCACTTATCTGAAATAAAAGATTTAATTATCACTAAAGAGTTGGATGTTCTTTCTATATGTGAGACCTGGCTAACTTCTAAGATTCCAGATAGTAATGTCTATATCGATGGGTATATACTGTTACGTAATGATAGAGGTTTACCTGCTTCTAGTTCTAAACGCAGTAATAAAAACCAAGAAGCTTTTATGCAAGGTGGAGGAGTGGCTTTGTATATTCGTCAGGATTGGACATATAAGGTTTTGTTAGAATCTGATAATAAGGCAGTATCTGAAACGGAGTATTTGTTGGTTGAAGTTGGACTAACTTCCAATGAGAAACTTCTCATTGCATCTGTCTATAGACGACCCAAAGGTCATGCTTTGTCGTCTTTTTTTGAGATGCTTGATAGTTTTAACCAGCAGTATTCCAATACTATAGTCCTAGGTGATTTAAATGCCAACTTATGTAGTTCTTCATTTTATTCGGATTCCCTTAAGTCACTTATTAATGATTATGGGTTCTACAATGTGCCTTTCGGTCCTACTTACCATATAAATCCTATTGGTTCGTGGCTCGATGTTATTTTAGTTGATTCTGTTGATAAAGTTCAAGCATTTGAAAAGTCTTCAGTACCCATTATTGGTCACCATGATTATATCATACTAGATTATAAACTTAAGCATAAGCAATTAGTTGTTAAAACTGTTCGATCTAGAGATTTTCGGAATTTTGTGCCATGCAATTTCAACAAGGAACTTAAAGATCGTATTGATACGTCGAATTTGGCAACTCACACTGATGTCAATGACATGCTACATGATTTTCAAAGAATAGCGGTTAATTTACTTGATATTCATGCCCCCTTTGTAGATCGTGTAATTCGTAGAAATCCTGCGCCATGGATTGATGATCCACTTCGGGAACGTTGTAAAGCGAGAGATAGACTTTATCAAAGAGCAATAGATCAAATAGCAATACGTTATTGAGTGCCTATAGATCTAGTCGTACTGTGATAAAGCGTGATATTACTTTAGCACGTGAGAAGTTTTTGGGAGATAAACTTAGGCAAGCAATTGATCCTTCCAAAAAATGGGCCTTATTATCTAGATTTGGCATTGTTGGTGCTCGCCCGTCTTCGCCTCTTACTACTTTCAATGCAGCGGATTTTAATAGGTATTATGCCTCTGTTGCTACTGCCTATCCATTGTGGTCTACTCAAGAGATTGATGACATTTTAGGCATTCCGATTAATATGGAATTGCCTGTATTCACGGTTGAGCCATTAAATTCTATTGAGGTTCTTCAGACAGCTATAACTATGATTCCTAAATGTAAAGGACGGAGTGTAGATAATTTATCTCTTAATTATCTTAAAGACTCTCTATGTTTGGTTTCAAATTATATGACTGATATTTTTAATGCATCATTATTAACAGGTAGCTATCCGGAAATTTGGAAGCAAACTTTGGTAGTGCCACTTAAAAAAATACCAAAACCATTATATCTCCATCTGATACGCGGCCTATTGCTAATTTGTCGCACTTTGCAAAAGTATTTGATAAGTTGGTCACTAACCAATTGATAAATTATCTTGAAGATAACAACCTTCTTTCGCCTCAACAATCAGGTTTTCGTAAGCATTACAGTGCACAAACGGCTTTATTGAAGGTTACAGATGATATTAGACGTAGTATTGATCTAGGTTTAGTTACTATTCTATTACTTTTCGATTTTCGAAAAGCTTTTGACTCTGTCAGACATTCGATTTTATTGCGAGTCATGCGTGAACTAAACTGTTCTGATGAGTTTATCATTTGGTTTCATTCGTACCTTTCCGATCGTTCACAGGCAATAGTTGATTTAAAAGGTTTTTTAACTGACTTTGTGAAACTTACATCGGGAACTCCTCAAGGTTCAAATCCAGGTCCAAATGCATTTTTAATTTTGATACCGTGCATTGTGAAATGTCTGGTCTATTGCGTTGACACCTGTATGCTCTTTGCTGATGACTTTCAGATTTATTTGCAATGTAAACCAGTTGATTTACCAAGAATCATTGTTATGTTAAATGAAGAAACATGCAGAGTTTATAATTGGTCTGTTGACTATTGTTTACCATTAAATTTATCTAAGACTGCTGCTATTCTGTTTCGCTCTGACCAAAATCTTCGGCTGGTAAATTACATGGCTCTGCCAAAGATTGACGTTAATGGTAACCATATTGAATTGGTTCATTCACTGAAGGATCTAGGTGTTGTTCTTTCGGATACCTTAACATGGAACAAGCATATTTCAAAAATTTGCTCAAGAATTCATGGGGAGTTGAAACGACTGCGCTATCGAGCAAACTTCTTATCTATTAGTTTGAAGAAACAGTTGGCTACCTCGTTAATTTTTCCTCATTTTGATTATTGCTGCTTAGTCTTCTGTGATTTAACAGGTTACTTGAATGAGAAGCTGCAAAGATTGTTAAACCATGTGGTCAGATTCATTTTTCGGCTAAAAAGGGATGCTAAACTTGAACTTTTTTATCGTCGGTTAAATTGGCTACCTATTTATACTAGAAGAAACTTCTTCATGGCTGTCTTGACCTATAAAGTTTTGACTACGGCTAAACCTAGTTATCTTATACCATTTTTTCCCAAACTTAGTGATGATGTTAGGCGATCTAAGAGAACGCATACTGTTGCTTCTTCTTCTTCGTTTAATATCCCGACTCCTAGCACTACGACGTATGAAAAGTCTTTCAGTTTACACGCAATGAAGCTCTGGGATTCTATTCCCTGTGCTATTAGACTTAAGCCAACGCTTGATTCATTTAAGATTGCCACCTTTAGTTATTTTTTGCGACTTGAGTATAATTTAAATGAAGTTTAATTTGTTGCGTTTTTTAGTTGTAAGTTATTTTGTATATTTTTATTTAAATATTGCTTTACACTGAATTATTTTCCCTTATATTTTTTCTGAACTTTGTTTAGAGAGAGCTTTAAGTCATTAAATTTTTGTTATAAATCTTGTTATTTTCGGGTTATTATATTAGTGCGTTATTTTGTTATTAAGTTGTACTTAATTTATAAATGTAAAATTTTTGTAAATTGCTATACGGTTCAATTGAACCTTAGCAAAAATAAATGTGTTATCTCTCTCTCTCTCTCTCTCTCTCTCTCTCTCTCTCTCTCTCTCTCTCTCTCTCTCTCTCTCTCTCTCTCTCTCTCTCTCTCTCTCTCTCTCTCTCTCTCTCTCTCTCTCTCTCTCTCTCTCTCTCTCTCTCTCTCTCTCTCTCTCTCTCTCTCTCTCTCTCTCTCTCTCTCTCTCTCTCTCTCTCTCTCTCTCTCTCTCTCTCTCTCTCTCTCTCTCTCTCTCTCTCTCTCTCTCTCTCTCTCTCTCTCTCTCTCTCTCTCTCTCTCTCTCTCTCTCTCTCTCTCTCTCTCTCTCTCTCTCTCTCTCTCTCTCTCTCTAGAAAAAGGGCCCCAGACGGCTCTCAAGCTACCCGCCTAAGGACAGAAGGCTTTGAGCTCCTGTTTTATGAGCCGGGAGTAGTGTACCCCTCGCTATGGGCCGTCACAACAAACTTGATCTCAACCGCAGGCGCCAGCTGGGGTCAAGGCCAAGAAGTCACATACAGACGTGTGTATGCGTGTGTGTACGTGTTTCAGTCGGTTATTTGATATACATACGTAATCATATTACATATTGCATCAGCAAATTAAAATATTTATGAGTATCTAATTTCAACTAATTTTTTATTCTTTTAATTAAATAATTTGAAAATACTCATTCAAAAAATATTCAAATGCAAGCTAGCTTCATTTCGTGAAATAAAATTTAATTTATATAAGTTACAATTTAGAAATGTAAATTAAAAATTAACGGTTTTAAAAATATAATAAGTTGGGAATAAGAGGAAGGCAAGGAAGACAAAAAGAAGTACATAGTAAGTATATTAAAATTTTTCTATTTATTATCAAATAATATAGTATTTAATATATCAACAATTCTTGGAATGTGTAATGATACAATCTGATACAAAACATCAGCAACGTCGCGCTTAGGTAGAGACGCTTGATCTTTTTCTTTACATTGCTTCTCTACACTAGAGATTATTTCGTCTACTACATCATTATCAGTTGTACTTGTGCTTCATGCATGAGACTACTTTTAGTTTTAATAAACTCCATAACGTCGCAGGTAAGATATTGTATACTACTCGCAATAGAATTTAAATATTTAAGACGAGTATCGACACACTTTACAATAAATTCGTGGAGACAATCAAAAGTAACTTTTTTCATTACCAAACTATGGCTAAACCGCTTGATTCGACCAACACCAGGCCTCCTGTCTTCTTCAATTTCGATTGCTTTTTCCTGGTGACTTGTGGTGACTTTTAAAGTCCAGCCGTTTCCGTAAATTCTCTGGTCCTTTAAACTATTATCAAGTCCATTAAAATATTTATCAATGTCCTCGAAACTTGTTTTGAATTCTTTCCAGTCGTTGTATAAAAATGCAACACCTTCAAAGTCATTCGATAATAGTCGAACCACAGGTTTGTAGCACTCGTCGTCGAACTTGTCGACGAGCTCGTCATATTCCAAACCAACAATTACCTTCTTGCTGAACGATTTATTTAAGGCGTACAACGTACAAAAGACTTGATGTGGGTGTTGTGCAGCTCGTGGTAGGGTCGCCATGGCGATCCGCGTATCTTTACGAGTAGAAAGCGACTGGTGCTAAACACTGTGAAGTGATCCTTTAAATACAGCTTTTCTAACTATGCACACGGTTAAAAAAGTGCAGACGTTTGAGAAGTAAAGAATGAGACGAGCAAGGTTAAACAACGACGCACATGTAGTTGAAACGGTTAAATTTCCATGATAGACGTTGTATCGTCTTACATCAAAACTTCTTTCGCGTGATAATAGAAATGCTGACAATTATAACAAAGACATTTTAGAGCGAGAGATTTGCAAACATCTGACGAAGCATCCACCGTTGCCAATGAAATTTCCGTCAGCTTTTTTATAGCGCACATAGCGTCTAACTACGTTATCATTTTTATCCAATTTGACAGAAAAATTATCCAGAAACTTCTTGAAACCTAAACCAGTACTCGTATAGCTTAAAAACATAATACAATATTGACCACGTACATCGGATGCGTCATTTTGAAGTTGAATTCCATTCCAACGAAATGTTTTACAATTTTTTCGCAAACGGCTTATGTGATCGGGTATTATAGGTGGTAATCCAAAACTATCAAAGTATAGACCGTTAGAAGATCTATCGACGTAGAACGCAACCCAATGCATGCCAGACTTGGTATGGTCGTCAGTGTTAACGATGAACGCCGTCGGCTTGGTCCACACCCGCGGGATTTGGTCGGCTGGGAATACACCTATAGTATGCGACTGGATTGGTGAAAGGATCTTCAATATTTGAAGGCTGTCCATTATGAAGATCGATTAAATTTTTATTTAGATAACCAAGGCGTGAAGATAAGTAGCCTTTCCAACGATAAGCGTGATTTAACGCACATCGATATTTATGACCCGAAAATTTTAAAGCGTGATGCATACAATATACATTAGATGATAACTTATCGAACGGAGGACAATCAACATCATACTCCAAATTGATGATTTCGTTTGCTATAATTTTATGAAGCATCAACCACTTTTCACTGCCTCTAACGTAAATTTTTCGAGCACTTTTTGATAAATCTTGCAGAGTTTTATAAAACACTTTCAAATCAACTTCACCTTCCAAGTAATTAATGCCCTGGCAATGCTGAGTTAACCAATTATTTTGTCTTCTAATTTCAGCGCTCAAATCATCTACACAAGCCATCGGAGCCACTAACCAATGACCGTGAAAATCACCATTAAGAGCAACAACAGCGATTTCCTTTGGTGCATTGTTATTGTCAGTATCTTTGAGACAGTGGATATCTATAACTAAATCCATCGTTTTTATGTAGCTTGCAATGACGACCACGACTCGAAACGTACTGGCCATCAAGAAACAAATCTTCCACGTATATGTAGTACAACAACGCCATCTGTACTTTGTTATTCTAACCACTAAAGTCTACAATAGCTTGACGCGATGCATCTACTTTCAAAATATTATCGTACTCAGCATAGACAATACAATTTATAGTATTGGCTAATGCTTCAGCGAATCGTACATCTAATCTGACGCTACCGTGCTTAATCAAATTCCAATGAGTGCATTCGTTAGCCGATAGGTCGGGAGTTAAATCAAACGCGAAAAGACAATAGCCATTAGGATATGATTCACGCGAGATTTGGTTACACTCGTTAAGAAAATGTACGCCTGTTCCAGAAAATAACGTATGATAAGCATCAATGTATAATTTGCTAGCTCCGAAATTAGGTTGTAGTGGTTTAGAAGGTATTTGTACACCGTCAACGTATAAGCATATAAAATTTATATTAAAATGTTCAAAGTTAAACGGATTTAGAGCTCGATCGCCATTGAAAGCCTTATTGTCAACAAACCCGATTATAATTCGCTTTGGCAATTGACCTAATATTATATTATCCAAAGTTTCACCGTGAATACCTCTATGCATTGTTACAGCTTTAACCTCAACCCTCGTGAGAGGATATTTCGCAGTTGTCTTTGAAAGTGATTGGGCGTGTGCTAGTAATATACCCGGACTAATTTTGACTCGCCTAACTAAAAGATTAGCTTCGTCGATATGTACAGAGTAACAGCCCGTAGGATCCATGAGACAAAAACTATCACGAGACCTTACTAATCGCACTCTTACCTTGACACCGTTTATTAATAATTTTTCTTGATTGAGCACGTCGCAGTGAAGATGGCCAATCATGTCAACTGATTTTGTTTCCGACAGTAATTTGCGATGTTGCACAAGGCCTGCATTTGCATCTTGATCGTCGTCCATTTTTCCAGCAGTATCGTTATACCACAGCACACTCGTCAAATGCGAATTTTTTGCAGCAGGTCCATAATTTAATAAAGTTTCAAGGTACGCTCTGTAAGCGTACGCGTTTGTAGGCGGTGATACCGGTTTTTGATTAAAAAATACATTCACTTGATTAAATAAAGAATGCATAAAATTATTGACAGGACCGACTTTGGGTACCTGGTCTGTAACGGCTTGTGGTATGTCAACCGTAGTTTGTAGACTTACTCGCAGACTAAGCATTGTGTGAGCAAGATCAATATATTCTTTACCATTGCCCAGTAACACAAATTCTATAGGTGAGTCATCAGTTAAAGACGATATTGGTTTATATTATATCCAGTGTGAATTTTCTATTGTTGTTTGAGTAGAAGGAATTTCAAACAGAAACAACTCCGACTTGAGACACTCGCACGAATGGGTGTGTAAAAAGGCCATCTTATCTATCCAAAAATATCTCTCGTGGTTCTCTTCTTCTTTTGTTTCGTTTGTTTTCTTTTAGCCTTGCCTCTTTTCGAACTATTAGACTTGCGTTTTCTTGTTTTCCTTTTTCTAGAGCTGCTCTTCTTCTTTTTACCTCTGTGATTTGTATCAGAGCCAGCGCCCATTCGCAACTGAAGTGGTAAGCCGTAGCGTGGCAATTTATATCCAGACCCCTCCATTAGCTTATCCAATTTCGCCTCTGCTTTTCGTTTGAGAACTTCGCCAGATTCTTTAAAGCGTTTGCGAATCGACTCTTTAAACGGAGTGTTTCGCTCGGTAACATCAGACATAATGTTCATACCAGTACTCACAGCCTCCTTCCCAACAGCTTTGGCTCCACCAGTGAAATCCACGAGAACGCGACGGAAAATTCCAGCCAAAAATGAACCAATATCGCCGTGCCCCCTTTGGTAGGGGGATCCAACGTAAATACGTCCGACCCCACCATTAATCCGTTGACCCCCACCAAACACCTCCCCTCCGCTATATCCACCGCCAACTTGCATGTTGAAGTATTCTTGGTAACGCTCCATCACTGTATTAAAAATGAGTTCTAGTCAAGTTTCTTGAAATGAAGTGTCACCGTCAGAGTACCGTAATCGAATGGGATCGCACGGCCAGTTTGGTCCCTTATATCGATTTCGATTGTTTGAAATGAGTTGAATAATAAAGGTATGTAGATGGGTGGGGAGAAATTCTTGATTCTCGTACTACCATACGTGTAATCATCGTCGATGTTTAACGATACTGCTCGCAACAATCGCGATTGTACGTCATCTATTACGTAAGGTTCGCAAATATCGCTATAAATCATAAGCATGGATGGGAGCTCATTGGAGAGATGAGCAAGTCTATCACTACTGATTCTTCATCTCTTATAAAAATACTATTCATGCTTTCGAATCCCAAAATTTTTCGCAACTTCTTGGATAAACAAAGTTGGTGACTGAATTCAGAGCAAGTTATCTTTGTACAAACTCTGTAGACTGTTACGTAACCACCGGGATCGACACCGAATTCCAAATGGCCCTCTATACAGTTAGAGCTTAATTATTTAGCTGGTTTATTATAATATTTACATCTCTGTAAATTCCTGGGCAAACCAGCGACACTGTAGTACTAACATTTTTTGCCATTGTCTCTAGAGTCGAGTGTAGAATGAGATTAAGCGAAACTGTCCTATCCGGTTGCTCTGAAGACACGTGTTGAAACGTCAGCGGAATTTGAACCTCCGTAAACGCGACTGACCACGAACCTTGAAGACGTATCTACTGAGGGAGTTGCGTGATGAAATGTGCCGTGGTATTTTCCGCAAAATAATTCAAGCTGCTGTTGCTCGGCAACACAATATAAAACTGATCTTTCATTTTAAAAATTTGTATATATTCGTCAATTTATTCGCTCTAACCCAGGAATTGAACTTATCGCTGTATCCTTTCCACTTTACAAAATATTCTTTAGACGAACCTTTGCCTCTAGTTTTTAAAATTTCATCAATTTCAAAAACGTCTGTAGTTAAATTTTTACGTACTCTGAACAATTCTTCGGCGTAGAAAAAACCGACAATTTCCTCACCTGCCAAGTCTTCTAAATAATAAACTGCAGGCGGACGCGTCGTTGAAATTCGTGTAATTTTAAAAATCTCTAGTGTCCAGCCACTCTCATATCCTTTAGCGAAATCGTTCTTTGCACGACCCCGTTGAAAATATCTATCTGGAATACCAGCTGTACCTGCTTTTGTGGACAAACTCTAAATGGATTACTAGCTGGAATTCCAGGTATGTATCCAGATGAAATTTCGGCTGGTATATTGTTACAGCTTTTTCTTACGAACTCCGAGTGGGTTGCTAGCTGGAATTCCAGGTGGATATCCAGCTGGATATGAATGCCAGGTATGTAAAGACATTCCAAAAACGAGGCACGCCTCGTAGTTCGACATTCTAATGAGATTGGAAAAGTCATGCGTACGATGCCATTTGACTTGCTTATCTACCCTTCGCGTTACTTAGTAAAGGGAGTTTGCTCCAGCTCGCCGCCTAGCGGATAGCGGCTGAGATCGCCGACGTAAACAGTCCCGAGTCCCGAGAAAGGCGAAAAGCCGCGGCGCGCGCCATGCACTGAGCGGAGCCGTCTTCTCGGCTGCTTCCTCCACTCTACTGAGTTAGGGCGCTGGCAATCTCTGCGGCTATCCGCTAGGCGGCGAGCTGGAGCAAACTCCCCTTACTAAGTAAGTAACGTCAAAGGTAGATAAAGAAGACAAATGGCATCGTCCGGACACTTTTCCAATGTCATTGGAATGTCGAACTACGAGGCGTGCCTCGTTTTTTTACATGCCTGGCATACTAGGTGGAATATTCAGCTGGATATCCACCTAGAATTCCAGCTAGCAAGCAACTCGGAGTTCGTAAAAAAAAAGCTGTAACAATATACCAGCCGAAATTTCATCTGGATACATACCTGAAATTTCAGGTGAATATCCACCTGGAATTCCAGGTGGATATCTACCTGGAATTCCAGCTAGTAATCCACTTGGAGTTTGTCCAAAAAAAGGAGGTACTGCTGGAATTCCAGCTGGGATTCCAGCTGGATATCTACCTGGAATTCCAGCTGGTATTCCAGGTGGATATTTTCAACGGGGTGGAGTCAAGGATAAGGCAAAAACGATGTAAGTTATCTTATCATTTTCTTATCAGTTTATCTTGTCATTTTTAAGATCTGTATTCATACATATACTATTTTTTGTGCTAAGACCGCGAAGTAAAATTTCTGGACGCGAGTGCTAGTTGTGATTACAAGTACTGGCGTTTGCTTTGTTGATTTATCCAAGGCTCCAGGAATTCCAAACCGCTGTGAAATCGTTAAATTTTACATTTCGATTCAGAACGCGAGATTTTGAAATGGATATCGCATATGTATTCTGAAATGGGCTGAAATCGCCTATGTATTTTGTACTGGGTATCGCCTGTGTATGTTGTATTGGGTATCGCCTGTGAAATAACTTAAGTTTGGCAAACGTCAATTTTACGAGTATATTCTTATAAAATCGCATCGCGCCATAATACCGACCGAGCGCTGCACTGCAACGACTAAACGCTGTAGGTATGCGCAACGCGAACCGCTGGGTTTAATGATTTTCGGTTGTGAAAGCACGCGGTTTTGCAGAAAAACGTCGAGACGGAGGGAGTATACTTAATTGACAGGCCTGTGTAAGTAATCGGCTCTCCTAGTTATACGATGGATACGCTGGTAATCGTAGTATCTGGCCGATGGCTACGTAGCAGACGATGTCGAACGATTCTCTGGCCGGCTTTGTGAGCTATGCTTTCTTATAGGTATACGGAACCCTATACGGCTCACCTTCGCGTGTGTTGGTATAAGTATATAGTGACGTACACTTCTGTGCTACGCGTGCATGTCTCTACACGTAGGATGAGTTCTTTGAATTTGGTGTTTCGGTTGAGAAAAAAAATGCTTGAAATAAAATTCAAAAAATAAAGTAAAAAAACATACGGGGCAGAAAGTTCAACAACACGAGCTACACGTGCACTTGTAGTAGCGTGGCTCGTGTTTTTCTCCTTGGTGGTTTTTCTTTTGCTAATTTTTTTCTTTTTGATTAGTTTAGTATTTTTTGTTTGCTCAAAATTTTTTGAAGGAGAGAAAAATGCTTGTACTGGTAAATACTATGACGTTTTTTTATTAAATTCTTTGGCATCGGAACTAACGGAGCTCTTATATTGCATCACACGGCCTTTGTTTTCATTTGAGTTAAAGTTCCACGATTTTTTAGCTTGTCTATTATTTATAATATATTACGTAATTACAGGTACGAATGTATAAAACGTCATTGTAAAGCGAAGTTGAGTATTTCCACGGACCATGATCCCTCGTCCATAAAACTGTCGGAGGAACATACTTGCGATAAGAGTTCGCACAAACCATTATCAGAAACGATACTGGTAAATAAAGTGAAAGAAGCAGTGGCCCAGGGCGTTGGTGGCTTAACGAAAGCGGCGTTTGACACCATTTGTTTACAGTAAGTTTTATTTTACATTTTAAGCACTGCATGCGATACATTTTGTATCATAAAATGTTTAAAAAATTTTCTTCAATTGTGATAAACAACAGTATATTATGCGACTAATGCGCAGAGTCACCTTTTTTCACGATCAGCGAGAACCGTGATATCCGTGGCCGGCTAAACCGAGCGATCGTCCGAGTAAAGAAGTTACGCACGTGTTGCATACGATATTTTTCCACGGTTTTGCGTAAGTTGATTTTTCGATGTTTCCACGCCTATTTAATTTACACACAGCGTGAAAAAAAATTTATTTCATTGCACTGCGTGCAGCAGATTGATGTAAACATGCTATAAAATATTTCACAGAACTAGTGGTTTCAGTAACATAGTATACTATTACGTATAAAAAAAAATCAACTTTATACACAAACTTTAAACAAAAACAAAAAACCGTGAACAAAAAAATAAAGAAAGTTATTTTTTAAATTAGCGTACTCTTTGTAATAACAATCTTTAAAAAAGTAGATACGTTTTGATTAGACAGAATTGTTATAAAAACTGATGGGAAGGTCATAAAGATATCGAAAAAACATTCAATTATAAATGAAATTTTGTTGCCCATTGAACATGTTAATTATTATTTGAAAAAATAGTAAAATCTCACATATTTCTCTTTTACAGAAACAAAGAAGCTGCCAAAGACGTTTCTTACTCCAAAATTTAGCGAACCTTACAAAGACACAAAAGTACTAACAGTAACCCTGGGATGCAGATGCAATATAGTTCAATTAAAGCTCTGAATCAACACCTGAAACAATATCCAGATCTTCTGAAATATAAAATGAACGATAAAGAGGTGACCGTGGAGACAATTCTTATTAAATCTTCGTCAAAAACTTATCATTTACTCATTTATGACAAAAAATTAGTCAATGAGTTCGATAATGAGAATGACCTCTTCGTTGACGGAACTTTCAAAGTGAAACCCAACATCCAAAATGTTACTCAACTATTGACCATTATGTGCAAAAAACATGATACCGTAAGGCTTCATTTTAGTAATATTGTTTTTCAAACGTTTGTATGTGCTCAAAATTAAAAATTATTTATAGGTTGTACCGTGCGCATGGGTCTTGATGTCTAAAAGGACGACCAAAGCCTACAAAAGTGTCTGGGCAGAGATGAAGAAACAGTTTCCCAATTTTAAACCGAAGAGAGGTATATGCGACTTCGAAAAGGCATTAATAAAGTCTCTTCGAGAATCGTTTGAAGGTTTGCATGTACGTGGTTGCTACTTTCACTTTTCACAAGTAAGTTTTATAGATCATCTGACGTTTATTATATTAAAAAAAAGACAGAAAAATAAATAGACAACACTGAATGAAGCACTTCCGAAATTGTAAAAAATTGTAAACACATATTCATTAGCAAATTCTACCGCGTAATGCCTTTTTTATTTTATGAAATAAAAAATTTATATTACTATTATTATGAAAAAAATATTCAATCTATATTATAAAAAAATTCCGTGTGATTTTGCAAAATTATGCATCGAAAGCTATACTAGTAGTTCAAAAGATTATATTATATTATTTTCTTATTAATCTCTTTTATTTCCAGGCAATTATACGTAAAGCAAAAAGTCCTAATTACAGATTGTTTATTAAGAACAACAAAAAAAATAATCCCAAGGGGCACAAAATAATCAAGGAAATAATAACTCTTCCATTGCTGCCGGGAAAAATCGAAGATGGAGTAAAAGTTATCATGTTACACATTGAAGAGACGTATGCAGATGATTCATCAAAATTGATCAAGTGGAAGGAGTTTATGTATGAATATTTTATGGTTGAATGGATGAAAAAAGTTTCACCGCAAGTCTTTACCGTATATAATGGAGTGGACAGAACTAATAACTTTTTAGAATCGTATCACGGAGATCTAAACTACATGTTACGGACTAAACCCAGTACATTCAAGTTTTTTTGTAAGTACGAATACATTGTAGAAAAATTTACAGTGATTTTTGGAAAGGAAATATCTTAGTAAAGTTTATACAATTAGTCAATATTTTGTATTTTTTATATTTTAGTCATTTTTATACAGATTTTATAACAAAAACTAGTTTTTTTTTTAGAACGCAAGGATCTGAACTCTCCTCAAGTGCTTTAATCTCTTTTATTAGATGATGTTTTTTTAGAACCTATTTTCTGGCACAATTGGACTTTTTATAAGCTATAATCTGCAATTCTTATAAAAGTCGGTAATAATTTAAATAGTAAAAGAAGGTATTATTTCACAATTCCAATTTAAATTTAAATTTGGAATTGATCATTTCTACTTTTGTTAAATTTCATTAGGAAGTATCGTAAAACGAATTACAAATTTACAAAACGTAGAATATTATAGGCAATACTGTTTATCAAGTTTTGTTCGCATTCGTACCAGATCTATAAAAAAAACTTACTAAATAATACCCTGTAACTTTCCGAGTTTTGAGAAATTTGTAACTTCTTCCACGCTACCTCCCTGTGAAATCTTTAATCTTAAAACGATGAGCCTTTTGAAATTGATTGAAATTGGAGTAGAATAGAAAAAGTGTTGGAAATCAATGGATCCCATGAAAAAGATATAAATTATTTTACAATCATATAAAAAAAAATCTGTTATATGGTAAAAATGGATAAATTATTTAAAAATTATTATTATTGTTGTTTAAATTAGAATATATTTAATTGTATTCAGAAAATACAATTTTTATTAATTATAAACTTTTTTTAGGTTTCTAGTACTAATAGTAACATATATTGACTTTTTTTTATTCTTTTATAACTACGAAACTAAAACATCATTTATTGTATTATCACAAAATACAATAAGTTCCGTTTATTATACGAGGGTCATTTGACAAGTACCTAGCCTCACCGCCAGATGGTGCCACTATCGCACCAGAAATACACTACAGTGCAGTATCTTCCTGTAAACGGTTACAGACGAAATTTCAGCCAGATCGGAGTTGTAGTTTATTTTTGAGAGCGTGTGAAAGCAAATGTGTCCGTTGATTTTTGAAAAAATGGAGAAAGAACAATATCGGTCGGTGATTCGATTCTTGTTTTTGGAAGGGAAATCGCGCAGTGAAATTAAAGAACACTTGGATGCAGTGTATGGGGATGCTTCTCCTTCGATGGCGACCGTTAAATTTTGGTATAACGAGTTTCAACGTGGTCGTACGTCGGTTTTTGATGATCCACGCCCAGGTGCTCCGAAAACAGCCACTACGGAGGAGAACGTGACAAAAATACACGATATCGTTTTGTCAGACCGCCGATTAAAGGTGCACGAGATAGCTGCGATAGTAGGCATCTCAGAAGAACGCGTGTGGCATATCCTACATGAGATTTTAGGCATGAGGAAGCTGTCAGCAAGGTGGGTGCCGCGTTTGCTGACTGCAGATAACAAGCGCATCCGTGTGACCAGTTCAGAGCAGTGTTTGGAGCTGTTTAATCGCAATCCAAAAGAGTTTTTGTGTCGTTACGTGACCGTCGACGAAACATGGATTCACTACTACACTCCAGAGACCAAGGAGCAGTCAAAACAGTGGACCTTACCCGGTGAACCTGCTCCGAAGAAGGCGAAGACGGTCCCGTCGGCCGGAAAGGTGATGGCCACTGTTTTCTGGGATTCTCAAGGTGTGATTTTTATTGACTATCTGGAGAAGGGCAAAACGGTCACAGGACAGTACTACGCCGAACTATTGAGCCGATTTGACGCCGTGTTAGAAGAAAAACGGCCCCATTTGTCTAAAAAGAAAGTGCTTTTCCACCACGATAATGCACCGGCTCACACTTCTGCACTCGCCACGGCTAAATTGGTCGAATTACGCTACGAACTGCTGCCCCATCCACCGTATTCTCCAGATTTGGCTCCGTGCGACTTTTTTTTGTTTCCGAACCTAAAAAATTCGCTCGCCGGGAAGAGATTCCACTCCAATAACGAAATAATCGCCGCCACGGAGGCCTATTTTGCAAACCAAGAGAAAACATTTTTTTCAACGGGGTTAAAAAAATTGGAACACCGCTGGACCAAGTGTATTCAACTAAAAGGAGACTACATTGAAAAATAAATTTTATTTTTTGTAAAATTTTGGTGTTTTCATTTGTAGGCTAGGTACTTATCAAATGACCCTCGTATATTATAAATATAATGAAATTTATCAATTTGTTTGTAGATGTTATAATTAAAATCAAAGAACACTCCATTATCAATTTAAAAAGAGGAAAGCAGATGGTTCAAAGTACTGCACAAAAATTAATTACTCGTCGAAAAAACGTAATCATTTACAAAGCTTGGCTAAAAATGGCATCTCCGACGCCCCCGAGAGTTGAGAAGTTTATAAAAGATTTGACATCATTCGATGTCGACTTGTTTGCAACACCTATCCAAAGTATGGTTAACTATTATTTTGTATTGATTATTTGAAAAAATAAACTTACGAAATTATTAATTTTAAGTTGAGGAAAGCAATGATTTAAACAATGATTCGAAGAGTAATTCAGATTTCATCGAGTACTCTGACGAAGAAGAAGATGACTTCGAACATTTTCACTATGATTCTTCAAGTAATGACGATAAACAGAAAGAAAAAAAAATTTCTGTAAGTTTTGCAAAATTTTCTATTTATCTTGAAGATTGCATTTTGATACAGATAAAAAGTATTTACAGATTCAAATTATTTATTTATTTACTTTTAATGAATTTAATCGTAGCTAATGGAATTATTGATGAGTAAAAGTCATATCGTCGTGTGAAAGGTGAAAGGAGACAATTTGGCTGAGCGCTAAGGACAGACAATTCGGCCGAGCGCCAAGAAACCAGACAACTCTTAGCACTCGGCCGAGTTGTCTGGTTTCTAAGCGCTCATCCGAATTATCTCCTTTCACCTCTCAGCCGACGATATAAGATTCACGTATTTTATGCAAAAACAAAAATGTTCTGCACTTTTTATAATTTTATTATGCATTAAAATATAAACAATACATTTCTGTAGGAAGAGAACATTGACGACATTGATGTAGGAACAAATAAGATGGAAGAGAAAACGATAAGAAAAACGAAGAAAAATAGCAATTTGAAAGAAAGAAAAAGGAAAATAAATGAGAAGAATGAGAATGCAATAGTTAAGAAGAGAAAGAATAATAAATTAAATGTTGAAACAAATAAAAAAAGTATTATGAAAGAAGACCAAAGAAAAACAAATGAGAAGAATAAGAATGCAACAATTAAGAAGAGAAAGAATAATAAATCCATAAAAATTGAAGCGAATAAAAAAACCAATTTGAAAAAAAGAAATGAGAAAACAAATGAGAAGAATGAGAATGCTAAAATTAAAAAGATAAAGAAGAATAAATTAAATATTACAACGCAAAAAAAGAAGCAAGAAAGTGCAATTCCTTTAAAAAAGAAGCGTGTTATTAAAAATAACATTGATCCCAATTTTTATTATAATTAGATGTTGAAGATATTGAAGATGATGTAAATAAGTAAAAGTTACAATTGTTACATCTAACTTTATGTAATTTTTTTGTCATGTTAATAAAAAAATAAATTATGTTTTAGTTTATATTTTGTAACGGATAATTAATTCTCCAGCTGCTCGGGCTTATCTGGTTACAAATGTAGTGCATGCGGCGGCGTGGCTAGCGCGCCTCGTGCAACGCACGCCGCATGCGAATATAGAATTGAATAAAGGTGGGAGAACGGGGTAGCAAATGAAGGATGACTTGCGAGAATTAAATACCATATAACGAGGTTCATTGAACGAGTAAAAGAGGGGAAAAGGGGGCACAGCGCACAATGTGCGATTCGCGGTCAGCGGGCGCAAGAAGGAAGCCCAAGTTGCCGCGAGTTAGAAAGAGAGAGAAGAGTCGAGCCGGCACTTACAAATGGTGCGTAGTCGCTGTCGCCGAAGACGCTTCGCCGGAGCTCCTGGTGCGGAGGTCGCTTTCGGTTGCCTCTCGGAGGCTGGAACGGGCCACAGGCTCGTGGCAGGGTGCACACACTCACACAAACACACTCTCAATCCGAGGTCGCACGTCACGGAACTCTCCCGTATATTTTTGGGGCAAAGAGCGCGGGCGCTATCCTCAACGAGACTAATTGACTCTCTCTCTCTCAGCAGGTCGCGCGCGCTCCTCGCGCTCTCTCTCTCTCTCTCTCTCTCTCTCTCTCTCTCTCTCTCTCTCTCTCTCTCTCTCTCTCTCTCCATCTCTCTCGGTCAGGCGTCCTTCCGCGTCGTCTGCACCTATAACAACTGTGAGGAATTAGTACATGATTAATGCTGGGAGAGAGGAAAATGACGGAGAATAATTTTCCGTCATACGCCCCATCCCCAGACGCTGGCTACGGGCGACGTACCAGCTCGAGATAATCTCTCTCTCTCCGCCATGCAACATGCAATAGGGGCTAGAGCTTCGACGAGCCATGCAATAGGCTTTGGGATTGCAAAGAGGGGAAAAACGTAAGCAACTCGGGTATCCTTTTACATTTTTTTTTTTGGTGACTCGCAGGCCCGTGGTCTTGCGGAGTCGCGATGCTTCGCGCGTTGCGCGGGCGCTTATCGGCTCATCCCTGGATGAGTCGCCCTAGCGGGAAAAGAGTTGGTCACTATGTTCAATGGTGAGGCATGAGGTTAAGGGGTTAGTGACGTGATTGGCGCGTTGCGGCGCGCGTGCGTCGGGGGGAAGGTGTCGCGACGCGATTCGTTGGGGCTGCGTTCCGAGAGCCTTTCGGCCGTCCGCGGCTTCGGAGTAGCGTTGCGCTTGCGTTTGTCGCGAGTGGTAGCGGCTTTCGCTCATCAGCGTCCGCCGTTACTCGCGAGCGCTTGCTCGCCTGGGCCCCCATGACACGTGTGGTTCGCGTTACCACCAACCGTACTTTGCGTGGTCTTCCCCTCTTGCGAGGTGCGGGCTGCTGCTCGCTCGCCAGGTCATTGGGAGATCCGTCGTCGTCGGGATCTTCCCCAGACTGGTCATCGCGTGCCAAGTTAACGTCAGTTGAGCTCCCTGCCTCAGCGGTAAGATCAACCTTTTCATGATAGAATTTAAGGTCTTCTATCTGGACCTTGCCGCAGTCTTTTCTATCAAGGTCTTGCAGCTCGTGCACATTCAAGCCTAGCTTGGCGGAAATTACGTACGGACCGGCGTATTTCGGCGCTAGCTTCGCTGCTACGCCTTGTGCTGCCGAGGAGAGAATGCGATTGCGCTTCCAAACTTTGTCTTCCAGTTCGAAGCGAACATCGCGGCGAGACGCATTATAATAATGTCGCTGTTGCGCTGCTAAAGCGTTCTTCGCGGCGGATTGTTGCACGTCTCGCAACTTCTGCAGCCGCGCGTGACAGCGTTCGAGCTCGGCCGCTTCTGCGAGCTCTTCTGCTGCGCGCTCCTCACGGCGCTTCAAGAAAATAGGCGGAGTCGGTTGCCGGCCCATGTTCAGAAATGCTGGGCTCGACCCTGTCGACTCCTGCGTCGCAGTGTTGTACGCGAACATCAGTTCGGGGATGTGCAAATCCCAATCCTTGTGGTTTTCTTCGAGGAACGCGGTGATCATGGTTTTTACCGTGCGATTCACTCGCTCCACAGGATTCGCCTGCGCGTGATACGGTGGAATCGTCGTATGCGTAACTCCGCTCTTGTTCAGGAAGGAGTCAAGAGCCTTGTTCTTGAACTCCGTTCCATTGTCGGAGTGAAAAGCTTCGGGTACACCGAAGCGTAGGAAGATTCGCTGTTCCAGTTCCTTTTGGATGGTGCGTGCGTTTGCCTTGCGAATCGGTATGCATTCGATCCATTTTGTAAATAAGTCCAGAAATATCAGCAGGTACTCGAACCGTCGAGCGGACCTAGGAAAAGGTCCCATAATGTCCCCCGCAACGATCTGCCACGGGCGTAAAGTGCGATGGCTGCCCATGAGGCCTGTCGGCGCTGTCTGCTGCACTTTGCACTGCTGACAGATCAAGCAGTTCCGCACAGAGTCAGCGACATCTTTGCGCAGCGAAGGCCAGTAATAATAGAGCGTGACACGCGCATGCGTTTTCGCTCGGCCTAAGTGACCCGCAATAGGTTCTGCGTGGCTCTCTTGCATCGCTTTCTCACGCTTCTCTACTGGCAAGACTAATTTCCAAGCGTCCTCGTCCTCGAGCAAATCTTCGACCGCCGGGTTCGGACGGTAGCTGTAGAGGCGCCCGTGAACTATCTTCCACCACAGGTAATCTCCGGGATTTTGTTCGACGGCGGCGACCATGCGCTTGTACCAGGCGTCATCTGTCTCTTCGGAGACATCTACTGCCGCGACGTCTGGCGCTTCCTCGTCCTCAAACATGCGAGAGAGCGCATCAGGCACGTGATTCAGTGAGCCCTTACGATGCTCAACGTCGTAGTCATACGCTTACACTTCAAGCGCCCACCACGCTAAGCGTCCGGTGGGATTATGCAAATTGCATAACCATTTCAGACTACTATGGTCGGTTATCACTTTAAAATGATAGCCTTCGACGTAAGCACGAAACTTGTGTATCGCCCACAAAACTGTGAGGCATTCGCATTCCGTGACGGAATAATTTCGTTCCGCCGCTGTCATCGTGCGGCTTGCGTAGCATAAGACTCGTTCTTCGCCGTCGATCGTCTGCGTGAGTACTGCTCCAAAGCCAGTATCACTCGCGTCCGTTTGAATCACGAACTGGTGTTCAAACGACGGCCGGTGTAATACCGGAGCAGACGCAACGAGAGCTTTAATCTGCTCAAATGCGGATTGCTCTGCGTCGCTCCACACATACGCAACGCTGTGCTTGGTTAACTGCATGAACGGCCCTGCGATCGTCGTAAAGACGGGCAAGAACTTGCGATACCACGACGCCATGCCAAGGAACCTTCGCAACTGTTTGAGGTTCTTCGGCGCCGGGTATTCCAAAATAGGAGCAATCTTGTCCGGATCAGGCTTGAAGCCGTCTCGGTTAACTAAGACCCCGAGAAACTTGACCTCACTCCGACAGAACTCACTTTTCTCATGGTTAATGGTGAGACCTGCGTTTTTAATACGCTGGAGGACGTGGCTAAGCCACTTGAGGTGTTCCTCAAACGTCTCTGTGACGATAATAATATCGTCCAAATAGGAGAACGCATGAGGTTCTATTTCTGGACCGATAACGCGGTCCGAAAGCTCTTGGAAGGTTGCTGGTCCGCCCACTACCCCATAAGGCATTCGAGTAAATTCAAAGAGGCCCATTCCAGGGACAGTAAACGCGGTTAGTGCCTGCGCCTCCTTCCGCAACGGAATTTGGTGGTAGGCGCTGCTCAGATCGATAGTCGATATGTATCGAGCATTGTGGAGCTTGCGTAAAATCGCATCCATGTGAGGGAGCGATACGCACTCGCCTTCGTTACCGCGTTCAACTTGCGATAATTGATGCAGAATCGGTACGTGCGATTCGCTTTCCGTCGCATCACAACAGGACTTGACCATTCGCTGGTCGATTGGATAATAATGCCCGCCTCGAGCATCTCTCGCACTTGCTTGTGCATTTCCTCCTCGATCTTTTTCGAGACGGGGTAATATTTTTGCTTAATGGGCCTAGAGTTCGAGACTTCGATGTTGTGTTCAGTCCAGCTGGTGCATTCTAATGGCGCGTCGCTCGCGGACAGCAGTTGGTCGAGCAACTCTTGCAACTGTCGCCGCTGGGCCTTATCAACATCGGCGAGACCGACCGAAGCGAGGTGGACAGCGCTCGCTTCGTCGTGCGCTAGTGAAGCTAGTTCTAGCAGAATTCGCTCTTTAACTCCTTCGATGCTAAGCGTCGATTCGCGCGGCCACAGCACGGCGTTGAATTTCCGCATGAAGTCGACGCCGAGTAGACAGTCTGCATCCAATTCCTCGAGGATCACCACGTCGAGGTAATGTCGCACATCTGCCACGTCGAAGGGCAGGTCTACGTGGCCCAGCACCACCGCGGTCTTGCCGTTGGCGAGGCGTGCGCCACTTCCGCGGTGCGGCGTAATCTGCTTGCTACACGCGGTCGCAATCTGCAAGCCAATCGGGTCTACTGCGGTGCGAGATGCGCCTGAATCGTGTAACGCACGTATGCGAAATCCGCCGAGACACACTGGTAAATGTGGACGAAGGAAAGCCGGGAGTTCCAGAGTACATCATGTGTAGTATACAGCAGGGCTCTTCGCCCCCCGTGTTTGTAGCAGTCATTTACAGGCCCCCAGACGCCGAGCTTATCAACTCTGATTGGCTGAAGCTCTCGAATAACACTCCGTGGGTTTTGCGCATCGAATAGTAATGGGAGATCTCAACGCGAATATGTTAGTAACGGAGCAGGAGTCGACTTTCGTAAAACACCTAGCATGTCAACTTAACCTAAAACTTATTGAGCATGGCGCGACTAATCACCAAAACGGCAAATCTCACACATGGATCGATGTAATCTTCACGGACGATGATGACGTAGTGCTAGATTCTAACAATATGACGGCGACTTATCGCAATAGTCATAATATAATTGATGTCGTTATTGACGTTCCCGTATCTCAAAAACCTCCACTTGGAAGGTTTACATACCGTAACTTTAAGGCTATTTTGCAGATGTAGACGTTGACACCCGCTTAGAACATCTTAATGCAGATATCACGAAGGCTTTGGATGAATTAGCCCCGATTAAGGAATTTCGTTCGAATAGAAAACAATAACCACCGTGGGTTGACGCGGAGCTCAGAGAGTTGTACGCTAACCGTGACGCTTTACGTCGGAGATATCAACGAACGCGAAATCATGATCACTGGGAAGAATGCCAATCGCTGGCGCTATTAGCAGAGCAACGCTCAAGAGAAGCGCAAGATACATTTCTTCAGAATAAAATTTTCGAGGCACTTGATAGCGGGAAGGATATCTGGAAAGAGTTGAAAAGTTTAGGTCTTCTTCCACAAAATCGAGCTAGGGAGGAACTTCACGGGTTTTCCCCAAAAGAATTAAACACGCACTTTGCGGGGTCCCAGCTGAAGAACGCGAGGAAAATATGAATGAAGTTATGGCAACGGCTAGTGAAGAAGGCTTCGCCTTCAGTAAAGTTACTTTTTCAGATGTGGTTCTAGCTGTTGCACATTTCTCCTCGCAGGCTAAGGGTGAGGATGGGATACCACAAGGTGTGATAGCAAAAGCTCTTCCAGTTATTGGCTATCACCTAGCTGATATTTTCAATGCTTCCCTCTTGAAGGGAATTTTTCCCGAATCATGGAAGAAAGCTCATTTGGTGCCACTTAAAAAGACAGCTGTCCCATCGACTGTTACGGGCTTTCGTCCAGTGGCACTATTGAGCTTTCTATCCAAAGTCCTTGAGAAGCTTGTACATGATCAGATTTCAGCATTTTTAGCTTCAAAGAAATTTCTCGATCCTTTTCAATCTGGATTTAGACCAGGTCACAGTATGCAGACAACTCTACTAAAATTGACGGAGGATATAAGAGCGGGAATAGACAACGAAAAACAACTACTTACCATTCTCCGATTGTTCGATTTCAGCAAGGCGTTCGACACCATATCGCCAACTAAATTATTGCATAAACTGATCAGAATGGGATTTTCCAGGGGGGTAGTCCTGTGGATAAAGTCGTATATTACAGGTCGTAATCAAAAAGTGATTACGAAGCAAAATGGAGACTCGGATTGGCTCACAACCAATCTCGGCGTACCACAGGGCTCGGTTCTGGGACCCCTTCTGTTCAGTCTCTGTATAATGGACCTACAGCACATTTTTTTGGATTTTAATAATAATTCTCAATCGAGTGGTGTCGGGCACCTGCTATATGCAGATGATTTACAAGTTTACACGCAGACAACCATAGACGAGCTGAATGAAGGGATACGACACTTGTCGATTATAGGTAGAGCAGTGGTGGCATGGGCCGTCGACAACGCCCTCAGTCTCAATGTAAGAAAAACTAAGGCTATTATTTTTGGATCTAACCACAATATTAACATACTATGGGGTATGCATTTGTCTGGTATTGAGATTCAGGACAACGTTTTCGTCCCCTTTGTCGACACTGTAACTAATCTCGGTGTTATGTGGAAAGCGCAAGTGGATGCAGTTAGCCGAAAGGTTAACAGAGCCCTATACGAACTCAGACGGTCTCGATCCTGCACCACCGAGATCTTACGTAAGCAGCTCGCAAGCTCTCTCGTGTTGTCTCATTTAGATTACTGCTCGCTAGTGTATCTTGACGTGACGCGTGAACTTCAAAAGAAACTGCAAATATTGCAAAATTCATGTGTAAGATATGTAAGTGGTGCTAAGAAAGATGAACACATCAGCCCATATAGAAATAAGCTAGAGTGGCTTGACTTAAGGGAGAGAAGGGCATATTTTGCAGCGGTTTTAATGTACAAAGTTATAAATTTGGGTCAGCCAGTGTACCTAGCTCCCTTATTTCAAAAGTGCCAAGATAGAACGTCGAGTAGAACTCACTGCAGAGAACTTATAGTTCCGTCATCACGAACTGACGTAGGGCTGGATTCTTTCTGGTCCCAGGGTACGCGACTGTGGAATTCGATTTTTCGCGATATTAAGAATGTTTCCTCAGCGAGTAAATTCAAAGCGGCGTTTAGGAAGTACTTGATGCAAAGATCATGTGATGTCGACTGTATATATGTGTAAATAGAATATAGACGTGTACTGCTATTTTTATAACAGTACTAAAATCGTTTTGTGATTAATCTTCTGACGCACATTGTATGAATAAAGCAATGTGGTGAATTCAATGTGTAATCGCTAGATTGAAGAATAACTAAGTTCAATTATGTGATACTTCGTGACTTGGCGATTGCCATTCACTATGTTTGTGATGATTATACGATTGCGATATAATGTACACAAATGTTAATTATGTTCAATACTTTGAACCATCCTGAGGCGGGTTTTCCTAATAGGATTTATCCCACGTGGTTTGCCTATTGGGTTTTCCCCGTCTCACAGACATGAGCCTGGGCGAATGCGGGATGGTAGACTGTAACTTAATTATTTTGTAATTTACAAATAAAAACTATTCTATTCTATTCTAAATACTATCGTGAGTATTCTGGTTGACTCGGGGTACTCAAATTTCCCTCCAAGTCGGTAGATGTTGCTGCGATGGACGCAGCCGGGGCGCCTTGCCGAGGCACCGTTGAGGTCACGTCAGGTATTGGAGGGGCAAGAGGGACCTCGTCTACGCGCCCCCTCTGCCTTTTCCCGAGCACTCCGGGCAGTGTGGCTTAATGTAGCCAGGCCAGCTACAACCCCAACACCGCACGTGCTCTTTTGGCCCGGGCTAGCTGTTGGCGTTCTTGTCGCTGGTTGGAGTTGGTGGCGCGTAATTCTTCTCGCCGGTTCTTGCCGGGGCGTTTTCCCTAGGCTTGTTAGGGGAACTGCGACCATTCTTGCGGTACGCTCCTGTCCTCTTGGGAGGGCTGCTGCTTGTTGGCGGCGGACCCAAGGGTCGCTCCCTGCTCAAGTTAAGTTTGGAGACTTTTTCGTCTAGTAGCCGGCTAATCAGCTGATCGAGCCCTTGGGCCGACTGCTCTGCCATCGCGGCTAGGCTTGGCTTGCCATCGCTCGTCATGGGTTGTCCGCGTGTATCTTGCGGAGGCGCGCCACTCGCCATAGCCGCCAAACTACTCTTGCCGCGCTGCGGTTGCGTTTTCGCGGATTTTGGCCCCTTGTAGGCTACGTCTGGTAACAGACTATCGTCCGGGTTCGGGGGAGGTTTGTAACTCCTCTCCGCCTCCCTTAGCGCTTCCGCTTCTCGTGCAAGCTCTATGAGCTTGTCTATGTCTGTAACTTTCTCCCACGGCACTAAGCGTTGGAGACTGGGCAGCATATTTCTATATATGTGCTCAAATTGTCTTTCGTCCTCCCAAGGCTCCTCAAACTTACTCAAAATCGTAAGGAGGCATACAATATAATCTCTTACAGGCTCGTCTCTGCCTTGGGTGCGGGCTTGCGCTTCGCCGACGAGTCGTTGCTGGAATCGCTTGTCGACCCCGTAGCAGCGGCGTGCGGCGCAAAAGTCTTCCCAAGTTCGCCAATTTTTGCGAGCTTGGCGGCACCAGTGCCTTGCCACGCCAGACGTCACCTCCGACATAGCATTCAGCAAGTCTTCGTCAGTTATTCGCGCGAGCGAGCGGCATTTGTTAACTCGCTCGAGAAATTCCTCGATGCTGCTGTCTCTCTCGCCGGTGAATTGCAGTTTCCACTGCCGCACCGTTCTGCCAACGTCCATGTTTATGGATTGATGGAGCGTGGTGCCTTCGCCCGAGTATCTACTTTGCGAGTTACTCGGGAGGCTTCCCCTCCCCCAAGACTCTTGTCGGTCACGAGCATGAGGCTGAGGATGTCGCTGGAGATCACGCTCGTTCGCATAATACCTTTGCTGTGTGAAGTTTTGCACTGCTGGGCTTAGCGCTGGTGGTTGTCGCGCGTTTGCGCTCGTCGCTGTGTTGCGCGAGTCCGCTTGTGTACTTCCTTCGTCAAGGTACTCTAATCTGTATGTGTCTTGGAAGTTAACTGTTTTATGTTTTTGCGAGCTCGCTTCATTGCTTGTCATTTTATTTGACATTGCGTGCAAGCGTGTACTCGCTATCAGATCTGACATCTGTTCCTGCAGCTGCCTTATTTCCTTGTCGTAGTCTTTTGCGATTCCCTGTATTCTCATCATTTCGCATGCTACTGCTCTTGGCATTGTATATGTTCTGCCGTTTGTGAGCGTGCATTGTACAGGGTCGTCTGCTGTAGGTGTTGTTCGTATCGTAAAGACCGATTGCGAGGCCGTGTGTATTGTGTACGTGCCCGCGGTGCTGGCTACGGCCGTACTCGCTGTTGTCGTCGTGGTTGTTAGCGTGTTTACCCACGTTGACTGTGTTGTGATAGGCGTTGGAAATCTTCCTTCGGCTATCGCTTTTCCCAGGTTTATCGCATCACGGGTATCTTGCTGCGCCGTTCGCATTGGCCCTGATTGATTTTACGTCGTCGCGGTCCATACTTGCTCTGCGGTTGGTGATATTGTTGTCGCGCAGGCATTTTTTTCTTGTACTTCCGTGATTGACATGTACAATTGATCCCGTAGTGTATGGGCTTAGTCTAGTGGCGTTGACGTTTGATGTTTTTGCGTGTTATGTGTGCATCTCGTAGCTTCACGCCTTTCCGCCAGCTCGTCGAGTGTACGTGCGTCGAACGGCAGAGTTTGTGTAAGATTTTCCAATTTCTCGTTTCTTCTATCGAATGCTTCTGCTTCGTCATCTGTTTCTTCCATTCGCATGAAATCGTTCGCTGTATCACTTCGCAATCGCCTATATAACCTATCCGCTTTTGCAAACTGTGTGCCGCTTTTTAAAAGTTCTAATTTTTCGAGGGCATCGTCGAGCGGCTCGCCTGCCAGGTTCATTATCCAGCCTTGGATTTCCACCCCCATGATATCTTCGAATGTATCGTCGTCTAAGAGTGGCATGTTGTTGACCTGAAAATCCCTAATGCGCTTCGCTGAGGAATTCGGGTTTTAAAGTTTTAGTTTTTAATTATTACGCCTTTCGTGTTTTCAAGTTTAATTTGCGCTAATCGCCGGTCAATTCTCTTTTATATTTAATGAGAATGGAGTGTTTAATATTTCCTTATTTAAATCGGAATACGGTAAAAGAAAATTTAATAAAAGCAAAAGAAAGAAAAATTTTGCCTCTTCCAGTTTTATTTGTTTTCTTGTGTATCAATTTAACCACAAGAAATTTTGAATTCACAAAAAGCAATTTTTTGTAAAACCAAGAAGGGATAAATTCAAATAATTTATAATAATTTATAATAATTTATAATAGTTTATACTGTTTGTGGGTTCGTTTGCGCTTTGTCTAGATACGTCGCATTTAGCTTTGCACTTGCGAGATACGCGTTCAATAATTTATTGCAATAGGTAAATTACGTTTGTTAAATTCTCTGAATTTATTTTGCGTGAATCGCGGTAAATAAATTCTGAGAATACTTTATTATGTAATTTAGATTAATTTATCTCTTTATTGTAAAAAAGAAAATAAGAATATTTATTACTAAATTAGGTAGAATAATAATAGTATTAAATAAAAAAAATGAAATAAATTATTAAAATGCCACTTTTGTTGTGGTCTTAATTTTAACTGGAAGGGTATTTGGTTCGACTTAAAATCCCAAAGGCTATTTTATTAAATATTATTGAAGGCTTAATACTTCAATATACTACAGAAAGGAGAAAAAATAAATTTTGTTTTGTTCAACTAATTTTGTGACCCGAATTTCTCTGAAATAGTTCAGAACGTAAATGCGTTTTTGATATTAGTTCTGAACTATTTCGCTGTCTTAAATTTACCATTTTGACTTCGCGTATCCTTTAATGTAGTACGTTTTAATTTTATTTACGCTAGTCGGTAATAAGATAAATGCTTCTAATTTTTCAACCTGACTCAAATGCAGGGCGTTGTGAATGTTTGTGTTCGAATTATACAGTCTGTGCTAGTTGCCTACTAGGTGAATACGGCACTCGCGTTATTCGCTGTCAGGATACGATGGTTCCCGAGCGATCAGCTGTTGCTATTTCCGCGCTGCTGTGTATCGCGATTCGCAAGCTACGTTGCGTGTGCCTAGATATTGAGTTTTGAACAGCGAGTTCGCACCTGCGTTATTTAGCGTTAGCAAATTTTTATTTTTCCAATAATCATTCAAATTTTTATTTAACTTGAATATTAAATTTAGTAATCTTGAAAGTAATTCCAAAATTTAATTTACTTCCAATTTTAAATTGATGTCGGTGGTTAATTACCGAAAGAGAAGACAAAAAAAAATTTCCTATTAATTTTAAAGTATAATAAAAGTTAACTTGTTTAAACAGATTTCAATTATTTTTATTAATTCTGCGATAACGCGTGTTCAAGTTTATGCAATTCCTCAACGCTTATTAATGCGAGGTCGCTTTCAAACTCGTGATCAAACAATAAAAGTGTAAGTGTACATAAGGCGTATTGTTGTCATATGCGCGTCGCGTATTGAGTCTCGCTGGTATAGCGCCTAAGCTGAAATAATATTCAGTCGCGCACGAAATAATTTTCGCTCCGAGTATAATATTCGGAGTAATTTGTCTCTCCAACACATAGTGCGAAAACTTGTGTGCTGGAAAGGGGCGCTTTATTTACGTTCTGCGCGGCCCGAGTCCTGAGTCGGCGCGCAACGTAAACACTGTCCGCGGTTGCCGTCGCTGCGCGTGTGCGCGACGGCTGTCGAATGTAATTTTCGACAATAACCTTGGCGTAAAAATGCGCGTTCGCTGACTTTTCCGGAGTGCGTTGATGCTTAATGCATCCCTCCACCGGTGTTTAATTGCCAGTGTTCAATACACTGATGCGCTGCGTGAACTAATGTCACCGCGCGCTGCAATTTTCCACACTCCGGATGCGGATTTAAATTCTCCTATAAGTACCCACGTTCTCGAAAATGTGGATTTTTCGAGGGGTGCCAATTTGTAACGGATAATTAATTCTCCGGCTGCTCGGGATTATCCGGTTACAAATGTAGTGCATGCGGCGGCGAGGCTAGCGCCTCTCGTGCAATGCACGCCGCATGCGAATGTAGAATTGAATAAAGGTGGGAGAACGGGGTAGCAAATGAAGGATCACTCGTGAGAATTAAATACCATATAACGAGGTTTATTGAACGAGTCAAAGAGGGGAAAAGGGGACACAGCGCACAATGTGCGATTCGCGGTTAGCGGGCGCAAGAAGGAGGCCCGAGTTGCCGCGAGTTAGAGAGAGAGAGAGAGAGAGAGAGAGAGAGAGAGAGAGAAGAGTCGAGCCGGCACTTACAAATGGTGCGTAGTCGCTGTCGCCGAAGACGCTTCGCGGGAGCTTCTGGTGTGCAGGTCGCTTTCGGTTGCCTCTCGGAGGCTGGAGTGGGCCACAGGCTCGTGGCAGGGTGCACACACTCACGCAAACACACTCTCAATCCGAGGTCGCACGTCACGGAACTCTCCCGTATATTTTTGGGGCAAGAAGCGCGGGCGCTATCCTTAACGAGACTAATTAACTCTCTCTCTCAGCAGGTCGCGCGCACTCCTCGCGTGCTCTCTCTCTCTCTCTCTCTCTCTCTCTCTCTCTCTCTCTCTCTCTCTCTCTCTCTCTCTCTCTCTCTCTCTCTCTCTCTCTCTCCATCTCTCTCGGTCAGGCGTCCTTCCGCGTCGTCTGTACCTATAACAACTGTGAGGAATTAGTACATGATTAATGCGGGGAGAGAGGAAAATGACGGAGAATAATTTTCCGTCATAATTTTCATAATATCATGAGTTAAATTTTTTTTACTTGTAATGCCTATTCATCTAAATTGTCTTAACTTTTCAGGTTTTGTGAATTCTTTGAATATTTTCCTAATACCTTTCTATAAAATCTAATGATGAGCCTTTCCAAATGCATTAGTATTGGAACAAAAAATAAATACAAAAAAAAAAATCTGTAAAAATAAATAAAGTTCATATTGATCATTTCTATTGATTTTTTGGTTATTAAAATTAAAAAGAATGAAATGATATTCTAAAAATATACTTATAATGATATAATTTTAACGATATAATTAAAAGAAATTTTTGTATCATAATGCTAATAGTAATGTAATACCGCCATTCCATATTATTTATATAAATTCAAATAGAAGTATTGATTTAGCTCTGTGCTAAATACAAGTTGTATATCTCTTTTTCTAACAGTATACCAGATTATTAAAAGATTCAGTGCGGCGTGAGCCAAAAAACTTCTAAAACTTTTTCCCATAACGCTTTTCATATTTTCGATTCCCTTTTATTCTTTGTGAATCTAGTGTATTTTTTCTCATACATTAAGTATCCGCAACCTGTTACTCATAGTATACTGGTGTAAGTATTAATGCAACTATAATACTTGAACACTGTCTTTAAAACAAAATCTATATTATTTAATGTTTCAAGATTTTCGTATCTCCTAATGCCATCTCGTCCAAGCTTTTTGTTTTTTCTATTGTCACTGTTTTATCGACACTCCTGAATTTTAAATTTCGAACTGATCACTGATTGGCTGGAACATTTTAAAATGCTCGCTTCTGGTTGGTTGGAATTTTGTCGTTTTGGGACAATAACTATGACTCCAATAAGCACTCTCTACAAATGGTAATAATTTTTTTCATGACTGTACAAATAATCTATAAAATAATAATATTTATGATTTTGTAAAAGAAATCCAATAAATACGAATGAAAAAGTCTTTTAATTCTTTGAGTCATTGTATGCTGAACAAATTATATGTAAGTAAGTACATTCAAATTGTTCACTGCAAATCAAACAAACGAAAGTTGTGAAATCAATTATCGATAGTCAAGTTGTTAAGTCCAGAAATAAGTGGAAATAAGTAGTAATTGGTTTTATGTAGGTTTATTATATAAAATACAATAATTTATTACCAATACAATCTGCTGGCTTCTGGTAGATCGATGCGTTGTAATTTCAATTACAATTCTTTTCTATAAATTGCTTTATAAATTTACTATAAATAACTTATACGATCTGCTTACTAGACGAGTAAGGCTTACGATTACAATTTCAATAACTTATAAATTCTGCTTACTAGATGTGTAAGGCTTACGGTTTCAACTTCTCGATGTCGTAGAGGTACACGGAGTTCGCCAGGTTTCTTGTACGCTGTGACTGATTCGCGTGACACACATCACTTCTTTTATAATACAAAATAGTTAGGCTAAAGATGAGCCCGGTGACGTATCGAATTCATCTTTTGACAACTTATGTATTACAAGTTTTCTGGGTCGTCGTACTTGCGAAATGCTGAGTATTGCAAAGTGTGGCCTTTCGACTGCCGCGGAGTTCGGTGGCTTGGATTCTAGCTCGACCGTATGTTAAAAACTGCATGCGTTGTCTTCCTGAGTGGGTGACTCTATACGTCACAAGAACGCTGCGTAGTATTAAGTTGCATTCTCGCTTTTATGTGTCAGGAAATATCTGATACTAATTATGCTTTTTCTTTAAAATGAGAATACGTCTCCGGACGTAACACCTCCCCCCTTAGACTGTTGAATGTCGTAGAGATTCAACAAATGTATCAGAGATTTTCTGTTACAGAATTTGATTTAATGATAAACATAATAATACGATTTATAATAGTAATAGTAATATTAGTAATAATAATTATAATAATAATAATAATAATACTCGTCAGTCTTGGATCGACATGAATTTCTCATAAATTATGGTTTAAACAATTAATACTTTGATTTACATAATCATGACCATTGGTTATTTTACATTCATGGTTATCAAGTTTAAGTTTTCTAAATTGTTAATTACTTTGGTGCGCATTGTTTAAATTGACAGTTGTATTTAGCGCATATTATTCTTGCTGGAACATAAAAATTGCTGTATTTGTATTTTGAAGAGTTCATTGACTTGGAGTGTCGCGAGGCCGTACAGTTAAAAGTGCATAGTTGTCGAAATATAAGATGAAAAGTTAACTATAAATACAACAACGTCTTTCATGTAATGTTTTGAGAAATTTTTAAATAATTTCAATATGGTTCGTTTAAAATTCTGGTTCATTTCGTACAAGAATGTTTACAATTTCCCTGTGTTGAAATGTTTTTCTCTATGCTAGTTGATACGTGGGTGTCAATAAACTTGCAATCACATAATTTTGTGGATCAAGAAATTACTGATGAGAATATGAATATTAAATGTAATTTAGGGATACGTCACGGACGTAACACCTCCCCCCTTAGACTGTTGAATATCGTAGAGATTCAACAATTATAGGAATAGTTGAACCATCAGTAATTTCTTGTTACAAAAGGTTCAATAATACTAACAATTCAAATAATAAAACCAATAATAAAAATTGATATCATTAAATCCATACTAAAAATTTATATATATAAATAATAACAAAAAAAAAATAATAAAAATTCAATAAATTTAAACAAAATTTCGTATCGTCTATAAATTTCTATAAAGTAAATCATTTATTTTTGTTCCTAACACTAGACTACACTTAACCTACGGTTTTAATTTTATATAACAATTGGTTAATAAAACGTTACGTAATAAATATAGCATACGTTATGCATTAGAATTTGTATAGAGATATGTAATATCTTGTTTGAACATCGCATTTCGACAATTAAATTATTTTATTACGCTAATGTATAATAAATTTTGTTTTGCTGGTTTTACATAAATTAAAGTCATTGATTAACTGAGTTTAGAAATAATGTGTGTATTAAATAATTTTGTAATAAATAAAAGGTGAGGAGAAATATAGGGAATGATTCAAGTGATCATTCACTTCCCCCTGCTGAGATATTTGGCAAAAGATATATTATTTTTTCCTCTTTGTTTAAGTAGAATAACATTAAAGGGTTTTTGATATTATCATTATAAAAAAAATATTTTTCAACCGTATACTGAGAAAAATTATAATTATTTCCAAAAGAAAAATTTAATTATATTGGTAAGTATTTTTGATAAAAAAGGAAGGTTAATAGGACGGAGTGATTTTTGTTAATTTTGACTTGTTATTGCTCTTATGCATCATTGTATTACCTTTCTTTGAAAATCTCAGCCATTTTAAAAGTTCATTTTAAAACTCAAGATTTTTTTCTGGCATGAGTAGCATTCACATATTTGCATTAGAGAGTATGCAGTGCGTTAGAGTAGAAAATTGCTTTACTCAATACAGTGCCGAATAGTGTATCTTGTAGGATGATCATGTTAGTATATGATGAAACTGATCACTTCCAATACATTATATTCGATTTAATCTTAGCAATGTGAGTACAGCTACCTAAATTCTTTCTTTCTTTTGTTCTTGAACTATTCATAAAATTTCTTTTATGAATGCGAAAAATTTTTGTAGGCAAATACAATCTGATTTTGCATAAAATTACAGTCAAATTTTTTTTATCTATGTTTGTTAGGGTTGCAAGGTTTAGGAATGGTTTTGTTTCGTTTTCTTTTGGATTAGTTCTATATTTTCTTATTCAAAGATAGATAGAATAATAAGTTATTAAATTGATCCCTGAAATGTTTTCTACCTTGTGACTAAATAATTAAATATTTCTATTATTTAATAACACATAATTTTTACAAATAAAACTTTTGCTTGTTTCATTAGCAAACAAAAACTAAGGTATTTTAATATGTAATCGCAATATTTTTGTTTGTTGTTGTTAAAAAAGAAAAGAACAATGTATATATTTTTTTAATTGTCAACGATGTTATTGTTAGTCGTAGCATTACTTCAAAAATCTTTTATGTATGAATCTTTTTGCTGTCTTCGTAAAAAGTTTCTTAGAATTTCATTATTCAAACTTATATTATTCCGATCGCATTTTTATAAAATATTAACTTTCTTAGAAAATATAGTTGCTTTTCACAAAATTCTTACAAGTTGATACGAACAATTGTAGACAAACAGATAAGTGGTTATAATTTTAAATTGTATATTTGGTAAAATCTGGATCACCTTAGGGTTATATATTAGTTGACCAAGAAGTAGGATGGTTTTGCTTCAAATGGAAAAGTTCAGCTGCAATTATAATTCTCCATTCCTGTATTAAATTTGGAAAAATAAGAAGAGATTATGATAGATGTTAATATTGAGTATGTTGTCCATATCCTAAAACAAAAATGTTATGTTATTATTTGTTATAATATTGCTTTGCTTGTTTTTCATAATTAGTTAAGATATCATTTTTTTCATTTTAATAGCGTTGAAAATTCTTATTATGCTGATCCTTTTGAAATTTATTCATATTTGGTTCTTTAATAGGCCATGTTTTGTCTCCCTTTTTAAATCTTTTCCTGATAGTAAATTTATTGTAGTAACCTTTAGATTTTAATTTTAATTTTGTAATTTTTGATAATTCTTTTAAATATTTTTTATAATTAGATATCCATTTTAGTTTTCTGACGTTTTTATTAGATTTTACTTTGATAGGATAGTTAAAAACTAACTGCAATTGGTGTACTTTATTAGGATTTGTATTTAGATTGATTATTACGTTATGATCTTGATTACCCAAAGTTTCTTTTAGTTGATTTTTATTCTCAAGCTGTTCTTGGTGTTCTTGATTATCAAATATTTTTAGATGACTTTTATTCTCTAAATGTTTTTTAGTTTTTGATTATCAAACATATCTTTTGGTTGATTTTCATTTTCGAAAACTACTTTACTATTATTTAATAAGTTCTTTAGATTTTTTGTATCATTTAATAAAGACTCTTCTGAATGTATTGATGCTATATTCTCTTTTAACGAATTTTCAAGCGAGTTTTGTTGGAATTTAGTTTCCATTTGATCATCTTCGGAAAATGGTTCACCTAAAGCAAAAGTTATGTCTAAAATGACTTTAAGATCATCATAAAAAGTTACTGTTTCCAACGAATTATTACCTTCTTTATTATTTTCATTCGAAATTTCATTCTTTTGGTTATTTATATTAGATTCATTAAAATCAATTACATTAATTTCATCACAATCCTCATGAGTTTTTAAATTAGATTCGTTGAAATTCATTTCTTCATTAGTCTCATAATTTTTTACAGTAGATTCAATAGATTCAATTAAATTTGTTTCCATAATTTCTTCAATTTCATGATTATTTTTGAAAATTTCGTTAAAGTCTATAAAATTAATTTCATTAGTATTTCCATGATTTTTTATAATCATATTATTATCTTTTGGTTCATCAGTGATTTCATGTATTTTTATAAAAGGTACGATAATTAAATTGATTTCTTTATCATCATTAATTATTGTAGATTCCTCTATGATATTAGTTTCCTGTTTAATTTTATTTACTTTATTTTCTGTAATTAGTTCATTACCTTTCAATATTCGTTGTATTAACTTTGTTTTTCTGAATTTTTGATTCGTTAATTGTTTCTTTTGTAACATTATGGTATGATTCATCAGTATTAATACTTGGATATTGTTTGATTTCCTCACATTCTTCAGTAGTATGATCTGGATTTTTACAAAGATCACAATGATTTCCCATTGCATTATATTGCATCATAAGATTTTTAAGTTTTCTGCAGTTGTCGATGTCATGCCCAATTCTTTTGTAATAATCACATTGAATTCTTTTCCTATTTACTGTATTGGGTTGTTGATTATTAAAAATCGTGTTTCTTGGCTTGTAATTTTGTTCTTGAGTTTTGTTAATGAATCGGTTATAATTTCTTGTAGTATTTGGTAATTGATGAATTTCTTTATTTTCTAAAATTTTGTAGTTTGTGCTATTTTGAGAATGAGCATTTCTTTCTGGGCAATACTTTGCTTTATGTCCGATTCTGTTGCAAATTTGACAAATTATTCTATTTATTAAAATCGCACGCTTGCAATCTGATGAATCGTGGTCTTCTTCCTTACATAACGCGCACCGCATTATTTTTTCGTTTATAGGGCAGTATTTTATCTAGTGCCCGAGTTTATTGCATTTCATACATACTGCTGACAGACAGACTTTAGTTGAGTGACCCGTGCTTCCGCAATACTCACAATCAAGTTCATATTTCTTTATAACAGGGCATTGAGTAGCTGCATGTCCTATCATTTGACAGTATTGGCAATAATCTTCATTTGTTTGGTTAAATGTACACTTTCTACAGAATGTCCTCTGTGATTACAGAGTTTACAAAAAAGTTCTATTTTATTTTTAGCATTCTTGCAAAAATAAGATATATGATTTTTACTTTTACAATAAACACAAACTGCATTAGAGCAAAACAATGCTTCGTGATATTGATCTCGGCAAATTTGACAATGAAATACTTTAGTATAATAATGGTTTTGTTGTTTAAAATTATAAAATGTATTAGCTTGATTATTCATCATGGTTTTTTCATTTTATTAAATGTTCGTAATTATTATTGTAGTTTATTTTTGAATTTATCTTTTATTTTGTTTATTATTGTCTTACTTTCATTTTCTCGTTTGAGTGTTGTTTATTTTTTATATTATAATATTTAAATATTTTTCATTTTCTTATTTTATTATATTCCCTTTTGGAATGTAATATTTTATTGTAAATTTTTTTTTTTTGTATGATTCTTCATTATAATATTCTTACTTTTATTGTAATACTTTTCGTTTGTTTAGTTATTTTTTATTATTATTTTGATTTCCTTATTTTGATAAAAAATGACTTGATTATTTTATACACTGATTATATCTCTCATATGTTTTATATTTTGTATTGTGTAAATTCTCTATTATTTATTTCCCTTTATTTATTTCTCTTCATTCATTTCTTATGTTTTGTTCTTTATTCTTTTTATTTATGTATCGGTATACTTAATATTTCTTTTTAAATATCTTTTATTATTAGTTCAACTATATATTTTTTTTGTGTATTATTTATTTGGCAATTTATTTATTTGCCAATTTTATATCTCTATTCTTAATGTTTTTCGTGTAATTTGATTTCTGATATTCTTATTTCTTGTTTATGTATAATATTTATCTATTCAATGATCATTATTTTGTATTATTATTTCATTTTTCTCCTTCGTGTTGGATTTGTTTTATTTATTTCAATTTCTTTTTATTTATTTATTCATTTGTTTATTTTTTTTTCACTAATATTTTAGTTATTTGTTTTTACTGATATTATTTAATTATTTGTTTCTTAATGTTTCCCTATATGAATTTTTCACTTTAAATTTCTTGTTTGTTAAATATATTTGCGTGATGCTATTTACTTATATATTTTGATTTATTTTGATTTTATCTTTATGTGAAATCTTTTTTTTTTTTTATTCGTTTACGTTATTTGTATTTGGGTTATCCTTTCTTCTTTCCCTATTTCTATAACATCGTCTATTTTCCCTTTTTTTTTATTTATCTGTTAATATGTTAGTAATCTGGACGAGCCGTAAACGTTCATCTTCAGAAGTTTAAACGATCATGCTACAATGATCCTCTCAACTTCTTACTGCAAAACGAGAAGCTCGGAAGCAGTTAGTAGTGATATTTTTAGTAATTTTCAAATACTACTCGTTTCCTCTCATTCCAGTCTTATTTTTTCGTATAAATCTAGTGAACTTACGTTCGATTCGTACCGGAACCACTGTTAAGTTCCGAGAAATAGTTATTTTTATTCTTTTATTTTAAATAATCTAGTGAACTAATGTTCAATCGGTACCGGAACCACTGTTAAGTCCCGGAAATAAGTGGAAATAAGTAGTAATTGGTTTTATATAGGTTTATTATATAAAATACAATAATTTATTATCAATACAATCTGCTGGCTTCTGGTAGATCGATGCGTTGTAATTTCAATTAGAATTCTTTTCTATAACACTTGCTTTTATAAATTTACTATAAATAACTTATACGATCTGCATACTAGACGAGTAAGGCTTACGATTACAATTTCAATAACTTATAAAATTTACTTACTAGATGTGTAAGGCTTACGGTTTCAACTTCTCGATGTCGTAGAGGTACACGGAGTTCACCAGGTTTCTTGTACACTCTGACTGATTCGCGTGACACACATCACTTCTTTTATAATACAAAATAATTATTCTAAAGATGAGCCCGGTGACGTATCGAATTCATCTTTTGACAACTTATGTATTACAAGTTTTCTGGGTCGTCGTACTTGCGAAATGCTGAGCATTGCAAAGTGTGGCCTTTCGACTGCCGCGGAGTTCGGTGGCTTGGATTCTAGCTCGACCGTATGTTAAAAACTGCATGCGTTGTCTTCCTGAGTGGGTGACTCTATACGTCACAAGGTCGCATAAGCAGAACGCTGCGTAGTATTAAGTTGCATTCTCGCTTTTATGTGTCAGGAAATATCTGATACTAATTATGCTTTTTCTTTAAAATGAGAATACGTCTCCGGACGTAACAAAGTAATGCAAACAACTCTCGGAAACTACTTTAATTATATAACTATAATGCCTTCTCTTTATTTCTAAAATTCATAAGAATTTTTTTAGATATTTACGAAAAGTCAAAGCCTATATAGAAAAATTACATAGTTACCAACACATCACTATTTTTCATGATTCTTTCTCAATTTTGAACTTTCTATAATATTACGCACCTTGGGAGGAAAAGAGAAGTCTAGAGCTGCTCTAGCAAGGGTGGTCCTCCTATCTCCCATACATACTTGGCGGGCCCGACGATTCGCAGTTCAAGGTGTAAGACATGGTCATTTTCATATAAATATTCATATGTTTAAAGATCAGATAAAATGTATAAATGGGTTGTTTCTACATATTAACTACTGATCCGTGAATCTATCACTCTGTTTTTAAATAGAAAGTGCAAACCCGTCTGAAGGTATCATATGAGATCTCATATGTAATCCCATAATATATAAAATTGCAGATGACATTGCATGTAATTATTTATAGTAGACTTATAGGTATAAATATTGTTAATGAATTTATGCAAAAATTTTGTATTCTATATTTAAATAGCCCACCGGTAAACTGCAAATCGTCGGGCCCGCCAAGTATGTATGGGAGATAGGAGGACCACCCTTGCTAGAGCAGCTCTAGACTTCTCTTTTCCTCCCAAGGTGCGTAATATTATAGAAAGTTCAAAATTGAGAAAGAATCATGAAAAATAGTGATGTGTTGGTAACTATGTAATTTTTCTATATAGGCTTTGACTTTTCGTAAATATCTAAAAAAATTCTTATGAATTTTAGAAATAAAGAGAAGGCATTATAGTTATATAATTAAAATAATTTTCGCCCACACGGTCGTAAAGTGCGTAGGTTCTATAAAGTTTTGTAAGAGTATGTGAGCGATTGGGCCTCTTAGGCGCTAAGTAGTATTTTATGCCCGCTGGCTGAATAATTTTGAAGTTACAACGTGGGCGTAAAATGTAATTTTACATGCTAGATACGAAAAGTTCTATTATGTCAGTCAAGTTAACTTATGGCCGGTACTTGACTACAATAAATTGATTTCAGTACTTTCTTGTGTTTAATTTGTATAGCTCAGAAAGATGAACAAATTTGAATATATTTCTGAGAACAGTCATACAGTAGTTTCCGAGAGTTGTTTGCATTACTTGACTATCGATAATTGATTTCACAACTTTCGTTTGTTTGATTTGCAGTGAACAATTTGAATGTACTTACTTACATATAATTTGTTCAGCATACAATGACTCAAAGAATTAAAAGACTTTTTCATTCGTATTTATTTGATTTCTTTTACAAAATCATAAATATTATTATTTTATAGATTATTTGTACAGTCATGAAAAAAATTATTACCATTTGTAGAGAGTGCTTATTGAATAGATGGGATTCGAAGAAATAAAAGGACTAGACAAATTGTGTTGTTTTTTTATAGATTATCCAGAAAAAACGCCTATACTTGCCTTATTTTATACTTTCGTAGAAAGTTTTATATTAACAATATTATTATTTGTACAGTCATGAAAAAAATTATTACCATTTGTAAAGAGTGCTTATTGAATAGAAGAGAGTAGAAGAATTAAAAGGACTAGACAAATTATGTTGTTATAGAATGTACTTAAAAAATTAGCTTTTAAAAAACGTGTTGATTGTTTTAAAAAAATATTTATGCTCTCATTAAAGTTGTTGGTACTCAGTTTCACGGAAGTTGAGAGAGACGGAGAGAGAGGGGAGGGGAAGAGAGAGAGAGAGAGAGAGAGAGAGAGAGAGAGAGAGAGAGAGAGAGAGAGAGAGAGAGAGAGAGAGAGAGAGAGAGAGAGAGAGAGAGAGAGAGAGAGAGAGATAAAGGGAGGGAAGGCGGGAGAGACTAATACTTGTCTTAGTTTAAACTTTTGTAAAATGTTTTTTGATATATTTCACAACTTTTTAAGAGAAAATAATAATTACACAGTGTGATAACATTATGACGGTTTATTATAGTATAGTATATTTTTAATATCATTAGTATATGATAGTATTGTTATTCACAAAAGTTTTAAATTTGAATGTTTCTTCAAGGAGCTCGAAAAATGATTACATTAGTAAAATTTTTTGAAATAATATAATCAAACGCGTATATTCTTAGGTATGATGATAATTTAACAATACTATTAATTATTGTAAAGTCATATGAAAATATCATTCTTTTTATGTTTTCAGTTTGCAGGAAAAACTTATATACATACCTTATTTTATACTTTCAAAGATTATTATTAAGAAGACAAATTACATAAATACTAAAGGGATCGATATTTTTTTTAACAAATTAGATCTTAAAACGAAGCTTTTAGTTCATATTTTTATAATTTTTTTTCAGAGCATATTATAAGTATTTTCATTTTTTGGTACTAGAAATTGATTATTAAAGCCTTAAATTAGTTCTACAATAAGACTGATATATGATAATATCATTAATTATTTTTGTAGCTTCGCAATTAATTATTGGCACCATAAGCCAATAATTAATTATATTATTCTCAACACTTGGATTTGTTGAAATTATCACTAGAATCCGGTCCAAAATATCCAGCTAGGAAACCCAGTTGGATCTATGTCACATGGGAAATCCAGCTGGATCCGGGAGGATTTACACAGATTTCTGTAGATTAGATTAGACCACTTGTAATAATAACCCATCATTGCTACACGACTTGTAAAATGTGAGAAAAAAAGCTTTCTCGATATTCTTTTATAGTAGAGATATAAGTTCTTGAAATTATTATTGAAACTACTTAAATTAATAACCCATCATTGCCACACATAATTTTGTAAAATTAAAAATGCAACCAGTTTATGAACTAAGAATCACTGAGAATGAAAGCTTTCTTGAAATCTTGTATAGATAAAACTTTTTGAAATTATTATTTGAATCTTGTCTAGAAAAATATTTACTAAGAACTCTGAAACATTTTGACGTCTCCCACGGTGAGAAATCATATATTAGATTAATTGAGCACTTTTATTCGTTGAAATTTTCACAATAACATATCATTTTTACTTTTTTCAGTATTCCCATCTTCATTAGGTATAATCTTTTCATTGGCACTTGAATAAATATGTACAACAGCACAGCACTGTTATCGACTAAGTTTTTTGAAGATGACAGATGCTTTTTAAACCAAGGCTCAGAACAATATTTCAAATCGGTATCAGAAATTATATTTTATATTTATAACCTCACATGTCACTCAGCAATATTTTCTTCTATGCAAAAACTTATTATGAAAATTATGAGCCTCATAACACATAATTATTCAATAAACACTTCATGTAACACGTCATACTATATTTTATTTATTATTACACAAAACACTGAAAATTATATTGTATATTTATAACCTCGTGTATCACTCAGCAATATTTTCTTCTATGCAAAGGCGTATTATGAAGTTTATGAACCTCATAACACGTAATTACTTATTAATACATACTTGAGCTATTTTCAAAACATTTCAAACTGATTTTAAGTAGAAGTTTTAAAATTTGATATAACACTTCATGCAACACATTTTACCGGTATTTTATTTTCTTATATTACGCAAAACACTGATCAGATGCCATTTTTTAATGGCTCTTGCTAAACGTATGTCAGGAGCGCTATATATAGATATATAATCTGACGTACAAATAAGGAAAAACATTCATTTATAATTTTAAAAAACTATGGAAAACAAATAAAGAATTAAGAAAATTATTAAAGGCCGAATCCATCTCAAATCAGACAGCCCGCGTATGCCTATTTCACCTATCATGTTGAAATAAAAATATTTATGTTCTACTCGAAAAAATATTTTACACGTATTTTTTTATTTTTTTGTTTCATCAAAATTTCATGCGTTCAGCGATGCCGAAAAATTCCGAGAAAATTCTTTCATTGAGAAAAAAAATTTTCAATGTGATTTTCAGACTGCTATTGTTTCAGCAGTTTTTCGAGCTTTTAAACGTGTAACACACAATTTCACTCAGTTTTGAGCCCTCTTTAACGGCCTTAATGTCATTTTCAAAAAAAATAAAAAATCCACGAGCTATGCACTTTTTACTGAAAAATTCATTTTTAGGGAAGTGCCTTTTTCTCGAAAACCCCATGTTTTTTTTGCACAATTTTTGTTGTCGTGATAGAGGACGGTAATGCCTAGCTAGACGTATTTGTGAGATTCGGTACTTTTTCCTGGGATAGCGATCACTAATGAGATAACACACAAACAAATTTTTCACGCCTAATGCTTATATATAGTCAATGATATTAGAGTCAATGTAAAGGTATTTGTCTTTGTGTGTATGCAATATACAGGTACACATAACTATGTATTTATTTGTTATTTGCGTCTTTTTGATTTTTTATTTTTATACCTTTTTTTCATTTGTATACCTATTTTACTACCTTTGTTTTTCTGCTTCATTGTTCTTAATTCAGTAAGCGGACGATCAGCGGTCTTTGCTGTCAAACAATGTATTTTATCGTCACATGTTTTTTAACCCATATATGAGTTTTTTGAATTCCAGGATACTTTGGAGTTGTAAGCCAATCAATATTTTTTTCTTTTCTGAATTGTTCTATTTCAGCATCTTGTAAATGTATTATTTTAATAGCATCAGTATATTTTTGAACATGTATTGCAAAATCATTTGCGTTTTGAATAGCTTCTTCAAGGGGCTCTCGAAGATTATGCGAGGTAGCATAATGCTTTATAAGTCCACCCACACCATCTACAGCTCCTTTGCCGTGCCCAGTAGCAGAGAACAACCATTTTATATCACACGGTGCTCGTTTTAGTTCATCTAATTGAAAGCGATTTTTAAAGTGACTCGCAGCGCCGTCTGATACGATGGTAATTTTTTAATTGAATCACAACAATTTTCTTTCAAGAATTTTATAATTTTTGTACTGCTAGCAAAGCATACGCTGAATCATGTTTTCGGTCATCACTTATAACTGCGAAACTTTGTGTCGAATCCCCTTGATAAGAGACTGCTGTGAAAATAGAAATTTGATCATTAACCCAATGATTTCCTTGAACAGCTTTATTATGAATCACAGCCCAGTTTTCAGCGAAGTCTATTTGAAGAACTAAATGATGTGAGTCTTTTTTAGCACTTTCTCTTTTTGTTTTTATAGCTTTGCGTTGTATATTTTTACATACATGTGAGTACTAACCCTCATGGTCCAAACCGAAAGTTCATCTTTAAAAGCAGAAATTGATAGTGTCTTTTTAATCAGGTTTCCATTATCCCACAAAGCATATGTAATTTCTTCTGTGCCTTCTACATCTTGCAGTTTTAAAACATGAAACGTAATTCCCTTAATCCCTGGACATAGTTTACATTCTTGTAAATAACATAAATCAGATGGCTCAGAACACATTGTTGCATTTATTATTTGTGACCGACTTTCATCCAACTCTGTGACGTTACTCCCTCTAAAATTAATTAAGCTCGTAAGAAATAAATCATAATTTGCGCAATAGATACAGAGACAAACTTCTTTGATGGGGCTAAGTAAGACATACTTTGGTCGCAAACTATAAAATTTCGATTTTCCAATTCTCAATTCTGGATAATCATTTTTAAATACTTTATACGTCTCTTTTAAACTTCGAGTAAGAAAACGCTTAACTTTTTTCTCTTTTTTATTGTTAACTTTAATTGTAACAACGTCACATTTATTAGGACTTTGTCTTGAACAATTAAAATCATCATTTAAATAATATTCCATAACAATTTTTTCCATGTTTTCATCAATCGGATGGCCTGAATATGCATCTGGTTCTGAATAAATTCCTTTTTCTTTAACAAGATTTCTCGATTTGTTGATCATATACATTGTTATTTCTGGAAATAAAGATAAAATTTCATGTTTTGTAAAGGATGAAGGTAGCAAAGTCAGAATTTTTATTTTTTCTGATACCGTAGAACACTTTTGCAAGGCTAGACCAAGATTTTGTATCCATTCTGTACAATGGCATACAGTTGATTCATTTGCTGTTATAGAAACGTCATAAACATTGTTCAACTTCACATCAAGGGTATTAGACAATGTTGAAAGTATTTTTTTTTCTTCTTTGTTACGTAATTTTCAATTGATTTTTCATGTATAAGATTTTTTCTTTTAAGAGGCGATACAGAACCTAAGAAAGATGTACTTATTTCATTATTAAATTCTTCAATGCGTTCTGGAGTACTTGGTAAAAAATCTTCATCTCTATCAACTACGTTATCGGTAACTTCATTATCCATTATAAATTCATTGTCAGTACTACTCACCAATTCTAAAGCACGATTGTAACAATGTTGACACAGATATGTAGAAGGTGTCAAAGGTAAATGAGGATAGAGGTGCTTCAATGGATGAGCAAGATTCTCAAGTTGTTTTAAACGTACGGAACTAGATTTGTAAATAATTTGTTTGTGTTTGTCTAAAAGTCTGCACATTTGATTCTCTCTGTTGAGTAATATTGAGACATCGTAGTTGAGTTGATAAGGTGTAAATATGTAATAATTTTCCAAAAGATGATGGTTTTAAATAAGACGAGATGTGTGATATATAGCAGAAACCGAACTTTTCTTTGTAAATGTTAAGTCAAACCATATCCATCTAGCGGACAAATGTACTAGTACATATACTCCTATAAGTAGGCGCACGTACATGTATATTACATACGCACAAAGATAAATACCTTTACATTGACTCTAATATCATTGACTATATATAAGCGTTAAGCGTGAAAATTTTGTTTGTGTGTTATCTCATTAGTGATCGCTATCCCAGGAAAAAAGTACCGAATCTCACAAATACGTCTAGCTAGGCATTACCGTCCTCTATCACGACAACAAAAATTGTGCAAAAAAAACATGGGGTTTTCGAGAAAAAGGCACTTCTCTAAAAAATGAATTTTTCAGTAAAAAGTGCATAGCTCGTGGATTTTTTATTTTTTTGAAAATGACATTAAGGCCGTTAAAGAGGGCTCAAAACTGAGTGAAATTATGTGTTACACGTTTAAAAGCTTGAAAAACTGCTGAAACAATAGCAGTCTGAAAATCACATTGAAAATTTTTTTTCTCAATGAAAGAATTTTCTCGGAATTTTTCGGTATCGCTGAACGCATGAAATTTTGATGAAACAAAAAAATAAAAAAACACGTGTAAAATATTTTTTCGAGTAGAACATAAATATTTTTATTTCAACCTGATAGGTGAAATGGGCATACGCGGGCTGTCTGATTTGAGATGGATTCGGCCTAAAAACAAATTATGAATAACTTTAATAACTTAAATAATCAATAATCTGTAGACATAACCTATAATATAAGTAATAAGCTCTTAATTACTAAATATTTTATATTCAATTTTTTAAAGTTTTTCTTATACAACTTATAGAAATATGTAATTATATAATTTCTTATGTATATGCAGAAAATGAATAAAACAAAAAGTGGGACGTGGAACATCAGCTCTTTACTATTATAATATTAAAATATAATAATATTAAATAATAAACATTTTTATTACTTTTGTATAGTGAAACTGTTTATAGTAATTATTATTATACTGCAAATAATGCTGAATCAATGACCATGCAATTACAAGTGGCAATCGCTAAAATAATTTCATGGCCATAATAAAATTTAACATCGAATGTGATATATGTTAAAATTCATTTAAATGTAAGAAATACTCTCTGACATGGAATTCTATTGCATCGTAAATTTATGTACACCTTCTATTACATATAAAGTGAAGGAATTATGTTAATCAACTATATGAAAGACAAAAATTTATTTGATATAAAGTTTTTCCGATATAATGTTATACTTTCAAAAAGTTTTAAGTTTTCTAGTTAACATATCATAAAAATTGCAGATTTATGAAAAAAACTCCAAATATTTAAATTTTCAATTTACTCTATAAGTTTTAGAACGATTACATATTTTGCTGTAAAAAAATATTTTTGTGTTCTAAGGCTAATTAGGAAAAAATAAAAAAAATTTGTTGAACTTTACATAATATTATGGCGACAATATCTATATAGCCGTAAGTCGATTCGTAATGAATAATGTAGGGTCTTATTCGTCGTCAAAGTATATCCAGTCGTAGACCACATATTAACCAATTAACCAATTAACCAATTCCTCTCAGCGTAGATTGCATAATTACCCGCACGCGTGCAGGCAAACTCGGTTTTGATTAAAAAAAAATAACCAATCCCTCTCAGCGTATAAGTAATAATTATCAGCACGCGTGCATGTAAACACGGTTTTGATTTTAAAAAAAATAACCAATCCCTCTCAGCGTGGATCGCATAATTGCCCGCACGCGTGCGTGTAAACTCGGTTTTGATTTAAAAAATTAACCAATCCCTCTCAGCGTAAAACTCATAATTTACCCACACGCTTGCGTAAAAGACTTGGTTTTGATTTAAAAAATTAACCAATCCCTCTCAGCGTAGATTGCATAATTACCCGCACGCATGCAGGCAAACTCGGTTTTGATTTCAAAAAAATAACCAATCCCTCTCAGCGTGGATCACATAATTACCCGCACGCGTGCGTGTAAACTCGGTTTAGATTTAAAAAAAATAACCAATCCCTCTCAGCATGGATCGCATAATTACCAGCACGCGTGCGTGTTAACTCGGTTTATATTTAAAAAAAATAACCAATCCCTCTCAGCGTGCATCGCATAATTACCAGCAATCGTGCGTGTTAACTGGGTTTTTACTTTAAAAAAATAACCAATCCCTCTCAGCATGGATCGCATAATTACCAGCACGCGTGCGTGTTAACTCAGTTTATATTTAAAAAAAATAACCAATCCCTCTCAGCGTGCATCGTATAATTACCAGCAATCGTGCGTGTTAACTCGGTTTTGATTTCAAAAAAATAACCAATCCCTCTCAGCGTGGATCGCATAATTACCCGCACGCGTGCGTGTAAACTCGGTTTAGATTTAAAAAAAATAACCAATCCCTCTCAGCGTTGAAGTAATAGTTACCAGCACGCGTGCGTGTAAACTCGGTTTTGATTTAAAAAATTAACCAATCCCTCTCAGCGTAGATTGCATAATTACCCGCACGCGTGCAGGCAAACTCGGTTTTGATTTAAAAAAAATAACCAATCTCTCTCAGCGTGGATCGCATAATTACCCGCACGCGTGCGTGTAAACTCGGTTTAGATTTTAAAAAAATAACCAATCGCTCTCAGCGTTGAAGTAATAATTACCAGCACGTTTGCGTAAAAGACTCGGTTTTGATTAAAAAAATTAACCAATCCCTCTCAGCGTGGATCGCATAATTGCCCGCACGCTTGCGTGTTGACTCGGTTTTTATTTTAAAAAAATAACCAATCCTTGTCAGCGTAGAACTCATAATTACCCACACGCGTGCCTGTAAACTCGGTTTTGATTTTAAAGAAATAACCAATCGCTCTCAGCGTGGATCGCATTATTACCCGCACGCGTCCGGAAGTGCAACGTCTTCTCGGACTTGATTGCACTCAAGTCCTACGTGTTTTCGGACTTGGGGGCAGTCAATTCTGGAAGTCCAACGTGTTTTCGAATTTTATGTGATCAAGTCCAGAAGTACGAAGTGTTTCTGGATTTTTTGAGGAATTTACTGTATCAGGGAATTAAGTACTCGCAATTCTGAACCGCAGTCGCATGCGTTTTGATTCGGTTTTCAATTATAAAAGATCCCACAAAGTTTAAAGTGCATAATGAGCAACTTTACGCGGGTAAAACTAGGTTTAATTGTAACAAAAATAACAATGTCTATCAATGTCCTAAACGTATAATTTTCTGAATAATTTAAAATAAAATAATCAACAGTGAGATAGAGGAAACGGTGATAAGAAAATTGTGTATAATAGTACTTTGTATGTAATGTATAGTGGTATAGTATATTGTGCAACAAGAGGCGAAATGAGCTATTCCTAGCGAGGGTGAGGTGTTCAGCACGAGTCGGAGTCGAGGGCGTTGAAGGCACCCGAGACAGAGACGAGTGTTGAAAACACCTCGCCCGAGTCTGAAATAGCTTTTCTTCCCGTGTTACACACCGTAATTGTTTTTAACGAAGGCAGGAAAGGTCCTTTTTTATGTTGTGAGTCGGAGAGAGGATTGGGCATTTTGAGTCGTACACAACAAAGTTGAAATTTTCATGTCTCACCTAAAACAAGTGAGAAATGGACATTTCTCACCTAAAACAGATGAGAAATAGCCATTTCTCACTAGTTTTTCATTTCTTTTTTAGGTGAGAAATGAATATTTCTCACTAGTTTTTCATTTCTCACCTGTTTTAGGTGAGAAATGGATATTTCTCACCACTTTCACCAAATACGCTCGAAATGCGAAATTTCCTCTCCTACTTTCTCACGAGAAAAAAAGCCCTATTTTATGCCTGAATTAAGAAAAATAAATTTGACTACTTATATACCGTATATGAACAGTGAAAATTAATTTATTTCATTAAAATAAAAATATTAAATTGAATTTTATGTATATTCCATTCCCTAATTTTAGTCAATTAATTAATCAATGAAATATTCATTCATTTTAATCTAATATTTTTGTTTTAATGAAATTATTCAGTATTACATATTGAAATACGGAATAAAAAATTGATTATCCAATCTTTTCGCCAGTGTATGTAAGTAAATATAATAATATTATGAACAAAAAAACAATCAATATTGATTCAAGTTGTATTTATATTTATGTAAATACAAAATTACATTCTAAAAAATTACATTCTAATAAATTTTTTTTTAAACAATATCTATTGTTTACATCTATTGTTTACATTCAGGACAAAACCAGTCTTGAGACGATTTAATTCTAGTGGTAATCTTCGCACACTTCTTGTGGAATCATGTCAGGCACATGTCGCATTGGTACTGTTCGCCACTAAGACGTTTGTTGCATACTTCGCACATCCATGCATCTGCTTTTTTAGACTTAGTTTCTTCAATTATAAATTTATAAGATTCATTAACTAAATACTTTTTCAAAACGTTCATTGTTACTCGTGTGTCTTTATACCAACAACGAAATTTTGCATTAACATTTATGTTATCTGGTATGATAACGTGCGAACCATTACAAATTTTATCAAGGAGATTACTCGGTATACATTTTTTTAATATAATGTAACATTTCTCAGCCTCAATCATTTTCTCATATTTTTGGAACCCGTCAGGTTTTTTCGACAACGCAATTGGTGATGAATTGTTATCTTTTTTTTAAAGTTTTGGCAACGAACAACCTTTAATTAAATTACTATTTTTACGACGGGTGCCGATAGCAGTTAACACTGAACCTTTTGGTCGGCCTTTGGTGTTTCGATTTGGTATCATTTGTACAGTATTAAAATTATTTTTATTTGTACTTTTAGATAAATTCTCTTTATCGCTTTCAGCAACAGTTAAGTTTACATTAAAATTTGCGCTAGACGTTTTAGTACAATTAGTACTATTATCACAATTGTCACTCGTTGTAACATTAAGATTACACGTTGTATCCTTAGCAACTACATTAGTATTTAAAGTAACAAAAGCATTTGATATTTCAATTGGAATATCACGAGTTTTAGATAAATTCTCTTTCTGTATGTCTACAGTATTACAATTTAAACTATTATCAATAGTTACATTATTACAAATATTGTCAGCTGTAGAACCCATAGTAACATTGGCAATTTTGTTAGCAACTACCTCAATATTAGAATTACTTTTTTCTTTCGATTCTTTTGGTCGGCCTTTGGTGTTTCGAGTTGGTATCATTTGTACAGTATTAAAATTATTTTTATTTGTACTTTTAGATAAATTCTCTTTATCACTTTTGGCAACAGCTAAGTTTACATTAAAATTATTGCTAGACGTATTAGTACATTTAGTACTATTATCACAATTGTCACTCGCTGTAACATTAAAATTACATGTTGTATCCTCAGCAACTACCCCACATAGCATGAAAGCTTCCTGGAAGTTTTATGAAAGCTTCCAAGAAAGCTTCGGAATCTTACAGGAAGCTTACATGGAAGATTCCTGAAAGCTCAAAATGTCCGCCCTTTTTTCTCACAAAAAGCTTTCAGGAAAGATTCTATTAATCTTCCCAGAAAGCTTTCCGGGATCTTTCATCAAACTTTTAAAAGAGTAACTGGTAGCTTTGTGAAAGATTTGTCAATCTTTATGGAAGCTTTCTTGAAAGAATACGGTAAGTTTACAGACAATCTTTCAGCAAGACTTTAGTAAGGTAGCTGTAAAGATCCTTGTAAGGTTTTTGATAGATTTATTGAAATCTTTCAGAAAGCTTACATGAAAGATTCCTGTAAGCTTAAAATTCCGCCCAATTCTTTCTCGAAAGGATACGGTAAGTTTACAGAAAATCTTCCAATAAGACTTTAGTAAGGTAGCTGTAAAGATCCTTGTAAGGTTTTTGATAGATTTATTGAAATCTTTCAGAAAGCTTACATAAAAGATTCCTGTAAGCTTAAAATTCTGCCCAATTTACTGGCAAAAGCTTTAAAAAAAATCTATTAATATTTCCGGAAAACTTTCCAGGACCTTTCATCAAGTTTTTAAAAGAGTAACTGGAAGCTTTGTGAAAGATTTGTCAATCTTTCAGAAAGATTTGTCAATCTTTCAGAAAGATTCTACGAAACATTCTAGTAAATCTTTCAAGAAACCTTTCACGAACCTTTTTTCAAGTTCCAGAAAGATTACTTTGGAACTTAAAGCCATACATATTACATACTCTAAAGTATAACTATTACAATTCTCGCATATTATTTAGAATTTATTACTATATTAATCGCAATTTTTTCATCGCAGAAAAAATTTTACATAAAATTTTTTGACCTAACTGGGAATCGAACCTACAACCCTTGGGTTACTACGCGCGCATGCTATCCGTTACGCTATCGCTCGCTTGAAGGAGTTGGAACATTTTCATCCAAATAAGGTGCACTATCTACGATTATTCAATTGTTATTAAATAATATCATACATACATACCTAACATACATGTTATTATTTCGATTATATTCATCTAAAATATTAATGGCTTTAAAATAGCCATGTAAAATACCGAAATGATACCTACCTTACCGGCACCTAAGTTTTATTTTTTTTATCGTATTTAAACAAAAATTTCAGAGAAAAGCGCTCTTTTACGGAAATCCAACGCTTTTTCCTAAAGTTTGTGTTTAGATATAATAAAAAAAATAAAATTTTGGTGCCGATAAGCTAGGGATCTACGTTTGAGTTGAACATGGCCTCAAAGTTAAAACGGTATTATAAAATCAAGTTTCAATTAAAACATTATAAAATCAATTATAAATGTATTAAAATATTATCAAATTTACTTTATTTATATTTGCTTATATTCTATATGTTTAATATAAATGGATAAAGAAATTTTTCAATTCATTAAAAAAGCATAATTTTGTTCTAAGTTGATGAAATCTTCAAATCTATATTTTCAACTCAAAAATAACTTCAAAATAGTCTCAAAAGAGATGAAAAGAGAGGGGATTAAACATATTGCAAGAATATGTGTTTATATTAGATGCATCTTTAAGGGGGCTAGACACCTTTTTTCTCTGAAATAAGAAGTCACATTTTAATACATAAATGTAAACTAATTATTTCATACTTTTTACATGTAAAAGTGGGTATATTTACCTTACCTTAAAACTTTCTCCGATGGGCCTTTTATATGGTCCAGAACCGTAGTCATCGATGAAACAAGTTTTTTCACTAACCGTAAGCTTTGAAATTTTCCTGTGGATGGATTGACTTCAGATTTGAACTAAATTACTCCTGAATAGTATAATTCTCATATGAGTGTTGGGATTTAGGATTAAATGTCGGAAAAAATTTTTACATCAGAAAAATTATGAAAAAATATAAAAAATTTTAAAAAATTAAAAAAAAACTCTTGAAAAACAGCACAATTTTTTTTTTCTCATTAGATCAAAAATCCCTACACTCATATGAGAATTATACTATTCAGGAGTAATTTAGTTCAAATCTGAAGTCAATCCATCCACAGGAAAATTTCAAAGCTTACGGTTAGTGAAAAAACTTGTTTCATCGATGACTATGGTTCTGGACCATATAAAAGGCCCATCGGAGAAAGTTTTAAGGTAAGGTAAATATACCCACTTTTATATGTAAAAAGTATGAAATAATTAGTTTACATTTATGTATTAAAATGTGACTTCTTATTTCAGAGAAAAAAGGTGTCTAGCCCCCTTAAGATGAAATGGCGAAAAAGTTATTTACAATTCATATAACTATTATGTATTTAGAAAAAGTTGTTACTTTTTCAAATCACATTTTTAAGACCAAAATAACTCGTGAGTAGTTATAAATACATAATTTATAATGAAATTAACTGTACTTTAAGAATATCGGTATCCATTTTCTATACCTGAAGAACCAATTAAAAAGAAAATTATTTCTGAAACAAAAAATTTTGGCAAAATTGTTATTTTATCAAAATAAGACCTTATTGTCATTCATTTGACTCCAAAATTTAATCAGTTCTGAGTTAAGACATACGTAAGATGCATGCAAAAGTTCAGCTCATTACGTCTATCCGTTCAAGAGTTATGCCGGGGACAAAATTTCGTTTCATAAATTCATACATACATACATTTTTTTAAAACCTATTATTCTGACTCAGAAAGCTCAAAAACATCGAAATTCATCAAAATCTCTGTTTTGAAAATTTTCACTATTACAACGCTTTCTCTTTGAGAAATAAATATAGTGTCAATAGGGAGAAATAAAATTCGTATACTGAATATATTTTAACACTCCGTGCGCAAAGCTCGACTTCGCACACGCTCAAATAAAAAGCATATGCTAAATCAAGCTTTGTACACATCGTATACAAAAATACGGTTCGATACGCGAGCGAGAAGGTGATTTTAACCTTGTGTGACCTTTTCACCCTAGCTTCGCTCAGGTGCAAACGTCCACACTAGGATAAAATCACTTTGACGCACTAGCATCGAAATTTATCTGTATTATTTTGACTCTCCGTGCGCAAAGCGCGATTTCGCGCACGCTTGTTTTTTGAATGAAAAAGCATACGCTAAATCAAGCTTTGTACACATCGTGTCAAAAGATACTGTTCGATACACAAGCGAAAAGGTGCACGCGTTAGTATCAAACTGTACTATTTCTAAACAAAGAAAATATTAACTTTAATTATTAATTTTAAACATTCATTTGGAAAAACACGTCTTCCTTTTATGCAAATACAATACTCAGAATTCATTTGGCAATTCTTATGAGAGTACTATTATGAGAGATAATTGTTGAAAAATTGGATCAAAATGACAAAAATGCAGATTCCTACTTATCAACATTAAAATTATTTTTAATTAAAAAGTTTTTAAACAGTTTTTTGGAAAACCACAATTTTAACGCCCTCCTTATATTTAAATACTATACATAGAATTATTTTATAGCCATTCTATTATAATTTTGATAAAGTATACTCGTTGGAAGATGATGTCGGTATCCAACATCTCCTTAAAGCATTCATTTTTGGAATATTTTATTAAGGGTTCCCGAAATCTTTCTAAAGCTTTCACGAAATGTTGCTCAGTTGCATAGGTGGAATTTTTTGTTATTCCATTAAACTTACGGCAAGCTTTCGCGGAACCTTACCAGAATATGTTACGGTTCCAGTAATCTTTGACTTATTGTCACTGCAATCTTTTATGAAAGGTTCTATTTATGTTGAGTAGAATCTTCCCTGGGGGTATTCATAAATCTTTTTTAAAAGTTTTTCGGAAGATTTGCAATGAATGTTATAGTTCGATCTTTCAGTAAGCTTACTGTAACCCTTCTGGTTACCTTTCATGATAGATTCCAGTACTCATGAATCTTTCTCAAAAATTTTTCAGAAGATTTGCAATTTATGTTCCAGTTTATCTTTCAGTAAGCTTACTGTTACCTTTCTAGTTATCTTCCATGAAAAATTCAAGTATCTGTTATTAGAATGTTTCATGGAAGATTCTGGAAACCTTTCAAAAGCTTTCATGGCATGTTACTGAATCGCACATTTGGAATTTTTTTGTCTGGTTCCACAAAACTTACGGGAAGCTTTCATGAACATTGCAAGGCAACGCGACTGGGGAGTTTCGCCGGAACCTTCCATTAGGCTTTTCCATTATTTTTCGGTAATCATGCTAACTGCAATCTTTCATGCAAGATTTTATTGATGTTTAGTAGAATCTTCCCTGAAAGTATTCAGTAATCTCTTTCAAAAGGCTTTTGGAAGATTTTTAATCAATTTTCCAGTTGAATCTTTCAGTAAGCTTACTGTAACCTTTCTATTTATCTTTCATGAAAGATTCCAGTATCAATTCTGAGAATGTTTCATGTAAGGTTCCGGAACCCTTTCAAAAGCTTTCATTGTATATGGTCGAGTCTTATAGTTCGAATCTTTTTTGTTGATTCCGTTAAACTTACGCGAAGCTTCCGTGTAACATTGGAAGGTAACGCTACTGGAAAGTTCCGTGGGAACCTTCCATTAAGCTTTACGCATTCTTTTTCGATAATCTTTTATTCATGCTCACTGCAATCTTTCATGGCAGATTTCATTTAGGTATAATGGAATCTTCCCTGAAAGTATTTATAAATCTTTTTAAAAAGGTTTTTGGAAAATTTGAAATCAATGTTCCAGTTTAATCTTTCAGAAAGCTTACTGTAACCTTTATAGTTCTCTTTCATGAAAGATTCCAGTATCAATTATTAGAATGTTACATGAAAGATTCTGTCAGCTTTTCAAAAGCTTTCGTGTAATGTTACTCTGGTGAATAGTTAGAATCATTTGGTTGTTTTTGCGAATCTTACGGGAAGCTTTCGTGGAACATTGCAACGTAACGCTACTGGCTTTACGCATTATTTTTCGGTAATCTTTTATTCATGCTTACTGCAATCTTTCATGAGAAGTTCCATTTTTGTTTAGTCGAATGTTCCCGGAACGCATTCATCAATCTTTCTCAAAAGTTTTTCGGAAGATTTGCAAGAAATGTTCCTGTTCAATCTTTCAGTAAGCTTACTGTAATCTTTCTAGTTATCTTTCATGGAAGACTCCAGTATCGATTCTTAGAATGTTTCATGGTGGATGTCGGTAACCTTTCAAAAACTTTCATGGCATGTTACGGAATCGCATAGCTGGAATTTTTTTGGTTGGTTTCCAAAAACTTACGGCAAGCTTTCGTGGAGCATTGCAAGGTAACGCTACTGGTAAGTTTTGCCGGAACCTTCCTTTAAGCTCTTTGCATTATTTTTCGGTAATCTTTCATTCATGCTTACTGACACCTTTCATGAAAGGTTCTATTTATGTTCAGTGGAATCTTTACTGCAAGGATTTGGGAATCTCCTTTGCAATCTTAGCGTAAGCTTTCAACAAAGATAACGGTGTAATCTTCCCAAAAGCTTGCCGTAATATTGTTTCCTTTCGTGAAGGATTCCTGGATTGATCCCTGCAAGGTCTTGGGAATCTCTTTTGCAATATTAGCGTAAGCTTTCAGCAAAGATAACAGTGTAATCTTTCTAAAAACTTACTGTAATATTGCTGTTTCCTTTCGTGAAAGATTCCTGAATTGATTCCTGAAATATTTCACGTAAGATTCCCGTAGGCTTTCCAGAAGCTTACGTGTAATATTCGTCGAAAGGACATTTGGCAATCTTGATTGTAATATTGCTTTAACATTCCGGGAAGCTTACAAGAAAGCTTACAATGAAATCTATCTGAAAGTTTCAGTTATCTTTTAGAAAGGTTGAGGAAAGCTTCCATTGGAATATTTCTTGAATATTTCACTGGGAAGCTTTCATGCTATGTGCAGAAAGATTTCAGTATCGATTCTTAGAATTTTTCATCGTGGGTGTCAGCAAGCTTTCAAAAACATTAATGGAATGTTACGGAATCTCATAGTTGGAATTTTTTGGTTGGTTTCCGAAGATGTACCAGAAGCTTTCGTAGAACATTGCTAGGTAATGCTACTGGAATGTTTCGTGGGAACCTTCCATTAAGTTTTTCGCATTATTTTTCGGTAATGTTGCATTCATGCTTATTGCAATCTTTCATGAAAGGTTCCATTTATGTTTAGTGCAATCTTTCCTGAAAGTATTCATCAATCTTTTTCAAAAGTTTTTCGGAAGATTTGCAAGAAATGTACCAGTTCAATCTTTCAGTAAGCTTACTTTAACCTTTCTAGTTATCTTTCATGAAAAATTCCAGTATCGATTCTTAGAATGGTTCATGGTCGATGTTGGCAACCTTTCAAAAACTTTCATGGAATGTTACGGAATCGCATAGTTGGAATTTTTTCGGTTGGTTCGCTTAAACTTACGGGAAGCTTTTGTGGAGCATTGGAAGGTAACGCTACTGGAATGTTTCACGGGAACCTTCCATTAAGTTTTTCGCATTATTTTTCGATAATATTGCAATCATGCTTATTGCAATCTTTCATGAAAGGTTCTATTTATGTTTAGTGGATTTTTTCCTGCAAGTATTTGGGAATCTCTTTGGTAATCTTAGCTTAAACTTTCAAGAAAGATAACAGTGTCATCTTCCCGAAAGTTTACCGTAATATTGTTGTTTCCTTTTGTGAACGATTCCTGTATTGATACCTGCAAGGATTTGCGAATCTCTTTTGCAATCTTACAGTAAGCTTTCAACAAAGGTAACAGTCTAATCTTCCCAAAAGCTTACTGTAATATTGTAGTTTCATTTCGTGAAAGATTCCTGTATCAATCCCTGCAAGGATTTGGTAATCTTTTCTGCAATCTTAGCGTAAGCTTTCAACAAAGATAACATATAATCTTTCCAAAAGCTTACTGTAATATTGCTGTTTCCTTTTTTGAAAGATTCCTGTATTGATCCCTGCAAGGATTTGGGAAGCTCTTTTTCAATCTTAGCGTTAGCTTTCAACAAAGATAAAAGTGTAATATTTCCAAAAGCTTCCTGTAATATTACATTTTCCTTTCGTGAAAGATTCCTGTATTGATCCCTGCAAGGATTTGGGAATCTCTTTGGTAATCTTAGCGTAAGCTTTCAAAAAAGATAACAGTGTAATCTTTCTAAAAACTTACCGTAATATCGCTGTTTCCTTTTGTGAACGATTCCTGTATTGATCCCTGCAAGCATTTGGGAATCTCTTTTGCAAACTTACAGTAAGCTTTCAACAAAGGTAACAGTCTAATCTTCCCGAAAGCTTACTGTAATATTGTAGTTTCCTTTCGTGAAAGATTCCTGTATTGATCCCTGCAAGGATTTGGTAATATTTTCTGCAATCTTAGCGTAAGCTTTCAACTATGATAACAGTATAATCTTCCCAAAAGCTTACTGTAATATTGCTGTTTTCTTTTTTGAAAGATCCCTGTATTGATCCCTGCAAGGATTTGGGAAGCTCTTTTTCAATCTTAGCGTTAGCTTTCAACAAAGATAACAGTGTAATATTCCCAAAAGCTTACTGTAATATTGCATTTTCCTTTCGTGAAAGATTCCTGTATTGATCCCTGCAAGGATTTGGGAATCTCTTTGGTAATCTTAGCGTAAGCTTTCAAAAAAGATAACAGTGTAATCTTTCTAAAAGCTTACTGTAATATTGCTGTTTCCTTTCGTGAATGATTCCTGTATTGATTCATGGAATATTTCACGTAAGATTCCCGTAAGCTTTCTAGAAGCTTTCATGTAATATTCGTCGAAAGGACATTTAGCAATCTTGATTGTAATATTGCTTTAACCTTCCGGGAAGCTTACAAGAAACCTTACAATGGAATCTACCTGAAAGTTTCAATTATCTTTTAAAAAGGTTGATGAAAGCTTCCATTGGAATATTTCTTGAATCTTTCACTGGGAAGCTTTCATGCTATGTGGGACATTAGTATTTACAGTAACAAAAGCATTTGATATTTCAATTGGAATATCACGAGTTTTAGATAAATTCTCCTTCTCTATGTCTACAGCATTACAATTGAAACTATTATCAGTCGTTACATTATTACAAATATTGTCAGTTGCAGAACCCATAGCAACATTGGCAATTTTGTTACCAACCACCTCAATATTATAATCACTTTTTTCTTTCGATTCTAAATTAACATTACGATTGTTTACATCAACATTAGGCATACTCTCTTCCTGAGAAATACTCGGACTACAATATGCAGAACGTAAGAGTCTTTGGTTGTGTTTGAAATAATGGACAGTTCATCGCTCTGCATACAAATCATAAAAAAGTGATAAGCCTTTGAGAGACCGTATCATAAAAATGTGCCTACATGGCAAGTGCATTGAAGTAAATTCTTTATAATCACATTTCGAAATAGATACCTTTCTAGCAATATTTGTAGAATGAATCTCAAAATTTTCGTGATTAGTTTCAACGATTTTTGAGTTTTCATCGTGACGCATTTTGTCATACTCATCTTTAAGCTTACAAAAAGCATATCTGGTGAGTTTGGATTTGTATTCATCTAAATCATCGTAATTCAAACGCAGTACAGATTTTCTCATAATACAATCTGATGAAACACCATCACGTTTTACCTGGTGCAGTTCCATAAATAGGAAAAACTTACAAATTCTAAAAAATATTTATCTGTTCCAACTTTGTCTTTGATTTTCGCATTTAATGATTCTAGCCGGTTGTTAGTATCATTAAGTAGATTCATGCAATTGAGAGCATAATACACCCATTCATCTTTGATAGAATTCCAGTTATTATCAAAATAGTCGATTACAGTCTGCGGTGCAACGGATTGAAACTCTTCGTACACCTTATTATATTGTTCCTCCGATTTACTATAAACCATTTTTTGCATGAGTTCGAGAGATAATGTCTTTTCTTTTTCGGTTATCTTCATATTTACATTATAGACGGCATTTCTCATTGCCTTCTGCACTTGAAATAAACATATATACATCGGGACTTGTAATATGTCTTTGATAACCTTTCTTCCAACTAAGTCTTTATCTCCCATCACGCATTTTATTTTTTGACATGCTTCTACGTGTGCCTGTTTGAAACATGTAATTAGCCATTTATACACATATTCTGTTTCATTCGTAACCACACCGACTGAAACAATTTCTGTCTGTCCCATCCCATCGACAACTGCCATTAAAATAACGGTATACCCGTTTTTTAAAAGTTTATATGTACCGCCTATAAACAATACTTCCGGCCACGCATTAAATGAAATTGCCATACCATTGTTGTAGAAAAAAATTGCCTTGAAGACATTATCGTCGTCAATCAAAATTTCATATGATGCATCTAAAACAAAGATAATATGAATTTGATATTATTATTATTATTATTAATATAAAAAATCAAGAAATTAGTATAACATTAAAATAATACAGGAAAACGTAACTTACGGTTCTTCTCAAGGGCTTTAACAACGTCGGTTAAACTATCTTTTTTTTTGTTCAGCTTTTACATATTGATCTAAGTTAGAAATATCTTTTAAAGTAGGCCTATTACCCATAGTTGACAATTTTTGGATGAGTTGCATTTTGTTATATGCGAGTTTCAGAGATTGGATTGCCAAATCTTTTTGCGCCTGGTTTAATTTTCTATTCTCAGATAGATGGTGGTTGAAATTCTGAAAAGTAAAATATAAAATTACATAATAAAATATTTTTAATTGAAAACCAGATTAAAAACATGAAAAGGAGGAAATATACATTTTCTATTGAATCCATTATAAAATAAGGCAATCCGATAAGTATTTTAAAAAATATAATAAAAGCCATTTCATAGTTTGTTAATAGTACATTACGATACGTGTGACTTGAGTGGTCCATTATTGCACGTCGTGCAGTGGATCACTTGAGTCATGAATACCGTATACTATTTTATAGTCAGTTGACCTACATCCGCTGCCACACCTTTTTGTACTTTAAGCAGTCCATTAGTACATCGTGCATTAGCGTCCGAGCGTAAGCGAGGGCGATAAGCAAGGTGCAATAATCGGCTACTTAAGTCACATATAGGCGAGACCTAAGTGTGGATTTAGGTCACACCGTGATATAAATTATAATTAAAATATGAGCTTCGTACTTTTGATGTTTTAATTACGTAAAATTTGTTAACCAATTCACCTTGAATTCTGCATGACCTTCATGATCCACAGCATTAACAATCTCGTAATAGAGACCATCTCCTGCTAATTTAAAAGTTATTGAACCTGGGCATTCAAGTCTCCGTGAACTGAAATAGTATTGATAAACATTAGTTAAAAAAGTTAAAAACAAAAACAAAAAAGTTCAAATATACTAACAATGTTTGACGTATTCCTTTACTCACTGACTTGCGTGTTTGACCATGGATGCAATCATAGCGCACACTATAGTAATTTAGATCACCATTAGCACATGTCCTGTTAAAAGATTTTAATTTTGTTTTTGGTTGAGAATCTCTCTTTTAATAATTCTCTTTTGTTGTGCTCTGCAAATCATTTAAGAAATCGGACAATTCTTTATCAGATTTCAAACGAACCTTTCCCACTAAGGTACTTAGGGGGGACTGGAAAAATCAGCCATCTTTACTTCCTGAAAATAAATGACAAAATAAACATTTTAATCTTCTTTTCGAAAGAAAAAATTGCTCAGATTTCGTGTGCTTCCCATTACTGTTTATAAACCCGATTTACTGTATGCTAATAGTTTTGTGATAATAATGAAAATTATTTAATATAGCTAAACATCCTTGTGCAATTGAGAAACGGATAGTTAAATTGCTCATAAATAAAACTATTCTAAAACAATAATTTTTCATTTTAAACATTCTATAATGAGCGTTAATACAAGAATTATAACATAATAAGTAATTTTCTACTAGGTGGACATTTTCTAATTGCAATAAAATTTTCATGTTTAAATATTAACAAATTAATGTTAATAATAAATTGCGAGTGGATAAAAAACCTGTATTACATAATAATTATGCCATCTTCTTGGCCTTACCGATATCGAAAACAATCTTGTCTCGTCCGTGCGTGTGATTCTCGTATATCTCGAATGCTAAGTCCTCAATATTGTTGGGGAAACAAAAGCTTATGAGAGCTGCTTCAGCAACCCGTGGTTTACGAGATGCCACTGCGTGCAGTTGAAAATTAGTTTAGATAACACAAGCCAGTTGTGCACGCGCCTTTGGTACTTGTAAATCCTTGCAGGTAACTGAAAGAAATTTAAAAAATAAACATTTTCATCTTTTTTTTAAAGGAAAAATTGCTCAGATATCGTGTGCTTCCCGTTAATGTTTATAAACCCGATTTACTGTATGCTAATAGTTTCGTGATAATAATGAGAATTATTTAATATAGCTAAACATCCTTGTGCAATTGAGAAACGGATAGTTAAATTGCTCATAAATAAAACTATTCTAAAACAATAATTTTTCATTTTAAACATTCTATAATGAGCGTTAATACAAGAATAAATAATAATAAATTGCGAGTGGATAAAAAAACCTGTATTACATAATAATTATGCCATCTTCTTGGCCTTACCGATATCAAAAACAATTTTGTCTCGTCCGTGCGTGTGATTCTCGTATACCTCGAATGCTTAGTCCTCAATTTTGTTGGGGAAACAAAAGCTTATGAGAATTGCTTCAGCAACCCGTGGTTTACGAGATACCACTGCGTGTAGTCGAACGTTAGTTTAGATAACACAAGCCAGTTATGCACGCACCTTTGGTACTTGTAAATCCTTGCTCGGAACTGAAAATAAATGACAAAATCAATAAATGTTAACCCACTTTATTACACTCTGCACACGAGCCGACTGGAGGCGTTCGCGTAAGATATTTGATTCACATGTAAAACTCGCACAAATCTGATACAATCCCAGTTTCGACAGTTTTTGCGGAGTTCACGAAAAATAGTTATTAGCAGTGATAAACGAATTTTTCACAGAAGTTATATAATTCAGCGCGCGCATGTTTCACGTAAATACAAGGACGTCCTCTATGTCACGCTCGAATGTTATTGTTGTTCAACGGCCGCCAGTATTCTCGGAATGTTGGATGTAAAGTAGCATAGCGTCAAACTTTGCCAATGGTGATTATTGTAAAAAATATGAAAAGTTTAATAACGTCTCTTCCTTGGTTTTCCACCGAGACATCATCTACATCAATAATAATTTTTTCCCAGCCCGTAATTCTTACGGACTCCGATAATCGTGTCGTGAAAACCGATAGATCGAACGTTATAAACAGATGTTTCCCACGCGATTAATTACATTGTATGACTTACCTTATATCTACCTAATCCTTCAATGGCTCGTCAAGCACTAACAAAAGAGCACGCAAGCGCCGAGCGACAGCATTGCAGCGCCAGCCCTCCTCCCTTCGAGGTAAGGTGCGAGACGGAGAGGGGATGTTGGTGAGGCGGGCGGCAGAGGAGGGACATAGGCGAAGTGAAGAGACGAAAAACATCGTTGATCTTGGGAGCCAAACAATTATGCGAAATAGGGATTCGCGCGGGCCGTCGTAGTAAAGTATCTGTACCATTGCTCTTGTTCGTACCCGAATTATTTTGCGGAATGAAAATTAGGATGGGGAGTAAGCACCGGCGAGAAGTGACCCACGCTTCGCGCGGTCCCTCAATATTCAGTGTATATCGCAGAATTGACTGAACGATTAAGCAAAAATTTCGACATTTTTTAAAGAAAATCCACACCTCCCATGGTGGAGATCGAAAATGTATATATAATCATAAAAAAGTAAATGATGTACATATAAACATAAATCGTATGTAAATGTAAATAAGTGTATGTAAATGTGGTAATTGGAAGACGAATTTACATTTATTTATATTTATATATATGTTTTATTACAGAAGCTTATGTTTCGAAATTTAGATATGCAAATATATTTTTTAATGTCATAAATAATGAAATTTAATAAATGTAAATACATTTTTTTATAGCGCAAATTGAAAAAGACTAGAAGTTCAGCGCGCTACGCGCGCCTATCTATTATCTTTCTCTCTCTTACACGACGCCATGACACTTATACATCATGAGTTGCGCGCGCAATACAGCGTAACATTTCAATCTCTTTTTTATATAGAGGGATGTAAAAAGATTAATGTTAGTGTATATAAATGTATATAAATCTAAACAACCGCTACCAATTCATTAGCAATTATTATTAATTTATTATAAACTACAATCCCCGAACTAGTTATTTTTCTAGTACATCGATTGTTTGATTGTTTAAATCAATATATAGATTAATAATTGTTATTCATCATCGTGCATATCTTTTACAAAGAGGGATATTATATAGAGGGATGTAAAAAGATTAATGTTAGTCTATATAAATGTATATAAATCTAAACAACCACTACCAATTCATTAGCAATTATTATTAATTTATTATAAACTACAATCCCCGAACTAGTTATTTTTCTAGTACATCGATTGTTTGATTGTTTAAATCAATATATAGATTAATAATTGTTATTCATCATCGTGCATATCTTTTACAAAAAAAAAAAAAAACAATGCGAAAGATTTTGAAAAGAGATAAAAAAACATATGTGCCAAAAATGGCACTATTAATACTTTTCGATATTTTAATTTTCTACATTATATAAAAATATTAAAATGATAGTTCTCGAAAATGTAGATAATCACTTGAAATTTTAACACAATATTGTCCCCAACAAATGTAATAAGTGGTTCAAATTTCAAGTCGATAAATTAAAAATTTATTTCGAAAATAATTATAGAAGTTTAAACCATATTTTCTCGAATAATAAATGACAGACTCAAGATAATTTCACTTTTAAACAAAGAAATTGTAGGTAATTTGACGACCTTTCAAAAAATTTTTATTATATTAAGTAACACTTACCAAAACTTGAAAAAACAAAAAATTCAAAATCGCTTTTTGGTTATAAAACAAAAGAAAAACGAAAAAAATGAAAAAATAGGTTACGCTATCTCTACTCTCCTTCGAAACGAAAAGAATAAGCTTTGTCCAATGAAAATCGGTCAATTTGTTCAAAATTTATCGCTGGTACACACACACACACACACACACACACACACACACACACACACACACACACACACACACACACGCGCGCGCGCGCGCGCACGCGCGCGCGCACGCACGCACGCACGCACACACACACACACAGACACGAAAATTTGTGTGCTCAAAAACAACGGATTTTTGTGCAAATGTCTTAAACCATTACAAAGCTTCGTCTTTGAGGAAGCAAAAATTTTAAATTAACTCACTAATGGCACTAACGCAATGATCTGAAGTTAGCCACATGAGACATGATTTTCACTAGCATGAAAAATTCCCTAGCCCGATTCTTACGTGTACGTCACGTCTGCGATCTGACGTACATATCTTGCTAAACATACGTCAGGTGCGCAATATATAGGTACAATCTGCCATACAAATAAGGAAAATCTGACCTGTAATTTTTTTAAGAAGAAAAAAATAGTCAAGGATTGACGTTTGACTAAAGAAATAATAGTCTCTTCCATGACAGACTTTCAAAACAGAGGTTTTTACGTGTCTCAAGCAGTTTATTTTGTTATTGTACGTCAGATCTGACGTACGTTTAGCAGAGGCGTTTTTTAATCACTATGTTATTTGTTATCTATAACATTTGATTATATGTGCACTTCATGCAACACATCATACCGGTATTTTATTTTATTTAACACAAAACACTGATTACATGCCATTTTTTAATCACTATGTTATTTGTTATCAATAAAATTTGATTATATATGCACTTCATGCAACACATCATATTGGTATTTTATTTTATTTATTACACAAAACACTGATTAGATGTCATTTTCTAATAATCACAACATTTTTATTATTAATATAATTTTCAACTAGATAGACGAACTATGAAAATCACAATTTTCTTTTCTTATTTTGAAAAACTTACTTCAAAACATAATACTTCTTTCGTACTTTGAGTCCAATACTGTCTAAATAAACATCTTAGTTGTTGTTTGTTTTATGTGTGATTCATTGAAAGCAATGAAACTGTCATTTTCTTCATTGACATCCACGTACTCTATTTGCCCTGTCAAATATGAAGACAAATTTTTAACATTCTTCTAAAATTATAACTCATATGAAAAATTTTCATGTTAAGAATATATAGATATACATCTTGAAAAATATTGTGTCGTAAATAGTATTTGCCTGCTCTTCCATAATAATATTGGTTTGGTTTTTCTTTCTTGAGTAGTACTATATTCTTACTATCTTCTTTAATATAAATTATTCTATTCTTAAGCGTCTGTTCTTGTATTAAAATAACTTTTTCTTGTCCATTAATAATAAAATAACCACCAGGGTCATGAGGGCACTCGTTCATTTTTGCTAATTCAAAATTAGATTTTTCAGACAGTACACAATTAGAACTCAACATTATTGGCTATATTACATATATCTCCATATTTCCAAAATGAGTCGAAAAAATCTTCTGGTATAATATCTGTAAGATAATAATTAATGAATTCTTCTTTGTTAAAAAATATTTTTTACTTTATCTATTTACTTGGTAATATAATTATATTTTCTGATATACTCTGTAAGAATAAAAACAAGATTTCACCAAGTAATAATACTTATTATAAACTTTATTGATTTATAACTTGATAATAAAAGTTTGCTACTTATCTGATTATAATATATTGCTATTGCCCATTGATATTCACAGCTGCTTACATAGGTTATTTTCCAATCCATTTGAAGATTTAAAAATTTCTTGAGACTCATGGACATACCGAAGATTCGGTTAGCCTACTCTACTTTTTCGATGAACTTGAATAATTAATAATAATTAATGAACTCTTCTTTGTTAAAAACTATTTTTTAACAGTGATCGATTTACTTGGTAATAATCCTTACATTTTCTGATATACTCTGTAAAAATAAAAACAAGATTTCACAAAGTAACAATACTTATTATAAACTTTATTGATTTATAACTTTATAATAAAAGTTTGCTACTTATCTGATTATAACATATTGCTATTGCCCATTGATATTCACAGCTGCTTATATATGTTATATTTTTCCAATCAAATCCATTCCAATTCATCCAAAATGAAATAATCTGTATATGTATGTGTATATATATATATAATAAGTACTTATCTAACTAATAAAAGTTATTTTCCCCGTTGATTGATACACATAATTCTTCTCATAATTAGTTGATTTCTTGAGATCTTTGAAATATATTATTATTAACTAACTCACTAAATGATAACATTTGTATATAAAAATACTGACATGTTATATGTAAGGTTAGGCGTCGACCAGATACGGGTGTGTGTAAGTACTATATATATAAATATATATAGATATACAAGCGTAAAATAGACGACAACCGGAAGTGTCGTAAGAGCTGCAAACCGGATATCTGAACAAGGAGAAGAAAAGTTCGGAAAGGAAACAGCACATAAAAAAATTCAGCTCTCTATATCTTTTGAACGAGATAATATTTTTAAATAAAATCTTTTGATTTGAGTAGAGTAATGAAATGGCTTTCGATTAAGAGGGATTTGTTATATAGTAAAAACTAACGCAATATACGCAAAAGCGCATTGAATTTTTTGTACACCCATTTCAATGTATATGTAGCACGGGTACTCCTTTAGGCTTCTTCTATACTTGCCTTCGGAGCGCTCCTGCGCTCCTTGATATAGATATATTTATATGAAATGCCGCTTTTGGCGATTATATAATTGACGAAATGTCGCTCTTGGCGAGTTTGTGACGCTTTTGACGAGCTCGTCATAACAGCAAAGATACCGGAGACCACTTTTGGCGAGTTTTATTAATACCTCAGCCCCAGAGAGGGATATTATTTCTTTAGTCAAGCATAGGAGACTCTGGCTGAAAAAACTATAGCTCGCCAAAACGGTTCACCCACATACTTATATATATATATATATATATATATATATATATATATATATATATATATATACTAGGGGGACTTCGCCCCCTGCTCGCTCCACTCGCCAACCCCCATTATTAGAGATAAATATTCATAATAATGAAAGAGGATAATCTTCTATTACATAATATCATGAAACACTTATTTTTTCATTTAAAATTTCTGTAATGTTTTTTAAAAACATTATTCTTAACATTTATTAATTTTTAAAATACTAAGTATATTATATTTAATTATTTTATGAAGCTAATGGCCATATCTACCAGTGAAAGGTGATTTTTTTTTTTTTTTTAAATTAAAAAATAATAAAAAACACCATAATCTTCGACGTTTCGGAGACTTTATTCATATCTCCCTCTTCAGGAATAATCCTTAATTACATATCGTAATGTCAAGTAGTTTATGCGGGCAACAATCCGCTCGTCACTGACTGATTGTTGCCCGCATAAACTACTTGACATTACGATATGTAATTAAGGATTATTCCTGAAGAGGGAGATATGAATAAAGTCTCCGAAACGTCGAAGATTATGGTGTTTTTTATTATTTTTTAATTTAAAAAAAAAAATCACCTTTCACTGGTAGATATGGCCATTAGCTTCATAAAATAATTATCTACAATACTCTACCATTATAGCTGAGATCAACAACTTAAAAATATATTATATTTAACAAAATAATGCAGAATATATATGTAGTTCATTACGTCAGCTCTGATTTTATTTGTAACTTATTGATTATAAAATCCAGTAGTATTTCAATTTTTGGCCGCCATTTTATATTTACAAAATCTGAGTTTAGATTCCTAATCAGCGAATCCGGAAACTCACTATATACAATTTTTAACAAACTCGAGTAAAATTTCAATTTTTGTTAGTCATCTTGGGTCCACCAGTTTGAATTAAAATTTTCAGCAAAATCCAATAATATTTTAATATGTGTCCGACATCTTAGATCCGCCGTTTTGAATTCTGAAAATCTGAGTTGAGATTCGTAATCTAGAAATCCCCTACATAAAGTTATTAGTTAAATCCAGTATTATTTAAATATTTTGCAGCCATTTTCAATTTTTAAAATCTGAGTTCAGATTCGTAATAATCGAATCCAGAAATCCCGTATATACAATTTTCAGCAAAATCCAGTAATATTTCAATATGTAACAGCCATTATCGATTGGCAATTTGGAATTCTGAAAATCTGAGTTCAGATTCATAATCATCCAATCTAGAAATCCCGTACATACAATTTTCAGCAAAATCCATCAATGTCTGAATATTTGTCCTTCATCTTCGATCCGCCATTTGGAATTCTGAAAATCTGAGTTCAGATTCGTAATCAGCGAATATTTAAACCTCCTATATACAATTTTTAGCAAAAGCCAGTGTAATTTAAATATTTTTCCGCCATTTTGAATTTTTAAAATCTGAGTTCAGATCCCTCATAATCGAATCCAGAAATCCTGTATACGGAAAGAAGAATTCACAGCTGTAGCCGGTGACGCGCGAGAAAAAAATAGCGTGCCATGTAGCATCGCCGGATGTCGTGACATATGCGTCTATGACTGTGACTGTGGTCATTTCGATGAACGGTGCTCGCGTGACACGGCTATAGGCCGTGACTATCACTGACAAGGAAGGTACCCCAAATGTAAGTCGCCGATTTGGACGATATTGCAATATATTGTAGTACATTAAAAAATAAGAGACACGTATTTTTTTTACGTGCTGATAGACACTTTAAGGGGGTGAAATCTACCCCTAAAGTTCACCCTTAAAAACAGTTTTTTTCAAATATTTCAAAAACGAATAAAGCTAGTTTAATGAAACCAACGCCAAAAGTTGTAGAATAAAAAAGCCTTCAAAACAGCATTACTTTCAATTTTAAGGGTAGCAACACCTATTTTTTGTCAAAAAAACTAAGCTTTTCTCATCAATTTTCAGCTATAAAAATTACAATAAATTATATATCGCCTCAAAATAGATTTCATTTAAAAGAAAATTAAAAAATAAAGTTGACCTGTCTCGTGGTTTTGGCCAAAATTATTTTTTAGGCGGTAACTACCCCTTATTTATATTTTGTTCATTATTTCAGAAATAAATAAAGATATCTTAATAAAACCAACTCTAACAATTTTAAAATAAGAAAGGCTTCAAAACAGCATTATTTTCAATTTTAAGGGTAGCAACCCCTATTTTTTTTCAAGACAACTAAGCTTTTTTCATCATTTTTCAGCTATAAAAATTATAATAAATTATATATCGCCTTAAAACTGATTCCATTTAAAAGAAAATTAAAAAATAAAGTTCACCTGTCCCGTGGTTTTAACCAAAATTATTTTTTAGGGGTAACTACCCCTTCTTTTTATTTTGTTCATTATTTCAGAAATAAATAAAGATACCTATATAAAACTAACGCTAAAAATCTTAAAATTAAAAAGGCGATAAATCTGCATAACTTTCAATTTTAAGGGTAGCAACCCCTATTTTTTTTAAAGGAAATTAAGTTTTTTATCAATTTTCAGCTATAAAAATTACAATAAATATATCTCTTTAAAAACCATTCCATTGAAAAGATTGACCATAAAATTTTGACCAATAACACAGACAAACGCTATGTAATTTTAGCGCTTTCGGGCAATACGAAATACTAATTTATCATTAATTTTGCAAAATTAGTTTGGTTAAACTAATTGTTTAAACGGACTATTGTAAAGCTTTTTCGAAAAACTAATTTTGACTTGAATTCCGCAAGAAAAGTAACATGTTTATTTAAACTTTTATATGTTGTAGTGAACCAAAAAATGAAAAATATTTATATTTTTTATCTGTGAATAATACATTTTAAAGGGGTGCAAATCATCCCCGGAAGTTCATTATGTTCTTACTTCCCTTTATTATATTTTATGTATTATTATAAATACTTCGTCAAAGGTAATCGTACCGTTTTGATACGTGATAAATAAAGCATTAAAAAAAAATTAATGTGTGTGTGCGTGTGTGTACGTGGATGTAAGTGATTCTTATGCAGTAAATAAGAGTAATCGCTGATTGTGAATGAGAAAATAATATGTTATTTTTATGTTATTATGAGGTGGATATTTATAGATTGGCGATTTAACTCGTAGTTTCATATATTGCTGGCAAACATTGTATTTATAAATCGGTAGAGTTCCAGTCGTGCAGTGTTGTTTTGTGAAAGTGGTTATTTCTACAATATTGTGGCTGTAATATTGCATCAATTCATTTTTTTTAATGTCAGCAGCACTACAAAACTACAGGTAAATGTCTATTTATATATCAGATCTAATGCATTAATTGTAAGAATTTCGTATCTGTCTATAGGCTTTAATAAAATTATAACAGCTTTTCAAAATTATATTTTGCGTTATTTTTAATGAACATATTAGAAAGTATGCAATTTCGTACATTGTTACATTTTTTGGAGATACATTTGACGTTATAGAGCACAAATAGTTTAAATTGATTTTTCTTTAATTTTAAATATTTAAAAAATCCTGATTTATAAATGCATAAAGTATTTTTAATATTTTTACGAAAATTAAAAAATGTATCAAAATATACTTTATTGTGTATACTGTATTGTTTACTTTCTGTTATTAACAAAATTATAGACTCCTGATTCAATTTTTAGCCAAAATTGTATACGGTTCCTTTACTATTAGATGTTTTACAAATAATAAATTTTACATACAAATAATAATTTTAAATAACTAAATCTTAATTTTAATAAATCTAAATTAACAGGCATTGTGCAATACATCTTATCGATTACTGTTTACAAATTTAAAAAAAAACTCGAGATTACCTTCTTTTCATTTTAATCAAGCGCTTTAGTAAAGAAATATACAGATACGATATTCTTAATAGATTCTTAACAGGATGGCCCAAAGTATAAATATTTGTTTTATTTGTATGTGTCGCCTTTTTAAATGCAACATTATTATCTTGTGAAAATATGGTATTTTTTAAATATTTAAACAAATATTTCCCGGTAAAAAGACATTGGTCGCGTGATGGCGTACATCAGTAAAAGCGTACAATGTACAACGTACAAAGCTTCCTCATTGAGAAATAGCTATGTTCTCGCAACATAGTAATGTAACGTTTAGAGGGGTGACGCATACAAATTAAAAAAATGTTTTTATTTTCAGCATTCTATATATGTGTGTTGTAAAGATACTATTTCTGTATGCAATTATTCTTATAAATGTTTGATTATTTTAGGACTCAAAATGAAAATTAATCCTCTGAATGTTATTAATTTGCTGCTTGCATATTTCCAAACACTTGATATTGAAGATAGCCCTTATAATATTAAAGAAATAGAAATAAAAGACCATTTCCAAATGATACTGTTAGATTTAATGGAATCGTCTAATAGCATAGATGTTATAATGGAAAAATCGTTGGATTTTCAAGAAGAATATAAAGAAACAGATGCACGTATTGTGGAAGATGTTGATTTACATACACTTCCTTACTATCCTGAATTACCTACAGATCATTGTACGGGACATGAAGAATCATTGAGTTTTGAATACAAAGAAAGGGCTGTAGAATATTGGAGAAGTGGAAAAACAAAAAAGAATTTATCGCTTAAAACAGTTCAAAATAGATTCAGAAAAGTCAGTTCTGAAACACAGTTACATCGCTGGGCTCACCAAATCAATCAAGGTGGAACTTACCTAGAAAAAATTGCAAGAATTTGCGATTTCACACTAGAAAATTTTAAAGCTGCTACTGCAGCTTGATTAATAATTCATGACAACGATTTAAGAAGATGGGCTCTAGAAGCACGAAAATTAATCGGAAATGAGGACGTAAGATTTACAGCTTCAAAACATTGGCTTTCAAAATTTAAAAACACCCATAGAATTGTTTCTCGAAAAATTAATAAATTTATCACAAAAAAAAGTATAGAAAATAGAAATGATTTGCATAAAAAAGAAGTAGAATTCATAACAGAAGTCAAACAATTGATTAATCAAATAGGCGCTGACAATACATATAATTCAGACCAGTCTGGTTTTCAGTTGGAAATGCATTCTGGTCGATCTCTTGCTTTTGAAGGAGAAAAGAAATTACAGTGCCTTGTACAGTCGGTCACATCAACAACTCATAGCTATACTGTACAGCCGACAATTTCAGCCACAGGAAAGTTACTATCACCATTATTTTTAGTATTAAAGGAACGAAGCGGAGAATTTGGACCAATTGTCTCACAAAATTTGTTTGTGCCTACAAACGTATATGTTACATCCTCGACATCTGGAAAACTTAATTCAGGTAAAATCACGTTCTATTAATTTCTAAAAATAAAACGTTAATTATTTCGGAAGACACATTTAAATAAAATCAAAATTTGTAGAACTCTTTAAGGCGTGGTTAAAAGAGGTATATTTTCCTCAAGTTGGACCTAGAAGCATGCTGCTAATTGATTGGTGGAGTGGTCATTGTCCAACGATTGCACAGTAAGTTACGCCACACGATAAAACACTACATCTCAAAATGATACCTACAGGAACGACTGGAAACATACAGCCGTTAGATGTATATTGATTCCGCATATGGAAGAACTATGTTAAACATTTTTCAGACCATGTTTTGCTCATAGACGAAGACTTAAATTTACATTTGAGAAATAATATAATTAAATTACAGTCTTTGGTTCATAACCAATTTTCATCTCCACGATATGAAAATCTATTTTAATATTCGTGGTATAAAAGTGGGTATCTTGTGAATCGACCAGGAGATTTCGATGACCCCGTAAGTTTCAGTTTCGGAGATTCCTGTGCAACGCATTGTGAGATCAATGGTTGTAATAATGTTGCAATTGTTAGATGTTCGTTGTGTAAAAAATCTTTATGCTTAAAACACTTTTTTGAAGAATATCATTATTGTACAACTTACAATCCATAATGCCTCGAGCTATTCGACAAACAATTACTTTGAGAATACTTTAAATTTTTTGTAGTAATAGTAATAATAAAACTTGTGTTGTTAAAACAAAAACCATATTTACATTAGTTATCATTTCATTTTGTATTTTTCTGCAACACGTAACTTTAATTTTTATTATTTTTTTGAAAAAAAATTAATCTCACTAAATTTTGATTATTTACGCAATTTTTTCAGAAAAAAATAATAAACACATTTACCCTAGCTGCTAGAAAAAGTTAGAAAAAGTCAGTAGAAGTCGATAAAAATCGATAAGTTTCACCATTGAAGTCAATAAACTCTCTTAATTTCCTTAAAAAGAGAAAAATAGGGGTTCCTACCCTTAAAATTGAAAGTGATACAGATTTGTGGCCTTTTTAATTTTAAGATTTTTAGCGTTAGTTTTATTAAGGTAGTTACCCCCTAAAAAATAATTTTGGTTAAAACCAGGGGACAGGTCAACTTTATTTTTTTAATTTTCTTTTAAATGGAATCAGTTTTAAGGCGATATATAATTTATTATAATTTTTATAGCTGAAAATTGATGAAAAATTCTTAGTTTTCTTGAAAAAAAAATAGGGGTTGCTACCCTTAAAATTGAAAATAATGCTGTTTTGAAGCCTTTCTTATTTAAAATTTTTAGCGTTGGTTTTATTAAGGTATCTTTATTTATTTCTGAAATAATGAACAAAAAATAAATAAGGGGTAGTTACCCCTAAAAAATAATTTTGGCCAAAACCACGAGACAGGTCAACTTTATTTTTTAATTTTCTTTTAAATGGAATTTTTGAGGCGATATATAATTTATTGTAATTTTTATAGCTGAAAATTGATGAAAAAACCTTAGTTTTCTTGAAAAAAAATAGGGGTTGTTACCTTTAAAATTGAAAGTAATGCTGTTTTGAAGGCTTTTTTATTCTACAATTTTTGGCGTCGGTTTCATTAAGCTAGCTTTATTCGTTTTTGAAATATTTGAAAAAAACTGTTTTTGAGGGTGAACTTTAGGGGTAGATTTCACCCTCTTAAAGTGTCTATCAGCACGTAAAAAAAATACGTATCTCTTATTTTTTAATGTACTACAACATATTGCAATATCGTCCAAATCGGCGACTTACACTTGGGGTACCTTCCTTGTGAATTCAAGCTTTAACGCGCACGGCGGCAAGCGTGAGTGGCACGTCTGACGACTGTGGCAGTCACCCCGTATAGCGTTGCCTAGAGACCATCGTTGACATGCCTGAATGTCGCGCCGTCACACGGTGGCAGAGAAGGTACCCGCTTACTCTGTTATAACTCACGGCCTATAGCTCTGAATGCTTCTTTCCGTGTATATACAATTTTCAGCAACATTCAGTAATATTTCAATACGTGGCAGACATTTTCGTCCGCCATTTTGAATTTTCAATATCTTGGTTCAGATTTGTAATCAGCTAATTCAGAAACCCCATACATAGAATTTTTTTGCAAAATCCAATATTATTTCAATATTTTACTGCCATTTTGTATTTTTAAAATCTGAGTTCATATTCGTAATCAGCGAATCCCGAAATTCAGTATATTCAACTTTTAGCAAAACAGAAAAGTTCAATTTTTGGCCGCTATCTTGGGTATGCCATTTTGAAGTTTCATAATCTGAATTCTGATTCATCATCATGCGAATCCAGAAATTTCCCATTTGCAATTGTAAAATTCAGTAATATTTCAATATTTGGCAGCCATTTTGAATTGGCAAAATATGAGTTCAGATTCGTAATCAGCGAATCCAGATGGGTTCGCTATATACAATTTTCAGCGAAATCCAGTGATATTTGAATATTTGGCCTCCATCTTCGATGCGCCATTTTGAATTCTGAAAATCTGAGTTCGAATTCATAATCAGTGAATCAAAATACCGAACATACAATTTTCAGCAAAATCCAGTAATATTTCAATTTTTGGCAGCCATTTTGTATTTACAAAATCTGATTTTAGATTCCTAATCAGCGAATCTGGAAACCCATAATATACAATTTTTAGGAAATTCCGATAAAATTTCAATATTTGACACCATCTTCGAAACCGCCATTTTGAATTCTGAAAATCTGAGTTCAGATTCGTAATCAGCGATTCGAGAAATCCCTTTTATACAATTTTTAGCAGATCCATTAGTATTTGAATATTTCGCCTCCATCTTCGATCAGCCATTTGGCATTTTGAAAATCTGAGTTGTGATTCGTAATCAGCGAATGCACATATCCCTTATATACAATTTTCAGCAAAATCCAGTAATAATTCAATTTTTGGCATCCATCATGGGTCCACTATTTTCAATTTTCAAAATCTGAGCTACGATTCCTAATTGGCGAATCCGGAAATCCACTCTATACAATTTTTAGCAAAATCAAGTAAAATTTAAATTTTTGTTAGCGATCTTGGGTCCACCAGTCTGAATTTTCAAAATCTGCGTTCAGATTCGTAATCAGCGAATCCAGAAATTCCTTTTATACAATTTTCAGCAAATCCAGTAGTATTTGAATATTTCGCCTCCATCTTCGATCAGCCATTTTGAATTCTGAAAATCTGAGTTATGATTCGTAATCAGCGAATCCACATACCCCTTATATACAATTTCCAGCAAATTCCAGTAGTTTTTGAATATTTTGCCTCCATCTTCGATCAGCCATTTTGAATTCTGAAAATCTGAGTTGTGATTCGTAATCAGCGAATCCACATACTCCTTATATACAATTCCCAACAAAATCCAGTATTTTTAGAGTATTTCGCCTCCATCTTCGATCAGCCATTTTGAATTCTGAAAATCTGAGTTGGGATTCGTAATCTGCGAATCCACATATTCCTTATATACAATTTTCAGCAAAATCGAGTAAAATTTCAATTTTTGGTAGCGATCTTGCGTCCACGAGTCTGAATTATCACAATATATGTTCAGATTCCTAATCAGCGAAACCAAAAATCCCGTATTAAGGTAATACAAATTTTAGCAAAATCTAATAATATTTCAATATTTGACCACCATCTTTGAATCCGTCATTTTGAATGTTATTAATCTGAGTTCAGATTTATAATAAGCGACTCCAAAAACTCATATACAATTTTCAACAAAATACAGTAATATTTCAATTTTTGGCAGCCATCTTGGGTCCACCAGTTTGAATAAAATTTTCAGCAAAATCCAGTAATATTTCAATATGTGGCCGACATCTTCGATCTGCCATTTTGAATTCTGAAAATCTGAGTTGAGATTCGTAATCTAGAAATCCCCTAAATACAATTACTAGCAAAATCCAATATTATTTAAATATTTGGCCGCCATTTTCAATTTTTAAAATCTAAGTTCAGATTCGTAATAATCGAATCCAGAAATCCCGTATATACAATTTTCAGCAAAATTCAGTAATATTTCAATATGCGGCAGACATTTTCGTTCTGCTATTTTGAATTTTCAAAATCTGAGTTCAGATTCCTAATCAGCGAATCTCGAAACCCCCTATATACAATTTTCAGCAACATATCTATAAGAGATTAGTTGTAGTGGGGTAGGTGGAGGGGTATGTGGAAGGGTAGGTGGAGGGGTAGGTGGGGGGAGGGGGGTAGGTACCCATTTTTGCCCTTACAACTATATAATATAGGAAGATGTATATATAATATATACACTTATTGAGGTTTATGTAGCCAAGACTGTATATTAGTACCTACACCTCAGAGTTTCCTATGGCAAGTGACTAAAGAAATAATGAACCCTGGAGTTATAAACTCTAGGTCGGGCCGCATAAACCCCTATATTTAGAAATATTATGAAGCCCGGGCTGCATAATCAAAATCGGGCTCAATAAACCCCTATATATAAAAAAACGGGCTTTATAAACCCCTTTCGAGAAATGTGTATATATCTCCCTATATTATATAGCCGTTACTGCTATATCTGAACGCAATCCCTCCACCGTCCCCTCCGCCGCCCTCCACCGCCCTCCACCGTCCCCTCCACCGTCCCCTCCACTTACCTATTTGCTGCCCCTCCACCGTCCCCTCCACTTTTTAACGTTAAATTCGTTCAAAAATCACGTTATTTTTTAATCTCAGTCAGACCACCGTCTCCTCTACCGCCCTCCACCGTATCCTCCACCGCCCTCTATCATCCCCTCCACCGCCCTCCATCGCCCCCTCCATCGCCCTCTACCTACCGTCCCCTCCACCATCCCCTCCACCGTCCCCTCCACCTCTGGACTACTACCGGACTGTTGTTTTTTATGATAATCGAAAAACCATCAAAGAGAAAACTGTCACTAAATCTTTGAATTCGAACATTTACGAAAACTCAAAAATATACTAATTATTATTAGAACCAACATAGACAATTATGTTTTCAACAATTACCACATTTCGCACATTTAGAACAGCTTTCCACATCATCACTGAGGTACTGTTATAGGGGCGTTGAATTTTTGATTTTATTGAGCTTAGGTTTTATATATAAGAAATAATAATAATTGTATATATGATCTTGGGTCATGCCGAAATCATATAGAACTACACAATAATTTTTTATATAATGAGCCTAAACATAACCATGGAATTCATCGCCAGTAGCCCTAAAAAGCATGGGAGTCATCCCACCGTAATCCTCCTTGACTCCAACTTGGCCCTTCCTTCCTCCACCATGTAAGATGTGAATTAATTTTCATTACTTATTATTGCAATTTCTTTAAAATAAAAATTGTGCAAAGTTTAAAATTAATTCACATCTTTATTACATTTAATAAACAAATATTTCACATTAATATATTAAATAATTATGAAATATTTATTTATTAAATGTACAACAATATTCAGATTATTTATGATATTAAACTTATGAGAAGATACATGTCTTATATTTTCACAAAGGGTAATATTTTAATTAAAATGATTATTGTTATAAATTCCTTGAGCTTAGGAGAAATAGAGATCATATACAAATACGACATAAATTTTCACTCATCAAATCTTATAGTGTAAATTATAGATTAAATTTCAAAAATTTCTTTCCATACAATGTTATTTATTATTAAAGAATTTTCTGAACAATTTTGAATAAATATATTGTTAGGATTTTTACATCGGGATAAAGCAACATATAACTGACCATGTGAAAATAGTGGTCGTTTAATAAAAATTCCAATTGAATCGAAACTTTGTCCTTCAGATTTATTTATTGTTATGACAAAAGATAATACAATAGGAAATTGTTTACGGTAAAGAATAAAAGGAAATGAAGATGAATCTGCAGTATTTAATGTTATTCGTGGAATAAAAACGTCTCCACCAATTCTTTCGCCTGTAATTATTTCTACCTTAACATTATGAGCATATAATCCAGTTATTCTTAGACGTGTACCATTACACATTCCTTGTACTTATATTTCTAATTAACATAACAATAGCATTTACTTTCAATTTTAATTCATGAGGTGGAAGACCTTCTCTAATATTGTTAAGCATTTCAATTGGATAATTTAAATGAATATTTTCGTCTGTTTGATCAAGTCCTTTATGAGTTGCGTAATCTAAACTATAATACGTATGTACTTTTTTATTCAATAATTCTAAAACTTTATTATTAATAATTTTAGTATCTTTATTATGAGCGGTTAAGATTACACGATCTATTGAAGTTTTAATATTAATGTTACTATAAATTTCTTTACAAATATTATTCGTTTTCAATTTATTTGGAATAATAAATGGATTAATTTTTCCTTCACCCAATTCTAACAATAGTGAACCAAATTCTTTATTTTCCGAACGAATATTTTGATTTAATTTTACAACTTTAAGAAGAGACCATAACGTAGAAAATTTAATTGTTTCTTCAATTATACTATTTTTTTGACCACATTTCATAACTGGAAGAATTTGCCGAAAATCACCTCCTAATATGATCAATTTTCCAAACTATTTATTCAATTAATATAACGATATTTCATTGCTCTGAGGCAATTATAAAGAACATAAATAGTATATCCTTTACCTTTGATTCGTCTTAAGTCCGATACTTTACTCATCAAAATTTCATATTGTCAAAATTTGATAGTTTGATACTTCATTATTATAAAATTTCTCTCTGAAAATAGGGGTTGGCGAGCGGAGCGAGCAGGGGGCGAAGCCCCCCTAGTATATATATATTACGAGTGAGAGCTCGCAAATTAAATAAATAAATGGAGGACTACTCGATAAAAAAACGGCAACGGCGTGACTCGGCGGGGACTTGAACCCCGGACCTTTCGTTTTCGCGACGACTGCTCTGACCACTGAGCTACCGAAGCCGGTGCGTATCTTTCCTCGAATAGTCCTCATGTTGCTCGATGCAACTCGATCCGCCTCGTCACGTTGTGCATAGTATGCACACGTAACACATCAGCGGCCCCGAAAATTGACGACCTCGTCGATTACAGAAATCTACTTTACCCCGACCGCAAAGGTAACGCAGGAAACGCAACTGCGCGCAGAGAGTCCACTTTCATGGACGACATGGTAAGAACCACTTCTGACACCAGAATGTTACGTGTGAGAGCTTGCAAATTAAATAATTAAATGGAGGACTACTCGATAAAAAAACGGCAACGGCGTGACTCGGCGGGGACTTGAACCCCGGACCTTTCGTTTTCGCGACGACTGCTCTGACCACTGAGCTACCGAAGCCGGTGCGCATCTTTCCTCGAATAGTCCTCATGTTGCTCGATGCAACTCGATCCGCCTCGTCACATTGTGCATAGTATGCACACGTAACAATATATATATATATATGTGGCATTCTCTGTCAACGCGACACCCCCTCTGCCCAGAACAATTTTGATCCAAATGGGGTCTACCTCGGCTCAAATGAAAGCTCTTGACTTCTACTTTCGAACGCCGTCTGGCGATTCCGAAAATTCAAAATGGCGGATCCAATATGGCGGCTGAAAGTCTCGGAATGATGGAAAAACAAGTTTTTCTTCACTCTAATAGCGAATCTGATACGAAAATTGTTATTTCTTGCCACTAATATGAAGTTTGCGACATATTTTCTTACTACTACCGTTCAAAGCGAGCGGTTAAAATTATATTTCAAGGTCATTTTGAAGGTCAAAAGTTATTTTCTGGATTTTCGGACTAGTATTCCACGAAACTATTAGAAAACTTGATTAAGAGCATAACTAGACTTGACCTTGGATCATTTTTCAAGGTCATTTTGATGGTGAGTTCTAATTTTAATAAACCGATTCTTTCGCAGTTATACTTCTTCAATTCATGCTATCAATCGGTTCTAATTCGGAACAGTAACAGAAAAACTGTGGTTATATCCACACTTTGAAACATTTCTGAATCACTGAAAAAAGTTTGGTGGAGAAGAAACACGTTAGCGTAGAGTATCAGTACCAAATTCAAGAATTGTTTCGTAACTAAACATTAAGTCCTTTACTCTCCCATTTTAGAGCAAATGTTGCACTAAAATTGTTCCGCATTTAATTTATTTCATCGTTCTTCAGGAGTACAAAAGTTTAGGGCAGAAGAAGCACTAAAAAGTGTGGCAATGGTACAACACATTTGTGTTGCTACTGCTTTTTTGATTTGGTGCTCCTCCTGCACAAAAATCGTGCAGTATACGCACTGAGAGAAAAAAACCGACATGACGCCGTGGATGCTATAGTTGGTGTAAGACCGTGTGACTATACACGTATACAATGCGATCAAAAATTGCAAAATTTTTGAATTTTGCAATTTTTGAATTGACTTTGAAGGTCAACGACGAGGTCAGATTCAAGGTCATCAGACCAGACAAATCCCCATTGAAAATTACTTACGGTATGACCTTAGCTTTTTCAAAAAATATCGTTTCTGGGAAAATACGGGGGTCCCATACTTTTTAATAACCCTGTAATTAAACTTTACAATAGAACATTTCTAAAATCTCTCTAACTTTTTTTATTCCTCTTTCGAAACTCTTTAAGTACCGATGCTTCTCTAAAAGTTTAGTGCGGCTGTTTCTCTAACTCTTTGGTGTATCTGTGGTTCTATATTTCGTGCATTATCTTTCCTAAACGTTTCGTACATATAGTTCCCATCGATTTTCGAGAGGATTCAAATTAATTCGAAGACATTTTTCACAGCACCTATTCTAACAGTCCTACGTTATTATATTCGAGTATTATCATTTACTTAGATGGATTGAATATGTCTACTGTAGCACGGTCCGATCGTTGTATCAACCCTCTCAATGGTAAGGGTCACATAGGTAATAATTTACGCTTGTTGTCGAACAACTTAAAACGAAGATTTCCAGATTTGCCAGATAATTCAAAAATTTGTAGTAAGTGTAGAAAGTTATGTGGATCTCCCATTTCATCTATTGGTACAAGAGATAACGAAGGCAACAACGAATATGAAAACATGGATATAGAGACGACATCAGAAAACACTGGTATTGATAAATCTGTTCAAGAAGCTACACGATCAGCTAGAGAAATCGAATTGGAAGACATGTTTTCAGAATTAAAAGAAAAGTTTTCTAGATTAGCAGTTAATGACCCTTTGAAACTAACTATACTTAAAATCGCCCCATCAACTTGGAATATTAGTCGAATTTCCCGTGAATTCAATACATCAAGACATTTAGTAAGAAACTCGAAAAAACTCAAAGCCGATGGAGGTATTTTAGCTACAACAACGGCTAAACATGGTAAAACTTTGTCAAAGGCACTGATGGAAGTCATTGTTGACTGTTATAATAACGATCTGCACAGTCGGATGATGCCGGGTCGAAAAGATACTGTCTCTGTTATTATTGATGGAAAGCGGTCTCAGGTGCAGAAACGTCTTTTATATTTCGATTTACGAGAACTTTACGAATTATTCAAGATAGCAGAACCACCAGTGCAAGTAGGATTCAGTACTTTCGCGAAATTACGACCAAAACATTGTGTTCTTGCTGGTGCTAGAGGAACGCATAGCGTCTGCGTTTGCACCATTCATCAAAATTGTAAATTGATGTTGGATGCAATCGATATTCAGAAGCTCGCGAAAAATCAAGAAGAACCCATTTGTAGTTATAAAAATTGTTTACAGCAAATTATGTGTAAGAATCCTACACCTGACTGTCACTTGGATGAATGTTCGAAGTGCCCTGTTCTGAAAATCTTACGTCTCGTTTACTTGAAATATTGGATGGGGCAAATATCTCACAAATTGAGTACTGTGCGTGGTCAGGAACGGATAGATCAACTTTGCAGAATTTAACTCTACCAGTTGAAGAATTTGTTGATGAATTATATGCCAAATTGGCGATACTCAAACCCCACTCATATATTGCCAAAGAACAAGGTAATTTCATTGCTCAAACAAAAAGTAATCTAGGCAATGGAGAAGTTCTGGTCATGTTCGACTATTCTGAGAATTACTCTTTTGCAGTTCAAGATGCATCTCAAGCCTTCCATTTTAATAATGACCAGTGCACTGTTTTTCCAGCTATTTACTATTATAAAGAAGATTCAGAGCTGAAACATGAAAGTTGTGTATTCTTGTCGAATAGTTTGAAGCATGACACTTCTTCTGTCTATACTATTCAGAATTTATTGATTCCAGAAATCAAGAGAAAAGTAAAAAAACTTAAAAAGATTATTTACGTGACAGATGGAGCAAAACAGCATTTCAAGAACCGCTTTCAGATAGCAAATCTTCTTCATCATGAGAAGGATTTTGGTATTGAGGCAGAGTGGCATTTTTGCGCCGCTGCTCATGATAAAAGCTGTTATGATGGTCTTGGTGCAATATTTAAAAGAGAAGCTTATAGAGCTAGCTTGAAGGCGAAACCGAAAGATGCTATTCTGACACACACATCTCTTGTGAAGTGGGCTAAAAATCATTTTGAAAATATAAGGCTTTTTTATTTTACGCAGACTGAACATGATACATTCAAAAGGAAACTCAATCGTAGGTTTCAAGATGCATTACCTGTCCCACAGATTCTTAAACATCATTCTTTTCAATTATCAAGTGACGGGAAAGTTATCATGAAAAGGTACTCGAATGCTGCTAAGTCTGTATCTGTTCTACTTTAATTTTCAATGGGAAAATATACTGAATTTTTTTTATAATATTCAAGTTTTTCTATTTTTTATCCTCCTTTTTTTTTAATTTTTTTTATGTTCTGAGAGAAGTAGTACCTCCACGTGGTTCAGAATGGGTTATGCTAAAACTACTTGATAGTTCTATTGTGAAACTTTATCTTCTCTAAGGATTTTATACATGAAATTTTTAGATCGCCGGTCCCACGATATGCACAAAGGAACAAATGTCTCATAGGATGTTACGTTCAACAAAACATTAATTATGCAGAGACAGAAATCATGACCTGGAAAAATGATCCAAGGTCAAGTCTAGTTATGATCGTAATAAAGTTTTCTACTAGTTTCGTGGAATACTAGTCCGAAAATCCAGAAAATAACTTTTGCCCTTCAAAATGACCTTGAAATATAATTTTAACCGCTCGGTTTGAACGGTAGTAGTAAGAAAATATGTCGCTAACTTTATATTAGTGGCAAGAAATAACAATTTTCGTATCAGATTCGCTATTAGAGTGAAGAAAAACTTGTTTTTTCATCATTCTGAGACTTTCAGCCGCCATATTGGATCCGCCATTTTGAATTTTCGGAATCGCCAGACGGCGTTCGAAAGTAGAAGTCAAGAGCTTTTATTTGAGCCTAGGTAGACCTCATTTGGATCAAAATTGTTCTGGGCAGTGGGGGTGTCGCGTTGACAGAGAATGACCCATATATATATATATATACTAGTGGGTCTTCGCCCGCCTGCTCGCTCCGATCGCCAACCCCCGATGTGTTGTAATTATAATAAAAAATGTTTTAAATTGTATACTTAGGAATAATTTTATAACGAAAGATATAAATGTATAATTGTCAGAAAGATCCCATTGGAAAAATATTTATAAAGATAAGAAATGTATAATATATAAGTTATATATATTTAACAGTTTTCCACGCCACCTTAAAGGTACTGTGAATAGGCGCGTTGGATTTTTTTTTAAAGTGGCATCCCTCGCCAATAGCCCTACGTAACCACTTTCGATGTTTAATTTTAATTTGGTATACTTTTTATATATGACTTATTTTACTACATATTTTTCATGTAAAAGTTCATAATAACAGAAAGAAAGGATAATGAAATAGTGGTTATGTAGGGCTCCAGGCGAAGGATGCCACTTTAAACAAAATCCAACGCGCCTATTCACAGTACCTCTCGGGTAGCATGGAAAACTGTTAATAGTATATAAGTTATATATTATACATTTATATACTGATAATGATTAATAGAATTATTTCTAACTATACATTTATATCTTACTAAAAAACAATTCCAAAAGAATTGCTTCTAAAAATTTTTCTAACAGGAAAATTTATATAAAGCTATTGTTAAAGAATAAAAATCCAACAGTACCTTCAAGGTGACATAGCATTTCATTTCAATCAAAATTTTTTTCTTCCCAATATTACATTTTACATAAATTTGTTTCCTACTTTATGACATTGTTTAAGAGACATTGAGGGGGGGCTAGGAGGGAGCTGAGGGGGGCGCTGAGGTGGGGGTGAGGTGAGAGCGAGGGGGCTCTGAGGTGGGGGTGAGGTGGCGCTGAGGAGGGGAGAGGGGGGCTCTAACAGAATAAGAAGTCACGAAATAACGTAAAAAATGACGGAATTTTACGTTATTTTGAGGAGGGGGCTGAGGGGGGCGCTGAGGTGGGGTGAAGAGGGGGCGAGGAGGGGCTGAGGTGGGAGTGAGGTGGCGCTGAGGTGGGGGTGAGGTGGGGCTACGTGGTAACATTCATCTATATAATATAGGAAGATATATGTGTGAGGAAATCCGCGGAATCATTAACTGTTTGATACTTCTTTCTTAAAGTAATTTATTGCTGCTATTAGTTGAGCGTGCGAAGCACATAAACGAGACAAGGTGTAAAATCTTCAATTTTTACGTAGAAAACCAGTCCAGTAATCTATATTAGTGTGCCACGCATGCTCAAGTCTGGGGATGTAAAAAACTGTCGAAAAAAGTCCACTTTTTCTACTTTTTCCAAAAGTGGACTTTTTTCGACAGTTTTTTACATCCCCAGACTTAAGCATGCGTGGCACACTAATATGGATTACCGGACTGGTTTTCTACGTAAAAATTGAAGATTTTACACCTTGTCTCGTTTATGTGCTTCGCACGCTCAACTAATAGCAGCAATAAATTACTTTATGAAAAAAGTATAAAAACAGTTAAAGGTTCCGTGGATTTCCTCATATATCATATTAGTTAAGTAATTGAAAGCATCTTTTGTACTTTTATTTTTGACGAATCCGAATTGGTTATCAGAGATAATTTTGCATTCATTGATAAAATTAAGGATTCGATTGTATATTATTTTTTCAAATATCTTGGCTATATTAGATATAAGTGATATTGGTCTATTGTTAGATGCGTGATTTTTACTATTCGCCTTGTGTATAGGTATTATTTCTGCTTTTTTAAGCACCTCTGGCCAAACCGCTTTTTCAATGAAAAGGTTAATAATTATATGCACTAGTGGAGTTGCGATATAGTATGATACCGTTTTGAGCATTTCAGCATTTATATTATCAACTCCAAAATTTTTCAGCTTCATGTTGTTAATGATTTTAGTAATTTCATGATGGTTTGTTGGTGTTAAGAAAATAGTTCTAGAATTTATTTTTTAATTATCCATGACGGTATTGAGAGGTTGTTGTACTTTTTCACTTAATTCTTTACCATGACAACATACCTTGTGCCTTTAATACCGACACTCTCCCGATCAAAATATGCATTCTACTACTTCACGCATTACTTCACGCACACATGACTACTTCGCGCATTACTGCACGCACGCATGACTACTTCACGCATTACTTCACGCACACCTGACTACTTCACGTATAGGTGTAGATGAAGTGTTATTTTACGCACAGAAAACGATGAAAAAAGGCCTAGTTCACACACAGTAGTAGATAAAAAAGTTTTTGAGGTTAGGAAGTAAATGGAGGCACTTACAATTAGGGTCTGAAATTTGGTGAGTCAAGTAGTTTAATATGTCCTCGATAACCAATCGAGTCAAAACGGAAATCCCGTGTAGGTCAATTTTCACCATTACATCCGGCTAGACCGTTTTGCCATTCGGACATTGCCTTGACGAATCAATTGAAATTAATCAATCAGTTTCATTGAATGCGGGGTACTCGAGAAATCGAGTACTCCGCAAAGAAAAAAAGGCACGCAGACAGACTACCTATAAAATTATCAGACAAATAATTTCCAAATCTAAAATTGGCGAGGCAAGCGAGTTCCATGCAGAAACGTTAAGACACGCCGACGGACACATATAAAATTATTTATCACAAGGGGGAAGCGGGTTCCCCGCAGTGAAATTTATTATATATATATAAAAGTAATTAATGTAAAAATTTTTACGAAACAATTTCTAATGTCAAGTATGATCAGGAACTTAGTTCCTAGCAATAAAATAGTGGCGCGCAGACAGTTTACCTACAAAATTATTTATCAAATAATGTCCAAACCAAAATAGACGGGTGAAGCGAGTCCCATGCAGTAAAGTTAAGATACGCTGACAGGCACTCAGAAAATTATTTATCAAATAATTTATAAACTCTAGTAGGAGGGGGAAGCGAGTTTAACGCAAAAAATTGGTGAAACGCAGAGATGCAACTAATGAAATTATTAATAATATAATTTTCCACAAGACAAAGGAAGACACGCAGAGAGGAAACATAAGTCAGTGGGGGAAGTGAGTTCCCGGCAGAAAAACGGTTGCACACAGATGGACTATCTACAAATATATCAATAAAAATATTTCTTAAATCAAATTGGCGGGGAGCGCGATAACCATCCAGAAAAGTCGAGGCACGCAGGCGTACAACCTATAAAAGTATTAATCAAATAATTTCTAAACCCAAATAGGCAGGGGAAATGAGTTCCACACAGATAAGTGCAGGCACGCAGATCGGCAACCTATATAATTATTAATTAAATAATTTCACATATGCCAAATAGGGGCAGAAATTCAAAATTCGTGTTTCCACAAACCTTTTAATATCATGAAAAATTTAGAAAAAACTCAGGTGACGGTCTTGGGATTCGTACTGACAGTCCTTGGCTACAGTAAAGTACTTATGTTTTACTACTATGTACAGGTATGTGCTTTTTTCTTGTAGCTTTTTATTTTCCTCATCAGGCATAATATATGAATTAATCACTTTTCAATTCAATTTCAAAATTATTTTTGCATCTATCTTTGTTATTTTAGAAGAAATTGATAAAATTAAAATTAAGTTATTTCGATTTAAAGTAAAAAGCTTGGTATTGGATTTTGAAGGCGCATCCATTAATTTAATAAAATTTAACACCATTGTCAATCTTTGTGTTTGCATAAATTTATTAAAGATACTTTATATAATATTATTCGATAAGTTAATTTTCAATTAAGTCGTTTTTGTCAGTTTTTGCGAACTGAATCACAGAATTACATCTTTTCATTGGTATTAGATCTGATTTGCTCCTATCCATAAATTCTAAAACCATTCGATATCGTTTACGTAAGGGTAAATTGACATAGTTCCTTGTATTTGATATTAAAAGATTCATTGGTTTTGAACAAGATGATGCACTAAGTAGATTGTCACTCATGTGAGTGCTATTCGTTCGTGCTTTTATTTCTTCATTGATTTGTTGATGTTCATTAAACTGATCTAATTTATGTTTTATATCATATTCAAACTCGTTGCTGGATAAGTAAGAATTAGTTTTTTTAATATCACATATTGGAAAATCATTTAAATGAAAATTTGTTAGTATGTGTCGCGTAAATGCCTGTTTCGTTGTTGCGGTATCTTGACAATTTACGGATTCCGTAGATATAGTTCTTAATTGTGACGCGGTACAAGAATGGGTATTTGTAGATACGCAAGATTGATTCACTACAGCTTTCGATGGTTTTGTATTATTACGATAACTATATTGCGTGTGAGTGTTGTAATGGGGCCGAGTGGCTTTATCTTTCATTTCGAAAATTCTATTTTCAATTATTGTAACATTTTTTCTTCCTTTTTTATTCTGATTTATTAGAATTTGATCAGCCTCGTGATTGTTTTTGTATTCGATTAACATTGTACTGGATACTTTTTCATTTTTATCAATATCTGATTCTATATTGCTGGAAACAGAAACTGTTTCAGAATGAGATTTAATATGTAGTTCCATTAATTTCTTTGAACTAAATGTCTCATGACATAGAGTACATTTATAAAACTTTTCACCATAATGACCTACTTGATGCAGTTTTAAGACGTGGTTATATCCGAACGATTTACCACAAATATCACATTTATATGGCTTTTCACCTGTATGGGTTCGTGTATGAACTTTAAGTTGTTTTGAGCAGGTGAATCCTTTACCACAGGGTTTACAAATATATGGTTTCTCACCAGTATGTGTTCGCATATGAATGACTAATTGTCCACTTTGAATAAAAGTTTTACTGCAAAGAGTACACTTATGAGGCCTTTCTCCAGTATGGATTCTCATATGCCGGTGAAGTTTGCCGCTATGCTCAAATGCACTTTGACATATATCACATTTATAAGGCCTTTCTTTTGTATGAATGCGCCGATGAACACTAAGGTTTTCTTTGACTGAAAAAGATTTGTTGCAGTATTCGCATTGATAAGGTTTTTCTCCCGTGTGAGTCCTATAGTGTCGTGTTAATCGAGCTGGTACTGCAAATGATTTTCCACAAATATTACATCGACATGAATCATCTACATATTTTTCGTGTAATTGAATATGATTTTGATATGTACTTCTTTGATTGAATAACTTTTCACAAACCAGACATTGATACGATTTATAATTCTTACATAAGGATACCATGTTGGTATTATTTATTGTAAGGGTACTTAAACCTAATTCATTATCATAATTTCTAGAATAGTTTTCAAAATTAAAAATTTTCGAATCTTGCAAAGTTTTGAAATTGTTATCAAATTCCTTGTCATCTTCTGCAATTATATTTGTGATTATATCTATTTCGAATCCAAACATAGTAATATTTATTCTGCTTGTATATTCTAATCTGAAAACAAAAATAATACCTTATTTTAAAAATTTATGACTTCCAGTAATTGAATATTAATAATAAATAAATTTATATAAAAAATGATCGTGTTTTAAAGAACATCTAATGAAAATAATATTATGATGATAAAATGGTAGTCAATATATGTATCTGATGAAAATACAAAACTCTGAATACTAATTTTGCCATAATTTTTTATGAGAACCATTCCGCAAAGTAAGATACTATCGTGCGTTCGCGATAACAAGTCAAAGTTTTTACAAATGGGAATAAGATTTATCACGATTGCTAGGGATCAGGGCATCCGCGGGTGGGAAAAGCTGACTAATAATCACTTTTCCTTCCAATGGACAATTACACAAATAAATCGTTATTACACACACCCAAATAAACTAGAAAAACCTCCCAAGAATTATCATACAGTACTCTTTATTCAAGAAAAATAAAGTATGCGAATTAGCATAAAAAATTATACATCAACTGGGGCGCCAGGTACGCGCGCTTTCTTTCAAAATCTGACTTTACTTTAGCTAGCGCAAAGGGAAGAGCACGATTCGCTCTGCAACGGGACGAGGCAAACCTTGTAGCAGTAGCTACACGCAAAACTACACCGCTCAGTACAGTACCCCTCACGACGGTGATTAGAGTTGTAGCTTCAGCTACATGCAATTACAGGGGGTTCGTATATAAGTCTTGCTGCGGCAAGATGTGTTGACAGCCCGGCACTCTCTCTCGGACGGCTCGAGCTTCCTCGCGCACAACGCTGCACCAGGTACTCCGTCAACGGCAACGGCGGCAGGGAGATGTTTGGTTGTAGCGGAGACCTGAGACAACTGAACGCACTTTCACGGCCTATAAGCAATCTCAACACACGGAACACAGGCGATCTTTATCGGGTGCACGCGGCGAAGCAAGTAACGATCAAACTGCCAGCCGACAAGGACGATGGCGTCTTCAACTAACTCCGTCGCCACTCGTGCTCCCTCGCTCTCTCGTAGTCCGGCCTCTCCGCTGCTGCTGGCAAGGCGATTTCGCGACGAATCTCGCGTGTCCGCGGCGTTGGCAAACGTGAGTCGAAGAGTCTGTGTGCGTGCGTATGCATGCGTGCATGCGTACCTGCGTGCACATATGCGCACAAACACACACACTCTCGCTTTGCTCGCACGACAAGCCACACCCGTGCACGAATCACCCACTTCGCGCACTTGTATCGAAATGTACTATTTCCTAACAGAGTGTACAAAATCGATCTCTGCGCACTTCGGTAGGAAAAATAGTATACACAACACGTGCGCACTAGTTACGTAATGTACGATTTTATCGATTTTCATGAAATTTTAATGGACTTTTAGGGGTTCCGCACGACAAAGGAATATGGACCGGAGAAATAACTCATTTAAAGGAAAAAAAATTGTTATCTGGACTTTCATAAGTGGAAATGGTAAAGAGGCTTATAATAAACGTAAAAAAATTCATGCTTGGGTGGGGGTGGTTTAAGGTTGATTTGGGTAGTTTGAAAGGGGTGATGAAAATATTATTATTGCTATTTCCGTCGGAAGTTGACGTCAAACAAAAAAGTACCCAATACAAAAGTTTTTGTAGAGGTCACTTTTTAACATAAACTCAAAATTTTCGAGAAAAAGACGAAAAATCATTTCTTTTTCGTATTTATTCTTTCATTTCCGCAAAAATAGTTTAATTTTGACGAAATTTGGTGAAAGTATACCTTTCGTGTCTGAAATAATCACAAATTTTTTTAGATAAAGAAATCAAGAAGTTTCCGAGATATTCAGTTTTTCCGGTACAAACAATTTTTTTTCAAAACAAAATTCTAAGGTAGAAGGCCGTATTGTGAGACAATGTCCACGTTTATGGGACAGTAGAAAGAAAATTAAATTTTGGAAATAATTATTGCTGATATTATCAAACAAAAATTATATTCATAAGTATAAGTTTTCAATGCTATAAGTATGTAAATTTGTAGGTTGTTTTGAAGCATTTAATATTTAAGAAAAAATAATATAGAATTTGCGCACGAACGTTATGTAGACAGCACTCGGATATTTGAATAGAAGCAGCAAGAGCACTGACTAGTTAGCTTATATATTGTAAGAAAATTAAATGATTCCAAAAGATGTCGCCTAGCTGTTGATTATAAAAATATGATAAGTTATCACAAACTTAATAAAATTTATTAAATTATTTAGCTATCTCTAAATATGTACATTTATTTTTCTGAAGTCCGTATTTATGGTACAATATTTGGCGTGTCTCATAATACGGTTCACCTTTGCCCCATTGATGAGACACTCTTTTACACATTATTTATTGAAAAAAACTCTTTTATTACAAACCTTTTACACTAATAATGAAGCAATATTCATCACTCAGCTTTATTTTAATTTATAAAACCTAGAAAATGGATATAAATCTGAATTAAAAATTATAAAACATAACCTCAAAAGTCTTAACATGAATGATTTTGATTCCTGCATATAAGAGATTCCAAACCCAGTTGTCTGATAACTGATTTATGGGCTCAAAGATTTCATTGTAGGAAATAATTGGGTTCGGCGGATCACATAATAATAATTATCACATAATAATTTCATATTTAATATGATTTTTTAATTTATAATAGTTATGGTTTGTATGGATTAAATTTTCTATAATAAATAAAATAAAATGAAAAAAATAAAATTATAAATAAACTAAAATAAATAAAATCATGTCAAATATGAAATTGTGTGGTCCACCGAGTTCAATTATTCCCTACAATGTAGTCTTCCAGCCCATAAATCAGTTATCAAACAACTGGATTTGGAATCTCATATTCGGAGGAATCAAAATCAGTTAGGTTAGACTTTTGAGGTTATGTTTTATGATTTTTGATGAAGGATCTAATCAAGGTTTATAAACCTAATATATTAGGTTTATATATGTGATTGACCAAAGTAATGCTGAGGAATAAAGATGACTGTATAATTAGCATAGAAAGTTTGAAATAAAAGAGTTTTTTTCAATAAATATGGTGTAAAAGAGTGTCTTATAATAGGGGAAAATTTTATAAGACAGTGGGAAATACGCTTGAATTATGTCCCATAAATACACACATTAAGACTATACTCCTTTTTCCTTAGATTTATTATATTTTTAGCTTAATTTGGCTTTTATTTAGTTTATGAAGAATACAGTAACTACGTACTACAAAAGGTTTGGCCTTTATAACTATAATTTACTCAATATCACTAAAAATGTCACATTACCCCCCGAAATGGGTCTCATAATACGGCCGTTTACCTTACTTAGAAAAATCATCGTACAGAGTTCTGCCGGATCTCATTTTTTTTTTGTTTCGACATGTACTTTTTGGCAAAATAAAAAAATCTCTAGTCACAATTCAAAAACATGCTCAAAAATGCAAAAATGACAAAAAATGACTCTTATAACAATGAATTTTTCAGTAATTGTTGATAATTTGTTTAAATTTAGAAAAAAGATTGAAAAAGTGATTACATCATTCAATTGTACGGAAAACTTACAAAAGAAACTATGTTTAGTTGGTTGACCCGAAGCTTTATTTTTGTGCAGTATTACTATAAACATCTAAGTCGAATACTTTTGTGTAACGAATGATATAAACAAAAGAGACGCGTGGACGTGCAACTTGTGAACTGAAATTTTTGAATGTTGAATAGGCTGTCTTAGATAGGATTAGTCCCGTCTCTCTTTCAGCTCTTGATTTCATTTCGGAGCAGTTACTAAAACATTGCAAGTCGATCACGTTTCAGAGCCAGGATTCAGTTTTTTTTTTCAAATCTTGTAGGAGAGAGCGGGGCAAGTAGCGTAGGAGGTATGTTGACAATACTATAAAAAACTTATTTTAAACACGTTACTGTACTGTACCGAAACGGTTAATCGGATCAAGGTTATTTTTTTTAAATACACGGGAAAATACTAACTTTAAAATTATGTGATAAAAATATGAAAAGTATTTGTTAGCAACAAATTATTTCACTTGTTAGTAAAAAAATTAAGTTTTCGATAACTTGTCGTTTACCGATTTGAAAAATTCAAAACAAAAATGAAGCTTTTATGATTTTCGAATTTTTTTGCATATTTGTCTAGCAAACAAAAGAAATTTCTGAACGCTTTTTCACTTTAACTAACTTCTTTACTTGATTGTATTATAGATTAGCAATGTAGATGGTCCTGCTTATATTATTTTGGATAAACCTAGAGACGATTTGAGGACGATCCAACAGAAAGCTATAAACTGATGAGAATTTTTCCATCGGTCTTTTACAGTCTTATAAATTAAATTAAAATAATTAATATTTATGACAGTCAGATTGTCCTTGTTTATAATCACCCCTGCAGAATCTGAAATAAAAACTTAATTAAAACCTGGAAAAAAAAAACTTTATTAGCAAAGGACTATCTGACTGCCCCCCACCACCAAATTGCCCAATTGGCCAACGTTTCGAGCTCGGTCTGGCTCTTCCTAAAAAAGTTTTACATCGGGTTTGAAAGAACATTGTTTATATAGTTTGAATTCTTTCGATTTTGGGAGTGTGGATATTTTGGAACAAGGGATTAAGAATAAATATAAGAGGGAAAGCCTTGAAAGTATTCACATTCTAAGGAATCGGAATAATGTAAATTTAATGGTAGAGTCAAGTAAATAATATAACATTTATCATTCTTTATTAATTTAAGTGAGAATCAAAAGTTGGAGAGGGGAAGGTGGATGGTGGTGGGGGTAAGAGGAAATAAGTGGGTATGGGTATATAAGGAGGTGTATCACGGATTTCATTTCAGTCCCTACGGAGGAGTCGGACCGGGCTCGAAACGTTAGGCAATTGGGCAATTTGGTGGTGGGGGGCAGTCAGATAGTTCTTTGCTAATAAAGTTTTTTTTTCCAGGTTTTAATTAAGTTTTTATTCCAGATTCTGCGTGGGTGATTATAAACAAGGGCAATCTGACTGCCATAAATATTAATTAATTTAATTTATAAGACTCTAAGACCGATGGAAAAATTCTCATCAGTTGATAGTAAGTCGCAGTCGACATAAGTAATATTTTTAATGAGAAAGCTATAAATAAACTGATTGTTTGCAAAAACGAAAGAAGAGATCAAAAGTTCAAAAAGTAGGTCAAAATTACATCAGCATCTGTTCACAAATGATGTTCAGATACGTACAACCAAGACAGTGCGATAAATAATGCTGCAGCAGAGTGCAGTAAAAATGTATTGAAGGTATTGGAAAATATTGTGAAAAATGCACTTGATTTCGTTTTTCAAACACTTTGTTTTTTTCTGCGGTCGCACTTGTAATGATACGAAACAAATTGTAAAAATGTTAAAAAAAATGAAACTAGAGTTAAAATTATTAAGACTTTTGAAGAATGAAAAGCTTCTGATATATTTCACAAAAATTTGTTGGCACGTTTGAATAAAAACATAGATTTAGTTGAGGTTCAAGCTTGTTACCATGCAAACTGTATGTCTAGGTTTTATGTAAATAGACTTTCTGATCAAGTTCGATGCCTGCATCTGAATGTATGTTAAAATTTATACAAGATGTGATTAATTATATTGAAAATAACAAAAGTGAACGTCAATTTTCTCTAAATGAGATCAAAAAAGAATGAATAAGAATTGTTATGGCTGGTAATTTATCTTCGAGGACATTGGTAAGACTGTTTACGATAAAAATAATAACGTTCTTCCAAATTTTAATGAGAAAAATATCTTTGAAAATATTCCTGAATCGTTCACAGTCTTTCTCGACATTGCTGTAAAAACTCATAAATATAAAAGTAAAAAAAATGGTTTTAAGTGGAAAAAAATAATAGCTACAATTGCTCATAATACAATTATATTATCAAGGCTACAGTCATTGTTATCGCCAATTTTACTCGCACTATCCCTTACGAAAAAATCCTGTAAGAATTCCTATAGAGATTCTATAGGATTTCCTATGAGTTTCCTATAGGATTCCTATAGGATTTTTATAGGATTCCTACAGATTTTCCTATAGGAATTCCTACAGCTATTTCGCGAGTAAAATCTGCAGGAATTCTTATAGGAAAATCTATAGGAAACAATGCACGTTTTTCCCCCTGTAAAATTCTGCAGTAATTCCTATAGGGTTATCTATAGAAAATCCTAAAGGATTTTCAGAAAACTTTTTACGACCTGCAGGAATTCCTATAGGAAAATCTATAGGAAACAATGCATGTTTTTCCCCCTATAAAATCCTGCAGGAATTCCTATAGGGTTATCTATAGAAAATCCTACAGGGATTTCAGAAAACTTTTTACGACCTACAGGAATTCCTATACGAAAATCTATAGGAAACAATGCACGATTTTTACGGTAAGTTTCTGTAGATATTCAATAGGACTTCCATAGCTTTTCTATAGCTCGTCGTAAATCGACTTTGCGAGCCTATTCTATAGGTTATTATCCTACAGTAAATTCTATCAGAGAGATATAACAAAAAAATCGCATTATTTAGCTTGTTTGATTCTTTGCTTGTGTTTTATAGGAATTTTTAAAAATAAACTGATAATATTACCAAAGGGAAACTTAACATTCTTCATCGGCACAGGAAATTTTATAGGAAATTTTATAGGAAATTTTATAGGAAATTTTCTTTGTGTAAAATCAATTTAATTAGGTCAATTCTTCAACCCCCACTCTACCCTCTTCGACAGTCTTATGTTAAGCTAGCACCGCCCCGCGCGCCCGGGTAATTAGTCAGTGCTCAATCAGAGCGAGAGCCAGCAGCATCGTTATTTATGTTAATGCGAGAACTGTATTACTACTATTAATAAATAATTTCTTATACTTTTGTATTAAATGTCGTGTGTGTGGTTATTGTGCATCCGTTCGACTCCTCGCTTCCACCATCCACATGTTCTTGTCAGGTTATGGTGCCAACAGGAGTCAAGGATGCCATGGACACGCAGAAGGAGAAGAACGCGACCGAGAAGATTGTGAGGGAACGGGAGAAAACTGCGACTGAGGAAGAGGTGACTGATGAATCTCACCGAAGTAAGTGAGATTGTAAAAGTTTTGAATAGAGTCAGTGCGTGACCGTTAGACTGTTCAAGCAAATTTGAGGAGATGGGATAAAAACGCGTAATACCGGTAAATAGAGTTTGTTCGCGGCGTATTTCGTTCGGCTGTGCATAGCGGTGTGGTTGAGAACTGAAAAAGAATTCGTCAAATTTCCTCGAAGCGCGAGCGGCGGACGCGTCACGGTATCACGCCGTGCTGACCTGGCAACATGTCTCAGCGCGCACGTGGACCCTCCAACGAGTAAATGTGGCGGCGCACCGGGAGCCTGTCTGTGAATGGCGCAAGAGAGAGAGAGAGAGCGCGCGTGAACCTCAAGCGGGTGTAATGGCAGCGCACGGTATATTCAAGAGTGCCGGAGAGCAAGAGAGAGAAAAACGAAGCGCGAGCTTGTCTACGTTGTCTCGTGTACCGTGCGCGCGCTGAGAGGGAGAGCGGCGCCGGTCCATCTCCCGCATCAAGGCGCACGATGGGAGGTAGCGACGGAGCTCCTGTATGCAAACCGAGAGAGGGGAAGGAGAGAAGGTGCGCTACGCTGTTAAGGAAAAGGGGAAGAGGCAGCTACAGAAAAGGCTGTGCAAAGGGATAGTGCGAGTGAGGCAAGCGAGTGGGAGAGGTAGCGCGTGTATACTGTTTCGAGGAAAAGCACGCAGCGACTTTGCGACTAGAAAAATTGATGGTATTACGACGATATGAGATATGAGCTATACGACGATATGAGACAGAAAGTGAACCGGAAATTTTGAAAAACGCACAGCTGCCGAATATGCTTCGCGAGCTGTCTCTAAATAAAAATTTAACATATGCATATAAATAACTAAAATCATTGTTATATATATATATATATATATATATATATATATATATATATATATATATATATATATATATATATATGTCACCGTAGAAGAGAATCAAGTCGTGTTTATACATGAGACCGGAAAAACTCATAAACTTGTGACGTCTGAAGAAAAATTACTTGCAATCAAAATTGATAATTATGAATGAGTGTAATAGCGAATGTGCACTTAATTATTTTAGAATTTTGTTGCCAATTTGAAATCCTATATAAACTCGTAGTGTTTGTGTTCGGCACGGTTTGTTTACTGAAAGATTTCATTATTGATACGGCATTGGAATTTGATTAACCTCGGAACTTAGTTCTTACTCTAGAATCTTGTATAAACTCGTAGTGCTTCTGTTCGGCACAGTTTGATTATTAAGGAGGTGTCAAACTCAATTTTTACCGACCGAGCAAAAACCATATTGTTTTTAGTAGAAAAAAAATATAACGATATATGAAAAATAATGAGTGTATTGCCTTCTGTAATAACATTATTAATCATTCTGCTAAATTCCAAGTCAATATTCGGAAGCGTTTAAGAATGGTATTTGAACGAAAATTTCGTTCAAATGCCATTCTTAGATGCCTTAAAATATCGACGTGAAACATTGCAGAATGATTAGTAATGTCATTACGGAGGGCAATGCACTCATGATTTTGCATAATATTAAAAAAAAAATAGTTTTTGTTATCATGCGGTAAATAGTAAAGTTAATAAGCGAAAAATTTACCGTCTAAAAGACATTAGTGACCGCCTCTTACGGACATGTTACCGCGGAATGGTCATAGTCATATTGTTCGTGTATGATGTATTAGATACGTGTGATGTTTATCATGCATGGCAGCATGACGCTGAGCACTGTCGGGTGTCGAGCCGCGACGCGCCCCCGCAGCCCTCGCTGAAGTGACGACAATGCGAGCTGATCGCCGACCACGACGACAACGAGGTACGGTATCTATACGCCGTCTCACACCGCGTACGGAATACACCCACGAGGCAGGCGCCGCGCATCGCAGAGCCATAACCTCACTTTTACGGATCGCAGCTCCGTTATCGCGCGATGCATGTGTCAGGTGTCTCGGACTCTCGGCTGCGAGCGAGCGGGTACGCACAAGGTGCGCTTGTGATTGTGTGCGAGAGAGATGCCACCAACCAAAGCAGCGGAGTCGTGGCGGCAGCAGATTTGGTAAGCCCTTTCTCGTTCCTGACTTCATGATAGGTGGGCTGATGGTAATTGTCTCTTGTTGCAGGTAGCTGGGGCAGCGAGAGGAGTGAATGACGATTACTGCTGTAGACTGCCCTTTCCATGTGGTAATTATGTTCGAGTCAATTATTTACTAGCCATTTACACAAAAATGTTAAGGATGTTTTGGATATGTCATCTCTGTCAAAAATTAGTTTTTACCGTTAGAACTACGATAAATCAATATATGGAATAGTTAACAATTTTTTCATCCAGTACGTCTATACGGAAATTAAATACCAATATTATAAGCTTAAAAAATCAGGAATGTAAACGGTATTGACAAAGTTTCATTATTTTTTATTATCATGCACAAAAAGCATAGTACACAACATTTAAAAGATTTTCATAAAGTGATGAAACTTTGTCAATTTTGCTTCGATTCCTGATTTTGAAAGCTTATAATATTCGTATTTCATTTCTGTATCGTCATCCTCGACGAAAAAATAGTTAAACTAGCCAACAACCTTAAATACAATGGATATAGATAACAATATAACAAAAGTTTTTTTTATTTAACATATTTATATACAATCAATTCTTGATATGCTAGGTCCATAAAAACGATTTTAATGTCTAAATGTACTTAAAATGGGCGTTTTTCGCATATTCTTCAAAAGGATTTTACTTTACATAAAAATGTCATATACAAAAGTGCTAGATAATAATAAAATAAAAATTTTTTTTCATTTAATCATTTTCTATACAATTAATAACGAGTTAGACCTACAAAAACGATTCTGAATGTGTAAATACACCTGAAATAGTAAATTTTCGCTTATTGTTCAACGGGAATTGCCTTTACACACATATGTTAAGTACAAAAGTTATAAAAATATTTAAAAAAATAAATTCTTTCTTATTTAACATTCTCATCTGTGATCTATTATAAACACGATTTAACACTTCATACACAATCATTTATATTGTCAATCTTTGACTTGACACAAAAGCATTAAATACAATAGCTACAAATAAGATTTTACATTACATTACAATAGCTATACAAATAAGGTATTTTGTAATGTAAATAAATAAAGCACAGAAATATTAAATACAATAGCTATAAATAAACTATAAATAAGAAAACAATTAATAAAACATTCGAAAGTACATAATTATAAAAATATAATAATAAGATGCGACTCGCGGACTCGCATAAGTCATACTAGCGACCGAGCGTAGCGAGTGCGAAGAACGGCTTCCCTCACCACAGACTCGCGGCATCACGGCCGTACCTGTAGTTCTAGGCCGAAGCACATGCGCATTCAGCATTGCGCAGATGCACAGGCACAGCTGGAGAGTGGAGCTACATAGTTGTCGACTTGTCATCGACACAGCACCGCGACTCGGTGATGTCGCATCGCAGAAAACTCGGATGCAAGAATGCAGCAGAACACATCTGGATACCCGCTCTTGTTTACGATGTCATTCGATCGGGGCTCGAGTGCGCACGCGCTACTGTGATAATCCGTGGTAAAGGACACACGTGGAGATGGCGAAATAAGTAGCGGGGATGTGTGAGGATCTGCTGATGCCATCTCGACGTCGTCTACAGGAGGCGGTGGAGATCTACGACTGTGCAAGCAGCCACTATACGAGTCATTCGAGGTTATGTTGCCCACTCACAACATATAAACAAGGTGGGATCAGTGTATACAAGTAAGTTCATGTATGCTTGTATCTCATCCTAATCATGTTTTAGTGGTGCTACGAGTATGGCGTGCTTCCCTGGAGGAAGGTTATCTCTCCTTTTGGCTTGGCTTACAGTCCACTAGATCAAGGAGGTTCACAGTGCTTCTCCCTGGCATAAATTGCTATCTCATTCCTATGCTAGATGATTTGTCTTTCCATCCATATCCTTCTGCGAACTTTACTACATGAGCAGTTACTTTCTGGTGGAACTGTCAAGCGTATCATGTGCCTATGCAAGGGCTGGATATTTCTTCAGGTGTGCTTCTGCAGTTGTTGTGGATAGGAGTGATATCGTCTCCTCTTAGTCACTCTTAATATTTCTCTTCTCTTTGATTATTCTTCTTTCTTGTTACAGGTGGAAAGAGTGTGAGAGTGTTGCAGAAGTGGACTGGAAGTTGCAAAGGGGGTCCTCGAGGTGCTGGGGCACACTAGCTGGCTTATCACCCAGTGCTACCTAACATAGGATGAGAGAGTTCATATGCTCTCTGCATCTACAGAGTTCATCCGCTTAGGGTATATACATGTAAGTAATTCTCGTAGAGGGTCGATTTTCAATTATTCTTAGTTTGTATTTTTTATATTTTAGAAGATATAGCATGTGTATTGTTTGCACCATAAATTTGAGAAATTACATAATTTCATTTCCTTATTAAATTAAACCTATAGTTACAGAAAGATAAAGAGATGCTGAAGTGGCTTTTCATAATTTTTATATGCCTATTGATTAAATACTCATTCATAAAGTAAATCCTAAAGTAAATATTAATCACAATGCTTAATATAACAAGTTCCTTTTATATTCCAGGGGCAGTATTAGTTTTCTATGAGTGTGTACATGAAGTCTAGCAGGTATATTTACAATATTCATTGCATTACATATCTACTGCAAAAAAGCATGATTGAATATCGAAGCGTATAAAAATTATAAAAAGTTCACTATAACCTCTAAATGTTAATAACATTTAATAATAATTCTATTTTTAGATTTTATAACCACTTGGCACCAATGGTTATTAATGGCATTCCTTGAAAATAATGCAAAGCATGAGTGTGCCACATCAACCGTTTCTAATTATGCCATCATTTTTGTAACTTCTGAGTAATAGATACTGACACCAGTATTCTTTACTTTTTAGTGGGCATATCTGCAGCTGTGCCAGTACATAGGGTTCCTGATCTTCACAACGGGTAACCTAAGCTGCTTTTTCTACTAGTGCAGGTAGTTTACTATATCTACATTATTGGTAGCTGATTTTCGTATATTTTACAAAGGAAGAAGTTGCCATTGGTAAGTCATTATGTTATTGTTTAATTTATACAAAAAGATACCGATATAAATCTTGAATAAGATTACGTTAATTTTACAGAATAAAATTTTACAAAAATAACTAATTGGTTTTCATATTGGCATCTGCATCATAAATACTTGACTAAGGTGGCAGTATGCGAGAGTACTGAGATTTTCTAGAATTTTAATGTAAAACTATTGTTGGTATCCCTTTACTACTTGTATCTGTTTCACAAATAACTATCAGTCAGTGTTAATAATGTGCGCATTACGCTAACAGTTGTTATCAAGTTAATTTTATCAAAACAACATTATTTATTATACTTGAATAGTTAGTTAATTACTTTATAAATATATATAAGTTGTAACAATAAAGGTGTTGGTAGGATAAGAAGTTTCGATTTTGGAAAGGTACAAGTAAATATGGTGCATTAACACGATGTAAGATTTAACTTGACTATTATGCGGGTAAATAGTATTCTTAAAATTTCGAAACGTTGAGAATCAGCTATCACGCAGGATAGTACAAATATAAAGTTCACAAAAATAACCGTGAAGCTCGATTCTCGCAACGCGCATTGATTTTCCAAAATAACGCTTTTTTTCGCCTATTCTTCGAGTAAACATTCGAAATATAAACCTCACGGTTAATTCGACTATCTATACTAGAGATGTGATTTTTATAGGCACTATACGACTCAGAACAGAGTGGCTTACTTGAATAATACGGGAGCTTAAGACGCTCCCGCCGGCGCCGCTGCGCCAGCGTCGCCAAAAGTGACTCCCTCCAAAGCGTGATATTTGAAAATGCCATTTTGCCAAATAATTATTTTAAACGTTGCATAAATTAAAGTAGGTCACAAAAAGAAAAGTTACTGTGAAAAAAATAATTTATTTAGCATTGTTAATTTATTTTTAATTATTGAAAGTTTTCGCATAGTGACTATTACATTTGACAAAAACGCGTGAAAAAACTCATGAAATGCATGAAATCCAAAGCATTTAAGATTCCTGCATAACTATAGATAATTATAGTATTAAATAACAATTATTTACAAGAAAATAACAAAAAAAAATAAACGAAAATATTCGTTGCGGGCGTGGTAACGTCTAGGGAGAAGCGCTCTACGTTAACGACTCAGAGGTTAAGGAAGAGCTGTATCCCGTATCGTGCGTCGACGGCGTCGGACGTTGTAATGCAAATAAAATCGGGAGGAGAAGAAATATTGCACGTTAGCGCAGTTTGATAATGAGCAATTGTTAATGAATGTAGTAAATATGTTCTATATTTTTATAAGTCTATTCTTGTATGTATGTAAATTCACATATGTTTATTTGCACATATGAACATACAAGTAAATTATATAATCACACTTGTTGATTTTGATACTTGATATTTCATTAGCTGTTAGTTTATAACAATTGATCAATGTTACATTTATATACTGCAATAATATCACTCTTGCCGATTAGATATATATCTACTTTTCAAAATTTATCGAATTCCTCCTTATCATTCAGTTCTTTTAACAACCATTTTTTTTATAATTCAACAATATATATCGATCAAGTTTAGACATTTTCAAAATGGGAGTCGCATAAAATAATGATTTTATTAACCAATATCAAATATTGATATTATAATTTTTATTGAGATAACTTATGTTACCAAAAGAATGTGTATGTACCTATACAACGATTTAATAATAATAAAATATATACATATAAGATGTTTATAAATGTTTTTAATATGGTGCGAAGTATACGGAACCCAATTATTATACAATTGTTTATTTTAATGGCTGCCAAATTCGTTTTTAGTATTAATGGGCGATTACTACCTTATTTGTAAATGAAAAATTTTTTACTGTATTCTTTTCCCAACCACGCGTGCGAAGCTTAATTGTTATTAATAAGCCGCTACGTATTTGCTTCCTGTGCTAAGGAAAGGTAAAAAAGTATAGAACATTTTCACTTAAGAACGTTCTCTGGCTCAAATTCATCAATATCGCAAAAATTTGGATTTAAAAATATTATTTGTGATGGGAACCGTTCATGAGTCTCTATGCACTATTCCAAAAATAAAAAAAAAATGTCGGTGTAAGATTAAAGCTGTAAATACGATATTTAAATAAATAGCACTGATACGGTGTGACTATATATAGATCTACAAATAAAATGGAGTTTTTCTTTATGTTGCCATGCAGTGAAATTAATATCGCACGCCATATTGAAAATTATACTATATTGTTCCTCTTGATTTCTATTTTCAAATGAGCTTAGATAGGGATCGCGTATTAACGATGAAACTTTGAATTCAAATATTTTTATTTTAAATACCGCTATGGACGTGGGGCTTTGAAGCATGTACTAAGGACTCTAAATCAAACGTTCTCTGCAAGTTTCAGGAAAATCACAAGAAAATCTTTTTCTCTTACAGCGAGCGCACGCGAAGTCGATCTCTTGGAGACGATCTTCGCGCTCGTGCATTCTTTGGAATCTAAGAAAATAAGAGTTAAAAATTTGATTAGATAGGGCTTACGAGGAGTCCAGTTCCAAAGACAAGTTTCGTGCGCCTGCTTTTCACTAGCATCAGAAAATCAGCGATATAATTAACCAAAACAGAGCGCACGAGGAGTCAAGCTGTCGAAGACGAGCTTCGAGTGCGTACTCCAAAAATATTACTTTCCAATCGCTTAAATCAGGCGTGGATGGGGGGGGGGGTAGGGGCGATCGCCACCCGCTACCAAAGGTGCGAAGAAAATTTTTAAATACGATCACTTCCTAAAATCTTAATTGGCGAAGCCGACAGTTTTGTGTATCAACATGCGTACGGGATGAAAAAAAAAAACATTTCAATGAAACAACAGAAAATCCAAAAAGCAAAACCCCACTACACTCTCGCGCATCTAAAGGAATTACATAGACATGTAACATGATAATTTAGAAACTTTTTAAACCCAAGTAGCCGAAGGATGCGAGGTCCACGTATATAAGGGCGTTACGCAGACGTGCGGCACGATTATTTAAACAATTTTTAACCTAAATAGCAGGGAGATGCAAGATCCACGCATATAAGGCTGTTATATATGTAGACGTGCAGTAGTAAGTGAGACAGTTATTTAAATAATATTTAAACCTAAATCGCTGGGGGATGCGACGTCCACTTATACAAGGGAGTTACGTAGACGTGAAAATCTATTATTTAAATAATTTTAAAACCCTTGTAGCCGGGGAATAGGAGGTTCACGTTTATAAGGGAAATACGTAGACGTGGGGTACGATTATTTAAATAATTTTTAAACCCAACTAGCAGGGGGGATACAAAGTCCACACATATAAAAGAATTACGTAGACGTTCAGCTGTAAGCAAGACAATTATTTAAATAACATTAAAATCCAAATAACCGGAGGATACGATTACTTAAATAATTTTTAAACCCAGCTAGCCGGGGGATGCGAGGTCCATGCGCATAAGTGAGTTACGCAGACGTGCGGCACGATTATTTAAACAATTTTTAAAACCATGTAGCAGGGGGATACAAGGTTCACATATATAACGGACTTACATAGACGTGCGGCACCATTACTTAAATAATTTTTAAAACCAAGTAGCTGGGGGATGTGAGGACCGCGCATATAAGTGAGTAACGCAGACATGCGACACGAGTATTTAAAAAGTTTTAAACTCAAGTAGCTGGGGGTAGAAGGCTCACGCATATAAGGGAGTAACGCAGATGTGCGGCACGATTATTGAAATAATTTTTAAACCAAGTAGCCTGGGGATGCGAGGTCCCCGGATATAAGGAAATTACGAAGACGTGCCACACTATTATTTCAGAACTTTTAAACCCAAATAGCAGGTAGGTTCAAGGTACACGCATATAAGGGAGTTATGTAGATGTGCGGTACGATTATTTAAATAATTTTTAAACCCAACTAGCACGGGGATACAAAGTTCACGCATATAAAAGAATTACGTAGACGTGCAGCAGTAAGCAAGACAATTATTTAAATAACATCAAAACCCAAATAGCCGGGGGATAAGAGGTCCACGCATATAAGGGTGTAACGCAGCCGTGCGGTACGATTATCTGAATAATTTTCAAAGTCATGGGATAGAAGATTCACGCATATAAGAGAATTACGTAGACGTGCAGCACGATAATTTAAATAATTTTTAAACCCAAATAGCAGGGGGATACAAAGTCCACGCATATAAGAAAATTACGTAGACGTGGAAGCAGTCAGCAAGACAATTATTTAAATAACTTTTAAACTTCAATAGCCGGAGGATACAAGGTCCACGCATATAAGGGAGTTACGTAGAAGTGTGGTACGATTACTTAAATAATTTTTAAACTCAACTAGCAGGGGGATACATAGTCCACGCATATAAAAGAATTACGTAGAACGTGCAGCAGAAAGCAAGACAATTATTTAAATAACATTAAAACACAAATAGGCGGGGGATACAAGTTCCACGCATATAAGGGAGTTACGTAGACGTGCGGCATGATTACTTAAATAATTTTTCATCCCAAGTTGCTGGAGGGAAGAGACGTCCACTCATACAAGGGAGTTACGTAGACGTGCAAATATATTAATTAAAAGAATTTAAAACCCATGTAGCCGATGAATAGGAGGTTCACGTATATAAGGGAGTTATGCAGACGTGACATACGATTATTGAAACAATTTTTAAACCCAACTAGCCGGGGAATACGTGGTCCACGCATATAAGGGATTTACGTAGACGTGCGGCACGATTATTTAATTGAAATAATTCTTAAAGCCAAAGTGCCGGGGGATGCGAGGTCCACGCACATAAGGGCGTAACGCATACGTGCAACACGATTATTTAAATAATTTTCAAAGTCGCGGGATGGAAGGGTCACGCATATAAGGGCGTAACGCAGATGTGCGGCGTGATTACTTAAATAATTTTTAAACCCAAGTAGCCGGGGTATGCGAGGTCCACGCATATAAGTGAGTAACTCAGATGTGTCGCACGATTATTTAAACAATTTTGTACCGAAATGGCAGGAGGATATAAGATCCACGCATATAAGGGTGTTATATACGTAGACGTCCAGCAGTAAGTGAGACAAATATTTAAATAATTTTTAAATCCAAGTCGCTGGGGGATGCAACGTCCACTCATATAAGGGAGTTACGTAGATGTGCAAATCTATTATTTAAATAATTTTAAAATCCATGTAGCCGGGGAATAGGAGGTTCACGTATATAAGGGAGTTACGTAGACGTGCCGCACGATTATTTAAATAATATTTAAACCCATGTAGCAGGGGGATGCGAGGTTCACGCACGTAAGGGAGTAACGCAGACGTGCGGATCGATTATTTAAATAATTCTTAAACCCAAGTTGCCGGGGATTGCCAGGTCCACGAATATAGGGGTGTAACGCAGAGGTGCGGTACGATTATTTAAATAATTTTCAAAGTTGGGCGATGGAAGCTTCACGCATGTAAGAACGCAACGCAGACGTGTGGCACCATTATTTAGGTAATTGTCAAAGTCGGGGGATACAAGGTTCACGCATATAAGAGAATTATGTAGACATGCAGCGCGATTATTTAAATAATGTTTAAACCCAAATAGCAGGGGGATACAAAGTCCGCGCATATAAGTAAATTACGTAGACGTGCAGCAGTGAGCAAGACAACTATTTAAATAACTTTTAAACTTAAATAGCAGGAGGATACAAAGTCCACGTATATAAGGGAGTTACGTAGACGTGCCGCACGATTATTTAAATAATTTTCAAGTCGGGGCATGGAAGGTTCACGCATATAAGGACGTAAAGCAGACGTACGGCACGATTATTTAAATAATTTTCAATGTCGGATGATAGAAGGTTCACGCATATAAGAGAATTTGTAACGCTCTGCCGGGGATCAAGGCAGAGGTTCGCGGGTAATTACATAAAACCGCAACCGAGTAAAACTCTAAGTACTTTCCTACTAACTAGATGTTACTTAATACAATAATATGGGCGCCAGGTGCACGCGTCACTTGCACCGATCGTATGCCTTCTCTGGCTAGCTTCAACCGGGAGCAATGCAAAAATCCTAACTCTCCTATCCTACAGCTACAGCTCGAGCTGCAGCATTTACGCGGATTCGCTTTGTCTCGCGACTCCCGACACGAACGCGCACACATACCCACAAAGGAATACCGGAGGGGATACAACAACGGGACAAACCTCGGCCAGGATTCGGCTGCTGCTACTAGCTTCCTCTCAATCTCTCTCGCTGTCCGGTGGCACACTCCACGCGAGGGGTTTCGCTGCCAAGCACGACTGCGGCACGCGGCACGGCAGTAGGCGACAGAATGGTTAATGCCGGCCGGTGTTCTCTCGCTGCTCCGCCGCTCCAGTTCGTCGGCCAGCCGTCTTGTTCACCGCGGCGCGAGCGAGCAGTCCACATGACTGCTGCTGCTCGCGCGCGGTGTCTCTCAAGGACGGCCGACGGCGCACAGTGGGCTGAAATGGATCTCTTGTTTCAAAATAAAATATCTCAGCCGGGAATCGACCGATTTGGACGATTTTTTTTTTTTAAACACAGGTAATAAGAAGTACTTTAAAGGAAAACTATAGACAAATTGAATAAAAAATTTTTTAGGTAATTTTTTAGATCAATAGTGATTTTTTGTTTTTTTCAATAACCAATCCCGCGTAAAAATAATTCATATATATATATATATATATATATATATATATATATATATATATATTCTACATTTCTCGAAAGGGGTTTATAAAGCCCGTTTTTTTATATATAGGGGTATATCGAGCCCGATTTTGATTATGCAGTCCGGGCTTCATAATATTTCTAAATATAGGGGTTTATGCGGCCCGACCTAGAGTCTATAACCCCAGGGTCCATTATTTCTTTAGTCACTTGCCTAGGGAACTCTGGGCTGTAGGTACTAATATACAGTCTTGCGTTACATAAACCCGGATAAGTATATATATATATATATATATATATATATATATATATATATATATATATATATATATATATATATATATATATATATATATATATATATATATATATATATATATATATATATATATATATCGGGTTCCCAAACTAAGACGTACACGAGATTTTCTCTCATCCAAATTGATCAATTCATCAAAGTCTGAGGGTCCTAGGGGTTTTCGGACCCAAGGAATCGAATGGCGCTATCAAAAAATTCATAAAATGCCAAACACAAAATGTAAAAAAATTATTTTTTCGAAAAATATTTGCGGTACGGCTTTTATGATAGTTTCTTGTAGTTTGTTCAATTTGGAGGCTATACCACCTTTACCCGATAGCATTTCATGTAATAATATTTATTTAACGCAGTTTTGAAAATTGTATATTTTACTTTAGCTCGGACCGCAAACTCGCGTTCGAGAAAGCGGAATTGCGGAACTCGGAAAACGCCAGACTTTCCAAACTGTGACTCTAGCAAAGAAGCGGCAACTTCAACTCGCAATAGCTGAGCACAACTAAATAAAGTAAACGAACTATCTAATCATTGATACAACATAATAGCATGATATTCATAATGTTTTCATCAATAGCTATTTATTCCAAGTACATATTATTACTGTAGCGCACAACGTAATACGTAATTTGTAGGCTAACGAGCAATGTTTACAAATGGTGAACATTTGCGACGGCGTCCAGAGATGGCGCCAGTACGACTTACGTCGCACCGTATGAACGCAGCGCGCAGAGTCACGGCCGTAAATGAGCTCGTGGTGTCACGCGTATATGCGTATTTCTGCAGTACTTATTTTCAAAGAAACTAAACTAAAGAATCATAGTTTTGTTACTGAAAAGTAATAATATCCAATTTGTTTTGCGCTTCCTTACTGCAGTAATGTTCCCATTGAAATTAACCGCATACTGAAACATGTTCTAATACTACTGCCTTTCTGGACTAGTAATTAACATACATTTCATGGCTTAAGTTAAGCATGTATTTCTTTTTAAAAATTTTTCCCAAACCTGATATAAGATTTCTTACTTTCAAGTAAAATTAATACAAGCATTGTCTTAACTGCCGATACGCGTACAAAAATACACACAAGCAAGGTCTTATTTAAATTTTTCTTTTCTTTTACCTTTTAAAGGAAAATTATATTATTTTCTATTACAATCGTTCACGCATGAATAAATGGTAACTTTGAGACAAAAAATAACTTAATATCAATATATTTTCATCCTATTTTCATTTACTGTGTATATGCACTGTGTATATGTACTGTGTATATGAATGAACTGCAGCGAAGTGTTCTCTTGATTTTTTGTGATTTTATGTATTTTATTTTTAATAAGCTTGAAACTCTGCCAATTGCTTGGTCGGTAATGGTAGGACTATGCCACCCCGTTAAGGTATGGCTGAAAGTATGGGCTAAAGAATGGCTGATAATATGGCTGGAAGATATGGTTAAAAGTATGGCTTAAAGAAGGTCGAAAATATTGGCAATATATTGAGTATGTATTGGCAATATATTGGGAATATATTGGCAACAAATTGGCAACAAATTGGCAATCTCACAATCGTTACATACAAAATTATACACAGTTTGTACAAAGTTCAAATTTAGATAAAGTTTAAACAAAGTTTAGACCAAGTTCAGAGCAAGGTTATAGAAAGTCTCCAAGTCTTAATGAAAATCTCGCTTAAAGTGTCGCATACAACGTACGTTTATATGAAGTTTAAACAAAGTTCAGGAAAAGTTCAGGCAAAGTTTGTACAGAGTGTAGATAAAGTTTAGATAAAGTTTATACAGAGTTTGGACCAAGTTTATACAGAGTTTAAATTAGGTTTAGATATAATTTAGATAAAGTTTGGGTAAAGTTTAGAGCAAGTTTAGACAAAATTTATAGAAAGTTTCGGTTAAAGCGTTGCATTCAAAGTTTATACACTGTTTACATAAAGTTGAGATATAGTTTGGATAAAGTTCAAACATAGTTTACAACATGTTTGACGAAGTTGATAGAAAGTCTCAAAGTCTTCAAGCCAAAGTTTGAGCCGGACTTCGAGCAAGACTTTTAGCGAGACTTAGAGCGAGACTTTTGGCGAGACTTTTGGCGAGACTTTGAGCGAGACTTTTGGCGAGACTTCGAGCAAGACTTCGAGCAAGACTTTTAACCAGACTTTTAGAGAGACTTCGAGCGAGACTTTTGACGAGACTTTCAGCGAGACTTTCAGCGAGACTTTTAACCAGACTTTTAGTGAGACTTCGAGCGAGACTTTTAGCGAGACTTCGAGCGGGACTTTTATCGAGACTTTGAGAGAGACTTTTAGCGAAACTTTTAGCGAGACTTCGAGCGGGACTTTTAGCCAGACTTTTAGCGAGACTTCGAGAGAGAATTTTAGCGAGACTTCGAGCGAGACTTCGTGCGGAACTTTTAGCCAGACTTTTAGCGAGACTTCGAACGAGACTTTTAACCAGACTTCGAGCGAGACTTTAAGCGAGACTTCGAGCGAGACATTCTATAAACTTGATCTAAACGAGGTATAAACTTTGTTCAAACTTTATCTAGACTTCAGCTATACTCTATAACCGTTGTATGTATAAACTTGGTCTAAACTCTGTATAAACTTTATCTAAACTTTATCTAAACTTTATCTACACTCTGTACAAACTTTGCCTGAACTTTTCCTGAACTTTGTTTAAACTTCATATAAACGTTGTATGCGACACTTTAAGCGAGATTTCCATTAAGACTTTGAGACTTTCTATAACCTTGCTCTGAACTTGGTCTAAACTTTGTTTAAACTTTATCTAAATTTGAACTTTGTACAAACTGTGTATAATTTTGTATGTAACGATTGTGAGATTGCCAATTTGTTGCCAATTTGTTGCCAATATATTCCCAATATATTGCCAATATATATTCAATATATTGCCAATATTTTCGACCTTCTTTAAGCCATACTTTTAACCATTATACTTCCAGCCATACTACCAGCAATTCTTTAGCCCATACTTTCAACCATACCTTAACGGGGTGGCATAGTCCTACCATTACCGACCAAGCAATTGGTAGAGTTTCAAGATTATTAAAAATAAAATACATAAAATCACAAAAAATCAAGAGAACACTTCACTGCAGTTTGAACGTTCTATCACCCAGTAAAAGTTTGCTCGTAATATTTTTCTGGGTTTGCTTAATAATCTGGAAGAAGCTCTGAAAAAACTGTCGGGGTATAAGTTTGATTTTACGAGTTAGGATTTCTTCGAAACATTTGATTTGTATAAGCAATATATGGGCAATAGCTGCCCAAGATATATCTAAAGATAGACAGTATGTGGCTCCGGCGCTGTGACATTATAAAGCCAATATTTCACCCATATATTGTTTCTTATACGCCACATCTTGCCCATACTTGGCTAATACTATGTGAAATATTTAGGCCTTAGTAACTTTTTCACGCTGGGAGGTTTATGTTTAATTATTTAACACTATGAATAAATAATTACGAAAAAATTATAAACTCATAGTAATAGTAATTTCAAGAAAAAGTTATGAATAATAAATTCTAAGAATAACAATAAATTAATTATTAATCACTATGAATAGTAACGTTACTGTCTGATGTTATGTGGATAAATATGATTTTGTGTATTATTTGTTAATTTATTTGCGATTTCTCACTCGTAACAGTATAAAAGTATGTCTGATTTGGAAAGCTTCGTTACTTTTTTCATAAATAGTATATTACGCACCTAGGGAGGAAAAAACTCGGACAGTCCATATCTCGTTTAAACAAGAACATATCTCGTGTTAACAGGAAGTAAGGAAGCGCAAGACAAATTGGGTATTATTACTTTCCAGTAACAAAACTATGATTCTTTAGCTTAGTTTCTTTGAAAATAAGTACTGCAGAGATACGCATATACGCGCGACACCACGAGCTCATTTACGGCCGTGACTCCGCGCGCTGCGTTCATACGGTGCGACGTAAGTCGCACTGGCGCCATCTCTGGACGCCGTCGCAGATGTTCACCATTTGTAAACATTGCTCTCTAGCCTACAAATTATGTATTACGTTGATCGCTACAGTAATAATATGTACTTGGAAACAATAGCTATTGATGAAAACATCATGAATATCATGCTATTATGTTGTATCAATGATTAAGATAGTTTGTTGGCTTTATTTAGTTGTGCTCAGATATTGCGTGTTGAAGTTGCCGCTTCTTTGCTAGAGTCACAGTTTGGAAAGTCTGGCGTTTTCCGAGTCCCGAATTCCGCTTTCTCGAACGCGAGTTTGCGGTCCAAGCCAAAGTAAAATATACAATTTTCAAAAATGCGTTAAATAAATATTATTACATGAAATGCTATCGAGTAAAGGTGGTATAGCCTCTAAATTGAACAAACTACAAGAAACTATCATAAAAGCCGTACCGCAAATATTTTTCGAAAAAATAATTTTTTTACTTCTTGTGTTTGGCATTTTATGAATTTTTTGACAGCGCCATTCGATTCCTTGGGTCCGAAAATCCCTAGGGCCGCCAGATTTTAACGAATTTATCAATTTGGCTGAGAGAAAATCTCGTGTACGTCTTAGTTTGGGAACCCGGTATATATAAGATTATATAAATACATATATCGGTACTATTGGGATCCTAGAGTTTCTTACTCTGAGAGTTTACATTGGAATACCGGAACGAATACACTTGACTAAAGAAACAATGACCCTAAGGGTACCGTGATTCGCAGGGGGCCTGCGGCGCCCGCTTTTAGTACCGAAATTCCGGAACAAAAGCCAGGAAAAGTACCTAAGATGTATTGTAGACGAAGCCTTATGGACCTCAAAAGTAGCAATATATGCAGTTTTTTTGAAGCCGGACCCCAAAAAGGACAAAAGTCCCCAAAAGTAGCAATCTATGGGTTATATATACCCCAAAAGTACCAACACATACCTATATGAATATATATATATATATATATATATATTGTTACGTGTGCATACTATGCACAATGTGACGAGGCGGATCGAGTTGCATCGTTGCATATATGTATGTATACATATCTCTAAAGGGGTTTATAAAGCCTGTTTTTTTATATATAGGGGTCTATCGAGCCCGATTTTGATTATGCAGCCCGGGCCTCATAATATTTCTAAATATAGGGGTTTATGCGGCCCGACCTAGAGTCTATAACCCCAGGGTCCATTATTTCTTTAGTCACTTGCCATAGGGAACTCTCGGCTGTAGGTACTAATATACAGGGTTGGGCCTCATAAACCCCGATAAACATGTCTATATATATATATATATATATATATATATATATATATATATATATATATAAATAAAAATCTGAAAAATTTCAGGGTAACTTATGGGATGGTTACGAAGTGATTTAGGTGGTTACGCGCACCACCTAGACTCCGTAATCGGTCACCCTGAACACCTAGACGACGCATTCGATGAGATCCAACCCCTACAGCCAAAAACCTACGGTGTGCACCACCTAGACGCCGTAATCGGCTACCCCGAACACAACACCTGGACAACGTATTCGATAAGATCCATCACCTACAGCCAAGAACCCACGGTGCGCACCATCTAGACTCCGTATTCGGCTACTCGGAACACCTGAACTACGTACTCGATGAGATTGAACACCTACAGCCAAGAACCTATGGTGCGCACCACCTAGACATCGTCATCGGCTACCTCGATCACCTAGACCACACATGGGATGCAATCCGACACCTAGATGCAAAAAACTACGGAGCGGACCACCTAGACTCCGCCATCGGCCACCATTTACGAAGCTAATGAGCCATTTATTGGTATCACGAAATCACTTTTCTTATTATAGCATTCATTGGCCAACCACAAGGCTTATTCCGTGACTAAATAAGCGGTAATTATTACCAACCGTTGGTTAAACGGTTGGCCAAACCTTTGCGATTTGGGGAACGGATGGCGAACGGTTGGTTACCATTTGTACCAGAAATGTGTTACTCAATTATAAAAAAGTAATCATTAAGTTTTAAAAAGTTTTCTATTTTATTTTATTTTTTTAAAAATTTTTTTCATATACTGGATTTAAGTCAAAATATATCAATTCAATTTTTTAGCAAATATAATTGTAAAAATAATTATTTTTTTTTAATTTGAAAAATTTAATTAAAAAAAATTAATTTTTTTTATTGGGTTTTGGGGCGTGAACGAACGCTTTTTCCTAAAATTTTCGTTTAGACGTGATGAAAAAAATAAAATTCATGGGCTGATAGCGTATAGGGATCTCAAAATTTACTACGAAATTGTTTAATTAAGATGATGACATAGCAGAAATAAAAAACCATTTTCTTAAAGAAAGAAAATATTTACAAAATGAAAATTTGAAAAATCTAAACTTTCTTTTAGATAGCAGTTTAGAATAAAGCTAATATTTCATTTCAATAAAAAATATAGACGTTATCATACCAAATATTTCTACTTTACCGGGACTAAATATTTTAAGTAAATCGAATTTAATTAATTAACGTCTTATCATAATTTACTCATTTTCTTAAAATATTGTGTAAATATAAATAATTAGTAAAAACCATTAATATATTAGATGAACAATTAAAATGAAATATTAATATTGAATAAATACGGATAATGCTGCTTAAGTAGATGGAAATGTCCAAATTCTCTCATGCGAGCGATAGCGTAACGGACAGCAAGCGTGCGTAGTAACGCAAGGGTCGTGGGTTCGATTCTTGGTCAGGGTGAAAATTTTATGTAAGTTTTTTTCTGCGATAATTAAAATGCGATTAATTTATAAATAATTTCTAATGATATGCGAAAATTTATATGAATACACTTTATAGATCTTGAAAATAATTTCTCTAAACTTTTATAGAAATCGCACATAAAGAAATCTTTATGACTTCTTTATCAATTTTTTTTGCGCAAGTACAAAATCAGATGTTAAAATTGAGAATTCTTTATGAATGCTTTAGAGGTGGACATTCGTTATAACATGAAGCTATCATTAAGAATTCTATTAGAAAACCTACTGGAAAAAAGCATTCATTAAGAATTCATTAAAATCTTTATTAAATTTCCTGATGCTGATCGGGCTTATACTGTTTATTAACTCTCGGCCATCTATTGCGTTCTTCACCAATCTTTTTTCCTCTTCTGTTATAAAATGCTCTACTGTAAACGAGTTAGATTATAACTTTTATTCGACCTACTGTACATAAGTTATGTCGAACATAAATTAGTTGTACCAAATTTATACGACACTCCTCTTTCCGCTATAAATAGTATCTCTTTCTCTGTTAATTCCATCCACATGCGCTCGTGTGCGTGTCTTTCCGGAAAGTCATGAACAACCTCCTGGGTCTTGAGAAACAACAGCAAGGCAGTGTCATCTATTATGGAATAGATCAAATCAATTTAATTATATATGCATATATCTATTATTATTGGTAAATTGTTTGAGAACTTTGAATTGTGTGCGTGTTTAGTTTTAATTTATTTATTTATACGGCGCAGTCAGTTTTCGGTTTGAGTATTTCAATGCATGCATAAATATATATATATATATATATATATATATATATTGTAACGGGCGCATGAATAAAGGTAAAGGTGGTCGCGTATACCGCGCAATGAGATTTGAATCTCGCGCGTTTGCACGTATAGCGACTCACCGCGCGCCAAGCAGGACGCGTGCGAAGCGGTGCAAGAAGACGGAAGACGACGCCGCGACGCTCCAATGGGACGCGGCGGCCATTTTCCTCAGTTCCCTCTCGCCGCGCAACAGGTGCACACGTGCCAAGTTCGCTCCGCCAGTGCCGCGCCATTGAGTGTGCCCCGTGCCCCCCGCGCCTTCTCTCCGCCACCAGCCAGCCAACGGTGCAACGCCCGGCTGCAGTACTGCGCCCGGCCAGTGCCGCAGGAAGAAAAGAAGAAAGAGAGAGTCAGCGGCAGCAGCGGCTCGCGCAGCCACGAGGCTCGCCGCCTCGCAGCGAGGAGGCGAGCGTGAGAGAGAGAGAGAGGGAGAGCCCTCGTGCGACGCGCTGGCCAGCGCAAAAGTAAGTGTTGCGTTTCCTTTTATATTTGCCGCGTAGGTTTTGCGAGCGGCTTCGCGAGTGATTTGTTTCGCGGCTACCCGACGCCGTTTGCATTGAGGCAAGCGGCCTCGCGTACGTACGTACGGCGGCCATTTTTTGGCGTCTCGCGGCGCGGTGACGCCGGCCGTGCGACCGGCCGGCTTCGCGTAAGTCTCGGCCTGTGCGCGTTCATTTGTGGAGTTTGTTCGGGCTTCGCGCCCCTTCGCGCGAAATCTTTTGGGTCTTAATAAAACCTTTTATTTTATCTAATTGCTGGAGTCACGCGTTCTTTACTTTGCGAGTAACCGTTCCCTATCTCCCCGAATACCACCCTCTACCTTTTCAGCAGCTGCAGCTAGTCGGAGGCATCACCTCCTAGAGGAGCAACGTCAACGAGGAAATTGTAAGTCAAAGTCGCTCAGGTTAACCTGAGCGGCATTGTACGGGAACACCGGCGAGTGTAGGCAAGGCTAGTACATAGCTAGCCGCCGGTGATTCGTGCGCCGAAGTTGGTAGCAGCGGCAGAGCGGAGCGCCGGTTCCAGTAGAAAGCGGCCTAAACTTTCTACCGTGAAAGCCGGGCGCGCTTGTTCGGAGCCTGCGCCAACGCGCTCCGGCCGGCCTACGGATCCGTCTACAACGGCGAGCTGCTCCGGGCGTAATAGACGCCCGTATATTACCTCGCGCATCCCAGAGAGGGATTAATACCCTCTTTTAAATTCACCTCGTTACAATATATATATATATATGTTTGTAAATTGGTACTTTTGAGGAGATGTGAACTTTTCGCTCAGAGTTCGGACAATGTGACTAAAGAAATAATGACCCTCAGGTTACCGACTCTGGGAAAAGGGGGTATAGATTTCTCCTCAAAAGTCGCGATTCTTGCGTTGAGAAGTTTGAGGAGTCTCTTCAAAATGCCGATATCTCTTCAAAAGTACGGATCTATATGTTGATATTTCTTCAAATATACCAAATCCCATAGTTATGATATATATATATATATATATATATATATATATATATATATATATATATATATATATATATATATATATATGGGTAGTTCTCGGGGGAATCGAGAGGTCAAAATTTCTTTTCCTTCGGTAACCACCGAAATCGCTTCGTAACCATCCCATAAGTTACCCTGAATTTTTTCAGATTTTTTTCATTCATAGTTTTTAAGTGGCAGAGGGTCAATGTTGGTCATTTTAGCTTTTTTTTTTGCAATTTTTGCCTTTTTTCAATGCTTTATAGCTCCTCAGGGGGGCATTTTCCATATAGGAACAATATATACCATTTTTTAGCAAATTTTCCAAATTTTTCAAATAAACTATTCTCAAATCCATTGGAAGCAATTTCAATTATGCTAGAGCTATTTTAAAACTTAAAATATGCAAAAATAAGACTTCAATCATCAGTACGATAACCAAAAAATTCATGAAAGTACCTTTTTTCATGACAAAAGTATCTACTACTATCCCAGAATAGGCCAAAAGCTCTATAAAGAGAAAAAAATCAAGAAAACTTGATATATGGCTAAATAAATGATTAAAATGCACATTCGATTCCTGTAATGAAACATATCCTTAGTCGGGCCATCACAAAAAAATTGATGGTAATATCTTTCACTAACATAAAACTAAAAAACTTTCAGAATAGCAATTGCTATTAAACTACATTAAAAAAAATTAAGAAATAACTATATCAATCAATTATTTAAAATAATTAATTTAAATAGGCATACAAAAGACATAATTACTTTCTTATGTATCCCTACATGATTCTTAACTTTAAGAGTTATTATTACAACTTAGACATATCTATTCTACTTTATACTACCATGCACTTGATAATCCTAGCGGAAGAATGCTTTATTAATATTATCTATCGTCTGTTAACTTAATGAATATATAAGAAGTACTCAATTAAATGATTATAATCATACCTCACTTTGTAAAGGGGAGAGCACAGAGCCCGGGTGGCTAATTCTCATAAAACTTGGTACAAAGGCTTCTTGATTTATGAAAAAAAAAAGGATGCACAAAGCCTTTTTTCTTCCAGTAGACCCTCCATCAAATTTACACGATTGCAAACATTTTAATTAATTGAATAAATATTAATATTTGCATTTTAACATATGGACACCATTTTTCAGTTCATTATTGACCCTTTCGCTTCCTCAAATAAGAAAAATCTATCTTGTCTAATAAAGTACAATTATATTATCTGTAAATATGTAAAATGGTTCTCAAATCAAACAAATTATATATAATATGGTTTAAGGAATTATGTATCTTGATACGCAACAAATATGTTTCATTACAATAAAATAGAATAAATTTCTTTTATACTTTTGCTAATGAAGAACTTTACTTAACCATTTTACATATTTACAGATAATATTATTGCACTTTATTAGTCAAGATAGATTTTCTTATTTGAGGATGCGGAAGGGTCAATAATGAACTGAAAAATGGTGTAAATTTGATGGAGGATCTACTCGAAGAGAAAAGGCTTTGTATATCCTTTTTTCTAAATCAAGAAGCCTTTGTACGAAGTTTTATTAGAATTAGCCACCTGGACTCTGTGCTCTCCCCTTTACAAAGTAAGGTATATGATTATATTCATTAAATTGTGTAATTATTATATATTCATTAAGTTAACAGACGATAGCCAATATTAATAAAGCATTTTTCCGCTAGGATTATCAAGTGCATGGTAGTATAAAGTAGAATAGATATGTCTAAGTTGTAATAATAACTCTTAAAGAATCATGTAGTGATACGTAAGAAAGTAATTATGTCTTTCGTATGCCTATTTAAATTAATTATTTCAAATAATTGATTGATATAGTTATTTCTTAATTTTTTTTTTAATGTAGTTTAATAGCAACTGCTATTCTGAAAGTTTTTTAGTTTTATGTTAGTGAAAGATATTACCATGAATTTTTTTGTGATGGTCCGACTAAGGATATATTTCATTACAGGAATCGAGTGTGCATTTTAATCAGTTATTTAGCCATATATCAAGTTATTTTGATTTTTTTTTCTTTTTATAGAGCTTTTGATCTGTTCTCGGATAGTAGCAGATACTTTTCTTATGAAAAAAGGTACTTTCAAAAATTTTTTGGTTATCGTACTGATGATCGAAGTCTTATTTTGGCATATTTTGAGTTTTGCAATAGCTCTAGCATAATTGAAATCGCTTCCAATGGGTTTGAGAATAGTTTACTTGAAAAATTGGGAAAATTTTCTAAAAAATGGTATATATTGTCCCTATATGAAAAATGCACCCCTGAGGAGCTATAAAGCATTGAAAAAAGGCAAAAATTGCAAAAAAAGCTAAAATGACCAACTTTGACCCTCTGCCACTCAAAAACTATGAATGAAAAAAATCTGAAAAATTTCAGAGTAACTTATGGGATGGTTACGAAGCGATTTCGGTGGTTACGGAAGGAAAAAAATTTTGACCTCTGTGTTCCCCCGAGAACTACCCATATATATATATATATATATATATATATATATATATATATATATATATATATTTATCATAACTATGGGATTTGGTATATTTGAAGAAATATCAACATATAGATCCGTACTTTTGAAGAGATATCGGCATTTTGAAGAGACTTCTCAAACTTCTCAACGCAAGAATCGCGACTTTTGAGGAGAAATCTATACCCCCTTTTCCTAGAGTCGGTAACCTGAGGGTCATTATTTCTTTAGTCACATTGTCCGAACTCTGAGCGAAAAGTTCACATCTCCTCAAAAGTACCAATTTACAAACATATATATATATATATATATATATATATATTAACGAGGTGAATTTAAAAGAGGGTATTAATCCCTCTCTGGGATGCGCGAGGTAATATACGGGCGTCTACTACGCCCGGAGCAGCTCGCCGTTGTAGACGGACCCGTAGGCCGGCCGGAGCGCGTTGGCGCAGGCTCCGAACAAGCGCGCCCGGCTTTCACGGTAGAAAGTTTAGGCCGCTTTCTACTGGAACCGGCGCTCCGCTCTGCCGCTGCTACCAACTTCGGCGCACGAATCACCGGCGGCTAGCTATGTACTAGCCTTGCCTACACTCGCCGGTGTTCCCGTACAACGCCGCTCAGGTTAACCTGAGCGACTTTAACTTACAATTTCCTCGTTGACGTTGCTCCTCTAGGAGGTGATGCCTCCGACTAGCTGCAGCTGCTGAAAAGGTAGAGGGCGGTATTCGGGGAGATAGGGAACGGTTACTCGCAAAGTAAAGAACGCGTGACTCCAGCAATTAGATAAAATAAAAGGTTTTATTAAGACCCAAAAGATTTCGCGCGAAGGGGCGCGAAGCCCGAACAAACTCCACAAATGAACGCGCACAGGCCGAGACTTACGCGAAGCCGGCCGGTCGCACGGCCGGCGTCACCGCGCCGCGAGACGCCAAAAAATGGCCGCCTTACGAACGTACGCGAGGCCGCTTGCCTCAATGCAAACGGCGTCGGGTAGCCGCGAAACAAATCACTCGCGAAGCCGCTCGCAAAACCTACACGGCAAATATAAAAGGAAACGCAACACTTACTTTTGCGCTGGCCAGCGCGTCGCACGAGGGCTCTCCCTCTCTCTCTCTCTCACGCTCGCCTCCTCGCTGCGAGGCGGCGAGCCTCGTGGCTGCGCGAGCCGCTGCTGCCGCTGACTCTCTCTTTCTTCTTTTCTTTCTGCGGCACTGGCCGGGCGCAGTACTGCAGCCGGGCGTTGCACCGTTGGCTGGCTGGTGGCGGAGAGAAGGCGCGGGGGGCACGGGGCACACTCAATGGCGCGGCACTGGCGGAGCGAACTTGGCACGTGCGCACCTGTTGCGCGGCGAGAGGGAACTGAGGAAAATGGCGGCGGCGTCCCATTGGAGCGTCGCGGCGTCGTCTTCCGTCTTCTTGCTCCGCTTCGCACGCGTCCTGCTTGGCGCGCGGTGAGTCGCTATACGTGCAAGCGCGCGAGATTCAAATCTCATTGCGCGGTATACGCGACCACCTTTACCTTTATTCATGCGCCCGTTACAATATATATATATATATATATATATATATATATATATATATATATATATATATATATATATATATATATATATATGCATGCATTGAAATACTCAAACCGAAAACTGACTGCGCAGTATAAATAAATAAATTAAAACTAAACACGCACACAATTCAAAGTTCTCAAACAATTTACCAATAATAATAGATATATACATATATAATTAAATTGATTTGATCTATTCCATAATAGATGACACTGCCTTGCTGTTGTTTCTCAAGACCCAGGAGGTTGTTCATGACTTTCCGGAAAGACACGCACACGAGCGCATGTGGATGGAATTAACAGAGAAAGAGATACTATTTATAGCGGAAAGAGGAGTGTCGTATAAATTTGGTACAACTAATTTATGTTCGACATAACTTGTGTACAGTAGGTCGAATAAAAGTTATAATCTAACTCGTTTACAGTAGAGCATTTTATAACAGAAGAGGAAAAAAGATTGGTGAAGAACGCAATGGATGGCCGAGAGTTAATAAACAGTATAAGCCCGATCAGCATCAGGAAATTTAATAAAGATTTTAATGAATTCTTAATGAATGCTTTTTTCCAGTAGGTTTTCTAATAGAATTCTTAATGATAGCTTCATGTTATAACGAATGTCCGCCTCTAAAGCATTCATAAAGAATTCTCAATTTTAACATTTGATTTTGTACTTGCGCAAAAAAAATTGATAAAGAAGTCATAAAGATTTCTTTATGTGCGCTTTCTATAAAAGTTTAGAGAAATTATTTTCAAGATCTATAAAGTGTATTCATATAAATTTTCGCATATCATTAGAAATTGTTTATAAATTAATCGCATTTTAATTATCGCAGAAAAAAACTTACATAAAATTTTCACCCTGACCGAGAATCGAACCCACGACCCTTGCGTTACTACGCACGCTTGCTGTCCGTTACACTATCGCTCGCATGAGAGAATTTGGACATTTCCATCTACTTAAGCAGCATTATCCGTATTTATTCAATATTAATATTTCATTTTAATTGTTCATCTAATATATTAATGGTTTTTACTAATTATTTATATTTACACAATATTTTAAGAAAATGAGTAAATTATGATAAGACGTTAATTAATTAAATTCGATTTACTTAAAATATTTAGTCCCGGTAAAGTAGAAATATTTGGTATGAAAACGTCTATATTTTTTATTGAAATGAAATATTAGCTTTATTCTAAACTGCTATCTAAAAGAAAGTTTAGATTTTTCAAATTTTCATTCTGTAAATATTTTCTTTCTTTAAGAAAATGGTTTTTTATTTCTGCTAGTCATCATCTTAATTAAACAATTTCGTAGTAAATTTTGAGATCCCTATACGCTATCAGCCCATGAATTTTATTTTTTTCATCACGTCTAAACGAAAATTTTAGGAAAAAGCGTTCGTTCACACCCCAAAACCCAATAAAAAAAATTAATTTTTTTTAATTAAATTTTTCAAATTAAAAAAAAATAATTATTTTTACAATTATATTTGCTAAAAAATTGAATTGATATATTTTGACTTAAATCCAGTATATGAAAAAAATTTTTAAAAAAATAAAATAAAATAGAAAACTTTTTAAAACTTAATGATTACTTTTTTATAATTGAGTAACACATTTCTGGTACAAATGGTAACCAACCGTTAGCCATCCGTTCCCCAAATCGCAAAGGTTTGGCCAACCGTTTAACCAACGGTTGGTAATAATTACCGCTTATTTAGTCACGGAATAAGCCTTGTGGTTGGCCAATGAATGCTATAATAAGAAAAGTGATTTCGTGATACCAATAAATGGCTCATTAGCTTCGTAAATGGTGGCCGATGGCGGAGTCTAGGTGGTCCGCTCCGTAGTTTTTTGCATCTAGGTGTCGGATTGCATCCCATGTGTGGTCTAGGTGATCGAGGTAGCCGATGACGATGTCTAGGTGGTGTACTCCGTAGTTTCTTGCATCTAGATGTTGGAACAGATCGAATGCGTTGTCTAGGTTTTGGGGTAGCCGATTACGGAGTCTAGGTGGTGCGCACCGTAGGTTCTTGGCTGTAGGTGTTCAATCTCATCGAGTACGTAGTCCAGGTGTTCCGAGTAGCCGAATACGGAGTCTAGATGCTGCGCACCGTGGGTTCTTGGCTGTAGGTGATGGATCTTATCGAATACGTTGTCCAGGTATTGTGTTCGCGGTAGCCGATTACGGCGTCTAGGTGGTGCACACCGTAGGTTTTTGGCTGTAGGGGTTGGATCTCATCGAATGCGTCGTCTAGGTGTTCAGGGTGACCGATTACGGAGTCTAGGTGGTGCGCTCCATAATTTTTTGCATCTAGGTGTCGGAATTCATTTCAAGCGTCGTCTAGGTGTTCGGGATAGACGATGACGATGTCTAGGTGGTGCGCTCCGTAGTCTTTTGCATCTAGGTGTTGGAACACATCGAATGCGTGGTCTAGGTCTTTAGGGTAGCCGATTACGGTGTCTAGGTGGTTGGCGCCGTAGGTTCTTGGCTGTAGATGTTGGATCTCATCGAATACGTGGTCCAAGTATTCGGGATAGACAATAACGATGTCTAGGTGGCGCGCTGCGTAGTTTTTTGCGTCTACGTGCCGGAATGCATTCCATGCGTGGTCTAGATGGTCGGGGTAGCTGATGGCGGTGTCTAGGTAATGCGCTACGTAGTTCTCCTCGTCCACCACGTTTGCGATGCATTCCAACACCTGGAGCCAAAAAACTATGGAGCGCACTACCTAAATATCATGATCAGCTCACCCAAAACTTAGACCAGGAATTCGATGTGTTTCAACACCTAGATGCAAAAAACTACGGAGCGCACAACCTAGACATCGTTTTCGGCTACCCCGCACAGTTGGGCCACGTATTCGATAAAATCCGCCACCTACAGCCAAGAACCTACGGTGCGCGCCACCTAGACTCCGTAATCGGCTACCCCAATGACGTAGACTACGCATTAGATGTGTTCCAACACCTAGATGCAAAAAACTACGGAGCGCACCACCTAGGCATCGTTGTTGGCTACCCCAAACACCTGGGTCACTTATTCGATATGATCCAATACCTACAGCGAAGAACCTATGGTGCGCACCACCTAGTCTGCGTAATCGGCTACCCTAAAGACCTAGACCACGCATTCGATGTGTTCCAACACCTAGAGCCACAAACCTACGGTACGCACCACCTAAACTCCGTCATCGGCTACCCAGACTACTTAAACCACACATGGAATGCATTCCGACACCTAGATGCAAAAAACTGTGGAGTGCACCACCTAGACATCGTCATCGGCTACCCCGAACACCTGGGCCACGTATTAGATTCACTCTGAAATTTTAACGCATAAAACTACGGATCGCACCACCTAGAGTCCATTATCGGCCACCCCTAAGACCTAGTCCACGCATTCGATGCTTTTAATTATCGATAGTTCAGCCTCCGCTGGCCAACCGTTCGGCAATATTATTGTTATTCGTTGGCCAAAAGGGTTGGCCAACCGTTGCAAGTTAAGCAATTTTGGTTGGGTTATGTTCTACCAGAGCATTGATAATAAAAATTCATTCATAAAGAATACTTTATGAAGACTTTTATTAATTGGTATCATTTGTTTTTTAATTAATTTCTTCATAAAGAGTACTATGAATACTTTTATTAATTGGTTATATCATTTGGTTTTTAATTAATTTCTTCATAAAGAATACTTTATGAATACTTTTACTGCGACTATGGAATACCTCGTTTATGGTTGACGCCACTTTGTATTTCATAATTTTGTTCATAATGAATACTTTACGAATCCTTTTATTGCAATTACAAAATGCTTTGCTTGCGGTTGATACTATTTTATATATTTAAAAATTTGTTCATAAGATTACTTTATGAATACTTTTTTTTTCAGAGTGGGCTTATCGGAAGTCAACTGTTCAAATGACTCTACGAAGAGTCAGAATTACAAGGCTTGCCTTGTTTTTGATATCTCCTTTACAACGAGCACTCAAAATTTTACGCCAGATATGCGTGAAGTAAATTAATTCCGTTATAAAGATTAATTTTAAAACATAAACACTTCAAATTTAATGTTCCTCTGGTGTTATTAAGTCCTAGGAGAATATTGTTGCAGCATTCCAAAATCGAAAAAAATCTGCAAAAGGTATAATTATAAACATAATGTTTCTCAGGCATTGTCAAATATTGGACGAATATTGCTGCAATATTGCTGTTACGGATAGCCCAACACCCCCTATAGCACTGAATATTTGAAGAATATTCCCTCAATATTCATTTCCCATTTTCGCAATTTTCGCTAATATTCCGTCAACGTTATTAAACGTGAAAGAAACACTTAGGGAATATTTCTGCAAACCTTGATGACCATTTTTCCATTCCTTTTCTAAAATGATCAGATAGGCAGCCTATTATTGCAGCAATATTCATACAAGATTAATTAATACTAGACGAATATATAATTAAGTTTCACCAATATTTCCTCGATTAAGCAGTATTGCAGCAATATTCGTACAAGATTCGTCGACACGAGAGGATCATTCAATATATCCCCCTATAACACTCAATATTGGAGCAATATTGCTTCAATGTTGCTTCGACATATTTGCCATATTCGCTAATGTTCCCCTAACGTTAATATACAGGTAATGTTAGTATTTTAGTTATTTATTTCATATAGGTAAGTCGTAAAATGTTGAGTCCTCATTCCTCTATTGTAAACGGGATATCAAAAACAAGGCATGCCTTGTAATTCGGACTCTTCGTAAACAGTCATTTGAACGGTTGAATTATACGGCTTATATACTCTCTGCCGTCCAGTATAACCACAGAAAGCGCTACGGGCGCGCCGCATGGCAGATAAATAGCCGAAGCTTCCTTATCGCGTGCCGCCCATCACAAGTTCTCCTTTATCACCGCTATGCGGCGCGCCGATAGCGCTTTCTGTAGATACACTGAATGGCCGAGAGTATATAAGCCGTGTAATTTATCCGTTCAATTGATTCTTTACGAAGAGTCTGAATTACAAGGCTTACCTTGTTTTTGATATCCCGTTTACAATGGTGACTTAAAATTTTATTGAGGGAACATTAGCGAATATGACGAATATGTCGAAGCAATATTGAAGCAAAATTGCTCCAATATTGAGTGTTATAGGGGACATCATTTTACAAAAGCAATGGAAAAACGGTCATCAAGGTTTGCAGGAATATTCCCTCAGGGTTTCCTTCATGTTTATTAAGGCGATGTGAACCTCAAAATCAACCCAATTTCATTATTTAATTAATAAACATTCGAACGTTTATTTGGAAAAGCAATTCTTTCAGGCGCTCCGTGTATGTAAATACTATACTCAAATTTTTTTTTGTGCGATTCTATCAGCATTTCCATGAGATAAACACTTTTTAAAACTGGCAAAATTCGAAGTATACAGATCCCTACTTATCGGCATTGCGGCTTTTATTTAATTAAATAAATTCTGAGTAAATTTTTGGCAAAACAGCTCTTTCAGGCGCTCCGTATATGTAAATATTATACTCAATTTTTTTTGTTAGTAATTCTATTATTATTTGCAAAAGAAATATACATTCTAAAATTTGTCAGTACACATTACCTTATAGCGAAAATTGCGAAAATGGCAAATGAATATTGAGGGAATGTTCCTCAAATATTCGGTGCTATAGGGGTATTTTCTTCTTTTATAACATTTACGAACCGATAATTTCGTCAATTTAACAATGTTAGAGGAATATTGGCACAGGATTAAACAATATGTGAGGAATATTATAAGGCTATGCCCAAAAGCAATATTGCAGTAATATTCGTCCAATTTTCGATTAAAGAGTCCAAATTACAAGACTTGTCTTGTTTTTGGTTCCCCCTTTGCATTAGGTCTCAAAAACTTGCACCATATGGGTGTTAACTAAACTTAATTTTGCTTCAAACTCTTGATAAACCTTCATAATATAGGATAGGATAAAATCGAAAAAAAGTCTGCGTGAAAAATTAATAGAAATATAATATTCCTCAAACGTTGTCATATGTTGGACGAATATTGCTTTTAAGCATAGTCTTATAATATTCCTCATTTCATATTCCTCACGTATTGTTTAATTCTGTACGAATATTCCTCTAACATTGCTAAATTAAGGAAATAATCGGTCATGAATATTGAATATTATAAAAAAGGAAAATATTTCTGAAGAATTATTTAACCTATACGAATATTTCTACAATATTGCTGCACCGTACCCCTTAATCTATCAGTTTGATAAAGCAATGGAATAACGAAAATAGCGATTGGCAGCAATGTTGCCTCACGGTTGCATCCATATTTACTAGCATTGGGGGAATATTTGTGAATCTGCAGAATATGACAAAGCAACCTTGAGGCAATATTGCTCCAACAATCAGTGCTATAAAAGAAGTTTAAACCTTGCAGTACAATATTGCTATAATATTCTATACATATTGTATTGTAAAATGAAGGGATGCCATATTGCTGAAATATTGTGGAAATATTAAAATTTAGTATCTTATAAGCATAGATTCCAGAAATATGAATGCATTGTTGTCAGAAAATAGATTATTTACATTATGGACAGAATATTATTGTGATAATGTGCTAATAATGTCATCAGCCCATGATAATGGGATGATTAATATTATAATGGAATGAGACAATACCATTTATTTAATTATATTTTTACACACTATTTAGCTCTGTTTCTCTACTCATACATCTTGCATAATGTTATTATGAATAGGTGTTATAGATAAAACACAAAATTAGTAATTAAAAAATAAAAATATATAATTATACAAGCCAATTAAAATATCGCTTGTTTTCTTTGGAGTTAAAAAATACGAAATCGTCAATTTTAGAAGAATATTATAAAAAGTTAATTTATTTTTTTGAAAAAACATTCAAAAGTCAAATACTTAAGGTAATGTGTACTTACTGATAAATTTTAGAATGTATATTTCTTTTGCAAATAATAATAGAATTACTAACAAAAAAATTGAGTATAGTATTTACATATACGGAGCGCCTGAAAGAGCTGTTTTTCCAAAAATTTACTCAGAATTTATTTAATTAAATAAAAGCCGCAATGCCGATAAGTAGGGATCTGTATACTTCGAATTTTGCCAGTTTTAAAAAGTGTTTATCTCATGGAAATGCTGATAGAATCGCACAAAAAAAAATCTGAGCATAGTATTTACATACACGGAGCGCCTGAAAGAATTGCTTTTCCAAATAAACGTTCGAATGTTTATTAATTAAATAATGAAATTGGGTTGATTTTGAGGTTCACATCGCCTTAAAGAAAATAAAAAATAATTATTTTTTAAAAATTGTCCAGTGTATTCACTCATCATATAGACAAAATTATTTAAGGTGGTTCACTGGGAAATCGATTTTCTTTAAATTTTCTTAAATGTAATAAAGTCTACATACTCCTTTTTATATGTTTTATCGATTTTTGAAACCCCGGGTATAGGGAGCGATACTAATTATTGAGATAGTTAATACCAAAGTTTGTAACTTTAACATGGGAAGCATAGGCTGAGTATGTATTTAAGACTTATTTTAATTAATTGCAAAGCCAATTTTCTTAAAAATTAGTATATTATACGAGACTCAAAACGGAATAATGTAGAATATTTTGTAATATGACAGGCGATACTATTTTCCAAGAAATGGCTACTCGAAGAAAAATTCCCATGTTATTTGTATATCTATATATAGTCGCATTGTACAAGTCGTATTATTTCAAACATCGTGTAGCACCTTATTTTTTACGTCGTCTTTTTTTATTATTTTAGCAATAGTATACAGAGGTAAATGAACAGTTTTTACGATAAATAATATGCTTATAGCAGAATATTTGTGATATTGTGATTTTTATGACGTCATTGGCCGGAGAACTTAAAAATTATATGCAATAAATTTTGACTATTAATTGATTATTTTGATTAGGTTTTCAACAGATGTAATAATAATAATAATATTTATTAACACAAAAAACAAACGGTATTTTATTTCGCTTTTAAAATCAGATACTTATTATGATTTTTAAATTGACAATTTTGTGTTATAACTATCACACCTATTAATAGTAACATTATGCAATTTGTTTGAGAGAAACAGAGCTAAAAAGTGTGCAAAAGTATTATTAAATAAAAGGTATTCCATTAAAAAAAACATATTCCATTGTTACGTAACGCAATTCGTGATAATCTAGTTTTTGCGAAGCGAAATATCGAATCTGGGAGTCGAACTCAAATCTCAAAAAGACGAACGTATGTATAGGTATCGCGCCACTAAACAATAATAAAAATAAAAAATAAGATGCTGTGATATCACGACAATATCTCCGGAAAATAAAGTTCTCCTGAAATGACACCTTCAAGCAAAATTTGAAATACCTTTTTCTAACAAAATTTGAACTGACACCTTTTTCTAGTAAAATCGAACAGATACCTTTTTCAAGCAAAATTTGAATAGACACCTTTTTCCACGGAACCGACGCTGTATATACATACACGGTCACGTAAACGAGCACACACGCCCCAATCTACACACACACACAAACACACACACCCACCCACACGCACGCACGCGCACATACACACACACACACGCGCGTGCACGCACGTACGCGCACAGCCTCACTTTCACACACATACACAGACACACAGATAGGGAGACTTTTCTCTGGTCCCTGGAAGGAGTATCTGTTCAAGGAACAGCCGAGGTTAGGGCTCAAAGCCTCTTGCGGACCATGACAGTGGCATGCGAAGCTTCAATATCCACGACAACAGTTCAATGCATACGCCTATCAGTTCATTGGTGGAGCAAGAATATTGAGGTAATACGTAAATAGTGCCTTCGAGCTAGGAGACTATACCAAAAAGCAATTCTGTTAACTGCCAGCTATGCGCTAAAGAGAAAAGAGCTCAACGTTGCCATTAAGACAGTCAAAAGAAAGTGTTGGCAGGACTTCTGCGAGGAAGTGGACAGTGACCCGTGGGGACGACTCATGAATAATATCAAACCCAGAAGCACCAGTACTCTCTCTTGTCCAACCTTCCTTGATAGAGTAGTCCAAAGTTTGTTCCCACAACTCTGGGAACGGCAACCTGGCACTGGTCCAATGGGAGACATTGGTGCAGCCGAGCCAACAGAAGTTACGGAAACAAGTGAAAATAACGGCCAAGATGATGGCCATAAGAAAGGCTCCAGGACTGGATGGCGTGTCTGGTTTAGCTATAAAGACCGGAGCTGATATATTCGAGGATACTCTCAACGCAGGCTTATGTGAAGGGATTTAGAGGTTGCTACTCCTTCCTAAGAGAAATAAGCTTCTAGATAACTCATCGTCGTTTCGGCCACTGTGTATGCTGGATAATGTCGGGAAATTATTTGAGCGAATAATATCTGCCAGACTGGAAGCAGCTATACCGGAGACTTGCCTGATAACCAATTTGGCATTAAGAAGTGTCGCTCAACAATCGATACCATCGACAGGGTTGTCACTAGCCAAGAACGCCGTTAGTGGTAGCCGGTTTACAAAACGTAGGTGTGTTATCATCGGTTTAGATATATGGGCATATCTCTAGAACTTTTCATTTCGATGATGGTGTATGGTTTCACACATCCAAAATGAAAAATTTAATAATTTAAGGCAATAATTTATTAGATAATATCATTTTTTGACAGTTACTCTAGTGTCTTCATCAATTAAAACCTATACCCGATTGTTCCGAACACCAAAACTCGTGAAAAACCGATAAGCCGATGTGATGATAACATTTTTTTTTTCTTCTAGTTACTGTAACTTTTTCAACGAACATAATATCGTGTTCATAATTTTTTTCTATGAAAATAAGCACATTAGCAATTAGGAAAGCTCATATAGATAAATGTGTCACGCACAGTAAAAGTGCAAAAAATTATCAAAACAGTGATGGCATGATTTTCGAAATTCATCTTGATTTTATCTTTTTTCCTAGAACTTTTTCAACAATCTTTTAATCAAGTCAATCGTAAACTAGCGCATTCTACACACCATAATCTATAAAATAACACGATAATAGGATGTGTGCCTCTAATAGAAAAAAAAAAAATTCGGTTGCTGAAAAGAAACTCAAACAAAAAAATCACTATTTTAACTGGCACACTTATTGGTTAATGATTATCGGATTCTGAATAATGGTGAACTACACTAATTGGTATAAGTAATGTCACTGTCACTCCGTTAACAGTATATATATGTGCAATTCTATCGAAATAGACAAAAAAGGGTATAAAAAAAAAATAAATAATTTCGGGCACACCTACCACACCAGATTTTTTCGGGTCTTTGGGGATCCCAAAACATGAAAAAATTGGTGAACACTCATTATCCGTTGCCAAGCTTTTTTTGCCGACGAAATCAATTTTTCTTCTGGAAATTTTGTCATGGGAAAAATGGACGAAAAGTAGTCATTGATGATGAACCAATAACAAGCTATTGAAGAGGCCAAACCAAATTTTACAAAAAATCGATTAAAGTTGAAGAATGGAGCTTCAATTTAAGATGTGAATCTTTAAAATCGGTCGATTCTGTGCAAAGCTACGTGAATTTGAAAAATTTGAAGAATTACGTGGGTTTGAAAAAAATCACTTATTTTTGTCATTTTTCACCATTTTCAAATTCACGTAGCTTTGCACAGAATCGGAGGATTTTAACGATTCTCATTTCAAATTAAAGCCCTATTCTTCAACTCTAATCTCTTTTTCGTGGAATTTGGTTTGGCCTCTTCAATCGTTCGCTATTGGTTAATCATTAATGACTACTTTTCGTCCATTTTTCCCATGTTAAATTTTCATAAGAAAAATTGATTTCGTCGGCAAAAAAAGCTTGGCAACGGATAATGAGTGTTCACTAATTTTCTCATGTTCTGGAACCCCCAAAGAACCGAAAAAATATGGTGTGGTAGGTGTGCTCTAAAAAATTTTTTAATTTTTTTTGTTGATAAAAATGTTTATTTCTTATGTTGTAAAGAATCGTCAAATTTTAGTTTACAAATCGTTAAATTTGTATTAATATTTTTCATTATTAACAAAATGTTTATAGAAAAAATAAATCTTTTTTGTGAATAATGTATAGTGTATTATTCTTGAAATTACACCTTAAAAAATATTAAAAAAAATTTTTTTTTAAATTGAATATTATATTTTTTCACACTCCGTGCGCAAAGTGTCCACTTTGCGCACGCTCGGCCAAAACCGCGCTCGCAAAATCGAGCTTTGCATACGTCGAATAAAAAAATAGTGTTCGATACACGAGTGAGAAAGTGATTTTATCTTCGTGTGGCCTTTTCACCCTCGCTTCGCTCGGGCGCAAACGTCCACACGAGAATAAAATCACTTTTTCGCACTTGTATCGAAAATAACTATTTTTTAACGGAGTGTGCGAAACTCGCCTTCTCGTGCTTGTTTTGCGTGCGCGAAGTAGCTGTTTTACACACGGCGTGCGCGAAAGTCGCGCATGCGCAGATCAATTTACTTTCGCTCACGCCGTGCGAGAAATAGCTACTTCGCGCACGCAAAACAAACAACAAGGCTAGTTTCACACACTCCGTTAAAAAATAGAGTTCGATACACGTGACCGAAAAGGGTCATAATTGCACGGGTGTTTTTGTCACCCTCGCTTCACTCGGGCGACAAACTACACCCGTGCGAGAATGACCCACTTCTCACACTTGTATCGAAAATAACTATTTTAACACTCCGTGCGCAAAGCTCATTTTCGCATACGCTCTGATAAAAAAGTATGCGCTAAATTAAACTCTTCACACGTCGTCAAAAAAATTGTGTTCGATACACGAGTGAGAAAGTAATTTTACCCTCATTTCGCTCGAGCGCAAACGTCCACACGGAGATAAAATCACTTTTTTGCACTTGTATCGAAAATAACTATATCAATTTTTATATGGATAGAGCATTTTATAGCATGGTGTGACCTAAATCCGCGCTTGACGCCTATTCGTGCCTTAAGCAGTCCATTATTGTACCGTGCGGTAATGGCCGAGCGTAGCTAGCAGCGGATTTAGGTAAACGTGTTATAAAATATGTTACGACTCTAGTACCTTCAGTGGCCCACTACACGCCGTGAATTATCACCCTCGCTACACTTGGGTGCTAATTTCACGCCGTGCAATAATGGGCCACTTGAGGCTCTATTTTTCGATACTAGTACGATAAAAATGACTCTTGCGCGACAATCACACTCATGTGAGAAACATTTTTATCGCGTGTATCGAAGATTATTTTTTTGACACTCCGTGCATGAAGTGCCATTTGTGCGCATGCTTGAAATATACACGTATAAAAGTGGCACTTTGTGCTCGGAGTGTCAAAAGCTACTATTATTGAATGGAAGTATATTTTATATACATTGAAAACGTTTTTCCATAGTTTATATTTTGAGAAACCACCATCACGTATTAACGAGTTTTAAAAATGAGTCACCATAGTTTTTTCGTATGTTTTATAACTAACGAAAACAGATTATATTGATTACGAAGATGTGCCCCCAAATTTTTAAAATCTTTGTCGATTCGTCGAAATTAAAAAGTTCTAGAGATATGCCCATATACAAAGAGATAAGTTCAGTATCGTTAACTGGAGACTCAGAGCAACACGGTCTGAGTGACTCGGGTAGTAGGCATAATGCTAGCATTACTGGAGTCTCTGGTAGCTTCTGCTAGTTAGCCCTCAGCGCCGACTATTTACCCGGCAATCCTATCTATCGGCACGGTAGCAGCCAATCCGCGCTAACTACTGACCTGCATCACCTACCTACCTTCTATCTGTATCGACGGCACGGACTCCGGCACACTGCGCGCTGGTATCTTACCCTGAGATCGGAGGAAAATCCCGAAACTGATAAATCGCTCGAGTCCAGTACACGAACTCTTAAAAATTATTAATAATTACCAAGTAACGACATCTAGCTTCATACAAGTAAACTCAATTATTAAGGTAAAGACTCAAATCTGAGAGCTGTCATTACTTCGGTACGTTACAGCACTAACCTTGGCGGATGAAAATAAGGTTATATTTACTCAATTTTTCTTTCCATGTACGGAATGCCTTTAACACGACAGGGTGGGATGAAATCATGCCAGCCTTGGAAGACCTAAGTGTACCACTGTATTGATGTAATAACACGGTGTGTGTTAACGTATGAATTTATTCCTCGGTTATTGTGATTATATTGATGTGGGAATCTGTCGATCTCGCGAGGCAGCAGGTGTAAGAAATGAAAACCCTTACAACATGTGTATGCTTTTTTTGACGTTTCGGTGAACAATGTCACCCTCATCAGAAACTTTAATAAAAATATAATAATATAATTTTAGAATTTACACTTCAAGAAACATAAAAAATGATTTGTCAATATTATGATAGTTACCAAAGTTAGTTTTCTCACAATGTAATTTTTGTCGATTGTCTCCCCCACCGCTTGACTGCGGGGAGCAGAATTTCAACAGTTCCTCTTACATTGGTTTCGGAACTGGTTCTTTTAAGCCTTTATTATTTATTCAGTTTATATAGGAAATGCTGAAGAACATATTTCCGAAATCAATGTTTACAAACAATAGGCTGGGTGTCAGGTGTGTATGGTGTTTTGATTTTATAGATGTGAGTGTGTGTCGTTATTTTCTTTTACATGTCTGTAATAGATGTGTGTTTATATAATTTAGATTATGTGTCTCTTTGTTGTATTTATTCAACTAAGGAGACGGAATAAAAGACACACAACTGTTTTGGTTTTAGTGAGTTTTCTTTTATTTAGTGCTTCGCACACGGACACTCCTTCTTCGATGACCGTTGCCACTCGACTGACTTGTCGCCGCTCGCAGAGGGCGCTAGCTTTCTGTATCAGTAGAAGAGGTAACTGTATATGAGAGAGCATGGTACAAACGCTATATTCCAACACTCCCTCCCGTTTGACCTAAGTCTCCTTTAGTCTTACAAAAATACTATTCATATAATAATCTATTCAGTCTTGCAGACTCCTTTGACTCACCGGACTCGCCGAACTCACCTTTTCTCACCGTACTATCCTTGATTTATTATTCCTGTTGTTCTGAAAAAAAAAAACTTTTGTGAGAAACATGTAAATGATATAATGGTGTATTAAATAATCTCGCCATTAATTTTTCATGTAGATCGAGAGGTAGTGGTTTAGTAAATATATCCGCAATTTGATCTTTAGATCTTATCCATTTTATTTCTATACGTTTTAGCTTAACACACTCCTTAACGTAATGTTCTTTTGTCTCTGTCATATGTCTTAGCTTGTTCCCACCGCTAGTCTCAGCGTTTCTTTTAGCGGCTTTATTATCACACCATAAAGTTATGGGATAAAACGACTCACCAACTACTAATTTTATAGAGTTATGTAGGGAGTTCATTTCTTGACACACATCGCTCATAGCTACATACTCTGCCTGACATGTTGACAATGCAACATACTGTTGCTTTCGAGTACGCCAAGCTATCGTATCTCCAAATAGTTTAATAGCATAACCACAAGTGGTTAGTGACCCTTTGCAATCTGAGAAGCTAGCGTCAGAGTATGCTTGAATGTCACCTCTCTCACCTGCATATCTTATAGCCATTTTCTTAGTACCTTTCAAGTATCTCAGAATGCGTTTTGCTATCAACCACTCATTTTCAGTAGGATCAATTTGGTGTCTGCTTAATATATTTACTGCATAATTAATATCAGATCTAGTCGCGCCTGTTAAGTATAATAAGCATCCTACCACTTCCCTATATGGAGCATGTATTTCTGTCTCCCCTGACTCATTTACCTCACTATCGATATCAGATTCACGTACCTTTCTTTCACGGTTTAATACCTGACTAGTCACCATAGGGGATTTGCATGGATTCGAATGTTCAAATCCATATCTTTGTAATAATCGATCAATATAGTTTTCCTGAGATAGTTCTAAAACCTGTTTCTTTCTATCGCGCCTAATTGAAATTCCTAAGAATTCTTTTGGCTCACCTAGACTTTACATCTTGTAATTTAACTACATCATTACTTGCAATTATAATGTCATCAACGTACAAAAGCAGAATTAGGAACTTCTCCTTTTCTCGCCAGGTGAATAAACATGGTTCTAAGTCAGAATTTTTCAAGTTTAGTTTTTCCGCAACCTCAGTGAATCTATCATTCCAACGCTTGGGGCTGATTCGTAAACCATAAAGAGCTTTCTCCACTTTGCAGACTTTGTTTTTCCTTTCATTTTCATTATGCAGAATTCCATTGGGAATATGCATATAAATCTCTTCGTCTATGGTCCCGTTAAGGAAGGCTGTTTTTACGTCCAGCTGATACACCTCGAGATCATAATTATTTATTATTGCAAATATTGTACGCACCAAAGGTAGCCTCGATACTGGAGCATACGTCTCGCTTAATTCGTACTTGTTCAGATCTTTAAAACCCCTGATTACTAATCTCGCCTTGAATTTTACGTCACCATTTGGTTTTAATTTTCTTTTGAATATCCACCTAGAATCTATTATGTTTGTTTTCGCACCCTCCTCTAGTGTTGCCGGTTTGTCCACTAATCTCCACACCTTGTTTTTATACATAGAGTCCAATTCAGAATTAATAGCCTTTTGCCATTGGCCCTTGTCCTTAGATAACATAGCTTCTTTATAATTCGATGGATCAGAGTTTATTTTTGCTAGCAAGGCATAATATACCTCGTCATTGTACTGTCTGGTTATAGAATTTGCTTTGTTTTGATTTGGAACAGTGAGTAAAGCTTGAGCTTTTATTTGTTCATCAAGGTCCAGTGATTCGAAGCTATTATCTTTTATTTTCAAGCTACTGATCTGCTCACCTTCTTTATTAGATTCCACACCTTTCTTGGGCCTGCCTCTTTTTCTCTTACCTTCTCCCTCCGATTTTAAATTGTTCTCACACACCTTTTCTTCATTATCCAACTTAATAAACCAATTTTCTTTATCAATCTCACCAGAATCAATTAGATGATTTTTAATACTATTCTTGCCGTATAATCTCCATAAACAAGCCTTTCATTGAATCTAGCATTCCTGCTTTCGTAGTATTTGCCTTCTTCTGGTTTTAAAAATTGAAAACTTGTTGGTGTATAACCAACTAAAATAACTCGCCTTGCTTCAGATCGAAATTTAGGACCGGTTTTCCTTTGCACCTTTATGTATGCAACACACCCGAATCTTTTAATTTGACTAATGTCAATTTTGTGGTGGGGAGCAAATGCTTTTAGAGGTGTGATCATATTATTTGATTTTTTGGATTTTCTATTATAAGCATATACTGCCGCATATGTTGCTAGATCCCACAAGTTTTCAGGTAACTTGGAATCATAGATTTAAGATCTCACCTTATTTTGCAGCGTCTGATTGAATCGTTCAGACACACCGTTATGCTGTGGAGTATCCGGACTAGCCAGTTGTAATTCCGCACCCAATTCATTCAGAACTTCTATAGTATAGCCACCTGCGAATTCTGTGCCCTGATCCGTTCTCAAATAACACACCTTCGCATCGTAACCCAATAGGTTTCTAGCGCTTCTGACAAAATATTTTAGGCAGTGTCCTGTTTCTGATTTTGCTTTCATACAGTAAGCCATGGCCAATCTCGTTTTGTCATCGACAAATACCGAGATGAATCTGTATCCCTTGGAATGCGTCACTGGACTTATAGGACCCATCAAATCGGAGTGGATGATTTGTAGAGGTTGTGTTGCTCGCGTTCGCACCGAGTTAAATGGTAAGCTTTTCATTTTGGCTATCATACACACCTCGCAATTTAGTAAAGCTTCATCGAAGATAGCTTTTCTCAATCCTGTATTTTCCGGAAATTTGTTTTGCAAAGCCGTGAGATATGTGATGGACGCGTATCCAAACCGAACATGCTACAATAGGGCTTCATTATTTGCTTTAAAGCGCTCATTTGTTATTAGAAATGGTGACTCTTGATCAGGTGATACTACAGATAGTAACTCATCTATATCATGAAACTGTCTATCACAAATCGTTGTATCAAAGTTAGATATTTCTTTTATTTGTAGTATGGATTTTTCTTTGAATTTCACACCTTCTTTTTCAGTTTCTAATTTTTCATTGAAGTCAGTTCTCTCACCTGTATCATTTACATTTTCTTCTTTATTTAATGTTTCCTCTTGATTTTCTATCTCATTATTCGATGCCTTTTTCGCTCTGCTTCGTGTGAAATGTGTGTGCTCACCTATTTCATTATCTGATAGATTTGCAAAGATACATCTATTGGCACTACCCTGAGGGACAGAATCATTCGTATTACTACTATTTATTTCCAACTCAATAACCCAGTACGGTTGTTTATACACCCCTGTGATGAATGATTCGTTTGAAATCGGATCAAAAATATCTATTTTCTCATCGTCAAGGTAAATACCCAGACCCGTTTCTGCGAATCTGCGCAATGACAACAAGTTCTCCGACAATGATTCAGCACAAATAACGTTATCCAATTCTAGAGTTTTATTATTAGCTTGATTAATTTCTACTATGCCGCTCCCTTCCGAATTTAAGTCCGCAGACTTGTTTTTATTTGCGCACCTTATCACACCTTTATCGGAATCGTTAAATTTTTTAAAAATTACCCTAGATTTAGTCAAGTGCTCTATGGCTCCAGAGTCAGCCAAGAACCTTGAGATAATCGCAATTCTCTTCCCATCTCTTTTAATTTTTAACGCCTTTTTATCTCGCACGGACGTATTTAAAGCATTACTTAATGTTATTACGGTTTTTAACGTATTCTCACCTTTGTTAATTTTCGCTCCGCTTTCTCCTGTATTTTGCCCTAGTCTCTGGTTGCTGCTGTTCTGTCCCTTTCCTCCTCTATTGCCATATACCCTACCTGCCCTGCCTCTACCCCTACCTCTACCTCTCTTATCAAAACGACCTCTTTTCGCACCTCTATAATTGTCGCTCGAGGAATTCGCATGCCCTCTTTTCGCACCGCGTTTGATATTTAGTCCTTTACCTTGACTGTCTTTTTGGTAATGCGATTTTCTCTCCTGTTGTGCCAACCAGACTGGGCAATCTCTCTTCATGTGGTTTCCTATTTTCCCACAGCCGTAGCACTCCTTCGCACCTGGAGGATGGGGACACTCTTTCGCCATATGACCAAAGCCACCACAATTGTAGCAGTAGTCGTCCGCTCCTTTAGTTTTTCGCACCCTTGTGTAGTTTGCTCTCACCGGTTTGGTTTCTCCAGCATTGCTGATACTTGCCTGGTTCCGCATGGCCTCATCCTCCAATAACAAAGTTTTTAATTGATCAAATGTTAGCCCATGACCAGTTAAAGTTTTGTTTGAGAATTCATTTGTTTGGATATTTGGTACAGACACTATTATTGCATTGAAAAATGCATCTCTTTTCTCTCCTTCTGATAGCGGTGTGGCATCTGGGGCATTTTCCTAACTCCGGACTAAATCATCAAAATGCTCACAGAACTCTGCAGCTTTTGTCTTTCCAATAATGTATTTTAAATAGTACAATTATTTTCTCACCGAATGGGAAGTAACATTGTTTTCACACCTTTTTATCTCTTTGATTTTGTCCAAAATTTTTATCGGATCTTTGATATGTGTAACTTTAGAGTGATAATAAGTATTAATCCGATTTATCAAGATATCTCTGACTTTAAAATTTTGATCTGTAAGTATTTTTTTTTCGTCTATTACGTCCATATTTAAATCCTTTTCTACTATATGTAACAGATCTAGCGTCCGAAGTTCTGACGAGAAGAAATCATAGAAATGTTCATATTTTGTGTTTGTGGTTAATATGTAATCGCGCCTCTTATTCACACCTTTATTTATTTCTTTATTTTTCATAGTCATTAGTTCATTTTTAAGCAGACTTTTAATTTTAGATTGTAATTCATTTTCCGTATGCCCAGGTGTCACACCCATCTCACCACGATCATTACCATTATTTTGACTCACCTCTTGATTTTCTTGCACCTCATTCCTCACATTCGGCTCTTTATTTACCGTTGTCAAATTTCCAAGAGATTTCTCTATATTTGTTAATGTCGCTTTCAGAGCAACATTTTCTTCTTTGAGGTTTTCATTTTGTTCACTCACTCTTTTAAACTCAGTTACGAATTTTTCATCCAGCAATTTTTGATTTGATGAAATAACACTCACCCCTTTCATCAATTCTTTTATGCTGGCGAGAGCATTCGTGTGCAGATCTGAGTGCTTACCGACAATCTGTATTATTTGGTTGAACTTTTCATCCTGCTTGCCAATTTGTTCTGACACTATTTGAGAGGATTTGTCATTAATTTTATTATTTATTTTGTTAGAGGTTTGAGGGGGCAGAGCATTGTTGGGCTTGACAACTGATTGATCCATACCTTTATTTATAGTCTCGCTCACTGAGGATTCTGTCGAACTTGCCTGTGTAGCTATGCTCACCATCTCACCCTTCTCACCTTGAATCGTACCATTTATCACACCGTTGTCGTCTTCACCCTTTTCCTTTAATAATTCTGCCTCCTGTTCTTCATTTATCTCACCATCCTCTACAGTAGTGGGCTTTTCCTGATGGATTTGAAAAACTGGCATAACGAGAGGTAGATCACTTTTGGTTTGTTCTTGTTCCCATAATAGCAGATTTTCCCACTGCTCTGGTGTCATCATCCTCTTTTCTGTGAAAAGTTATTTCATAAGATAATTGTTTATATAAAATATTTATCGTTAGCCAGTTTTTGTTGATGTTAATTAGTTGACCGAATGCGAGTATGACTAATCAACAACGAGTATGTATATCAGTCTCCGAACGCAAGATTTCTAATATACAGCCCTAGTCTTCCCTGCCACAACACAAGAACGCAATGCTTTTGTGACTGGGTCGACCCATCAGGTGATGAAAGGAAATTGTGCGTATATAAATATGCGCACTCATGTGCTTATACTCACACACGACCCCTGAAATTCTGATCTGAATTTACACAGATTATTTCCTTTATGTTGAATATTTAATTGCATGCATTAAATATTGTCTGCGACAACACACCTTTCTGACCATAGTTTTCTCACCCTGTTATACATGTATTTATTACATACCTGTTATATATTTTCCACCTTTCTCTGTTTGGACATGTACCACCTCCCCTTCAATAGCTATTGTTATTACTTCTCCTTTGTGTATTTGCTCCAGCCGGAAGGCTTTACGAATGTACATCTATACTTGTTTTAACAAGTCTTCAGCTGTAAAATTTCAATCATAATTAGTTAGTACATACACACCATATATTCACTCCCAACCTCACCACATGCAGGTGGGTTTGTCAGAAAGAGTGAGAGCGCGCCGTATTTTTCGGGAGCCGCGTTACACGCGCGCCGTACTTTAGCTTTTCGCGCTCACACCTATACACATGCGCCTCTCCCTCACGTCGGTGGTCGCCACACGTGCCAATAGCCCGTGCGAGAGTGCGCGTGCACTCACACTCCCGCCCGCCGGCCACGGCTAGCACTCGCTTCTGGGCCTTCTGGGCTTCTTCCCCCCACTTGCGCCCTTCTCGTCTCTCCTTTTCCACGAGCTCTCAAACTCGCGCGCCGGCCATTGCGTGCCCGTTTCCCGGAATTTGTGAAAAACCCGCGCACTCGCACGTTTTTGTTTTTCCGTCTTTTCTTTTTATAATTCGAAGAGACAATTTAGCAGTTTGTATACTCACCTTTTTCGCTCTGAGTGGGGCTCGCACCTGCAGATTTATTGGCCATCTCATCCGATTTCGACATCCTTTCCCCTTCCTTGTTGGTCGCACCGGCACAGAAAACACACCTCGTGAAGACCAAACCTCTGCTTCACACCGCGAAAATGAACCTCTGCTACACACCGCTTTCTATATCCGTCTCTCAGCTTGTGCGCAATGGAAGCGCTATAGTCCGAGCCTATAACCTGTTGTATTTATTCAACTAAGGAGACGGAATAAAAGACACACAACTGTTTTGGTTTTAGTGAGTTATCTTTTATTTAGTGCTTCGCACACGGACACTCCTTCTTCGATGACCGTTGCCACTCGACTGACTTGTCGCCGCTCGCAGAGGGCGCTCACTTTCTGTATCAGTAGAAAGGGTAACTGTATATGAGAGAGCATGGTACAAACGCTATATTCCAACAGTCTTCTTTTTTATTGACAGGTTGTTTCTGTAAATGTATATGTAATATCTCTGAAATTAATCTTTTATTTAAGTTTTCCTCTTTATCGAATATATTGTAATTAATAAAGTTAAATTTATGGCCTGTTTCGTTTTCATGTAAAATTGTCGCGGAGTCTTCTGATGTTTTGTGTTCATTTATTCTCGTTATTAGTTTTCGTTTTGTTTATCCTACGTATGTTGCCGGCCAATTATTACAATGAATTCGATAAACTACGTTGTTTTCAAATTCTTTTTTAGATTTATCTTTATCTTTGGTTATGATATTCTTCATATTGTTATTGATTTTTGGTATGGTTTGAATATTGTATTTTTTAAGTGTGGATGAGGTTTGCTTAAAAAATCGGTTATATAAGGGAGGCTGATGAAATGTTTGTTTTGGTTTCTATTATTATTCGTGTTAATGTTGTTATTTAATTTGGCGATACGTTTGCTTATATACTTATTTATGAATTTAGTTGGGTAATTATTTTCTTTCAATAAATTTTTTGCTATGTTTATGTTATCTTTTTGGAATCTAATATCTGCTAATTTAATCGCTCTATCCGTTACATTATATACCATTGCTATTTTTTGAGGGAGTGGATGTTGTGAATGGTAATTTAGGAATCTACCGGAAAAAGTTGGTTTGATGTACCAATTTGTAATAATCTTTTGGTTTTCTTTTATCAATAGAATGTCCAGAAAACTTATGTATATAGAGATGTCACGTCCAGGCTAATAAGAGTGTAGTTAGGCGGGATGGTAATATTTTTTAATTTCTGTATCAGATCTAGACTGTTTTTAACGATGTTTTTTATGATTTTGGTCTGTTCACAGTATTTTTGAGAATGGAAAAAAGTTCTTTTAATAAGAAACAAGTTGGGGAGCCTATCGTTGATACTATTGATCTTAATGGGATGTTGTTTTTTATGTATTTTAGGTAGTACGTAGGTATTAGTTTGTGTCAATTGAGTTTTTTTGTATTTTTTGCTGAAAAAGTTATTGTCGTTCCAATTATACAGGAATCTTTTTATTTTGGTTTGTAATTTGTTTAACGGATTTCTAGCTATTTCTATGTATGTTTCTTTGTCAGATAGTAGTGGTTCCATTTTTCGTGTGTAGTTGTCTCTGTAAATTGCAACTGTCGGGTTTCCTTTATCCGCGTATGTGAACATGATATTCTTATTGTTTTTCATGAATAATTATGTTTCTTTAATTTTATTTTCGACTATTTTATCGGTTAGGTCTGTGTGGTTTGTTTTGTTTCTATGTTGTGATATTTTATTTAATAGTTGGCTTCTAATTTCATTTGCAGTGTCCTCTGGTAATTTTTTGTTTTGAATTAGATTTTCTATTTCTTTTATGATATTAACCACGACGTGATCATTTAGTTCACATGGGGGATTAAATTTTTGACCGAGAGCAACCGTTTCTATAACGTTCTTCGGGATATTTTTGTCTGTGAAATTTTTAAACCATTTGTCCGTATTTATATTTAGTTGGTTTGTTTGGTTGTGTTACGTGTATTGTTGAATTTCTTATTGTGTTCTATATTTAATTTCGCTCGATGGTTTATATTTTGTGTTTCTTGGTTTTTTATTATATTACTTAAGACTTCAGTAGGTATTAAGTTTTTTAGGATCGATAAAGATTTTTTTAACTGTTTTTCAAGGTGTCCTATATGTATATTAATATCTTGAATCTCGATGTTTAAAGTTTTTTGTTTAAAATGTTTAATTAGTTTGTTAAATTTATCTTTACCCGATTTGCTGCGAAAATAAAAGTGGTTTAAATTACGTGTGGTGTTATCTATATTAGCCGGCCTGGTATCGTGTGTTGTGCATCTTAGAAGAAGATATCCCGAAGAACGTTATAGAAACGGTTGCTCTCGGTCAAAAATTCAATCCCCCATGTGAACTAAATGATCACGTCGTGGTTAATGCCATAAAACAATTAGAAAATCTAATCCAAAACAAAAAATTACCAACATAGGAACAAAACAAACCCCACAGACCTAACCGATAAAATAGTCGAAAATAAAATTAAAGAAACATAATTATTTATGGAAAACAATAAGAATATCATGTTCACATACGCGGATAAAGGAAACCCGACAGGTGCAATTTACAGAGACGACTACACACGAAAAATGGAATCACTACTATCTGACAAAGAAACATACACAGAAATAGCTAGAAATCAGTTAAACAAATTACAAACCAAAATAAAAACATTCCTATATAATAGGACCGACAATACCTTTTTCAGCAAAAAATACAAAAAAACTCAATTGACACAAACTAATACCACGCTCCCGAAATGCTACGGACTACCTAAAATACATAAAAAACAACATCCCATTAAGATCAATAGTATCAACGATAGGCTCCCCAACTTGTTTCTTATTAAAAGAACTTTTTTCCATTCTCAAAAATACTGTGAACAGACCAAAATCATATGTAAAAAACAGTCTAGATCTGATAGAGAAATTAAAAAATATCACCATCCCAACTAACTACACTCTTATTAGCCTGGACGTGACATCTCTATATACATAAGTTTTCTCGACATTCTATTGATAAAAGAAAACCAAAAGATTATTACAAATTGGTACACCAAACCAAACTTTTCCGGTAGATTCCTAAATTACCATTCACAACATCCACTCTCTCAAAAAATAGCAATGGTATATAATGTAACGGATAGAGCGATTAAATTAGCAGATATTAGATTCCAAGAAGATAACATAAACATAGCAAAAAATTTATTGAAAGAAAATAATTACCCAACTAAATTCATAAATAAGTATATAAGCAAACGTATCGCCAAATTAAATAACAACACTAACACGAATAATAATAGAAACCAAAACAAACATTTCATCAGCCTCCCTTATATAAACCGATTTTTTAAGCAAACCTCATCCACACTTAAAAAATACAATATTCAAACCATACCAAAAATCAATAGCAATATGAAGAATATCATAACCAAAGGTAAAGATAAATCTAAAAAAGAATTTGAAAACAACGTAGTTTATCGAATTCATTGTAATAATTGGCCGGCAACATACGTAGGACAAACAAAAGAAAAACTAATGGCGAGAATAAATGAACACAAAACATCAGAAGACTCCGCGACAATTTTACATGAAAACGAAACAGGCCATAAATTTAATTTTATTAATTACAATATATTAGATAAAGAGGAAAACTTAAATAAAAGATTAATTTCAGAGATGTTACATATACATTTACAGAAACAACCGGTCAATAAAACAGAAGACACACAAAATCTAAATCATACATACACACATCTATTACAGACATGTAAAAGAAAATAACGACACACACTCACACCTATAAAATCAAAACAGCATACACACCTGACACCCAGCCTATTGTTTGTAAATATTGATTTCGGAAATACCTTCTTCAGCATTTCCTATATAAACTGAATAAATATTAAAGACTTAAAAGAACGAGTTCCGAAACCAATGTAAGAGGAACTGTTGAAATTCTCCTCCCCGCAGTCAAGCGGTGGGGGAGAAAATCGACAAAAATTACATTGTGAGAAAACTAACTTTGGTAGCTATCATAATATTGACAAATCATTTTTTATGTTTCTTGAAGTGTAAATTCTAAAATTATATTATATTTTTATTAAAGTTTCTGATGAGGGTGGCATTGCTCACCGAAATGTCAAAAAAAGCATACACACGTTGTAAGGGTTTTCATTTCTTACACCTGCTGCCTCGGGAAGATCGACAGATTCTCACATCAATATGTACCACTGTATCTTCGAAGGGTCATCTCCAGCTACCTAACGGACCTAATCCTTCTCTATAACACCGACGACGGGACGGTTTCTTATAAGATCACAGGAGGTGTGCCGCAGGGTTCGGTACTGCGATCCCAATCTGGAACGACCTGTACGATGGCCTGTTTAGGCAACCCCTCCGAGTTGGAGTGTCGATCGTAGCCTATGCGGACGATGTTGTAGCAAAAAGCATCGAAGAGATGCAATACCTCGAAGATACCGCAATGGAGTTAGTAGGGTATTGGTTGAACGACCATGGACTCACAAGAACAGTGCACAACCTCAAGAAAATGTATTTTCGCGGGCATTTGAGAATCAATTTCTAGTATCTAAAAATGAAGCACAGTGCTCTAATTTCCATCAAATGGACCTTTTTTCTTGAGATATGGGCAATTTCATCTCAAATATCCTCTATTTCGCTAAAAAATGATGTCGCTTCCATTGACCGTCATATTCTAAGTATTTAAGATACGAAAACGAGGAAAAAAATTATAAAAGTAGACAGTGAAAGCTAAAATTTAAGCTCTGATTTGTTAGAAAAATATTGATTTTCAGGAAATTATAACCAATCAAAGGTAGCGTAAGAAAATGATTAAAAATCTGTCTTCATTTTAAGCGATTAAATGGATTGTGTTTTTAACCATTTTCTTATGTTATCTTTGATTGCTTATAATTGCCTGAAAAATCAATATTTTTAAAACAAATCAGAGCTTAAATTTTAGCTTTTACCATCTACTTTTATATTTTTTCCCTCGTTTTCGTATCTTAAATATTTGCAATATGGTGGTCAATAGAAGAGACATAATTTTTTAGCGAAATAGAGGATATGAGGCGTTTCACGTCAGCTCTCCAGGCGCGGCGCGCGAGTGCGAAATCATGCTGTTTTCAGCTTGTGTTTGAAGGGCTAAGATGTATCTAAAAAAAATAATCCCCAAGTGATTTCGATGTATTTTTTCCTCAGCTTTCCGATGGTGCTATTAGTTTCTCAAAAATTTTCAATTCTAAGTATTTCTTGAATAATATCTCGAAGAAATCAAAAAACCCCTATGTAGAAAAAGGCTATATCCATGTAAAATTTCCTCTTCTTTCGATCTAGTAGGTAAAAAAAAATATTAAAATTATAGTTTTTGAGATATAACACGTTTTATGTTTTGTTGAGGTTAGAATGGAAAAATTTTGAGAAACTAATAGCACCATCGGAAAGCTGAGGAAAAAATACATCGAAATCACTTGGGGATTATTTTTTTTAGATACATCTTAGCCCTTCAAACACAAGCTGAAAACAGCATGATTTCGCACTCGCGCGCCGCGTCTGGAGAGCTGACGTGAAACGCCTCATATTTACGAAGAGATTGCCCATATTTCAAGAAAAGGGGCCCATTTGACAAAAATGTGAGCACTGAACTTCATTTTTAGATACCAAAAATCGACTCTCAAATGCCCGCGAAAATCGGTTTCTCGGAGGGTGTGCACTCTCCTTCTCAGTCTTGCTGTCGAAAAGACTGAGACGGTGCTCATTACCCGAACACAAAAGTGGACGTACGCCACTTTCACGATCAACAACAATAAGATCAGGACTGAGGACGCCATTAAATACCTAGAGTGACAATAGATGCGCGGCTGTCGTTTAAAGACCACCTTTGAGGATCTAGAACTAAAGCCATCAAAAATGGGTCGGGAGCTCGCGGCCATCATGCCGAACGTAGGGGAAACAAAGCAATTGCGGCGGTTCCTCCTTTCCTAGATAGTATATTCCGTGATTTTGTATGGAACCCCAATTAGGGCTGATAGTATAAATAGTAATCAGAGCTACGATGCTACTTGCCGAAGGGCCTGCAGGACAATCGCGCTGAGAGTGGCCTGTGCCTACCATACCGTGTCAGACATCGCTTTCTCTACAATCGCTGGATTACCACCCGTAGACCTAATGGCGACCGAGAGAGCCGAGATGTACCGCGAAGGCATGGTTACAGACGAGGATGATTTCTACTAGGGACAACGTGGAAACCGATGGCCCAAGAAGACCGCTGAAGAGTGGCGTCGCCGATGGGATATAGCACGCCAGGGTCGGCGGACCCACTGCATCATACCCTGTGTCGTGGAGTGGACTGGGCGGAGATATGAACTCTCACCTTTCATCTCACCCAGATACTCACTGGGCACGGCTGCTTTCGCAGCTTCCTGAATAAAATTGGAGTATATCGAAGCGCGGAGGGTCCGACATGTCCTGAAGTTAATGACGACGTGGAGCATGTTTCATTCGTGTGTTTCAGGTTTTTTAAAGAGAGAGAACGGTTTAGAGGCTTATGGGAAGACCCCTTGTCTCACGAGGGTATTGAGATGTGCTTACTTTTCTCACAATAGGGAAGGGATGCGGTGATTGGTCTCGCCACCGTAGCGGAGGGCAGAATAAATCGTATTAGGAGAGAAGAAGTAAGAAGAGATAAGAGAAAACCGTATTATCGAGCGCCAGGCGGTGTAGAGGGCCGTAAAGGCGAAGGCCGCCCCTCGCGAAGTAATGCCTAACATCGGTTCCTACGGAGGGGAGGACCTGCTTATAAGTCAGCAGGAGGCTTTTAGTGGGTAGTGCTAGCAATGACTGAGCCCCACATAACATCTTTGTATGCGTAAGGGTTTTTACCCAAGTAAAAAAGTCGTTTCTTATGCAGTTAATATTTGAATTTTTTCTTAAAATTGTATTATGTTGGATAAAATTAAAAACTCCAGGAACACCAAAATTATAAAATAAGAATCATTTATTCCGGGTATGTACCTATTTTTGTGTTATTTAATCAATAAGTAAGCCGTTAGTATTTTTTGGTAAAGTGTGCTCGTGGAAAAAAAATGTTCCAACATTGAATATTAAAAGTTCTAGGGATATCCTTATAGACATCAATCAATTTATTTCGCCTATCATGAACTATAATTGTAAGGTAGCAATAAATTGTTGTATTTTATTTAATTTGTAAAAAATAGTTGATATACCATACATGGATTGATAGGTATTTTGTACCCTCCATCGCCATGTAAAATATGAACAAAAAAATGATAAGGTTTTTTAGACAAATGCATTTTTCAGTAAAGAGAACGCTTTAAACTGAGTAATATCATTCATTGTTTACTAAGAAGCTTAAAAAATTCGTAAAATGGCAGCAGTATGAAGATGATTTTGAAAAATAAAGTTTCAAAGTTACGATTCTGTAAAAAATTTTGAATACTGTAAACTGGATGCAATTCTGATGCAATCGAAAAATTAAAAAATACGTGTCGAATCATTTTTAGAGAAAAACAGCAAACTCAAATTCCAAAATGATCGCTTATGTGGCATACTCTGGCTGTTTGATTCGATAGAAATACGGTCTAATATACTTTTGATTTTTAACTTTACAACCAGCTATTGAACAAATCAATGAATCGATTTAATTCTCAGATTGTTTATTTTGTTGATTTATTTCAAAAATCATCAATTAATTATTACAGTTAAATTTAAGATTTATGTACATTGTAATAGGTTTTTAAAAAGTTAATGATATGACAGTATTGATTATTGTCGTATACATATGTATTTTAGTTATTGTTATTTGTTACTGTAATAAAAAATATTGGACACAATAAATCAACTAATTTCACATTCCATAAAAGTGGTTCTATTTTATGAAAATCTTTTCTATATTATGTATGCGTTTTTTATATTATGCATGTATGGATTTTTTAATATGGTTATTACAGATGGTATTTTGAATGAGTTTGTGGAACTAGAAATACAAGGCGGTCTAGTGAAGACTGTAAATTAATAGTAGCTTACGATGCTGGTTGGCAGCCGCGCTTCGTTCGGGCGATAAACTCACACTCGTACGAGAATCATATCTTTCGCACTACTATTTTACATGCTATTCTACGCCATGGTACTTTGATAGAACATTATTCTGGAAAAATAATTGCTATGCTGTTCTATGCTCAATATGCTGCAAATGCAGTCTTGGCTATCCGAACAATTCGTACGACTGGCGAAGAAATTACCAGGTTGAGTAAAAGCTATGTAACAATAATGTTTTATTTAAAGAAGAGAAAGTCATCGTAAATGCGTTAATTCGCGATGATGATTCAAGTATTATAGCAACAGTATGTAGATTAGAATCGAATAAAATTACAAGCGATCAGACTATAATTTTTCCAGCAAGGCTATGACAAATTTTCTATAGACTACGAAACTGTCACCTAAGCTTATTGAATATTTTCGCACTGCTTCTCACATGCGGTTAAACAAAACAAAGGAGATTTTTTGAGACAAAAACATGTTTTAAGTCGATTTACACTAAAATCCATGTATGTTTGACTGTGCATGTGCGTGTGCAAACGTTCTAAAGGAGTGGTCAAGAAGAGACCCGAATATTGTTAGGAGAAAATGTAAACGGAAATGCTCGAATCACAACTAATAAAAGTATAGTAAAAAATATATGAATTATTTTTAAACAACTAATATTAAATTGTGAATTTTCTATTCATTACAGTTAATTACCTAAAAGTACAATTGCTTTAAATATTCATGTAAACTTACATTATTACAATTCTATAAGTAATATATTATTCTTGTAATTAAATTTATTATAATAAATAAAAATAAATTCTTCATTTATCAATTTTGTTCAACATTGTGCTTATAATTGGATAATGAAGTGTTGCTTCGCGAGTAGCGATTTGAGTCGCGTTCGTCAAATCACCAGTATGGATACCGATGCAACGTTGCCATGTTTGCGAGGCATAATGTGGAAGTCAGAAAATACTTTTTAGCGCTTTAAAATCGACAAGAGCTATTTTAATATCGTCAAAAACTAGTTCCATTTCATTTTGTTAATAGAAATATGAGATATCAAAAATCTAAATTTACTTAGAGTAGTCTAAATACAAACAATTTATTGTAAAAAGTTGAAGAACGAAATTGTTTATTAAAAAAAAACTTCATATACATTTATTATTAAATGTGCTCAATTATAAATAGTATACTTTCTTTAGAGCGGTCTGTTTTCATGTAGAGCTATATTATTTTCAAAATGTTCTTGCTTGAGAAACCTTAATCCACTACCTCCACGTGCGTCACAAATACTTTGCTGAAAGGTCATCGATCCACAATAAATAAGAGTATTTTTAATTGAGATCAGTAACAATACAATTTTTTGTATACAACTTATGAAATAGTATAATTGCATTTACCGATTTAAATAAACATTTGCAACAATAATTTCTTCAATGATAATTCCTTTAATACAAACAACTCATATTTTAATTTTTAATAAATATATTTCATAAGAATGATTTGTTTAAACTTACTTTTCATGATATCATTAATATTCAGATCTTCTTGATAATGAAGTTGATTGATATTATTAGAATTTCGTGTCAAATAGTATAAGTAGGACCAATTTATATCATTATAATTATTTCTTCTTGAAATATATAGATGACTTTCATACTAATGCTATTAATGCTTTTTTGTATTATTAGCGAACATTGTTAAATTTCACTATGTACATTTTTAATATATATAAAATTATTAATATCTATAATAATACATATGATAGACTATATGTTTAGAGTACTATATATAATGTTTTAGATAGTAACATATACGATTTTATATTGTTCATATTAAATTCATTATTTTAATTAACTAGTACATTAGTATATATAGCCAAATTATAAAGAGTTCTCAAATTTTAGAAGAACTACTGGTAATCAAATTTTTGTTATTATTCATTAAAAGAATAATAATTCATTAATAATAAAGTTATGCGGACTCACAGTCTTACCGGGAACCTCCATCCTATTACAAGATATAAGCGTTCCCCGCCATTTCTACATACACATGACAAAGACCTGTGATTTCGAAAGCAAAAAAGCGTTTCCTTTGCACGTGGAGGTAGTCGTAATGGTTTCTACAATATTGATTTTCCAAGAAAAACCCGTATAACGCTAACATTTTTTTTAAATAATATGCTTCATAATAATATTCACAATAATATCCAGCCTTTTTTAATGATATAAGGGTTTTTGAATTGGAAGATAGTATTTGTGTGTGCGTGTCCGTTTGTCCGTGTATGACGTGCGTGCGTGCGTACATGCGTGCGTGCGTGCATGCGTGCATCCGTGTGTGTGTGAGTGTGTGCGTGTATGTGTGTACGCGTATAGATATATATGTATATATGAGTAGTTTTCTGTGAGATCGTGCGCAAACAAAATTTTTTTCTTTATTAACAATCTAAATGTATTCCTAGGTATCACATGAGTGTCTCTGAATTTTCTAAATTTTTGGAGATCTACAAAAGGAGCTGTAGTATCATACATAGGGTCAGATCTAGCATTTTTAGCTATTTTGAAGCATAAATAACTCTCAATTTTCAGAAAAAAATTATTTCAATATCATTGGAAAAAGTTCAACGGTCGTTCTGGTCATCTAAGCCTTAAAATGAGCTTTTCAAAGGATTCAATCACAGCGAATGTGAAACGGATAGTCTTCAAAAAGCTTTATAAGTCCTGAAATATAGCTGATATTATCTCAGAATGTTGCAAGTAATTTCCTTGTAAAACTCTATTTTATCACAAAAAAGAAATCCTAAATCAGCTATTATTGTACTCTTCCGAGTCAATAAATAAATTAAATTAACTTATAATTAGACCAATATTACTTCCTATGTATACGCATGAAAAATAATTTTTTTATATAACACTTAAAAACCAACAATTTGACCATTTCAGATTTTCCTATTCTCATAAGTAAGTACAGCCACTGGTTTCTTTATTTAAATTAGTCAATTTTTTGACATTTTTTCTTTATTGTTTTTTTAAGCTACTAATTACCGGCTTTCCGGTATTATTAAAATATAATTTTCTCTTTTTATTCAAATATTTATTCTGCTAAGGAATATGTTAAGAAGATCTCTATAAATATTGAGTTTATTTAATGAATATCTACACCGTAGCTGCAAAAATATTAAAAAAATTAATTTTGACACGATTGACTTTACAGTTTACAACCTAGTTCTTTTTATTTAATAATCAACTTTTTAGTTGCATTTTTTACTTATGTTAGCATGCCATATACTCTGAATTGAGAAGTGATTTATAGCGCAAGTAACAAATTATACATACCGATTAACAAAATTAAAATCTGCGAAGTTACTTGCACTATAAGTCACTTGAATGGCATATTCAATGTTATCAAGTGCAGCAGACTAATTTATGAATACGTGATACTATTATATTTTAGAACAGGTACGTTTTTCATTAATAGCTGAATTGATAATCAAGCGATCCACAGATCATTAATGAATATGTTATATATTTTTTTATTCATTATTCATCTGTAACTGCAATAGCATATTCATTTAAAGTTCTCAATTCAGAGTATACGCATGCTGACATAACTAAAAAATGCAACTAAAAAGTTGATTATTAAATAAAAACCGCTGCCAATTCATTGGCACGTAGCTTTCTCAAACTAATTTATCAATTCCTTGTTTTATACTTTTTAATAAAATAATTTTTTTATCAAAAACAAATGAAGAAAATTTATTGAAATATTAACCAAATATAGTTTTTAATAAGTGCAATATATAATCTATATATAATAAGTAGTGGCAAACAAAATAGTCTATAAATTTCAAGCTTCTACATGCAGTCGTCATTTAGAAATTACGATTATCAAAAGAACGTAAAAAAGTTTTAACCTTAAATATTTATAAAAATCATCAGATAATTCTTTTACCTAAAGGACTTATACAATATACACACACACACATATATATATATATATATATATAAACTTGTATAACGTTAGTTCCCAGGACCCCATGTTACTGTATACCTATACGTGACTAAAGAAATAATGTCTCTTATGGGGGCCGATGTCCTCAAAACTGACGTTAAACATATGTAGATTCAGGGACTGTCCCCAAAACTAACAAATGTCCCCGAAACCAACGTTAAACATCTGGAATGTCCTGGAAACTAACATAAAGCATATATATATATATATATATATATATATATATATATATATATATATATATTATATAAATATCCATTTGCCCTATTACGGGGACAAAAACGTATACATTCACCATATTTCGGGGACATTGCAATATTATGGGGACTGTCCCCATAATAAAATGGACGAATCCACTATTTCGGGGACAAATCTATAGTCAATAACCTGAGGGTCCATATTTCTTTAGTCACGTTAACATAGACCAACTCTGAGAGAAAGCTGTTGATGTCCCCATAATATAGTCAATGATCAACGTATATATATATATACACAAACACACACACACACACACACACACACACACACACACACACACACACACACACACACACACACACACACACACACACACACACACACATATATATAATACATTTCTCGAAAGGGGTTTATAAAGCCCGTTTTTTTTATATATAGGGGTTTATCGAGCCCGATTTTCATTATGCAGCCCGGGCTTCATAATATTTCTAAATATAGGGGTTTACGCGGCCCGACCTAGACTATTTCTTTAGTCACTTGCCATAGGGAACTCTGGGCTGTAGGTACTAATATACAGTCTTGGGCTACATAAACCCCGATAAGTTTATATATATATATATATATATATATATATATATAGATATATATATATATATATATATATATATATATATATATATATATATATATATATATATATACTAGGGGGGTACCCCCTACTCGCTCCGCTCGTCAACCCCCATATAAAATAAATTTAAAAATTTTATATTTTGGAATAAGAGAACAAATCACCCTGATGTTCATTATTTTAAATTATTACACTTATTTTATTACTTATAAATTATTACTTATTTTATTACTTACTTTATAAATATTGAACAATGTTTTAAATTTAACCAATAACTGTGTTGCGTTAATTCGTTTTATATAAACTTTATTAACTATAAAGATTGGTTGAAGAGACGAACAGTTTTCCACGTCACCCTGGGGGTACTGTTCATGGACCGTTGGATTGTTATTTTAAGTGGCATCCTTCGCCAATAGCCCTACATTACCACTATAGCTAAAATTTTATGAAATTTTATTAAATATATTTTTATATCATTTATATTACATTTTGAAATTTAGGAAAATAATAGATTAAAAATAAATTATATGATTTATATTATCTTTAATATACCCTTGAATGTTTTTATAAGCTTTTTATTATTTAGAACCATATATATTTATTTGTTCCTTTTATATATATTTTTGCTTTTAAACATTATATTGGATACATGAAAGAATTTAATATAATTTACTGTAAATGATTTTAAAATTAATATAATTTTATTTTCCTCAAATTTCAAATATTCCATTTTCATACTTAATAATAATTTACTTAATAATAATTTTCTTTTATTTCATTGAATTTTTATATTTATTACTTCTATTTAAAATTTACAAAAATATTTATAAAAAAATAATTTTCAAGTTTTTAATTAAATTTTCTTTAACATATCCTGTGACGTTTTTGTAAGCTATTTATAATATGGAAATATATATTTTTATTTTTCTGTTATATATATTTTTGCTTATAAACATTATATTGGATACGTGAAAGAAGTTAATGTAAAATAATAGAATTAAAAATTAATATAACTTAATACTATTTTTGTGAAATTTCAAATATTTTATACTAAAAAATTGAGTTTAAATTGTATATTGAAAATATTATGTTTGCTTTTGATTTATTTTATTTTTCATATTTTTTAATTAAATTTTGTAAATAATTTAAATCATATTCTATAAGTTAATTATTACAATAGATATTATACTTGTTTTCTTCTTTTTCATGGATTTCTATTATTTCATTCAATTTGTCTAACTTTGTAGCATCTTTTAAATTATATACTTCTATGTATTTATTTTGTGTTGGATCCCAAATTAACGGTGTTTGTATCATAGTAAAATTGTTATTATATTCATTGATATAATTATTTAAATGTATTTCACATTCGTTTTCTTCATTTATATGATTCTGTAACTGTTCGTTTAATTCATCTAATTCTCTTGCGTGTTGTATACTACTCACAATTCAATATACATATTTTGCAGAGGATCCCATCTTAATGGACTAGATTTTGAATCACCTTGTTCAGCCATCTTATATTTTACTAAATAATAGTTAATTACATTAAGAAAAGTAATTTACATTAAATGTATAATTAAAGTAAATTTTAATTATATTATGTAATTAATTATTGTTTATATTTTTTCTTAAATTATTTTGATCAATTTTATTATGTTATTATTCTAATATCGTTAAGAAGATCATAATATTAAAATATCATATGAATATTTTATTGTATATTTATTAAATTTTAAAATGTTATTATTTTATTGATACCATTATTAGTTTATTACATTATAATCTTATTATTTAAATTAATTATCTAATATTTCTTTCCAAACAATATTTGTTACTTCTATTTTATTTTCAGATTCATTTTGTGTGTATATATATATATATATATATATTGTTTGGATTTTTACATCATGAAAGTGCTACGTACAATTATCCATGGGAAAATAATTGTTTTTTTTTAAATATTCCTACACTATTAAAACTTTGTCCTTGTGATTTATTAATAGTTATAGCAAATGCTAATACAATTGAAAATTGTTTTCTATATAAAATGAATGGTAACGATGATGATTCACAAGTATTTAGTGTAATGCGTGGTATAAATACTTTATTTCCTTTATTTTCTCCAATAATGATTTCAGCTTCAATATTATATTTATATAAATTTGTTATTTTTAATCGTGTTCCATCAACGATGCTAAGATTACGAATTAACATAACAATTGCATTTTTTTTAATTTTATTTCATATGGAAGTAAACCTTCTCGTATATTATTTAACATTTCTGTCGGAAAATTTAAATGTATATTTTCATCCGTTTGATCTACTCCTTTATGTGTTGCATAATCTATACTATAATATGTTACAGTTTTATGTTCAATTAAGTTCAATATTTTATTATTTAATATATTTACTTGTTCATTATGTGAACTTAATATTACATTTTTTGAAAAATGATAATTTTTATTAATATTTTTATATATTTCATAACAAACATCATTTGTTTTCCATTTATCTGGAATTTTAAAGTGATCAATTTTTCCTCCTCCAATATCTAATAAAAATGATGCAAAAGCATTATCTTGAGTACGAATGTTTATTTTTAAATGGAAAATTTTAAACAAAGGCCAAAGATAAGAATTTTCTAAAAATCTAGAAAATGTTTACGACTCAGCGCCCCCTCACCCCCTCGCGTCCCCTTGCCCCCTCGTGCCCCCTCACCCCCTCGCGTCCATTCGCCCCCCTCCTTAGCGCCCCCCCCCTCTCAAAATAACGTAAAAATGTGACTGGTTATACGTTTTTTTGAAAGAAATTGTTAGAGGCTTTAAATATTCCTTATTACATGTCCAATATATCTTCCATTTCTTCTAAAATGTCCCCGATAACAAAAGCTTTTTGTCCTTTGATAATGTCCATTTCTTCAGAACTATGATAACATTTTTAATAATATAAATATTCAGTGCTACTGACTATAGATTTATATCCTTCTTAAAGTTTATCCAAAGGAGTTATAGAAGTATCCATAACTTTGATATTATTATAATTTTGCACGTGTAAATATAATACATTATTTTGTTATTCTAAAATGTCCCCGATAACAAAAACTTTTTGTCCTTTGATAATGTCCATTTCTTCAGAACAATGAGAGACTATTATGAGAGTGGTTATATATGGCTATTGGCGAAAGATACCACTTAAAATAACAATCCAACGCGTCAATGAACAGTACCTCCAGGGTAACGTGGAAAACTGTTCGTCTCTTCAACCAATCTTTATAGTTAAATCAATTTAAAAAAAAAAATATACAAATAAATAAATATCAATATTATTACGAGGGTCATTTGACAAGTACCTAGCCTCACCGCCAGATGGTGTGATATTATTATAATTTTGCACGTGTAAATATAATACATTATTTTGTTATTCTAAAATGTCCCCGATAACAAAAACTTTTTGTCCTTTGATAATGTCCATTTCTTCAGAACAATGAGATACTATTATGAGAGTGGTTATATATGGCTATTGGCGAAAGATACCACTTAAAATAACAATCCAACGCGTCAATGAACAGTATCTCCAGGGTGACGTGGAAAACTGTTCGTCTCTTCAACCAATCTTTATAGTTAAATCAATTTAAAAAAAAAAAAATATACAAATAAATAAATATCAATATTATTACGAGGGTCATTTGACAAGTACCTAGCCTCACCGCCAGATGGTGCTACTATCGCACCAGAAATACACTACAGTGCAGTATCTTTCTGTAAACGGTTACAGACGAAATTTCAGCCGGATCGGAGTTGTAGTTTATTTTTGAGAGCGTGTGAAAGCAAATGTGTCCGCTGATTTTTGAAAAAATGGAAAAAGAACAATATCGGTCGGTGATTCGATTCTTGTTTTTGGAAGGGAAATCGCGCAGTGAAATTAAAGAACGCTTGGATGCAGTGTATGGGGATGCTTCTCCTTCGATGGCGACCGTTAAATTTTGGTATAACGAGTTTCAACGTGGTCGTACGTCGGTTTTTGATGATCCACGCCCAGGTGCTCCGAAAACAGCCACTACGGAGGAGATCGTGACAAAAATACACGATATCGTTTTGTCAGACCGCCGATTAAAGGTGCACGAGATAGCTGCGGTAGTAGGCATCTCAGAAGAACGCGTGTGGCATATCCTACATGAGATTTTAGGCATGAGGAAGCTGTCAGCAAGGTGGGTGCCACGTTTGCTGACTGCAGACAACAAGTGCATCCGTGTGACCAGTTCAGAGCAGTGTTTGGAGCTGTTTAATCGCAATCCAAAAGAGTTTTTGCGTCGTTATGTGACCGTCGACGAAACATGGATTCACTACTACACTCCAGAGACCAAGGAGCAGTCAAAACAGTGGACCTTACCCGGTGAACCTGCTCCGAAGAAGGCGAAGACGGTCCCGTCGGCCGGAAAGGTGATTGCCACTGTTTTCTGGGATTCTCAAGGTGTGATTTTTATTGACTATCTGGAGAAGGGCAAAACGGTCACAGGACAGTACTACGCCGAACTATTGAGCCGATTTGACGCCGTGTTAGAAGAAAAACGGCCCCATTTGTCTAAAAAGAAAGTGCTTTTCCACCACGATAATGCACCGGCTCACACTTCTGCACTCGCCACGGCTAAATTGGTCGAATTACGCTACGAACTGCTGCCCCATCCACCGTATTCTCCAGATTTGGCTCCGTGCGACTTTTTTTTGTTTCCGAACCTAAAAAATTCGCTCGCCGGGAAGAGATTCCACTCCAATAACGAAATAATCGCCGCCACGGAGGCCTATTTTGCAAACCAAGAGAAAACATTTTTTTCAACGGGGTTAAAAAAATTGGAACACCGCTGGACCAAGTGTATTCAACTCAAAGGAGACTACATTGAAAAATAAATTTTATTTTTTGTAAAATTTTGGTGTTTTCATTTGTAGGCTAGTTACTTATCAAATGACCCTCGTACATAGAACTTGCGATACTCGACAATTCTTCTAATTAATTATATCATGATTTATAACTGAAACAATTGAGGGGAGGAGGGGGGGGGCGCTGAGGAGGGGCTGGGGAGGCGAGGAGGCGTGAGGAGGGAGGGGTGAGGGGGCGAGCCTCTAACAATTTCTTTCAAAAAAACGTATAACTAGTCATTTTTACGTTATTTTGAGGGGGTGCTGAGGAGGGGGCAAGGAGGCGCGAGGGGGTTGAGGGGGCGCGATGAGGGGGCGAGGGGGCGGGGGGGTGAGGGGGCGCTGAGTCGTAAACATTTTCTTACAACTATATAATATAGGAAGATATATTATATAGACGTTTCAAAAAAGTGTCACTCGCGGCCCCCCTCACCCCCTCGCGCCCCCTCACTCCCCTCGCGCTCCTCCTCACTCCGCGCTCGCTCCCCCTCGCCACCTCCTGAGCCCCCTCTCGCTCTCCCTCAGCGCCTCCTCAAAATAACGGAAAAATGCGATTATTTACATGTGTTTTGAGAATAAGAGCCACTCCCTCAGCGCCCCCTCGCCCCCCTCGCGCTCCCTCGCTCCCCCCTCGCGCCACCTCACCCCCTCCTCAGCTCCCCCCCCTACCCCCCCCCCCCCCCCCCCCAAAATAATGTCATTATTTAAATAGTTTTCGTCTAATATTTCAAGTAGTATCCTTCGTCAGTTTCAACCTATTTTCGAAAAAATTATAACCATTTTCTAAAAAATTTGAAAATATTTTTAGAAGAATATAAATATAAAACTTTTCAAAGGATATAAATAAAATGCCGTGATTAAAAGGAGTCTAGGGTAGCGTAGATAGCAAGATTATGATTAGCGACCTCGAAAGCCCCTGTATAAAAATTTTAAGCAAAATCTAAGCTTCCTTCGAACTTTTGACAGCAAAAAGGTGATTCCTCTCGGGCAAGGCTTTTGTTAATAATCAAAGAACCTTCCAACTTTAAAACAATATGGATTTGTCGATACAAAAGTATTACACTATGCTCAAAGAGGTGATTGCTCCTAGGCAAGGTTCTTGTTAACTGTCAAATAACATTACAAATATAAAATGTGGATATCGCAGGCGTATACTTTTTCAACAATTCGTTGAAAAATCTTTCAGAAGGGTTGAATGTATAGTCGGAAGCAATTCCTTTCGAAAAACTTTTAGAAGAATATAAATAGGATACCGTTATCGAAAAGGTGATTCCTCCATGACAAGGCATTTAATAACAGTCGAAGAATATTCTAATTTCAACAAAGAAAACGTAAATTACGCGTTACAATTAAAAAAAGATACGGTAATCCAAAAGGTGGTTTCTCTAGTAGAACCGTCCAACTTTAACAAAAGACACGTAAATGTACTCCAAAGAAATAGTCATTATGAAAGAAAAAAAAATTGTATGTTATAGAACTTCAAAAGGTTTATTGAATACATTCAAGCTATAGAAAAATCATGTACAATCATTTCTAAAGCTACAGGATAAACATACGGTGGAGCTCAAAAAAGTGGTTCCTCCAGTGTAGATATCGTCAAACTTTGACAAAGGAAACGTAATATTTTGGACCGTGTAACGTTCTATTTTAGATAGAAGGATATAAATGTATAGTCAGAAGCAATTACTTTCGAAAAACATTTAAAAGGATATAAATAGAATACCGTGATTAAAAAGGTAGATCCCCCAAGGCAAGGCTTATGTTAACATTTAATACAATTACCAATGACTTACTAAAATACTAGATGGCCAATCAAGGAGATTCAAGACCCAATCCATTAAGATGGGATCCTACACAAAAAATATATGTCGAAGTGAAAAGTATACAGCATGCAAGACAATTGGATGAAATAAACAACTACATGATCATATTAATGAAGAAGATGAATGTGATTTAATTAATCAAATGTATGAATGCAATAATGATATCACACAAGGACAAATACCATTTATTTGGAATCTAGAACAAAATAAATATCATGAAGTAGAAAATTTAAAAGATGCCGTTGAACTTCACAGGTTAAACGAAATGGTGGAAAACTATGAAAAAGAAGAAAATATGTATAATGAATATTATAATAACTTGCTTAAAGAGGAGGATATGAACTGTTTTTTGTTGCTTATGGTACCAATTAAAATCATACGTATGGCTGTTGGCGAGGTATACCACTTAAAAAAAATCCAACGCGCGTTATGCTATTGAAAAAATGCATATGAAATATGGCTCTTCATGTAATTATTTCAATAGTTAAACAGTACCTCTAGGGTGGCATGTAAAACTGTTTTTTGTTGCTTATGGTAACAGTTATTAAAATAATAAAATATCTATGACTTTATCAAACAGTAATTTAAAGTATATAATTTAAAACATTTTTTATTATATTAATGTTTTCAATACATCGGGGCTGGCGAGCGAAGCGAGCAGGGGGGGAGAAGCCCCACTAGTATATATATATATATATATATATATATATATATATATATATATATATATATATATATATATATATATATATATATTGTAACACGTCGTGGATTTGGACTAGTAGGCGCGTATAGTAGAAACCTGTATTACCGGCATCGTTGTATACCATCAATAAAAGGACGATTGAGAGGCAGTGCGTTGGTAGTCTCGCGGTAGAGACGCTCGACTGTCGTCCGGACGGCTCGGGTTCAAGTCCCAATGCCGGCGCGTATTTTTTAGTATTTTCCTAAATCCATTGACCCGTTATATGGCGCCCAACTTAAATAACCCGCTATTAGACGCTTGTCTGATGCTCTTTCATACTCGGACCTTTGTATTGGTCCACTACACTCTTCTCACCTGGCCCTCGCACTTCACGGTTCCGAGGGATTTCCCTGCGTGTAAGTCTTGTGGGTATACGGTCATAGAAAAGCACTATACCGGTGTGGGACGCTCATCTATGTGTAGTGTGCATATACATAATCCGCAACTAGGTGTGGAATACGTGAAACGGCCCCAGAGTCGCTTATGGGGAACTTGGGATTGATAGTTATATCTCCCAAGTGTGATTCCGCGGGTGAATACACACCCCCACGAAGTGTCTCCCTGTACTCAGTTGACATTAACTCCTGGGTCGACGTTCAGTCGTGGTCAGAGCATAGGGGAATCATCGCGCCTCCTCGTAAGTGCGCTCGCAATTAGACGAGGCAAAAACAGGAGACCGATAGCTCGCGTTTCGGGGCGGGGGGGGGGGGTACAGTGTTGGGCAAACGATTGTGCAAAAGTGCCACAAGCTATCGAACGACGGAAGCGCCCCGTGGAAAACGGCGGATCGGAGACGAAACTCTCTGTCACAGCAGCCGCCGCGGTGGCGCGGCCGGGGCAAATTGAGCCGGAACACTCAGAGCAGACGAAGCAGCAAATACTATACAGTGATGCGTTGTTTATCAGCGTATGCAGGTTATAAATGCTCTACTCCAATGTAGAAAAATCGATGGAGAGAAAATTAGATAAGTATTATTTATTCTTCAAATTATTTTGTGTATTTGAATAATTTCGAAAGCAATAAAATACTTTTGCATCATTCAAATACTCAAAATATTTTTCGACATAAACTATTTTTTGAATAGATACTTTGTGTATGTTTTTTTTTATTACAGAAGATTGTACATTTGAAATGTATATGGACCAGAGAAGTAAACTGAAGTTTATACAGACAACTAAACATAAAGAAGAAAATAAAGACGTGCATTAAGTTTACAGCTACTCTCAACCATCAAGATTGTTAAATAATTATGAAATAGTTTTCTGGATAGTGAAGAAGAATATATTAGGAACAAGAAGAACAGCGTGTAAAAGAAATCAACGATCAAGTGCACTTGCGATGTCTACTATATAATTACAGTGAAAAGTAATTTTATAATCTGTGCTGTGTTAGAGTAAAATCTTCAAATGAAATTTGAAAGCTAATAAGTGACGTTAACAACAGACTCTACAACTTCTGGTGCCCACTTAGATTAAGCTTTAGCGGGCAAGAGTTTTTGTCTCTACATTTTGTTCAACATATAGGAACGTAAGTCAAATGTACAGTATGTACTGTGTCAGCTTCACATTATAGTTTTGTACAAGTACCACTATTGTTTTAGTGACGAATTACTATTTTATAGAATTTTAATATTAGGCATACCAAATAAAAATAGCTTATTTATTTTAAATGACAAGAATAGCATCAACAATATTTACTAAATATAATACAATCATGTGTAAACGGATGATGAATTTCTTGCATAGCATTTCTAAATTCCCTGGTTAAACTGTCGTAAGGGTTATTGATAGAAAGGTCTGGTTTCAAAATCTGGAAAAGTTGAGAAAAAAAAATTAGAAACATTTTTTGTTTTTTTCTTTTCTATTCTGAATCTTTCCAAAGTTTGGTACCTGACTTTTCAAAACCATTAAGGAATTTTAATCCATTTTAACCAGAGGTAAGTTAATTTAAAACATAAATTTAATAAAATCCATCAAACATAATTTGTATTTATTAATTTCAATAATTTTATTCAATACTTTGAATCTATCATACTTGTAAATGTGTATTTGCTTTAACTGATGCTCTGGAATCCTTTAAATAAAAAAATATACTTATTCGATTACTTTTTAATTATCGAGTCCAACTGGCTCACTTGGTTGATTAAAACTTATTAGTGATAAAGGAGACCCGTTTACAACTAACTACTGGCTTGAATTAAGCTTTCGATTGGAAGAGTTTATCTGTATATTTTGTCGTAAATGGAGGACAATAAATAAGTTTAATTTAAATTGTCAGTGCTGAAGGAAGAAATTTTATGTGGATAGATGCCTTACCAAATTATAAACTTTATTCTTACAGGTGAAATCATCAATATGTACTGTTCTGCGCTTCACTTTATTGGTACAAATACCATTCTTCTTTTCATAACTGACTAGTTATAGTATATTAAATTAGAAACATTTTCAATGGCTCAAATACAATAGCTTATTTATTTTAAATTAAAAAACCGCTGCCAATTCATTGGCTCGTAGCTTCCTCAACCGTAATTTGTTGATTCCTTTAATTAAAATTTAATAACAAAATTTATAATTTTTTAAAAAATTTATTGCATAATTATAATTAAATTCATTTATGAATATTACAAATTGTTAATTTTTAAATTTATTTATTTATTTATTATTTATTTATATCAAATTTATATAAATTTTGAGCTGATAAACTTATCATTTGAAATAGAAGTAAAATATCTATATTTTATAATAAAACAAATAGCTATCACGGTTGTTTTGTTATTAACAAAAACGTGCTTTTTTATATTTCATAATTCATATTTTTTAAGAAAAAAAAAAATTTATAGCTATCATTGTTCTTTTGTTATTAACAAAAACGTTGAAGTATGAGAAGCTTACGGCTAGCTTGAGGAGAGCATACATGGAAGTTCGAAGGATCGTAAGAATCAAAAAACAAGACAAATTGATTTTATAAAAAAATAAGTAGTACTAATTTTCCGGTAGAGCACCGTAAAACCCATTAAAATAATTTGAATGAAAAAAATGAACCTCTAAAATCTTTAAATTCTTCCGCGTGACAAAATGAAGCTCGCGGTAGCTCAACATTTTTTTTTTTTCAGGGAGAAAGGTTCCTCCAGCGAGTCGCTCCCGAGGTTGTGCGCATGTCTCCCAGGTGACGTGTAGTCACCCCCTTTATGCCATGAGCGGACGAGGACCGCACTGGGCGAGGGCAAAGGGACTCCTTTTGCAGTGAGCGATACTTGATCGCCCTCAGTGGGAGTGCGACTGAGCACTAGTTCCTCGGTAGGAGCTGCGTTCGCGAGGTCTTGCCTGCGCGAGTCGCGACGGCCGAGTGACGCTCCGAAAGACCCGGAGCGATCGGGGGCGCGCGCCGCCCGCGCCGCCCGCCGCAGCGAAGTGGAGGGATGAGCTCTCTGCTCTCCTATTCGTCGCCGCTCCAAATCGCCGGCGAGGCTAGCACCCCAGCGGTGCGACGCCACGGCTTCTAACATGGTGGTAGAAAAGCTTCGACCGGCTCGTACTTCCGAGAAGCTTTCAAGCCTCGCTGCGCGCCGCGCTCCCGAGAAAAAGTCGCGCTGCGAATGCGAAAATACTCGCGTACGTCAACGTGTTTTTTTAAAAACACGTTTTTGTTTTTGATGATAACTAAAGAACCGTGATAGATAGAAAATTAATTTTTTTAGAAAATATAGGTATTTTAATTCTCTTTCGAATGCCACCCATCCCATTCAGATACATAGAGCCGTTTCCGAGAAAATACGATTTTAAAAAAATGTCAAAAAATTTTTAACCTCAAATATCTCTGAAATTTATGGACCAATCATTTTGCCCAAAGAACTTGACCGAGAACAATAAAATATCTATCTCTAAAAGGAATTTTGAAGCCATTAAGTCAATTTTACTCTTGTAATCGTTGGACATATAAAACTGATTTTTTTCATTTTTCAATTTTTTACTCAAAATCTAGCCTACAGAATGTATTCAAATTTTAACAGATTATAGCTATTTATATTCTGTATTATCATGATTTTTCTCAAAAAAATTGACCATTAAGTTTAGGAGTTATAAGCTTCTAAAAAAAACACGTTTTTGTTAATAACAAAAGAACCGTGATAGCTAGAAACTTTTTTTTTTAGAAAATATAGGTATTTTAATTCTCTTTCGAACGCTACCCATCAGATTCGAATAACTTGATCCTATCATTAAAAAAAATCAAAAACCAGTTTTGAGAAAATCGAAAATTTGAAAAAAAAAAACAAAAACGTATCGCCCCAATCAGAAAACGGATTTTTGACCCACCATCACGCAAAAAAAAAATAAAAAAAATGAGACCTGTTCAGTCAAAATGGACCGAGTAGAAGCTGAGATCCAGGTGTACACACACACATACACACACACACACACACACACACACACACACACACACACATACACACATACGCACACGCACACATCCATACAGACATTTTTCAAACCATGTATTTTGATTCCTAACACCTCGGAACACAATTATAACATGTTTTTACAACAACTCAAAAATTTACTATCACAAAGCTTCCTCTAGGAGGAAGCAAAATAACATGAGAATTTGTAGTAAATATAATGATGTATATGTTTAGTCCAATGCAGAAATAAGTTAAAAATGCTTTAAGAAGCTAAAAAGTTGGGAATCATTGTTTAAATAATTAAAGAATACCCAAAAAACTGGGTTTTAAGCTCTCATTAAAATATCATTAAAATTTGTGAATTTATTTAGCCGTAAAAAATTAAAACCAGTCAATTCAAGTAGCTATTTCAACTGTTAATAACTAATAAACGTTTGACCGTAATTAATTCAAATGTAGCTTAAAATAAATCATTTACTATCCTTATTCAGTGCTTAAAATTTCAGTCCGAAAGATTCATTAGTTTTTAGAAAAACTCTATTATTGTTTAAAAGGTATTTAAAAAATAATTTCTACATAGTCCATTTTACTCCTTAAGAGTTGTACGATCAAGTACGATTACGAGCAATGTGATTTGAAAAGTTCAATTTGTTTAAAATGGCTTTAAAAATGTAGGTGCTTAAAGCTTAGATAACTTTTGCATTATCCCACCATAAATATTATTAAGATAATTCGTAACATCAATAATTTAATTGGTGATATTTTTCTGGGAATTTTAAGATCACAACCATCATTCTACGTTATTTAGAAGCAGAGATAAAATTTTATTTTTTGAAAAATCACTGTAGCCTTAATAATTACGGTAGTATTGGCCGTAAGGTCCCATTCAAAAGTTATTTTTTTACGTTAAAACTGCGATAAATAATTATGTAAAGCAATTGATCAATTTTTAGTTCTCGCGAGCAACGTATTAATGCAATTGAAATATTATACGCTTTAAAAATAATAAATGAAAGCACAATAGTGCCGAATTTACAATTTTGCTTTGATTTTTTATTTTTAAATTTTATAATATTCCAATTGCATTAATACATTAATCGCGAGAACTAAAAATTGATTAATTGCTTTACATAATTATTTATCGCAGTTTTAATGTGAAAAACTAACTTTTAAATGGGACCTTACGGCCAATACAACTTTAATATTAACAGTCGAAATTCGGAGGTGGTATAAAGAAAGAGTCAAAGTCTTATATTTCAAATCTATAAGTTTTATCTAAAAATTTCCCTATTAAAATAAGGATACCCTGGTAAAATGGTAACAACCGTTCACCATCCATTCACCAAAACGCAAAGGTTTGGCCAACCGTTTAACCAACGGTTGGCAATGATTACCGCTTATTTCATCACGGAATAAGCGTTGTGGTTGGCCAATGAATGCTATAATAATAAGAAAAGTGATTTCTTGATACAAATAAATGGCTCATTAGCTTCGTAAATGGTGGCCGATGACGGAGTCTAGGTGGTGCGCACTGTAGATTTTTGGCTGTAGGTGTTGGATCTCATCGAATGCGTCGTTTAGGTGTTCAGGGTGACCGATTACGGAGTCTAGGTGATGCGCTCCGTAGTTTTTTTGCATCTAGGTGTCGGAATTCATTCCATGCGTCGTCTATATGTTCGGGGTAGCCGATAACTATGTCTAGGTGGTGCGCTCCGTATTTTTTTGCATGTAGGTGTTGGAACACATCGAATACGTGGTCTAGGTCTTTGGGGTAGCCGATTACGGAGTTTAGGTGGTACGAACCGTAGGTTCTTGGCTGTGGGTGTTAGATCTCATCGAATACGTGGTTCAGATGTTCGGGGTAGCCAATGACGATGTCTAGGTGGTGCGCTCCGTAGTTTTTTGCGTCTACATGTCGGAATGCATTCCATACCCGGTCTAGGTGGTCGGGGTAGCCGATGACGGTGTCTAGGTAATGCGCTCCGTAGTTTTCCTCGTCCATCACGTTTGCGATGCGTTCCAATATCTGGAGCCAAGAATCTATGGTGCGCACCACCTAGACTCCGTAATCGGCTACCCCAAAAACCTAGACCACGCATTGGATGTGTTCCAACACCTAGATGCAAAAAACTACAGAGTGTACCACCTAGACGTCGTCATCGGCTACCCTGAACACCTGGGCCATGTATTAGATTAACCCTGAAATCTTAACGCATGAAACTACGGAGCGCACCACCTAGAGTTCATCATCGGCCACCCCAAATACCTAGTCCACGTATTCGATGCTTTTAATTATTGATAGTTCACCATCCACTGACCAACCGTTCGTCAATATTTTTGTTATTCGTTGGCCAAAACGATTGGCCAACCATTGCAGTTAAGCCATTTTGGTTGGGTTATTTTCTACCAGGGTAGCCGCTATGCGTTTTATCATACGTTCCAGCGCGCGAGAGAGTAAGTGAACTGAGCAAAATTGATCTCGCGTATTCAATCTGGCGGAACTGGTAAAATTAACCTTTTCTCAGTAACAAATTGCCCTATAATCATAATTTATTTGAGGTAGCTTGCTAAATTATTAACATCTAAGCTATTATATTTATCAAACAAATTTTATTTAAGCCCGAAATCTGAAAAGAAATTTCTTTTATTTTGAAATCCCATTTATTTATCTTTACAAATAAAAATATCCAAAATCCTCTGGTCGTATAGAGTTATAATCGGTTAAATTTTGAGCTCTTTTTTAAAATTATTTACGGAGAAAGAAAATAATTTGTAAAAAAAAAGTCGATTTCTTTTAGTGCACGATAACTGGAGTAAACCTAATCATAATCAATAGCTTTCAAATTTCATGGAGACATAGAGTTCGCGTATTTATTGCAAGAGTTCATTGAGCGGAAATATTGGTTTATAAACTATGAAGATATTTAAGGTGGCTCCAGCGAATTAGCGAAATCGATAAATAAGAAAAAAGGAAAATAGCTACTGAAAGTACGTATTTTAACTTTTTTTTTGTATTTCTCTCAAGTAGGATCACCAGGTGAACTACCGAGAAAAAAATTTGTGAAAATTCAATTTTTAACGTAGGCACTTATGGAGAGAAATCATTTGTCCTTGACATTTCATGAAAATCGATAATTTTTTCATAAAATCACCTAGAGTATAACATTTGAGTTACAAAAGCTTTTCCTGTAAAGAAAATATCAAGTCCTCAGCAAAATTTAAATTTAGTTTCATAAAAATCGAAAATTATGCTTTTTACACGCATATCGCCGTGCGGTACGAAAAAAGCCAACTTTGAACTGACAGGCGAAGAAAAGCCAAAAACGCGTCTGAGGCGAAGAAAAGCCAATAACAAACGGATTTGCTGCGAAGAAAAACCAGTTTGCGCCCTTCCAGATGAAGAAAAGACAGTTTGACTTTTCCCAGACGAAGAAAAGCCGGTTTGCGCCGTCCCTGGGCGAAAATGTCAACTGACGACATTTTGCGCAAGAAAAAATCTAATTCTGTTAGGGAAAATACTTTTACGTACGCGTATTGATAAATAATGGCTGTATATTAATATGCTTGTAAATTTTAATTATTACAATAGAATTATACTATTAATACTACATTAATAAGCGGTTCTATGGAATTCCGAATCAGTGTACTGATATAATTCCAGTTTTTTATGATTGTCTTTGAACATTTGTCAAAAGCACTGCAAGTCGTTCATGAATGATAGTGTACATTTGTCGTGCTGCTTACACAGAAAAACTCTTAGGAATGCAGTAGCCCCGGCCGGTGGCAATACTGGGACAAATGCTTGGAAGCTGAGCTGCGCCTCTGCAGTTCGGAGCCGTTGCTCTTTTTTCGGATATATCCGAAAGCGCAATAAACCTGCGATTGCGAGTACACTATAATTCATGAACGGCATTGCAGTACTTTTAACACATTTTTAAAGCCACTGACAAACCAGGAACTGTCAGTACATTGATTGAAGATTCTTAGTACCGCTTATTAATAGTATTAAGAGAAATTTCATTATGATAATTAAAATTTACAGGCATTATTTATCAATACGCGTATGTAAAAGTATTTTCGCTAATACAACTGGATTTTTTCTCGCGCGAAATGTCGTCGGTTGGGATTTTTCGTCCAGGGACGGCGCAAACTGGCTTTTCTTCGTCTGGGTAACTTCAAAGTTGGATTTTCTTCGTACCGCGTGACGATATATACCGCATACATTGTGGTTATTTTGCAAAATGCAAAGTCACGTACGCGAGGCATAAATTAAAAAATGTTGGAAGTAGTAGGGGGACACTTTTTCCAGACACCGGTGACGTCAGCGTCTAGCGCCGGCGGCGTCGGCGGGGGGACGGTTTCGGTCGGTGTGTCTGGGTCTGTGTGGTCGGGCCGGGGGACGTTTTTGGAAGCCTGGAGTGGAGGGGATCGCAGGAGGAAAATATGGGTGAAGTGGGAGTGGGCGGTGGGGGGAGAGGGTGGTGGGTGGTGAGTGCAAAATTTTGTAAAAAATTTGCAAATAGTGAAAAAGAGGAGAGGAGATGAGTGGGAGAGAGTGTCGGTGGGTGGCGGGCAGGGAAGGATGGTGTTTGCGAATTTTTGCGAAAATTTGCAAAGAGTTGAAAAATGGATGAGGAAATAAGTGGGAGTGAGAGCGGGAGGCTGGTGGGTGGGTAAGTTGGCGTTTGCGAATTTTTGCAAAAATTTGCGAAGAGAGGAAAAGTGATGCGGGGGTATATGGGAGTGAATGTAGGTGGGTGGAGGGTGGTGTTTGGAAATATTGTGAAAATTTGCAAAAATTTGCAAAAAGTGAAGAAAGAGGAGGGCGCACCAGCAGGTGCGGGTGCGAGTGGGAGTAAGGTGGGTAGACGGAGTTTATGGAACGAGATATAAAGGTCGTAAGGCAGGAGTGCGAGAGTAGGTGAGTTATATTTAAAAGATTGTAACAGGAGAGTAGCAATGGGTATGGCTATTGAGCCAAAGCGTAAGGTGAATGAGGTGGACGGGAGAAGGGTGCTTTGAGGGAGTCGAAAGAAAATTTTTGGAGAGTCGTCTCTACAAGGTTACAGCCATATAAGGAAATGAGTCGGTCGGCGAATGATCACATGGACACGTGCCGTCATAGAATTGAAAATTTATGGAGACTGGAGCGTACACCGAGGGATGTGTTTATTTTAAGAGAGCATTGCAGGAGTCGAAAGAAAATTTTCCGAAAGACTTCACTAGAAAATTAACCATATAAGGAAATGAGCAGGTCGTTAAAAGATGAGACACGCACGTACAAGCACGTACGCGTACGTACATGCACATGAAGTAATAAAACTGATAATTTATGAGGGCGGGAACATGCAACTTCTAACTAGGGAAGCCACGTGTGCTTGGTGAGTGAGTGTGGGAGAGAAAATTTGGTGAGATTTTGTAGCTACCGATGTCATTTTAAAACTTAAAAGGTTTGATAATTTATGGGATAGTCGTGTGTATTTTTTGGAGTGGATAAGAGACGTGGAAAATGTATTTCTAAGAATAATAGTAAGAAGGTTTGCGAAATGAAAATGACAAACTGTATCATTTTTTCTGTTGTTTACTCAAATCACAGACAATATATATATATATATATATATATATATATATATATATATATATATATATATATATATATATATTTTAATACATAGAATTATACAAAATGTTTTACAGAATTTAAATTTATGATATCCACATTTTCGTGAGAATGTTCCTCCATAATTTCTTGGCACAATAGTTCGATACAGAACTATGTCAACTCGTGGAACACTATTTCAAAATAATGTTCGAGGAATACAGCTTTGGTATTAAGTTTTTGCTTAATTTTTTCCTTTATTTCTGCAGCATTTTCTATTAAAATTGTTTTTGCTTTAAAGATTAAACTGATTTTGTCTAGATTAGACTCCTTTAATACGATATTTTCTACTTCCTCACGGATAAACTCTTTGCATCTGTTGACTAATGCAGAGATGCGATCTATGCGTCGAAATCGTTCTTCGACGCAGACGGCAACATTCTTTAATCCATGGAAGGTTCGTTTCTGCATGACCATGGCCGGTACAAACAATTTACTTTTTCTATGACTGCATCTATCTTCTTCTTTTTTATATTCATCAAAAACAATAGTTTTTGTTCCGTAAGATGTAGTAAAAAGTATATCTATTTCGTCAACTCGAATGCGATTATACTCTTTACGATTGGCTCCATTTTCGTCACTTTTGAAATATGAATCAATATCCGTGAAGAAATTTTGAATGTTTGTCCAAGTATCTGACTCCAACTGCAAACCTTGAGAATAATGTGAATTCAAAAGCACAATCGCTGGTTTGAAACTTTTTGTTTTTTCTATATATAGTAATCCAACAGCAATTTTCTTCGTGTTCGAATTATTGAGCTGATATACTGTGGTGAGGATATGTAAATTTGTCGATTTTAAATCATCCACGGCCTCTGCCATGACTATTTTTCTCTTTTTCTCTTGGTTGTTACGGGTATTTTTCTCACCGACCATCGCTTGAGCCATAGTTAAATTTTCACACGCTTGTAATGTATGAAGACATTTGAAACCTCTAATGCACTGTTCACTTGCACGTTTAAGGTGTTAAAATGACTTTCGACTGAAGTCAGGTTATAGAGCACGACCCTGTTGTGAAGCGACACGTGTGTGAGATGTTAGCGCGTGAGAGCGTAGTACGCGACTGTGCAGCTCGTTCATAAGAGGACACCATCGATGTCTTAGGCAGTCGAAAGACCATGTGTTTTAAAAATAGACCGGCGGGGGTGCATCGTTCTCTGCTCAAGCCGCACGCCGCGGTATCCAGAGATTGGAAAATTGGAAATCTGGTTGTCGTAAAATAGTTTGACATTGACCGGAAGCGATGACATTTATTACGCTAACTGAAAATGTACAAGATTTCGCTTTCGGTATTGCTACTCGGGAGCTTGGGAAAAAAGCACTGCGGTCAGTAGAGTCAAAGTGTAAGGTTTAGGGACGGTGAGAAGTAGTGGGGTGTTGGATATAAAACTACAGTAACCCTTGTAAAAAGAAAACAGTCTTTTCAAACTCTCGGTTTGGTACGTTTCTGTGTATTTTCTCCTTTCGATTTTTCGATATCCAAGATGGCTTTAACAAAAACACATGGAGTTGTATCCCCTTGTGCGATATTTTTATTAATCCGTCCTGGATCAGCGCGACGAGTTTACTCCACTGAGTGGTTCGACCGTTTGCTGCATTTGGAAAAAAGTGATCTGTTGCAGATAATTGACGAAATGTTTGCAGATATGGGCACGCTCGACATCGAGACATTGTACCATATGTGCTTACGCGAAAGTGACGAAGCTGTGTTGTATGTCGGGGAACTCGTGATGGCCAGACGAGAAGAAAAAACATGAGAGGGTGCGTGCGTTAATGGAACATTACAATAATATTAGTAAGCTATTTGAATTTTTTAAATTATTTAAAAATTTTAATACAATTTATCGTATAATAATTTTTTTATTTTTTACAGTTTCACAATTGTGGGGAAATAAAGGGTACTGCAGGGTGGTATAAGAGAGGAGCTTCAAACTGTGGAAAGAAATGTAACGGGTCCTGAAGCCACGGCCTCTGAATGCGTGGGGGAGATGCAGCACGTGCATCGGGAGTGTCAGCTTCACAACCAAAGAAAAAGAGCCGGGGATGATGAAGAGCATGTCTCAAAACAAATACGTCATGACAGAGACATGTCAGAATCGTTGAATAAAGGTAAATAACTATTTTAGAATTTTTGTAACTATTAAATGTCAAATAATTTAAATGCTTATTGTTTATTTTACAGCACTCAGTCGGATCGAGGATGATAAAAAAGAACAACAACAACAGCAGCAGCAACAACAGCAGCAGCAGAAACAGCAAGTAACAATGTCGTTAACCGAGGCACCAAGAACCACAACGACGGCAAAAGCACCAACATCTGTATCATCATCAGCACCAGCAGCAGAGCTGGCGGTACCATCTACTAGCAGAGTTTTAATTCCAGCTACAACACTGATAGTTACAACGACGAAAAAAAACAGCAGCGTCTGATAGCCATAGTATCGTCACGGAAGAGTCAAGTGTTAGTGGTAGCGCGGGTGAAAATAATATGCTACAAGTGAGTGAACAAATAGGCAGTGGTGGTGATAAAAGAGACGACACTACGGCGAATGCTGAAGGAATAATAGATACAGGTAAAATTATTCTACATACAACTAGCGAGCGGCATAATAATCATTTTAGGGTAAATGCGCGCGAAATCGTTTTTAAAATTAAGACCCCTAGTGAGAATGCAAATCCTGTTACCTGGGTAGAATCGGCTTTGCGAGAGTTAGTTATTTATCTAAAACGCGATTTTAATGAAAATTATCTTATAGGCCTAACGTTAAATTCAACCGCTTTTACTGAAGGGCCTGTGTGGATATATTATAGGCCTGTTGCTCAGTTTAATTTTGAAGATTTATGGGATTTATTTTCGCGTGTTACTCAAAGTAATCAAGATTTCAAAATTGACGAAAGCTTTAAAATTTGTGCGACCTACGTTCCGTTAATAAACGGAAAAGGAAATAAAGACAATAGCAATTTAAAATCTAGCGGTAGTATTTTATGCATTAACAATAATGATAATTTATGTCTTCCGCCTGTATAGTATGTGGTGAGGTTTACGCAAATAAAAATAATTCGCTAGAATGGAAAAACGGATGGAAAAAAATTAAACTTGCATCGGAACAAAAACGCCGTTCGAAAATTTTATTAGAAAATTGTAAAATTAAATTAAACGAAAACGATGGATGCGGTATTCACGAGCTCCAGCTCTTTCAACAATACTTTGCAAAAAAGAATATTTGTTTACGCGTGTTCGAATGCGAAACATTTGAAACTGGTGCACCTCTTCTTTTCGATGGTCGGGAAAGTTTACCGGGTGAATATTCAAGTTTTATAAATATAATGTATTACGAGCAAGCGCAACATTACAATCTTATAGTAAATCTTTTGGCGGTCAAAGCGCGTATGTTTTATTGGACTCCGTGTAACACATCTTACACTCGAGTCTTATCGCATAAATGTGATAATATTTGTCCGCAATGTAACGGTTTGCAAAACTGTGAAAAAAATAATGATAATGTTAGAAAAATACATTGCAACGATTGCAATCGAGAATTTTACGGTGAAGGTTCTTTTAACCACCATTAAAAATTGCTTCAGCGTCACGTAAACAAAACACCGCATTGTGTAAATTATCGATATGTACAACCGTAAAGATCTGTCGGAGTTGTCACAAACTATATAATAAACTTAAAAAGAAGAGTGCGGTAAATATTACTGCAAGCATTGCAAAATAAATCATGGACCTAACGAATTATGTTTCATGCGACCCATCGTGAACTCGCATCATCTAAAAGAGAAAAATAGCAACCATCCGGAAACGTGCTTTATTTTCTACGATTTCGAAACCCGGCTGGATTCTAAATTCAATGAAGATAGCTGCTTACACGTACCAAACTGGTGTGTACTTCAATTATGCTGTGATATATATGATTTCTTAAGATATTGTGTGTCTTCGATGCGGTTGAGGGTATTGTTATGGTAGTAAATGTTTAACATTTCAGAAAAAGATCGTCTAAAGAAGTTGGATTCTTTGTCAAGAATTTTGGCTGCGCCAAAGTTAATGCTATGTCCTGTTTCTGACATGTGTGAAGCTAGGGCAGAGTTAGATATGCAATTCTTCACGGCTCTATTGTGCTCATTAATCCGAAGGTTCATTTTTCTTTTACTCATTCCGATATAAGTTGCTGAGCAATCGTGGCAGTCTATTTTGTACACAATGCCATTCGTATCAAGCTTACGAAGGCGATCTTTCCCTAAGGTTATTAAACTATTGAATTTGTTATTGGTACTATTGATAGGAGTAAAGTTGTTTTGGAGAAGGATATGATTAATTTTCGGAGTTAAATTTTTTATGAAAGGTAAAAGTATTTTGGGCTTAATCAAAAAGGCGCGTCAATTCTTACTAGTGATAATATTATTGTGGTTGTTACGGATAGATTCGAGTCTAATTCCGATATATTTGTTGATTATTTCGCGTGGGTAATTATTGCATAGAAGGTAGTGGAAAGATAGGTTCAAATTACGTTGGTGAAATTGCGGGTCAGAGAGTTTTACGGATTTGTCGACCAGGTTGTAGATTGTGGCTATTTTTTGGGAATGAGGATGGTAGGAAAGGTAATTGATGTAACGTCCGGATGCTGTGCTTTTTCTGTACCAGTTGGTGATGATTCTATTATCGCATAATCTTATTAGTTCCATATCCAGAAAGCAAATACTATTGTTCTGTTCACATTCGACGGTGAATTGGAGGTGACTATTGTATTCGTTGAAGGAGGAGAGAATATTTTCAGTTTTTTTTTGAGGGATGAGGATGCAATCGTCCACGTACCTTCGATACAATAATAAGTCATTCTTGTAGCTATTGAGACATGAAGTTTCGAGTGATTCGAGAGTACCATAGGAGTACCCATGATTTGTTTGTAAAATCTATTGTTAAATTGTAAATAAGTAGAGTCCAATAGAAGTTTGATACCGTTGTGAAATTCAGATTTTGAGAGGTTGATCTTATTGTTCAGGTATTTCCATTTTTTGGAAATAGCCTGCATAACGAGATCAGTCGGGATGTTTGTAAACAAAGACATGACATGAAACGAAACCAACTCGAACTCATCCGCAATCTTTAAATTGTCAGTTATTTCTTTCAATTCTGTACTGTTTTTTATTGATGATTTTGGATGAGGAAAATATTTGTTAAAGAGGAGGGAAAGGCTTTTGTCTAAGGCATAGGTAGGACTACCGACGGCTGATACGATGATTCTTATTGGATTGCCTACTTTATGAATCTTGACTAGGGCGTATGCCCTAGCAAGGTTAGTGTTGTTAATATCGGCCCGTAGTACGTGTGAGAAACAGTCATCAGTATCCAAAACACCTTTATTTTCCCAATCTTTAATTAAAGTTTTGATATTTTTCTGTAGTATATTGAGAGGGGATTTAGTAATCTCTCTGTAAAAATTTGTATCAGATAGCGCGATTTCGACTTTTTCTATCTAAGCATCTTTTTCCATGACTACCGTGACGTTACCCTTATCCGCCTTCGTAACAAAAATATTGGGATTGTTTTTAAGAAAACGTTTGGTTTTAATGAGATTTTCTTTAATCATTCTGTCATTGTAGCAAAGATGTACGCGTTTCCTATTTTTTATGAAATTATTAAAAGTAGAAAGTATCTTATCTCTGATTTCATCTTTGTTGTTCTCGATATTTCTCAAATTGCTCTCAACTGCTTTAACAAAGTCAAACATAGATCGTTTATCAATATCTAATGTAAAATTGAATTTGTCCCCAAGGCTAAGTGTATCTATTGCAAAACTCGGTAACTGAGTGTGTGATAGATTGCTCGGCAACTTATATCGGAATGAGTAAAAGAAAAATGAACCTTCGGATTAATGAGCACAATAGAGCCGTGAAGAATTGCATATCTAACTCTGCCCTAGCTTCGCACATGTCAGAAACAGGACATAGCATTAACTTTGGCGCAGCCAAAATTCTTAACAAAAATCCAACTTCTTTAGATGATCTTTTTCTGAAATGTTAAACATTTACTACCATAACAATACCCTCAACCGCATCGAAGGCACACAATATCTTAAGAAATCATATGAAGACACTGTAAAATTGATCGAACTGCATTGCAAACCTTAACTCGGTTCTGTTTGTTGATACGCACGCTTATTTACTCTCCTTCTTCCCATTCTATACGACTCCAAGCCAGTCGACGGATCAGGGGCGTACGTGGATGTAGAGGTGGCACAGTTGAGCACGTAGATTTAGCGAGGTATCTCTCGCTGCTTCGGTGTAGCTCCCCCTACCTTCTCTTCCCATATTCTCCTGTCTCTCCCGAACAGCTCCGTATGCCGGTTCTCCCACTTTCTAACTCCTGCCCCCCTCCCCCTCCCCTCCTCACATGACTATTTTTCGTAATTTCTCTATCCTTTCTAATTAAATAATTTTCACTTGCTCTCTCAGTTGTAGTTGATTTATCGGAGACGACGCTCGACCGATTCGATATCAACATGATTAATCGACACAAAAGTTCGTTGTGAGTTATGTTTGCTTTTAATTTAATTTACTCACTATTTCCGTTTTTTGTTCATTTTATATTTTCGCTCATTTTATATTTCTTAACATTTCTCGAGTGTTTGGTGTAGCCAATGTATTGTTATTTGCAATAGGACCGACCAACATGTTTAATTGATATTGTTTACTATGGTAAATGTTATATAAATTTATGACTTGACTACAACTTTTGTAACAAAATTTTTTTGTACGTAGTTTTTAAATGTTTCTGTGTATCTTGATTGTAGCCCTGAAGAGGGGAGTATACAAATGCTCCCGAAATGTTGGCAATAAAGCAATAATAATTTTTTACAACTATTGGTTCATTTGATGTCCGCTATCTTAATAAAATACATACACCACGAACGTACACTCAATTAAAGTATTAATGAAAATAGCCAATCAACGCAAATCTACATGTTTCATACGGTTTACGGTAAAACTGACAGGATATTTCGACGCGTTTATATGTCGTAAATGTGGTAAGCGTAATTGTTTTAAAAAGCGCCACGGTTGTCTATATGAGATTAAATGGATGGATACTCATGTTGTGTATGGTGATGCCCGCGTATCTTCAATCTTGCGCTTGATTGACGACTATAATGTAAAAACTATAGAGTGTGGGTCTGGATATTACAATCACTGTACCTGTTTGTATGGTAAACATGCAGGGTTTTGTAAGGACATACATTCCGGTGAGCATCATGTCCAGCTTGATTATTTGGCAGACCAATCTGCGATGGAACAGTACCAAATTGTTATGACAAACCGAGCCAATCATTAAGTGTGGGTGTATTAGAATATTTCGATGTATGTATGTGCGAAAGTGGTTTATATATAATTATGTAAAATATTTCGTTATAGGGTTTTATACGTTATACAATTATAGCCGGTGTAAATATAAAAATTTAACAACATTTATACTTTGTATACTATTTTTTATTTTAATAAAATGCATTGAAATATCGTTGTACACAACCTTATGTATATTTACATTTATTTACAAATACCCTTTTCATTAATCTGAATTAGCAATTCCATTTCACTACATAAAATAACATTTTTTGTGATGGTAAGTATGGTCATCCCAACAATGGTTTATCTTCAGGCCATATGGGGTGATGTAGTCCCACGACATCGACCAGCACCGTGTCAAAACCATACAATACTGTATTTATATGAATTTTCGTTTCTACCTTGTTGACACTGGAGAGAAATAGATAAAAACTATCTGGTAAAAGACCTTTTTGCACAAAATAAGCTAGTAAAGGTTTATGCATGGTTACTGTTGAAAAATTTGACACGCGCGATTTGTCCATCGTGCTCCCTTAGATGAGGTAGGTATAATTCCGCTCAAACCACATATAATTGCTCGTGCCGGAAGTGTTAAAAAATAAATTTTTAATTCGTAAATTTTAATATTATTTTTCATGTTTGATAGACTTAAAGTTTCACCGGTGTCTATATTTTTACAATATCGCGTGTTACTTTTTGTAATACAACGCATCCACTTGTTTTCAATTTTAATAGCCAAATACATTTTCGTCTGAAAAAGAAAACGATAAATTTTAATATTTCTAGCATTCCAGAAAGAAAAGATAATCGTTGTTAAATACTCACTTGTAAATCTTCAACCTTTAATTTTTTTAAAAACGGGTTTTCAATTTCTTGAAGTCTCATCGACTTTGTTTTGCCACAGTAAAAATATGTAGATGAAACAGCGCCATAAAACTTGCTCATGTCGGTTTGTAACGTAGAATATCTCTCGTCTTCCTCAATAATTTGCACATGGAAGGAGGAGGGCGATGAAAAATGCGTAATGCGAACACTTTTACGTTGTCGATAAACTTATTTAAATCTCTGTTTTTAATATCAAGTAAAGAAACAGCAGTCATTTTGAAATTCGACAGCACTGAATGGTGTCCGCAGACGCGGCAACTACGTACTGAAATAGTTTATGAGAGAAAAATGCGGTATATCGATGTCATACACTTGAAGGTGTGAAAACACGTGTCTGATTTAAAAACAAGCTGTTTAACGGCCATTTTTAGCTCTGTCTCATAAGCGCTATCTCCGCCGCCGCCGCACACTGGGGCCATACGGATTTTTTGGTTCAAAACCACCTAGAGGTCGCAATTCTCAACGGAATCTCAAAATTTTTGCTTAGGAGCATTCGTTATCAAATATCGAAGAGCCCTACGAAGCCTGATTTTCCAAAAAATTAACCTATAAATCTAAGGAGTCATATAATCCTATCACATCAACCAATCAATTCAATTATTGACCTGCAAATCCCAAAAATACGATAAACCTTCAATTTGTAAGCCCTTTACTCGTGAACTCTTGACCTTTGATCCAGTAAGCCATGCACTCATAAACTCTAAACCTATAAGCCCTAACCTCATAAGTCTTAAGGGGCTCTTACACCTAGTGGCTTCTGAGGCCAAAATCAGCTATAAAACAGAGAAAAATGTTATTTAAAATGTTATTTAAACCACATACATTGTATATCCTAAAAATATACACTATTTCTGAGAGAATGGCCCAAGACTTAATCTGTAGACCAATTTTATGAATCAAGGTTAAGAGAGCATGTGTCAAGGACTTATAAATTGAAGTTTTATAGCATTTTTGGGAATCACAAGTGTAAATTTTGGGGTTATAGGTTATAAATTAGGTTTATAGGTTCATATTTTCAAAATTAGGCTTCGTAGCGGTCTTGGGTATTTTGTCACAAAAGTTCCTGTTTTTAAATTTTCAAATTCGGTTGAGAATTATGACCTCTAGGTGGTTTTGAACCTTTCGGCCCCAGTGTGCGCCGCCACCGCCGACGCCCCGGGATCGCTAGTAAATAAAAATTTGAGCGGTTTGAAAAACGTTACAATAAAATACGGACAATTTTTTTATTCGATGACGTCGTTACGTAAGGGTAGAAGCTTCTCGTAAGTGGGCGGAGCCTCACCTACCCGTCTCAACTATCAGAACGCTGCACAGGGCGGCTGGTGGGTGAGTGGTGGGGAGTCGCAGAACCGGCCTAGCTTATCTACTAATATAACCAATAATTAATTCGTCAGTTGTTAATTTTCAACCATGGATATCAGATGGAAACATCCACAGGCGAGTATAATTTGTGGTCCTACGGGGTGTGGAAAAACAGTTTTTGTAAAAAGTTTTTAAATTTTAGTCACCAGATGGCTGATGTTTCTTTCGATAGAATTTTGTTTTACTATGCAGAGTGGCAAGACGGGTATAAAAGTGAAAATTACGTCAACGATGGTATACAAATTGAATTTCGCGAAGGTTGCCAAAATCTGAAGACTTTTCGAGCGATCATCACTTGAAAAAACTTGTAATAATCGACGATTTAATGCGCGAGCCGTCAAACAACGTGGTGGTTGATTTATTTACAAAAGGAAGCCACCATAAAAATATTAGTGTAATGTTTATTACGCAGAATATTTTTCATAAATCGACTCATTCGCGCGACATTAGTCTCAATGCATCATACATTGTTTTGTTTAAGAATCCACGTGATAGAGCCCAAATACAACATTTGGCACGACAAATTTATCCAGAAGACTCCAAATTTTTACAAGAGGCCTATCAAGATGCAACAGCCAAAGGGCATGGATACCTCATGATTGATTGCAAACAGAGTACACTCGACGAATTTCGATTTCACTCTTGCATTTTTCCTGATGACGAGTATCAGTATGTCTACATACCTAAATATACTCACTCTACGTATACAAACGTATTTTAGCTTTTGTATAAAACAGCGAGAGCATAAAATATTTTTCTCAGTAGGAAGAAAACTGTGGATCTGTGTACATCGTCAGAGTGATTTAGTCTTTTTTATACTTTTCGTAAAGTGTTGTGAGGGCGTATATATTTTGTAAATCAATTTCTCAGCAAACAAAAGTAAAACAGATAAAGAAGAAATTAAAGAATGGTTGACAAAGCAGGACGCATACATATTGCATAAAGCTATACGACGAAAATTTCCACGACTAGATTACGACGTACAAGCAAGAGATCAAGTTTGGGAGGCAGATTTGATGCAAATGACAGCTTTCAAAAATTACAATGATGGCATTTCGTACGTTTTGGTTGTAATTGATGTTTTGAGTAAATACGTTTGGAGCGAAGCTTTACGCGATAAAACTACTTTTAAAGTTACCCAAGCTTTTAAAAGAATACTTGCTAAAGGTCGTCGTCCTGCCATGTTACAAACCGATCGCGGAAAAGAATTTGTTGGAAACGTGCTACATAATTTTTTAAAAGAAAACGAAATTCAATTTCGTGTAGTGCGAAATCCTGACGTTAAAGCGGCTGTAATAGAACGTTTTATTAGAACTTTAAAAGACCGTATGTACAGATATTTTACATACATAAATACTCATCGATATGTTGATGTGCTGCAACAATTTATTCCGACATATAATAAAACTATACACACTACCATAAAAATACCACCGGCTGCTGTAACTATATATAATGCTCATATTGCCAGAAGAAATTTAGTAGAGCGTGCATCGCACAACCAAGTTTATCGCAGCAAACCAAAGTATAAAATTGGAGATTATGTGCGCATAAGTCGAGGAAAAAACGTGTTTGAAAAAGGTGCAGAAAAATCTTGGAGTGAAGAAATATTTAAAATTGTTAGAGTTTTGAAAAGGCAAAATTTATTTATATACGAACTGGTAGACTTTGACAATGAAAAAATAGAAGGTTACTTTTACCCCGAAAAACTTAGACTCGTTCACAAAAACCGAGTGGAACAACAAGAATACAAGATTAATAAAATTTTACGAACAAAAGGAAAAGGTGGCAAAAAACAATATTTTGTAAACTGGATCGGTTACCCGGATAAGTTTAATTCTTGTGTTTCAGCTAAAGATTTACAAAAATTATAATAATATTCATATCGAATCGAAACGAATTTAATATAGTGTTGCCTAGTAACAGCCGCACGTTGTATTATCCACACAACACAACAACAAATTTTTCAACACGTCTGTGCAAAAACGTCGAACTATACGATAGGTGTGTGGTTTGCGTGTCGGAAATTCATATACCCTGCACTACTTTACACCTCAGACGAGAAGATACGTTACTGGTTAAAGCAAAAGCAGGAAATCGCGAACATTATTTTCAACACGGCACCTATGATTCTATACAAATTCTCGTAGAAGAAATAAACGATTCTCTATCAAGTTTAAATAACAAAAGAGACTGCAGTAAATTAACTTTTAATAACAACGGTGGTTTTATAGTTATAAAGCAAAATATTAAACGACAGGACGACGGAAAGCCTTGCCAGGATGTTCTATTTTCGGAGGCTGTAAAACGTATTCTAGGTCTTGAAGATGAGTTTTCCTCAATGAAATCAGCGGGTGGCGAAAGAATTTTTATAGGAAAACATCCCGCCAGTCTTGCGAGAGCCATTCCTCATCAACTCTTTGTATACTCGAATCTGTCGAACCATGTATGGTAGGTGACACCAATGCACCTCTACTTAGAATAGTCAATATTGAAGCTAAAGACTTCAGTTTCGGTAGCACAATAGTAAAAATATTTGCTCCAATTAATTATATACCGCTTTTAAATACTAGATTTCAGACAATAGACATCGATATAAGAGATCAATTTGGTCATGCAATACCATTCGAGTTTGGGACGTTGACGGTAACACTACATTTCAAAAGAGAATTTTAAGTAATTTTTCAAACATGAGTTTCAACTATGTGTATCAACAACAGTATAGTGGAGGTGGTCGTGGAGTAAGCAATGTATTTGTCGGTGTTCAACGGCGGAGAGGTCACGGACTAGGCTCGTTTTTCGCGGGCTTGTTCCGCAGCGCTCTCCCGTTTTTGAACCGCGGAGCTCTTGCCGTCGGTAAGGAAGCTCTTCGTGCTGATGTAAATATTTTAGATAATGTAACAGCGAATAATATGTCGTTCAAGGAGGCGTTTAAAAATAGAATGAATGAAGGTGGACAAAATCTCAAACGTAAAGCAACTTAGAAAATTAATAAGTTTATGGAAGGTGGGGGTTATAAAGTCGTGAAGCGTAAGCGTTCTACGCAGTCTCGTCGTAGAAGTGGCTCGCGACTGATCGTTTCTGCGAAAAAAGGTTCTAAAGTGTCAAAACGCAAGCAAGTGAGAAAAAGAAAATATAAGACCAAAACCATCAAGAGACAAAACAAGAAATCGAAACGTTCAAAGGGCAAAAGAAAGAACAAAAAATCTAAAGTTGTTGACATTTTTGGCTAAAAACATTAAAAATGTCTTTTCTACATAGTCATACAGAGGCTTGTCTAAAGAGCGAGCTTGACTTATTCTCTCTACCTATGACCCAGACGGCAGTAGACTCAAGCAGATGGGTATTTTGCAAACCCGTATCGTCGTTGAGCGACGAAAGTCCTATAGAGTTTTGCATAAATTTTCAAAACGAGAACTATCTAGATCTTGCGCATACCATGCTAAAAGTGAGTGTACAATTAACACCATAAACCAAGGAGTCCGATATTCTCATCGCACCAGTGAACAATTTTTTACATTCGATTTTCAACCAAGTTGATGTGTACTTTAACCAAAAGTTAGTGTCACCACCAAATAACGCTTATCCGTATAGAGCATACATTGAAACATTGTTAAACTATGGACCTGCTGCTAAAGCCTCTCATCTCACAACAAATTTATGGATAACCGACGAAGCCGGAGAAATGGACGCAGTGCCGGGATCGGGAGAAAACGCAGCACTAGTACAACGACAAGAATATACAAAAAATCATAAAACTGTAGATTTCATCGGGCATCTACATTGCGACGTTTTTAACCAAGATAAATTACTCTTAAACGGTGTAGAAGTACTATATTGAGTGGCACCCTCCATGTTTAATAATTTAAATGTTGTGAGGATCCTCGTGAGGGCCAATTCCCAGAAATAAATTTAAAAACAATCTTGAATACTAGATTGCAACGTTTCGTCAGGAAGTTCCCTGACCTCTTCAGGCTTTATTAAAAATATATAGTCAAAAAAAACTAGTCAAATAAATTAAACACAATCTATGCAAAAACCTTTACCTATAAATAGCTACGTCGATACTGGTAAGATACCAGTAGAGTCGAGATGGTATGCAGAACATAATGCACGCTTCGCTGGGGTTTATATATAATCACGCTTGTTTACCTTTTTAAATGTAGCGTTCTTAACAGCTTTTTGTATATATTATTCAAATTTTGTGTATCTTCTATTCTATTGATAGTGTTATGATTTAAATTAATATGTAACATTTCGGAAATAATTCGTTTCGTGTAATTGTTTTCCCTATCTAAAATTTGGATGTTTTTCCAGTCAACGATGTGTTTCATAGTTCTTTGGTGTGTTGCTATCACTGATTTGTTATTCTTATCTCTTTCATGTTCTTTAATCCTATTTTTTAACATTCGCTTAGTTTCGCCAATATAAGTCGATGTACAAGACATACAATTTATCTTATAGACTACGCCACATGTTTCTGATTTTTCTATTTTATCCTTTCCTAATTTAATTATATTGTTCAATTTTTTGTTGATCAAAGGTACTGTGCGGATGTTATATTTGTTTAAAATATACGAACATTTTTTATAAAAGGTATTATTATATGGAATGGAGATTGTAGTTAGTGGACGGTTCTCATTATTAGTCTTTTTATTGTGATATTTGAGTTTTCGAAGTCTATTTCGTATGTGTATGTTTATAAATTCGGAAGGATAATCGTTACATAAGAGAAGTTCTGTAATTTTGTGTATATTCGCGTCCTGAAAACAAGTATCGGATAAAAGAATTGCTCTATCCACCAGGTTCGCAACGATGTTTATTCTTTGTTGTATGGTGTGGTTAGAATTATAATTTAACAGTCTCGATGATGCTGTTGTTTTTTGATACCAGTTAGTCAAAATTTGATTGTTTTTTCTCGTAAGACTGAGATCTAAAAAATTTATACTATTGTCTATTTCAGATTCGAATGTAAATTTAAGATGAGTATTATACTTGTTAAACACTTGTAGAACTGTATCAACTTGATCGCTTTTTATACATAAAATTGTGTCGTCTACATATCTAAAGTAAAAGAGCGGAATACAATCGTGTGTAATTTTTAATTACACCGTTATAGAACCGTCCACTAACTACAATCTCCATTCCATATAATAATACTTTTTATAAAAAATGTTCGTATATTTTAAACAAATATAACATCCGCACAGTACCTTTGATCAACAAAAAATTGAACAATATAATTAAATTAGGAAAGGATAAAATAGAAAAATCAGAAACATGTGGCGTAGTCTATAAGATAAATTGTATGTCTTGTACATCGACTTATATTGGCGAAACTAAGCGAATGTTAAAAAATAGGATTAAAGAACATGAAAGAGATAAGAATAACAAATCAGTGATAGCAACACACCAAAGAACTATGAAACACATCGTTGACTGGAAAAACATCCAAATTTTAGATAGGGAAAACAATTACACGAAACGAATTATTTCCGAAATGTTACATATTAATTTAAATCATAACACTATCAATAGAATAGAAGATACACAAAATTTATATAATATATACAAAAAGCTGTTAAGAACGTTACATTTAAAAAGGTAAACAAGCGTGATTATATATAAACCCCAGCGAAGCGTGCATTATGTTCTGCATACCATCTCGACTCTACTGGTATCTTACCAGTATCGACGTAGCTATTTATAGGTAAAGGTTTTTGCATAGATTGTGTTTAATTTATTTGACTAGTTTTTTATTTTTATTTTTGTATGTGTTTTAACTCTATATATTTTTAATAAAGCCTGAAGAGGTCAGGGAACTTCCTGACGAAACGTTGCAATCTAGTATTCAAGATTGTTTTCAAATTTATTTCTGGGAATTGACCCTCACGAGGATCCTCACAACATTTAAATTAGGTGTAGAAGTACGTCTAAGACTCGTGCCGTCCAAAGATGCTTTTTGTCTAATGGATGCTAGTAATATAAATTATTCAGTACACGTCACAGAAGCAACGTTACTTGTTCGTCGTGTAAAAGTGAATCCTACTGTTTTAGTTACACACTCTAAAACGCTTGCCACTACTACAGCAAAGTACCCTATAACAAGAGTTGAAGTGAAATCTTTTACAAATCACAGCGGAGTCAGCGGCCATTACTTAGAAAATGTAATTTTAGGACAACTACCAAAAAGAGTTGTTCTAGGGTTTGTAGACAATAAGGCTTTCAACGGGGACCGAAAACTCAACCCATTTAATTTCCAAAATTATTCAATTAATTTTCTTTCACTTTACGTGGACGAGGCCCAGATCCCAAGAAAACCTCTACAGCCATCATTTACGGGAAATTCACCACAATTTATCGAGGCATATCACACTCTTTTCTCTGGCACTGGTATATTCTACGCGAACGAAGGAAATACGATTAGCCGAGACCAGTATGCTAACGGCTATTGTTTATTTGCCTTTGATTTAACACCCGATTTATCGGCACAATTTGCCGGACATTGGAATCTAGTTAAAAATGGGACCATTAGAATAGGAGTACAGTTTGAAAAAACATTAACAAAAACTATAAACTGTATACTTTATGCCGAATTCGATAATGTGCTAGAAATAGATTCGGCTCGACAAGTAATTGTCGATTTTAACTTGTAGGATCCATGTCGAGGTACAGGTGTCGCTCCAATGCTACATAAGCCCCCTTGCTAGGATGCAGGTGTTGCCTATAAATAGATTTCACACTAGAGGGGAGAGACGTCATAAGGCGACCCACACCAACAGCCATAAAGAAAACTAACCATGTTTTCCTCGGTTTCAAGTCAGTTTTCGGCCACCCGTTTTCTTACACAGATCGAAGCTCTTACTACCTAGAAAATGGAGAAAGCGGATTACATTATAGATATCCAAGCATTCCACGACAAAGAGGGAGAATTTCTACCGAAAAAAATTGCAGTTATAGGCGCAGATTGCAACTTTTTCTCCCATTGGATTATAAAACCACTATACAATAGTGCAAAAATCCCAAAAGCTATTCTTGCAACAAACAGTTATTTAACGTGCTTTCATTATGGCATTGAGTGGTTTGATGGAGAATCTATTCTGGAAGATGTTTTAAATTCCCTCAGAGAAGTGGCAAGAAATTCTTTAAGAATCTACATAAGAGGAGTGCAAAAAATCGAGTTTCTTGAAAAACTGTTGTTTAGACAAATAATTAACTTGGAAGAATATAGCTACCCTTCATTCAGAAATTTGCCCAGAGTAAATGAACATTTTTGTTTTTACCATGGACGTGAGAGGAAGTACTTTGCTTGTGCTTTGTGTTATGCATATAAATTACGTGTATGGTTATTAAAAACACTGTACGCTGGAAAACCCTCTGTCGACGTAGTCGACGTGCAACGAAAAACCGTTGAAGAATTGTCTCAAAACGTAAGCATATTAAACATTTCAGAAAATTCCAAATTATCATCGGCATCATCGTGCAGCATTGGTCGTACTTCCAGCTCCTCGTCGGCAGATAAAAAAAGTAGGGGTAAAGCAACACTGGAGGAGGAAAACCACTACACCAACATAGATCAAATTCCCTTTGTGTTGGAAAAGCCGTGTGCAATTGTAGCTAATGTAGACGAAAGCAGTAAACCAGGAACCCATTGGATCTCAATCCATATCGACTCCCATGGATACGGAGTCTATTTTGACAGCTATGGACTTGCTCCAGCCGTCTCACATCATATTGATCGCCTTCGAAGAAACTGCTCTTTCTACACATGGAACATCCAACAGCTTCAAGACCTCAATTCGATCGTGTGTGGTCATTACTGCGTTAATTTCCTTTTTTATATGTGTAATAATGATAACCTTAATATGTTTTGTACGGCACTCTCAAGTAACACTACCGAGAACGATAGACTAACCGTTTTTTTATTTAAAAAAATAACTAAACATACTAATAAAAATTCAAAACATAATATTAAGTGTACGTCTTGCGTTCAAATTTGTAAAGCGAAAAAGTTTATGTAATTCTGTCTGTATGTATGTGTGAGTGTACATCTGTAAGAAAATATTTAATCTTATTCTATATATTAAGAAATATATGTACATGTAAACTTAGCTACTCAGTATTCAAAAAAAAAAAAAAATGACATTATTTTTCTCTTTTCATTTCATTCACCTACCCATGACTCACCCATCCCATATCCCCCTATATAGCTCGTAATTTTCTTTGGCTCCCGCATAGTCTCACACTCTTAAAATAAACTCACCAACCCACGCATTCCTACTCTCCTGTTACAATCTTTTAAATATAAGTCACCTGCCCTCGCACTTCGGCCTTACCACCTTTACACCTCATTCCATAAACGCCGTCCACCCATCTTACACCCACTCGCCCCACTGCCGCTGGTGCGCCCTCCTCTTTTTTCACTTTTTGCAAATTTTTGCAAATTTTCACAATATTTCCAAACACCACCCTCCACCCACCTACACTCACTCCCATATACCCCCGCATCACTTTTCCTCTCTTTGCAAATTTTTGCAAAAATTCGCAAACACCAACTTACCCGCCCACCAGCCTCCCGCTCTCACTCCCACTCATCTCCTCATCCATTTTTCCACTCTTTGCAAATTTTCGCAAAAATTCGCAAACACCATCCTTCCCTCCCCGCCACCCACCTACACTCTCTCCCACCCATTCCTCTCCTCTTTTCCACTATTTGCAAATTTTTTGCAAAATTTTGCACTCACCACCCACCACCCTCTCCTCCCACCGCCCACTCTCCCACTTCACCCATTTTCTCCTCCCGCGATCCCCTCCACTCCAGCCTTCCAAAAACGTTCCCCGGCCCGAGCACAAAGACCCAGACACACCGACCAAAACCGTCCCCCCGCCGGCGCCGCGGCGCCAGACGCTGACGTCACCGCTGTCTGGAAAAAGCGTCCCCCTACTACCGTTGGAAAATTTAGTTTCTGCTAATTAAACAATTAAACAGTGGTCACTGAACCCGAGGGACAACGCCGGCCTCGAGAATCCAACCAATCACTATTTAATCAGCAGAAACTAAATTTTCAAGACATTTTTTGCTTTACTCCTACTATGACAAAAAATATTTTTAATTTTACCAAGTGTTGGGAGTTCGTTTTCTTTTGTTTTTACAATAATGATTGAGTCTTTTTCATAACTTGTTTCATTTATTGTTACATACTTAAAGTAAAAAATTCTTTGCTTATCAAAAATATGATCAAAATGCGCAAAGGTGATTTCAAAAGTTTCAAAAAAGAATCGTGCAAAAAACAATTTCTGAGTGCAGTATTTACATATACGGAGGGCATGCTAGCCATGTTTTTTAAAAAGATATATTTAAAAATTCTGTAATTAAATAAAAACGGTATTGTCGATAAGTAGGAATTGGCATTTTTATCATTTTGTCTAATTTTAAAACAAGTATATCCTATGAAACACTAATAGAGCTATTCCAAAAACATTTCTGAGTATATTACTTGCATGTATGGAGTGCTTGATAAACGAGTTTTTTCAAATAAACGTTTGAAAGTTAGTTTCATATCTACTGATGAGAATTTTTCCATCGGTCTTACAGTCTTATAAATTAAATTAAAATAATGAAGATTAATGCAGTCAGATTGCCCTTGCTTATAATCACCCCCGCATAATCTGAAATGAAAATTTAATTAAAACCTGGAAAAAAGAACTTTATTAGCAAAGGACTATCTGACTGCCCCCCACCACCAAATTGCCCAATTGCCCAACGTTTCGAGCCCGCTTCGGCTCCTCCTCAGGGACTGAAATGAAACCCGCGATACACCTCCTTATATACCCATACCCACTCATTTCCTCTTACCATCACCACCACCCCCACCACCATCCACCTTCCCCTCTCCAACTTTTCATTCTCACTTAAATTAATAAAGAATGATAAATGTTATCTAATTTACTTGACTCTACCATTAAATTTACATTATTCCGATTCCTTAGAATGTGAATACTTTCAAGGCTTTCCCTCTTATATTTATTCTTAATCCCTTGTTCCAAAATATCCACACTCCCAAAATCGAAAGAATGCAAACTATTTAAACAATGTTCTTTCAAACCCGATGTAAAATTTGTACTACGTAAACTATATTGATGTTCATATATTCTCTTCTTCAAATATCTACCTGTTTGACCAATATAAATAACATGCATTACAATCCCTACAATTAATTTTATAAACTACACCCGATTTTAAACATTTATCATCCTTGTCTTTACAATTACTAAATAACCTTTCTAAATTATTATCGTTTCTAAAGAAAACTTGAATATTATGTTTACTAAAACCCTTCTAATCCTTTCCAACAAACCTCTAACATATGGTAAACTAAAATATGCGTTGTGACAATGCGGTTTTCGTTCCCCGTTCTCACTGTTTTTACTCGCCCTTAGGGCTGTACTTTCTCCTAATCTCCGCGCTCACTCGAACCGAATAAATATAAATCGCACAAACTAACTATCTCGGACGTCACGATGATCGAATTTGTTTTGGGAAAAGGGCGCCAGGTCACGGCGACGACTTACTATGTACCTCCGGCTGTTTGGCTGCACTGAGACTCTCGGGCGGGATTCCACGGCGAGACGACCTGGGGGCGAAACTGATTAAAGGCTTCGGATACGGTGCGAACGCACGAACTTGATTTCACACACGACAAGGCGTCACAACGCAAAACATCGATTAATTAAAAGAATTAGATGTTGACTTTAATTTACTCAATTTTCACAATTTATTGAACTCTAAATTTCTCCCCACTCGGGCGGTAGCAATTACAACAAAAAGACCGAAAACGCGATTACAAAATGGCCGTACAATGGCCGAAACGCACTCGCCTACTAACGATCCGCACGCGCGAGAGAGAGCGTAATTCTCTCCGCGCTTAGAGTTCTGCACGCACCTCACAATAAAGTATATGTGTAATTGAGGATCGGGGGCGGAAAGTAGTTGCCACCCGACGATAGCAACGTATTTCTTACCGTCACACTGGCGGTACTTGAGAGATTTCCACTGAATTGGCCTCGTCTACACTTTCTTCTCCTCGTCTCTCTTCTCGCTCCCCTTATCTCAATGGCGGTCGCTCCTATCTACTTCTACTCCTATTACCTCTATAATTCTCCTCGCACTTGAGCCTATCTAATACTTTTTCACTCTACTTTACTGTTCTATCCTCACTATTATTGCAAAACTACTAACGTTTTTTTAACTATTACCCTGTTCGACCGGCTTACACGATGGCTCACTACGGAATGAAGAACACGGAAACGCTCTTTCTCAGGTTCCGTCTTCTTCACTGATTATGACTAGCTACTTCTCTCTTACTCTCATGGCAAAACTCATTCGGGCGGAATCAAGTGGTGCGCAGATCTGAGGGAACCGACTTCCCCTGCTACCACCTGTTGCGTGCGCGTATTTCGAACCCCAAACCTAACTATATCCTAGCAAACAGTGGCGGCGCACCTTTAGTTATTCCCGCGCCTCCATGCTCCACGCAGTCGGTCGCTCGTTTTATCTCACATCTACTCTCTCCCTCTCTCATTATCACACACCAGCAGCTATCGTTATTCCTCCCCCTACGCGCTCATTCACTCCGGCCATGTATAGCGCGCAGGCAATGGCCTTCTCTCTCTCACTCATGCACGCTAGCGCCGCTGCGCAGTGTCCATATACGTACTATTCCTCACACATTCCCTTGCTGTATGCAGCGCGCAGGCTGTTACAGTTCGCAATCTCTCTCTCTCTGTCTTTATCTATCTATCTATCTATCTTACTCTCAATGGCATGGGCGGTAGTGCAGCGCACAAGCTGCCGCTGGCCGTGCTTCTCTCTCTCTCTCACTCCTACCAGTATCGCTGCGCTGTCTCTCTCTCCCTTTCATACTCGCTCGCGTGCAGTGCGCAGGCGGGTGCGCATTGTCGTTCTCTCTCGCCGCTCTAGTACACGTGCAGCTGCCGGCCTTGTGGCCGTCGGACAGCCCCGCGCCGCTCCTGTTTCGCATCGTGTGTCGTGTGGGTGTGGTGTTACTAACACCGCGGTGTTAGTGTCAATGTTCGTGGTGCTGGGGGTGTGTGTGTGTGTGTCGTGTTATTGACCGCTGTCTACCGCTTTACGTCCGTCATCGTCGCAGTCGTCGCTGGGCTATGCCGCGCAGGTACAACATGGTCGTCGAGAACACATGGGCACGCTCACATCCGGCGCACAGTTTTATTCGACCGTGAGCGTCGTCTGTGAGTGTGCGGGCATGAGTCTCGGCCTTCGTCGGCAAGGACTCTGGGCGGTGATGGTGGCGTGCTCGCTCAGCAAGTACCTTGACAGAAGAGAACACCGAATTAGCTATCTGTGCGTGTGTGCGCACGTAGCTCGCTGTCGGTGTCGTATCTGCCTCGTCCGAGTAGTCGTATGCGCCGTTCAACGTGATCACGTTACAGCGTTCTTTCCATTTCTACTCCTTGTTTGATTATCTGCCCGCTTCTTCAATCCACCATTATAAATTTCCCACACTCTCTCATCAATCATTTTATCAATAAATTTTACCGGATAACTATTCTTAATAAATGTTTGTCTAACTAAATTTAAATTCTTTTTCCTAAAATTATTATTTGACAATTTAATCGCTCTGTTAATGACACCTTTGATCGCACCTGTCTTGCTTCCGAATTGGTGGTGAGAATCAAAATTTAAAAATCTACCTAACCATGTAGGTTTTCTATACCAATCTAATTTCACTCTATTATTATTAACTCTAATGACTCTAATATCTAAAAAACTCAATTGATTATCTGACTCGACCTCTTTTGGAAATTTAATTCTATCATGGATAGAATTAAACACATCCACCATATCATCCACAAAACATTCAGGTACAACTGCAAAAATGTCATCAACATATCTTTTAAAAATAATTGGCTGAAAAACCAACTCAGACAAAGCAACACTTGCCAATTTTTCCATTACTAAATTCGCTATAACAGGTGACAAAGGTGATCCCACTGGACAACCATATCTTTGCTCATATAAACTATTATGAAAAGAAAAAATTGTGTTTTTAAAAATCAAATTAAGTGCCTTTACAAATTTATCTTTTGTTAAACTAGTATCTACTTTAATTTCAAACCATTTATCTTGTATAATATCATTCAACAACTCTAGAGGTATATTTGTAAATGAAGACACTACATCCAATGAAATCATCCGATGATCATTCGGTATAACAATATCTTTCATTATATCATAAAAACTCCAACTACCTTTAATATATGAATTTGTTTTACCCACTATCTTGAACAATATATTAGACAAAAATCTCGCCAGTCTATAAGTCGGAAAATTTATCGATGATATTATTATTCTATATGTCAACTGTTTCATATCATTTTTTTCATTAAACATTAATAGATAAGCATATTTTAACTGATTTTTAAGTGCCAATGTTTTTAGAAGATGTGCGTGTGTGTTTGTGAGTGTGTGTGTGTGTTTATGTGTGTTTATGTGTGTGTATGTGCGTGTATGTGCGTGTTTATATGTGTGTGTGTATGTGTGTGTACGGGCGATAAGTATTGAACCATTCGACCGATGTTCATCGGACAAAGCTTATTCTCTTCGTTTTGGAGGATATATTGAAGTACATATCCTACTTTTCAATTTTATTGGTTTCTTTTTGATTTATAATTAAAAAACGATTTTGAAGTTTTCGTTTTTCTGATTTTTTAATATGTTAAGCCAGTATTAACATAATAAAGTTTTATTGAATGTGTTTTGAATAAATTGAGCCGTGGTTGTAAAAAAAGGAATAGTTTATTGAAGATGAATAAGTATATACAAGTATGATGTAGCGAGCCTCATGCTCGCGGCGCGTGGTGCTTGTCGCTTGGAGTCCAACGGTCGAGAGAGAGTTTTGCGCGAGTCGGCCGTTGCTGCTCGCGCACCAATCACGTGATGTGCACTGGAGGGGAGCACACGTACACTTACTTGTGTGAGTGCGCGTATACAATTCATACGCGACGTTTCCTCTTATATTACGCAATATAGAATGTACAATATTTAACACGCCTCCTTACATTTATATTGCGTACTTATTTTACCTTTAACAACATTCTGAATTTTACAAACTTTTCTTTACATAGCGCTTTCGTTAAAATATCTGCAATATTTTCATTGGTATCGATTTTAATCACTTCAATTTCCTTTTCTTTTACGCTTTCATGAAGAAAGTGATAGTGTTTTTCAATATGTTTTGAATTCTTTGTAAAATTTCCACAATTTCCTATGTTCAACGCACCTGCATTATCCTCGTAAACTTGAATTGGTTTATTTACTTTTACATCGAAAATATTCACTAACTCTTTTATAAATTTAATTTCACTCACAGCTTCTGATAAAGCTACATATTCAGCAAACGTTGATGCTTTTGGAACACATTTTTGTTTTCGTGATTTCCAGTAGACTACATTTCCAAAAACTCTAATTATATAGCCTGATGTAGATTTCCTATCAGTACTATTGATATATGCATAATTAATGCTAATTGATTAATTAATTATAATTGTAAAAACTCGCCGCGCATTTCTAAAAAGACATTATGAGTGCGCGCGAGATTCGAATTTGAATTTCCCGCCTTACGCGCGGCGCCGGCGAGAGTCTAGTTCGCGCGCTGCTGCTAGGGCGCGACCCCTCTCCGCGCGACTCCCACTGTCAGTCCGGCCGGCCGCGAAGATATAAGCGCCCACGGCCGGGGTCTCGACGGCTTGTTTCTCCCGAACATTTCGAACGCGGATGGTCAAGGCATTGCGCTTAGTTAATCGCGGTGAAATAAAGTCCTTTTTTGGGATCAATTGAACCTTGTGTTTTCTTTTGATTACTCCTACGAGGTGCAAGGCTTTACCCTTGCCTCATTTTTGGACGGGATTCACTTGTGGATCCCCTTCCCCTCCTATCCGATTTTTCCTCTCCTTTTTCCTTGGTCCATGCGGTCTCGGAAGGCTCTCTCGGCGGAGCTCCAGGTGACTCGGTCTCTTTTGGCGCAGACGAACCGAGAGCGCACGCTCGAGCGACTTCTGCGGACACGTCGAGCGGACGTGGGGACTCAGACTGACCACGAGACGCCCTCGAGCGGGTCAGCTGAGTGTACCCCCGACCCTCCACATCGAGTGGACTCGGCTACGCAGATAGACCACGAGACGCCTCCGGGCGGGTCTGTCAGCCAGCTTCCGCAGTCTGCAAGCGCTCTAGCGCAGTCGGAGCCCTGCGACACGTGGACTGTCGCAACCAGTGAACAGCCCGACTCAACAGCGAGCGCTCGGAAGCGTGTTGCCTTGTCTCGCCCGAGGCCCAACCAGGGAGCAGTCTCCTCCACCTATCGCTTCTTAGAAGCGGACTCGACTCCTCCTCCACTGCAAATAGTGGTGAAGCAGATTCAGGCCGGACAGGCCCAGCGGCCGCTGCCAAGGAAAGCGCTCCTCCGCTCACCCACAAAGCGAGCGCCCACCCCACCGCTCCGCTCAAGCCTGGGGGCTTACGGAAAAAGCCGAGGATTACTTCTGTCGAAGTACTTGTTCCGGCTCAGAGCGCCACGGGTGACGCTCTCGACCTAACGGTCAAACGCTAGCGCGCCTTCGGCCCCGAGCATTTTTTTAGTGGGTTGGTCCTTCACGGGACTAACCCCGATAAACCCCCAAAACTAAGTCTCTTCGGAGCATCCCTCCCTTACAACTGGGTGGTGTGGCCATCACTAAGGTGGGCGAGCTTTCTCTCGTCCAGACTCGCTCCAGAGTCGACGTGGAGGGGTCCGAGCAGTGTCCGCCCTCCACGCAACGTAGAAGCCTCGGCGGTTCGAGAACGGTCCCAGCGACCTGCAACGAGGGAAACAGCCTCTGCGGGCATTTTTCTGCTCAGAGTACTCAGCAGGAACGCCGAGCACAGCGAGCACATACAGCTCGCCTCCTGCTCCAATTGACGTCGAGCTATTGCTCCGTCAATCCACACTCACGCTCGCAGAGCCAGAACGCGAGGACATGCAGCTCGCCTCCTGCTTCAATTGACGTTGAGCTATTGCTCCGTCAATCCACACTCACGCTCGCAGAGCCTGAGCGCGAGCACGTACAGCTCGCCTCCTGCACCGAGTGACGTTGAGCTATTGCTCTGTCACTCCACACTCACGTTCACAGAGCCCGAGCGCGAGCACATACAGCTCGCCTTCTGCTTCGATTAGCATCGAGCTTTGCTCCGCCAATCACCACACTCACGCACATGTTGCCTGGGAGCTCCCTCCGCGCTCCAAGGGAGTCGTGCAAGCAAACGACTTAACTGCACTCCTGCTCCAATTAAAGCAGAGCCCTGCGCTCTCGAGCGCCCCCCTGTGCTCAGACAGCCCTTTGGTGCAGACAGCTCACGGCTGGCTTTTGTCTCCCTCCGTGCGCCGTTCGCTCTCAGTCCGAGACAACACGCCTGCATCAATTGGCCCCCAATGTGGGGCTCGAATTTTCTGCTGAGCAGGAAGGATCCACGAGTCGAGAATACATGAATGGCCGTACAACATTCTCCTCCGCGGAAACCAGCTACTCGGTCACAAGCCACCGCGACACTATTTCTGGGAGTAGATCAAAACCCAGTGGCGCCCACAACCTCAAATTCTACAAAGCAGCGTTGAAAAACATGTTCTCAAGTCGAGAGCGACCACGCTCAAAGAACGCGTTCTCCTTCGCCTGCAGCAGAGCGTCGCGAAGAACTGCGCTTACCGTCCCGCCGATCGTCATGAACAACGATAATCAGAGGAACAACCTCGCTGATGGCCAGGCTAATGGCCAAGATAATGGTCAAGGCAACGGCCCCATTCCGCCGGATAATGCGGCAAATAATCGTCTCGGAAATAACGAGCAGGGCGTGATGCCGCCAGCATTACGTAACGGGGAGGTATTTTGTCAAGCCCTCTATGGGCATCGTCCTCCACTGCCTGAATTTCATGGGCGTGCGCATGAGGATCCGACGCGCTTCTTGCAGCGATGCGAGGATTATCTTACTGCCTTCCAGATTCCGGAGACGCAACAAACCAAAGCAATCGAAAAAGGGCTTCGCAGGGAAGCTGAGAAATGGTGGCAGCCGTATAAGGCTCTGGATTTCGAGTGGCAGCGGTTTCGTGAATTATTGAATGATCGCTATAACAGCAATACAGTCAAGAGCGATTTGACGACGTCCCTGTATTCTAAGAAACAGAGCGAAAAAGAAACACTCGGAGCTTTCCTCCAGGAGAATCTACTCTTTCAGAGAGTACAACCAAATGAGCTCGAGGCGCAGAATTACTTCTGAACTTAATCAAGCCCTCCTTACGGAAGGCTCTCCGACCAATGGTCATCAATGACTTCGCCGTCCTGATGACGAAGGCGTTACAAGCGGAAAAGGATGACAATGACGAAATTCAGTTTCGTCATGCTAAGTCTGCTCTTCCAAAAGAAAAAAAGCCGAGCAGTAAACCGAAAGCTCCTTCAACGGAGAAGTATCTGCCTAAGTGTTGGCATTGTCCTGGGCGACACTATAATAGAGACTGTGAAGTCTATAAATCTCAACAAAAGGACAAGCCGGAAAACTGGCGTCAGGCGCCGGCAACTCCAGCACCCGGCGCCAGCAGTCACAGCAAGGGCCAGACGTCTGTAGCACCTACAGCGCCTCGTCCAGACTCCCACAAATAAAGGTGTTCATTGGCGAGCGAGAGGCAGTCGCGCTTATTGATCCCGCCGCGACTGCAAATCTGATGCACCCGTCATATCTGCCGGGGAATCAACATGTCGAACCGCTCAGCCAACACCTAAATTTGGCAGCAGAGGGAGCACGGCTCACAACGACCGGAGCAACGCTCCTCCCAATCTCCATACAGGAGAAAGAATTTTCTGTAAAATTTCTTGTCACCACACAAATACGCCATACGGTAATCCTCGGCCTTCCCTGGCTAGAAGAGGAACAGGGAATTCTGGACCTCACACGCAATGTGCTCTATCTGGGAAAGGAAAACTGAGTAACGGTCCCGCTCATCCGAACTTCGCAAAGATCAAGGCAAGCTCCTACAATTGATATAGGACAAATCAATCATGGCCTGACAGGTCCACACCTGTAGTCTCTCCTTAAGCTTATACAGGAGCACGCGGAAGTTTTCACTCCGTTAAGCCAGGGTCTACCCCAGACGCGCACGGTGCAGCACGTGATACGCGTCACTTCTGACCAGCCTTTTCGCCTGCCTCTGTATCGTTACTCCGATCAAAAACGAGCAATCATCGACGAGCAGGTTCAGGAGATGCTCGCTGACGGAATCAGCGAGCAGAGCATCTCACCATACAGCTCACCCATTGTGCTCGCCAAAAAGAAGAGCGGACGTCGCGTTTCTGCGCTGACTACCAGAAGCTCAACAGCATCACCGAGGATTACCCACAACCGTTACCAAACATCCCAGACGCGCTCAAAGACCTCGGAAACGCCAAGATCTTCTCAACTCTAGATCTCAAAAGCGGTTACTGGCAAATCCCGATGGAGCCTGCCTCGAAGAAATATACTGCCTTCGCAACCCCGTCCGGTGGAGCTTACCCGTTTCGGGTAATGCCCTTTGGACTTAAAGGAGCACCGGGAACCTTCTAACGACTGATGAGCCAGGAGGTACTCACCGGCTACCTTGGCAAATTCTGCATCGTTTACCTAGACGATATCATCGTATACTCACAGAATGTCAAAGGGCATCTCCACCATCTAGCGCTCGTTCTGGAGCGGCTTCGTATTCACAATCTGACTGCCTCCTTGGAGAAATGTCAGTTTGGGCAGGAGCGCCTGGAATATCTCGGACATATCGTTACTGTCAATGGCAACGAGGCACATCCAGAGTACGTCAGGGCTATAATTGACGCGCCTGCGCCGGAAACGAAAAAACAGCTACAATCCTTTTTGGGAACTTGTAACTGGTTGCGGGAATATATTCCCCATTATTCTTCAATCACAGCTCCATTGAGCGCTCTCACGGCTAAGAAGACAGGATTTCGCTGGACTGCTGAGGCTCGGGAAGCATTCGAGAAACTAAAAGAGGCTTTCAAAAAACCTCTCCAGCTCTCTCGTCCCGATCCAGCCCTGCCTTATATCCTACACACCGACGCCTGCATGGATGGAATGGGTGCCGCTCTGTACCAGCCCGGAGCGGACGGAGAGAAAAGGATTATCAGCTACTCCAGCGTCAAGTTTAAACCCGCCGAATCCCGCTATCACAGCAATGAGCAAGAGTGCTTAGCTGATGTCTGGGCTGTGAAGAAATACCGACACCTTCTGGAAGATCGACCTTTCACCTTAAGAACGGACAACAAAGGGTTAACTTGGTTACACCGCTTCAAGGAAACGAGAGATAAGCTCAAGCGGTGTGCTCTGCTACTTCAGGAATTCAACATGAAGATTGAGCACTGCCCAGGCAAGGAGAACCAGCTTGCGGACCTCCTCTCGCAAAACCCTGTGGAAGAAGTGACGGAAGATCTGAGCGATCCGGAGCGACTGCTTCCCCCGGAGCATTCGAGCTCAGGACCTCTTCCCGACGAAGAAACCGACGCTGCGGTGTATGCAGTCGAATTTCGCACCTTACTGGAGGAGATCAGGGGCGCTAAGCAGAGCGATCCACATCATAGCAAACTAGCTACGAGGTATTTGGATCTAATACGACGGAGCGAGCTTACGAGCGAGGAGCAGAAGTTCACCGAGTTTTACAACGTTATCGATGGGACCTTGTGGAAGTGCGAACACCCAGAGGGACCTTACCGAATCCTCGTTCCACAAGCTGTAGTAGGACGAGTTTTGTATGAATATCACGACTCGGAATTCGCCGGCCACCCAGGAGCGGAAGAAACACTTCGAGCCATCTCGGAGTTCCATTTTTGGCCGAGAATGCGCGACGAGGTGCGAGATTACGTAAAGCACTGTTTCCTATGCGCCTGTTGTAAAAGCTCCAACACAGCGACGGTTAAGACACTACATCCCCATCGACCAAATCGGACATGGGATACCGTTTCCGTTGACCTGATGGGGCCGTATCCGCGCTCCTCCAAGGGGCGTCGCTTCATTTTAGTCGTAACAGACATGTTCAGTCGATGCGTTGAAGCATTCCCCATCGGCTCCTCCGAAGCGTCTCGCGTCGTTCGACTAATGGAGGAAGAGGTTTTTGCGCGCTAGGGTTATCCGCGTGCCATCCTTTCCGACAATGGCCCACAATTCATCAGTAAAGCCTGGCAGGAGGCCTGTAAGCGCTGGCAAAAACAGCATTGGACCACGGCGATCTATCGCCCTCGAGCTAACCCTGCCGAGAGACGTAACCAAGAAATTAAAAAGGGGCTACGACTACATCTTCAGGATGAGGACCACTAAAAGTGGGACGTCCATCTCCCGACGATCCTATACCAGCTCCGCAGTCGACGCAATTCCGCCACCGGTTACACTCCTGCAGAGTTACTTCTGGGCTGTAACCTGCCGCGTCCCGGAAACTGGCAACTGGACTGGCCTCAAGAGCCAAATCAAGCTTGGGAGCAGCGCATCACCTGCGCTGCCGCCAACCAATCTCGATATCAAGAGAGGTACGCTCGGGAGAGCTCCGATGTCACGTATGAACCAGGTACTCAGGTCTACGTGAAAACTCACCCCCAATCCAAGGGACAGGAACGATACGCCGGCTTTATGGCGAAGTGGGATGGACCCTACTACGTTCAACAACGTATAAGCGAGGATATTTACCTCGTAGACCAAGGGAGGTCTTTGGTCAAGGTCCACGCATCTCAGTTAAAGTTTGCCTATTGCGACGAAACAGATGCACCAACCCAAGCTGGTGATAGTCAGCAGACTACCGCTCCCTCGAGCAGCGCGACTGCTCAGCAAGCTAGTAGTAGCCAGGAGGCTGCTACACCCCATAGCAACTACGCAGTTGCTCCAAGTCACGGTAGTCAGCCGACCACCGCTCCCTCGAGCAGCGCGACTGCTCAGCTCGTCAATAATAGCGGGGAGTCCGACGCTCTTAGGCCCTCGAGCCGCGGCCTAAGGGTTACTGCTCCTCCCTTCTACAGTAGAAGGAATGCTACCTCTCCTTACACTAGCAGTAGCCAGGCGGTTACTGCTTCTGATGGCAACTTCGCAGTTGTTACAACCCACGTTAGTGATAGTCAGCAGACTATCGCTCTGAGCAGCGCGACTGCTCAACACGTTGGGGAGTGTCAGGAGACCACCGCTCACTAACACAGCTTCTTAGCTGATCCCGTCTCTTTCAGTAGTGATTCGGAGGCAGCTGCCTTTAGCGAAAGTCAAAACACTACCCCCAACTTCCACATTGGTAACCAGCAGGTTACCACGGATGGCCAGGAGGCCAGTCCTCTCGACGGCCGAACTGTCGACCTCGACAATGACACGCCCGCGGCATTCATTCAACGTAGTCCGGAGACTACGACACCGAAGCAGGGTCGAAAGACCAACAAATGTCGCAGCGAGGCGCCTGGAGAGCGCATCAAACATCGGTACAATCTTCGTCCGCGAAGATAAAAGTGCAAGCAGTGAATAAGATCAGACTTAGACTGAGACTTCGCGGTTCATTGGGGTTCCTGCGATTACGCTTCTACGTTCGTTTTTTAACACTCCAGCGGTCCTTGGGACATTTATTTGCGGGCGTCATAATTTTAAGTTAGGGCTATATTGTATTATTTTATTGCGGTACCTGCGTGTACATAGTTGCGTGCGTCATTTAATTTTAAGTTAGGGTTATATTGTATTATTTTATTGCGGTACCTGCGTGTACACTAGCGATCTTGTTTGACACAACACACCTGCGAAACTTGCGTACACTACAACACACATTAACACCTATAGCTATGACCTCCGCACAAAGAACTGCTCTCCGAGTCTTCCGAAACGGAGGGGGAATGATATACGCATAATTAATGCTAATTGATTAATTAATTATAATTGTAAAGACTCTCCGCGCATTTCTAAAAAGACATTATGAGTGCGCGCGAGATTCGAATTTGAATTTCCCGCCTTACGCGCGGCGCTGGCGAGAGTCTAGTTCGCACGCTGCCGCTAGGCGGCGCGACCCCTCTCCGCGCGACTCCCACTGTCAGTCCGGCCGGCCGCGGAGATATAAGCGCGCACGGCCGGGGTCTCGACGGCTTGTTTCTCCCGAACATTTCGAACGCGGATGGTCAAGGCATTGCGCTTAGTTAATCGCGGTGAAATAAAGTCCTTTTTTGGGATCAATTGAACCTTGTGTTTTCCTTTGATTACTCCTACGAGGTGCAAGGCTTTACTCTTGCCTCGTTTTTGCGCGGGATTCACTTGTAGATCCCCTTCCCCTCCTATCCGATTTTTCCTCTCCTTTTTCCTTGGTCCATGCAGTCTCGGAAGGCTCTCTCGACGGAGCTCCAGGTGACTCAGTCTCTTCTGGCGCAGATGAACCGAGAGCGCACGCTCGAGCGACTTCTGCGGACACGTCGAGCGGACGCGGGGACTCAGACTGACCACGAGACGCCCTCGAGCGGGTCAGCTGAGTGTATCCTCGACCCTCCACATCGAGTGGACTCGGCTACGCAGACAGACCACGAGACGCCTCCGGGTGGGTCTGTCAGCCAGCTTCCGCAGTCTGCAAGCGCTCTAGCGCAGTCGGAGCCCTACGACACGTGGACTGTCTCAACCACTGAACAGCCCGACTCAACAGCGAGCGCTCGGAAGCGTGTTGCCTTGTCTCGCCCGAAGCCCAACCAGGGAGCAGTCTCCTCCACCTATCGCTTCTTAGAGGCGGACTCGACTCCTCCTCCACTGCAAATAGTGGTGAAGCGGATTCAGGCCGGACAGGCCCAGCGACCGCCGCCAAGGAAAACGCTCCTCCGCTCACCCACAAAGCGAGCGCCCACCGCTCCACTCAAGCCTGGGGGCTTACGGAAAAAGCCGAGGATTACTTCTGTCGAAGTACTCGTTCCGGCTCAGAGCGCCACGGGTGACGCTCTCGACCTAACGGTCAAACGCTAGGGCGCCTTCGGCCCCGAGCATTTTTTTAGTGGTTGGTCCTTCACGGGACTAACCCCGATAAACCCCCAAAACTAAGTCTCTTCGGAGCATCCCTCCCTTACAACTGGGTCGTATGGCCATCACTAAGGTGGGCGAGCTTTCTCTCGTCCAGACTCGCTCCAGAGTCGACGTAGAGGGGTCCGAGCAGTGTCCGCCCTCCACGCAACGTAGAAGCCTCGACGGTTGGAGAACGGTCCCAGCGACCGGCAACGAGGGAAACAGCCTCTGCGGGCATTTTTCTGCTCAGCGTACTCAGCAGGAACGCCGAGCACAGCGAGCACATACAGCTCGCCCCCTGCTCCAATTGACGTCGAGCTATTGCTCCGTCAATCCACACTCACGCTCGCAAAGCCAGAACGCGAGCACATGCAGCTCTCCTCCTGCTTCAATTGACGTCGAGCTATTGCTCCGTCAATCCACACTCACGCTCGCAGAGCCTGAGCGCGAGCACATACAGCTCGCCTCCTGCACCGAGTGACGTTGAGCTATTGCTCCGTCAATCCACACTCACGCTCGCAGAGCCTGAGCGCGGGCACATACAGCTCGTCTCCTGCACCGAGTGACGTTGAGCTATTGCTCCGTCACTCCACACTCACGCTCGCAGAGCCAGAACGCGAGCACATGCAGCTCGCCTCCTGCTTCAATTGACGTTGAGCTATTGCTCCGTCAATGCACACTCACGCTCGCAGAGCCTGAGCGCGAGCACGTACAGCTCGCCTCCTGCACCGAGTGACGTTGAGCTATTGCTCCGTCACTCCACACTCACGCTCACAGAGCCCGAGCGCGAGCACATACAGCTCGCCTTCTGCTTCGATTAGCGTCGAGCTTTGCTCCGCCAATCACCACACTCACGCACACGTTGCCTAGGAGCTCCCTCCGCGCTCCAAGGGAGCTGTGCAAGCAAACGACTTAACTGCACTCCTGCTCCAATTAGAGCAGAGCCCTCCGCTCTTGAGCGCCCCCCTGCGCTCAGACAGCCCCTTGGTGCAGACAGCTTACGGCTGGCTTTTGCCTCCCTCCGTGCGCCGTTCGCTCTCAGTCCGAGACAACACGCCTGCATCACTATCACCTGCTCAATCTGCGTCTACATAGCACATACAGCTCGCCCCCTGCTCCAATTGACGTCGAGCTATTGCTCCGTCAATCCACACTCACGCTCGCAAAGCCAGAACGCGAGCACATGCAGCTCTCCTCCTGCTTCAATTGACGTCGAGCTATTGCTCCGTCAATCCACACTCACGCTCGCAGAGCCTGAGCGCGAGCACATACAGCTCGCCTCCTGCACCGAGTGACGTTGAGCTATTGCTCCGTCAATCCACACTCACGCTCGCAGAGCCTGAGCGCGGGCACATACAGCTCGTCTCCTGCACCGAGTGACGTTGAGCTATTGCTCCGTCACTCCACACTCACGCTCGCAGAGCCAGAACGCGAGCACATGCAGCTCGCCTCCTGCTTCAATTGACGTTGAGCTATTGCTCCGTCAATGCACACTCACGCTCGCAGAGCCTGAGCGCGAGCACGTACAGCTCGCCTCCTGCACCGAGTGACGTTGAGCTATTGCTCCGTCACTCCACACTCACGCTCACAGAGCCCGAGCGCGAGCACATACAGCTCGCCTTCTGCTTCGATTAGCGTCGAGCTTTGCTCCGCCAATCACCACACTCACGCACACGTTGCCTAGGAGCTCCCTCCGCGCTCCAAGGGAGCTGTGCAAGCAAACGACTTAACTGCACTCCTGCTCCAATTAGAGCAGAGCCCTCCGCTCTTGAGCGCCCCCCTGCGCTCAGACAGCCCCTTGGTGCAGACAGCTTACGGCTGGCTTTTGCCTCCCTCCGTGCGCCGTTCGCTCTCAGTCCGAGACAACACGCCTGCATCACTATCACCTGCTCAATCTGCGTCTACATAGCAGTCAATTAAATCACAATTTTCATTTCGTTTAAATTTTAAACTTAATTCTTTTGTCGCATATAAATATTTTAATATTCGCAATGCATATTTCCAATGTGTTTCAGTATAACAATTTTGAAACCTACTTAAGTAATTTACACTATAGCTAATATCTGGTCGCGTAGCAGAACTTATGTACAATAATGCGCCAATTAAATTTCTATACTTTAAATTTGGATCACATTTATCGGATTTTTCAATTTTCAAACTAGTTTCTATAGGAGTACTATATAATCTGCTATCTTATATTTGATATTTATCGGCTAATGAATCAATATATTTTTCTTGACTAAGTGTCATTTTACAATCTTTATAATTATAATCAACATTAATTCATTTTAAATTTATCGGATAACAATTTCTTAATTTTGTGAATATTCTTTTGATTTCTTCCACATATTAATAAGTCATCTACGTATATTAGAAGATATATAATATTTTCGCCTTCTCCGTAAATATACAAACATAAATCTACATTACTTTTTATGAAGCCTATTTTTGTTAAGTATTCATCCAAACACTCATACCAGTCTCTAGGACTTTCTCTCAATCCATACAAAGCTTTATATAATTTTAACACTCTTTTCGTGCCATCTTTATAACCTTTAGGTTGATTAACATATACCTCTGTAGTCACTTTGCCATTTAGAAATGCAGTTTCAACATCCATTTGCTATATTATTAAACTATTTTGACAACAGTATGAAAGAAGTATTTTTAATGTTTGACTCTTAGCTACTGGAGCGTATATGTCATCAATTATCAGTTTGCTGAAAGCCTCTTACAACTAGTCTAGCCTTATATCTATTATCTGATTTCTTAGTGTAAACCCATTTCATATCTAGTACTTTTTTCCTTTCTTTCTTATCAACTAACGACCAAGTTTTATTTTTATTAATACAGTCAATTTCTTTATCCATGGCTTCTTGCCAATTTTTACTATCTTTGCTATTCATCGCCTCCTCAAATGTACAAGGAGTATCTACTCTACTATAATTTACAAAGATATTATACGTTTCTGGTTCCGGATATCTTACAGTACTTTTTCTTTCACGTTCGGATCTACGTGGAATTCTCAACCCCTGATCTTTATTATGTCCATCTTTTATTTTATCATTTGGTTTTTCAGACTCATCTGCGCTTTCGAAGACATTATCATCCGGATTATCGTCATTATCATTATTACTTCTTCTACTTGCACTGAAGGTAGGAGTAGAAGGAAGAGTATAATCCGTCTCGTTTTCGTCGAGATCTAGGCCGATACATTTTACATCGTTTTCGACTATATCTACATGTCTCGCGACTACTATTTTCCTATCTAAAAGAACTCTATATCCTACTTCACTATACCCAAGTAAAATTCTCATATTAGATTTTTTATCCCATTTCGAAAATCTTTTTTGTTCTGGATTTCTTACAAAAACTTTACTCCCATATAACCTTAAATTTTTAACATTTGGTCTTTTATTAAAGAAGATTTCATAAGGTGTTTTCTTTTCAATTGTATTTGTCAAAGTTCTATTTTTTAAATATGCAGCTGCGCAAACTATTTCTGCCCAATAACATTTATGTACTTTTGCTTCGGCTAATAAACAACGCGCCATATCCATAATTGATCTATTAAACTGTTCGGCTGTTCCGTTTAAGTCATGAACATATGCTGGACAATTGTTTAAGACAATACCTTTTCCTTAAACGTATTTATAAAACTGATTGTTTAAATATTCTTTACCGTTATCACATCTCAAGAATTTAATTCGCTTTCCCGTTAAATTTTCACTTTCATTAACGAAATTAATAAAACAATCAAGAACGTCATCTTTAGATTTTATGCAATAAATGCTAGCTCTTTTGCTATAATCGTCGATAAAAGAAACAAAATATTTTTCCCCATTAAACCCTGTAGTTTTAAATGGACCGCAAACATCAGTATGAACTATTTCTAAAATCTCCTTTGCTTTATTTCTATTATTTTCGAACGGTAAGTTATGCATTTTGTTCTCAATACAAATTTTACATTTCATCAATTCCGTTTCAAGTTCACTCGGAATACCGTTAAGCAACTATTGTTTACATATCGTATTCAAATAACCAAAGTTTACGTGCCCTAGCATTCTGTGCCACCTTTCCTTTTGACTCGTATTATTATTTCTCTCGGCACTATTTACGAAATTTATATTCCTTGCCAATTTACTTTTCATCTTATATGTATCATTAAATTTAAATGCTATTGCAGTTAATTTATTATCACTATCTATAACTTTTGCAACTTTTCCTTTCAAAATTACCGTATTCTTATTATTCGTTAATTTTCCAACACTTATTAAATTAGCATTCATTTCCTTAGCAAAATAAACATTATTAATATTAACTTTATTTTGCTTCCCGAAGGTGACAAAATAAAGAGATACAGTTCCTAACTTTGTTACTTTTATGACTATTATCGCCGAGATAAAATTTATCGGTTCTTTTAAACTAATACATTTTTCAAAAAATGCTTCATTATTAATAATATGGTCTGAACACCCGCTGTCGAGAAGCCACTCTACTACATAATTATCATTACATAACCTGTTTGTTTCGTCTCTTTGCGCCGCGTGTGCCGTCGTAGCTACCCATGCGTTGGCTCCTTCGCTGCTTTGTCGACTCGTGCTGGCTTGTTGGCTGCGCTGACCTCTGCCGCCTCTGCGTTCGTGTTGACCCTTGCCATGATTCACCGCTGCGTCCCGCTTGGCTTTCATTCTTGCATTCTCTTGCAAAATGTCCGGGCTTACCGCATTTCTAACATCCTTCTTTATTTGCGGCAAATGCGTTTGAATTTCTTTCTGCTCTGTCCTTTTTGTTTTTCATTTCTGCCAATTTTATCTTATTTCTGACGTAATCTGCTGTTTGCTCTTCCTCCTTTAGAGCGTCTATTAAATCACCTATGTAACTCAATGACTCCGGTAATGTATTTAGCATGTAATTCAATTTCTCTTTTTCACCAACTTTTGCACCCGCGCTTTTCAAATCATTAACTAGCTTTTCAAACTCGTTGAAAAATGATTCTGTATCACTATACTTTTCAAGTCTTATTCTATCTAATTTGTTTCTGCAAACAATTTGTAATGCCGCTGACTCCTTCAAATATATCTGATCAAACTTCCTTATTATTGCGTATGCTGAGCTTTCTTGACACACATACTCCAATTGTTTATCTGATATAGAGCTGTATATATAATTTATTGCTTTTAGATCTTGTTCGTCCCAATCTTCCTTATCATTTGCAGTTTTTGCCCTCTTTATCACTACATCACATTTTTTAAATTTCAAAAACATTTCGATTCTCTTTTTCCACATACTATAATTTCCGCCATCGAATACTGGTATCGTTATATCTTTCCTTTCCGCCATTTCTTCGTTATTCTCGAACGTTCCTTCTTGTTCAGAATCTTCCTCTTGTTTGACCTTCGATGTTGTGGCTTGTTTTTTTGACTCGAGCGTTCCTTCGTGCTCGGAGTTTTTCTCTTCCTTGGTGTCCGCCGTCTTGTTGTAAGTTTATAAGCTTCCCCCAATACTCGCCGAGACTTGTGTTGGGTCAGAGTCTTTTAACACTTACCAACCACGCGCTTTGCTACCATGTTGAATAAATTGAGCCGTGGTTGTAAAAAAAGGAATAGTTTATTTAAGATGAATAAGTATATACAAGTATGATGTAGCGAGCCTCATGCTCGCGGCGCGAGGTGCTTGTCGCTTGGAGTCCAACGGTGGAGAGAGAGTTTTGCGCAAGTCGGCCGTTGCTGTTCGCGCACCGATCACGTGATGTGCACTGGAGGGGAGCACACGTACACTTACTTGTGTGAGTGCGCGTATACAATTCATACGCGACCTGTCCTCTTATATTACGCAATATAGAATGTACAATATATAGTTAATTTGACTACCCTCCATCTTTTTGAATAAAAATAAATCAGGAAACGATAGGGAGGGTCAACCCACAAAATAAACAACAAATCACATAATATTATTATCCAACGTTTCGCTGCACTTGGTTGTCAGCCTCTTCAGGGAATATGATATAGACATCTTAAACATATATTTAAAACTATTGTAGCAACAACTACTTAGTCAACGTACATGTAGTTGTTACTACAATAATTTTAAATATATGTTTAAGATGTCTATATCATATTCCCTGAAGAGGCTGACAACCAAGTGCAGCGAAACGTTGGATAATAATATTATGTGATTTGTTGTTTATTTTGTGGGTTGACCCTCCCTATCGTTTCCTGATTTATTTTTAGAATGTAAAATATTTAACAGAATGGTTTTTAAATTACCTACATTTTCTTTTCTTAATATTTAAATTACCTTAGTCTGTCATTTGTTATTAATGAAAATATCGTTTATAGTTTTTTAATTAATTTGTAAAAAAAATATTTTATTTATCGACACAAATTTGAATCATTTATTACGCTTATTGTTTGGCAAATAATCCTTTTTAAATTGATAATTTTAAGAAGTTGATGGCCTTGTTACTACCAATCTCGGTATTTTTTATAATCGTGGTGAAATTTTTGTAGAATAAAACACCATTTTTTTAATTAATATATCGACGTTTCGGACATTTATTTTCTATATGTCCCTCTTCAGGAATCATCTAATACCACAAATAATAATACAAACAGTTTATAACAAATTATAATCACGTTGACAAACACATTTTTATAATACAAACCAACAGTAGAGACTTACAATTAATCTGAAGTCAAGTGTATGATAGCGGGAGACAATCCGCTCGTCAATGACCTTATATAGTATGAATTTTGGCTTTTATAGTGTGACTGTTCATAGTGTGTGTGTAAATTCGTGTTGTACATGAGGTGTTTCATGTCAACTGCCCCAGCGCGGCGCGCGAGCGCCAAATCGTGCTGTTTCCAGCTCATGTTTAAGATACTGAAATGTACTCGAAAAAATTTTATGATCAGCACATCCAATGTATTTTTTCCTCAGCTTTCCAATGGTGTAGGCAGTTTTCTCGAAATTTTCCATTTACACCCTCAAAAAGTACAAAACGTGTTATATCTCGAAAACGATATTTTTAATATTTTTTTCGACCCTCTAGATCGAAAGCTGAGCATTTTTTACGTAGGAAAGGATATTTTTCAAAGAGTGCCCAAGATGTTTCCTGCGAGATATAGAACGCGAAAGAGTAGACGCACCGCCTTTTCTGTGCGCGGTACTACGCGGTACAGCGCGCGGACTGCACCCGCCTCGTTGCCTACATAATAACCATTTATAATCTTTAATTCTTTACCTATTATTCTGGATTCTTAATAATGCATGGAGTAATATTTTGTTAATTATTTTATAAAATAATAAAATTTCAAAATTAACAGCAATATAGTAACTCTTGTACTAACGTTTCTTTTTCAGTGTAGATAATATTTTTTTTTTGTTTTCGCAGTTTTTTTCCGGAAGATTTTATACTCTGAACTCAGAGAGGTTTTTTTGAGCTTCAATGTACTTTCATCTATCGGAATAATAGCATGGTATTATAATGTGCCTGGTATAGATTTAGCCTTATCCAGTCTTGGTTTTAGTTTCAAAACCGTTTCTTAATACGATGCTTTACTGCTATGAAAAACTTTGGTTTGTTTGCAGTAATCTTTAGCCCAATTGTACAGCTCTTTTGGCGTTAAAATATGATTACTAGAAGAAACTTGTAGACTAGCTCGTTTTGCACCTCGTTTTAGGTTCGGGCCTATACCATCGCATGCACCTTTGCCATGTGCTGTGGCATAAAAATGCCACTCAGCAGTAACTCCAAAATCTTTCTCGTGAAAAAGAAGATTTTGAAAATTTGATTTATTCTTAAAATGCTGACCTGCACCATCAGTCAAATAATAAACTTTCTTGACTGCAAAATTAGTTTTAAGGTAAGATATTACAATTTTTTTATATTCATAAACGGCTATGGTATCATGATTTAAATTGTCGGAAATTACAGCAATGCTTACATGTTTGAGTTCATTATTTTGTTTATAGTACAGTACAATTGTAAAAACTATTGCCTGGTTATTATTCCAGTGCAAGGACTGTGTAGAATTTTGTATAACGAAAGCATAATTTCCTGCGAAATCGGAACACACGAGAAATTCTTCTTCTTGAAGATTGCTTTTTAAGTTATTTATAAAAAGTGATTATTTCTTAGCGAAAAAATCGTGAGTTTTTAATTTTATTAATTTTTCCTCCAGTATGTCCATAAATTCGTGCACATTTACAGTTTTGGAAGCTATTGTACACCTATCTGTTTGAAACCATCATTGATACTCGATTTAAAAAATATCATTTTCATCAAAACATTCAAGCAAATGTTTTCGTAATATAGACATATTGGGGCAATCCAAACAGTCACCCAAATAGCATCTATCGTTTACATCATTACATACAATTGCTTGGATGCAATCGTGGTAGTTTTTAAGAGGCAATTGAGTGTCTTTAGTTAAATTTTCTATGTCCACAGCACTTAGCATGAGCTTCACATTTTCGTGATGCGCACACACGCATACATTGTGTGTACCGCTATTCCCAGCTAAAACACAATGTGGTGGCCTCAATTCTGTAAATTTAGTAAAACCAATATTAACGCATTCATTTTCTTTTTTATATAAATTATACAGCTCATTTGAATTACCAAGCAGTAGTCTTTTTTGAACATGTTCTCTTTCGCCATTGCTCTGTTTAATAGATACATAATCTTTTAAACCTGGCATGATTCGGCTTATATCATCTCTCTCATAAAAACTTTTTACAGAATTTACAGTATCATCTGAAAGTAGTTTGCCACGTTTCTTTGCAGGTATTGAAAGTACTCCGCTCTTCGCTACCAAATCTTTCGCTTCGTGAACTTCCCGTTCACTGCAATCGAATTCTCGCATCAAGTCCCTACGAGACCAAAACCTCGGCACGACAGTTAATAGCTGAATTCTCTCTTGCTTATTTGTTGACTCAGAAATTTTTTTCTTTAGTTGTTCGAGAACTGCAATACCAGCTTTGTGATATTCATCATCACACACTGCTTTAGCTTTTTTAGCATCAGATGGAGATAAACTTGATTTCTGTTTATAAATTTGACGCCGACAGGTTGAACATACTTTAGCATTTTCAGGTACTGAAGGATATTCACTTCTGAAAAGTGTTGGAAAGTCAGACAAATTTTTAGATGCAGGGTGATCATTTTTATTTAAAGGATTTATACATTTCAAGTTCCAAGATGAATCCATTTTAATTGCTATAATAAACAAAAATGGAAAACTTTCTCTTTGAGAGAGCAAAAATATTGAAGTCAAGAGTCACCAATGATTTAATAATCAAATGCACAAAAGTCGCAAGGAAATCAAATTGTTTAACTGCTATTGACAAGAAATTTGAAAAAATTCGAAGAAGAAAAAGATAAAAACTTATGGTAATTATATACTTTCGATGTGATGATTTACATATAGTTTGAAAAGTGTGGATGCCACCTATCGAATGAAAAATGAATGATTCCGTGCCGCGCGGTACCGCGCGTAGGAACCGTCTTTTCAGCGCCGTGCGTCTACTATTTCGCGTTCTATTTCTAGCAGAAAACATCTTGGACACTTTTTGGAAAATATCATTTCCTACGTAAAAAATACACAGCTTTCGATCTAAAGGGTAAAAGAAATATTAAAAATATACTTTTCGAGATATAACACGTAAAAACAAACTAAAAAATATTATCTACACTGAAAAAGAAACGTTAGTACAAGACTTACTATATTGCTGTTAATTTTGAAATTTTATTATTTTACAAAATAATTAATAAAATATTACTCCATGAATTATTAAGAATCCAGAATAATAGGTAAAGAATTAAAGATTATAAAATGTTATTATATAGGCAACGAGGCGGGCGCAGTCCGCGCGCTGTACCACGTAGTACCGCGCACAGAAAAGGCGGTGCGTCTACTCTTTCGCGTTCTATATCTTGCAGAAAACATCTTAGACACTCATTGGAAAATATCCTTTCCTACGTAAAAAATGCTCAGCTTTCGATCTAGAGGGTAAAAAGAAATATTAAAAATATCGTTTTCGAGACATAACACGTTTTGTCCTTTTTGAAGGTGATAATGGAAAATTTCGGGAAAACTGCCTACACCATTGGAAAGCTGAGGAAAAAGTACATTGGATATGCTTATCATAAAATTTTTTCAAGTACATTTCAGTATCTTAAACATGAGCTGGAAACAGTACGATTTGGCGCTCGCGCGCCGCGCTGGGGCAGTTGACATGAAACGCCTCACATATGATCAGGTATATTAACGAACATACACAGTTCGTACGTCATTATATCAGTTAGGAAGATAAAAATTCGCATTTGTTAATCAAAACCCTGTATTCTTTCGGTAATATGGTTATTTCAAATTATTTGTTCATAAATCTTTTTTGGCTGTGTATGTCAAATGTTTCAGAGAATAATCTTTTTTGTATGTTCCGTTCCGTATCTAATATTTTAACATTATTGAAATCTATTGTATGATTGTTTTCTTTTTTGTGTATAAACAATGATGAATTTTTATCTCCCTCACTATATTTCTTTTTATGTTCTTTTAATCTTACAACTAGTTGTCTATTCGTCTGTCCCACATACGAAGTGTTACAATCAGCGCAATTTATTTTATATACAACGTTATTACTATTTAATTTAATATTCTTATCCTTACCTAACACTATAATATTACTCATTTTGTTGATCATACTATACATGACATTAGTGTTAATTTTCTTAAAAAAGTTTTTTGTGAAATAATCAATATCTTTTACAAATGGCACACATATATATGTTTTTTCTAATTTATTATTATCTAATTTATTCTTCTATGATACCTTACTGTCAAACCTGATCTTTTTAACCTCATATTTATATGTAATTCAATAAATTGCAGTTTTGTGCTAATATTTCTTTTATAAACGTGATATTTTGTTTGTGAAATGATTTGTGGGATAAATTAACAGCGCGATCAACATGACTGTAAACAATAGCAATTTTATTACTTACGCACATAGCATGAAAGCTTCTCAAAGAAAGATTAAAGAAATACTCCAGCGGAATCTTTCCTTAATCTTTTAAAAAGGTAACTGAAACTTTCAGAAAGATTTCATTTTAAACTTTCTTGTAAGCTTCCAGAAAGGTTAAAGCAATATTCCAATCAAGATTGCAAATGTCCATTCGACGAATATTACATGGAAGCTTCTGGAAAGCTTACGGGAATCTTACATGAAATATTCCATGAATCAATACAGGAATCTTTCATGAAAGGAAACAACAATATTGCAGTAAACTTTGGGGAAGATTACATTGTTATCTTTGTTGAAAGCTTACACTAAGATTTCAAAACAGATTCCAAAATTCTTGCAGGAAAGATTCTACTAAACTCAAATAGAACCTTTCATGAAAGAATACAGTGAGCATGAACAAAAGATTACAGGAATGTTTCATGAAAGAAACCAACAATATTACAGTAAGCTTTTGGGATGATTACATTGTTATCTTTATTCAAAGCTTACCACAAGATTGCAAAACAGATTCCAAAATCCTTGCAGGAAAGATTTCACTAAACCTAAATAGAACCTTTCATGAAAGATTACAGTAAGCATGAACAAAAGATTACTGAAAAATAATGCGTAAAGCTCAAGGGAAGGTTCCGGCGAAACTTCTCAGTAGCAATACCTAGAAATGTTTCACGAAACCTTCTCGTAAGTTTAACGGAATCAAAAAAAAGATTGGAACTATAAGACTCGGCAACATTCCATGAAAGCTTTTGAAAGGTTCCCGGAACCTTACATAAAACATTCTCAGAATCGATACTGGAATCTTTCATGAAAGATAAGTAGAAAGGTTACAGTAAGCTTACTGAAAGATTAAACTGGAATATTGATTGTAAATCTTCCAAAAGCCTTTTGAAAGTGATTACTGAATACTTTCAGGGAAGATTCTACTAAACATAAATAAAATCTTTCATGAAAGATTGCAGTTAGCATGATTACTGAAAAATAATGGAAAAGCCTAATGGAAGGTTCCGGCGAAACTTTCCAGTCGCGTTATCTTGCAATGTTCCATGAAAGCTTCCCGTAAGTTTTGGAGAACTAGACAAAAAAATTCCAACTGTGCGATTCAGTAATATTCCACGAACGCTTTTGAAAGGTTTCCGGAACCTTCCATGAAGCATTCTAATAATCGATACTTGAATTTTTCATGGAAGATAACTAGAAAGGTAACAGTAAGCTTACTGAAAGATAAACTGGGACATTAATTGCAAATCTTCCGAAAAATTTTTGAGAAAGATTTATGAATACTGGAATCTTTCATGTAAGGTAATCAGAAAGGTTACAGTAAGTTTACTGAAAGATTGAACTGGAACATTGATTGCAAATTTTCCTAAAACCTTTTGACAAAGATTTATGAATACTTTCACGGAAGATTCCACTAAATATAAATGGAACCTTTCATAAAAGATTGCAGTAAGCATGCATTAGAGATTACCGAAAAATAATGCGAGAAGCTTAATGGAAGGTGTCGGCAAATCTTGCCAGTAGCATTACCTTGCAATGTCCCACGAAAGCTTCCCGTAAGATTCGCAAAAACAACCAAAAACATTCTAACTATTCACCAGAGTAACATTGCATGAAGCTTTTGAAAAACTGCCAGAATCTTTCATGAAACATTCTAATAATTGTTACTGGAATCTTTCATGAAAGATAACTAGAAAGGTTACAGTAAACTTTCTGAAAGATTGAACTGGAACATTGATTGCAAATCTTCCAAAAACCTTTTGAAAAATATTTATAAATACTTTCAGGGAAGATGACATTATACCTAAATGAAATTTGTCATGAAAGATTGCAGTAAGCATGAATAAAAGATTACCGAAAAATAATGCGAAAAGCTTAATAGAAGGTACCGTCGAAACATTCCAGTAGCGTTACCTTGCAATGTTCCACGAAAGCTTCCCATAAGTTTTGGGGAACCAACCAAAAAAACCGCTGCCAATTCATTGGTCCGTAGCTTCCCCAAACTCAATTTGCTGATTTCTTGAATTAATTTTTAATAACAAAATTTATAATTTTTGCAACAATTTATGACATAATTATAATTAAATTCATTTATGAAGGTTAAAAAGTATTAATTGAAAAATTGTTTTCTTTAATTCATTATTTATTTATTTATTTAGATCAACAAGTAAGAATGCCCTAGATTAAACATAATATATACATATATAACATCATTAGGGGATTATAAGCTTTTAAAAAAAAACACGTTTTTGTTTTTGTTAATAACTCATTTTTTTTCATTTTTCAATTTTTAGGTTTTTATTAATAACAAATAACTGTGATAGCTAGAAACGTTTTTCTTTTTAGAAAATATAGGTATTTTAATTCTCTTTCGAATGCTACCCATCCCAGTCCAATACATAGAGCTGTTCTCCAGAAATTACGATTTAAAAAAAAAAATCGAACAAATTTCAACCACGAATATCTCTTAAATTTATGGACCAATCATTCTGCCCAAAGAATTCGACCGAGAACTATACAAAATCTACATCTACAAGAAATTTGGAAGTGATTAAGTCAATTTTACTCCCGTAATCGTTGGACATACAAAACTCATTTTTTTCATATTTCAATTTTTTTTTCTCAAAAACTAACCAACAGAATGAATTAAATTTTTATAGATTATAGCTATTTATATACTGCATTATCATCATTTTTCTCCAAAAAATTGACCGTTTAGTTTGGGAGTTATAAGCTTTTTAAAATAAAACACGTTTTTGTTAATAACAAAAGAACCGTGATAGCTAGAAAAATAATTTTTTTTTGAAAATATAGGTTTTTTATATTCATTCCAATACTGTCTATCCGATTAAAATATCTCGATCCTATCATTAAAAAAAAGCAAAATTAATTTTTAGAAAATAGAAAATTCGAAGTAAAACAAAAACGCATCGGCCCAATCCAAAAACGGATTATTGACCCGCAATCACACAAAAAAACGAGAAAAATGAGACCTGTCCGGTTAAAATCGACCTAGTAGAAGCTGAGATCCAGGCGTTTACACACACCCACACACACACACACACACGCACTCGCACACGCACACGCACACGCACACACACACACACGCACGCACGAACGCACGCACGCACACACGTTTCTGGAACCATACATGAAACAGTCTAAGAATCGATACTGGAATATTTCATGAAAGGTAATCAGACAGGTGACCGTGAGGTTACTGAAAGATTGAACTGTAACATTTATTGTAAATCTTTCGAAAACTTTTCAAAAAGATTTATGAGTACTTTCAGGGAAGATTCCACTAATCATAAATGGAACTTTTTATTAAAGGTAGCGGTAAGCATGAACAGAAAATTACTGAAAAACAATGCGTGAAGCTTAAATGAAGGTTTCGGGGAAACCTCTCAATAGCAATACCTGAAAATGGTTTTCGTAAACTTTCCGTAAAGATTCACGGACTCAACCAAAAATATTCCAACTATGCGATTCAGTAACATTCCATGAATGCTTTTGAAACGTTTCCGGAACCTTCCATGAAACATTCTAATAATCGATATTGGAATCTTTCATGAAAGATAACTAGAAAAGTTACAGTCCCTGTTAAAAAAATTCAGCTAAAAAAAATAGGTAAAGAAACAGCTAAAAAATATAGCTATATCGACCTGAAATACAGCTGTATTTCGTTGGATATTTAGTTATATTTTTTATCTGAAAATTTAGTTAAATTTTTAGCTGTAAATCCAAGTAAACGATTACGACCTATTAACAACTGGAAATTTAGCTAAAATTTTTAACTGTAAATCCACCTATTAACAACTGGAAATTTAGTTAAAATCCACCTATGAATAACTGGAAATCCAGTTATATATTTAGTGCCATGGAAATTTCTAGCTACTAATAGGTAAAAATTTAGTTAATTTTTCACTTGTAAATACACCTACAAATTTATTATTAAATGGAAATATAGGTAGATTGAAAGGTGAAAATATAGCTATATTTTTTAGCTACAAATAGAGCTATATTTTATTCTCGATTTGGCCATATTTTTTAGCTGTAAATCAATGTATTAATATAGATTAGATTGTTAATTTCATTTTATGCTAATAATAACAAAATTTACAGATCATATCTGTGTAACATAGGTATATTGAAAAAGATATATTTACATACATAATATTACTATTTAGAATCAAAAAGAACTTTTCTCCTTCAAATATATTCAAATATATATTTGAGCCGTTACTTACATGGTTTAAATACTATTGGTGTACCCCAGGTCACCCATACACATTATAAGTACACTAGCGTGTTGACATGAACGACGCCTGAGTTGAAATTACCCAAACTGTCCTTTTCATGATTTGATATGTATGATTTGTAAGTGATATTAACAAGTGATAATTATTACGGCGCGGCTATTTGTACGACAGATTGTATTCGTGTTATATCTATATATACAGATACGACAGAAACGCGTATCGTTTGAGTGCGGAAATTTTGATAGAGCAGGTAAGAAATTAGTTACCACACAATAAGGGATATTATTTCTTTATTTATTTAGTCATCTATCAAAGTTTGTCTAATTTTCAAAATTTTCTAGTGTACTCCTTTCGTCTATTGATATATTTTGAGGTTAGGAAATCTGTCGTACAAATAGCATCAGCCTAATTATTATTACATACCATTGAATTAGGAAAAAATCCCCACAGACAAAAATTTCTTTGTAAACATCACTGTGTTTATAAGAAAATTTATTATTTTATAGCACTAGAACACACTCGACATGTGGGATATTTACTGTTTGAAACAGTAATTTTTATGATTTTCGTAGTAAATTTTACGTTTTAAATAATAATTTTTAGTATTTTTGTAGCAAATTTTACTATTTGAAATAGTAATTTTTATTATTTTTCAGCAGTCATAAAAAGTACTATTTCAAATAGTAAAAATCTCATATGTCGAGTGTGTCCCAGCGCTATTATAAAAAATAATATATTTTTCTCCATGTCTGTAATAAATATTATATTGTTTCAAATTTACTGCTAAGTTTCCTCTTTCACTCTAAGTTATATAACAATAACTTGTACTTGTACTCTAGTATGAAGGAACACTGACATTTCATAACTTTACACCTCTGCCAATGTGTAGAAAGGAGAAACGGCGATCAACGAGTCTCGTGCTCGCGCTACTCGATGCTGACCAGCGATAGCAAAATTACACGAGGACGGCGCCGAGCGCGCGAACGTGTACTCGATATTAGCAGCTACCAAGAACAGTCATGATAGCGACAGCGACAGTAAAATTTTACGCAAAGTCTCATATAACAAAATAAAGTAAAAAGTATCTTACAAAATTTGAGTCCTGACTATAGTCTTGGTGAATTCTCATATACTTATAAAAGGACTTTACATATGAAAGAGTATTTAAATGTGGATGGTTTTACTAGTTTATTAATTTTAATCGATTTTTAAATAATTTGTTTGTACATTCATTATTGTTTATTATAATTGAAGTTTTTTCTCCACTACTCACTGTTGTACTGTAAGGTATATTTAAAAATTTTTGAAATATATTTATTAATTTTCTTATTTAGTAAATACTGTATACTTATACCCACATAGCACGTTACGTTTTGGAAACGTTTTGGAAACGTTTCATTAGGAACCTAGAAACGTTTCCCTAAAAATATATATGGGATCCTGTGAGGGCCAATACGTAGAAAGAAAACACAATTGTAGCTTGTGCGACGTTTCGTCAGCTTGATTACTGACCTCTTCAGGCTTTATTAAAAAGATATACAAAATGGTTAGAATTTATTTTACAATTAAACAGAGATAATAAATTAACAATAATAATTAGACCAGGCTTACCACAACAAAAAATCTATGATAATAAAAGATGACTTTATTAGCAACGTCGAACGAATAAAGTCAATGTTGTGGGAAACCATACACATCTCTACTTATATATATATATACGAGTCAGTTTGCTTACATATATAAAGTCATAATAGAAAGTTAAAGAGCGATTTGTATACATTATTTAAATTTTGTGTATCCTCTGTTTTGTTAACTGTATTTTTTGTATTATTGATGTAAATCATTTCTGAAATTTTTGAGCATGTACAGCTATCATGGATTTGTCTTTCTTATCTTTTTCATGTTCTTTGATTCGAATATTTAAAGCTCTTTTAGTTTCTCCCACATATGTAGCAGGACAGGTCTTGCAGTTGATCTTATATACAACCCCACACGTATTCATTTTTTCAAGTTTATCCTTCCCAAGCTTAATAACGTTATTAAGTTTTTTATTGATGAGTGGCACCGTGCGTATATTGTGTTTGGAAAGAATTCTACTACATTTATGAAAAAAATCTTCTTGGAATTAAATAGAAACAATAGGTTGGAGATCCCTGTTGGACGATGTCGTTTTGTTGGAGTATTTTATTTTGCGAAGTCTGTTGTGAATGCAATTGTCTATGAATGTTTTAGGATAATCATTTAAGGACAGTATTTGTCTAATTTTACGAATGTTAATATTATGGAATTCTTCATTAGATAACAGAATCGCTCTATCCACTAAGTTAGAAATAATATTTCTTTTTTGTTGTACTGTGTGGTTAGAGTTATAATTTAATAATCTTTCGAATGCCATTGGTTTTTGGTACCAATTTGTAATTAGTTTGTTGTTTGGTCTGATGAGGGTGATATCCAAAAAGTTTATTTGATTATTAACTTCTATTTCATGTGTAAATTTTAAGTGTTCATTATTATTATTAAAAATATTTAAAGTTAATTCCAAATAATCTTTTCTAATGCATAATAATATGTCATCAACATATCTAAAGTAGAAGAGAGGGACAATATTGTATTTTCTTTTTAGTGTGTCTAAACAGTCGTTTTCAAGATTTTCCATGACTATGTCAGCAAATAAGGGAGAGATGGGTGATCCCATAGGTGTGCCAAATATTTGTTTATATATGGTGTCATTAAAAGTGAAAAAGGTGTTATCAAATAAGAATTTAACTGCACTCCGAATTTCATCAAACGGAATTCTGCAATTATTGTGAATGTATGTAAAGCGTCTATCTAAACTTTGTAAAACCGATTCACAAGGAATGTTGGTAAACAAAGAGTTGACATCTAATGATATTAACACATACTCATCAGGAATAACAACCTCTTTTATTTTTTTTTTAATATGAAACTATTGTCGATATGTGAGTGTGGCACTGGTATGCAGGTTTTTAATTCATTGAGAATAGTTTTTGATAAAAAATGCATTGGGCTACCAATAGTTGAAATGATCGGTCTTAACGGTATATCGGTTTTATGAATTTTAGGTAAGCCATAAGCTCTAGGGAGACAAGTATCTGTCTGAGTTAGTTGATATGGGTGGTATTATTTATGTAGATATTTGTTGTTATTCCAAGAAGACAAATACTTATATACTTGCGATTGTAGTTTGATCAACGGATTTTTATTGATGATTTTATATGTATTTTTATCTTCTAGTAATTTGTACATTTTGTTATAATAATCTGTCGTGTTTATCTGATGAGTATGTGTTAATATCATTAGATGTCAACTCTTTGTTTACCAACATTCCTTGTGAATCGGTTTTACAAAGTTTAGATAGACGCTTTACATACATTCACAATAATTGCAGAATTCCGTTTGATGAAATTCGGAATGCAGTTAAATTCTTATTTGATAACACCTTTTTCACTTTTAATGACGCCATATATAAACAAATATTTGGCACACCTATGGGATCACCCATCTCTCCCTTATTTGCTGACATAGTCATGGAAAATCTTGAAAACGACTGTTTAGACACAATAAAAAGAAAATACAATATTGTCCCTCTCTTCTACTTTATATCTAATCTATATCTGTTGATGACATATTATTAGGCATTAGAAAAGATTATTTGGAATTAACTTTAAATATTTTTAATAATTATAATGAACACTTAAAATTTACACATGAAATAGAAGTTAATAATCAAATAAACTTTTTGGATATCACCCTCATCAGATCAAACAACAAAATAATTACAAATTGGTACCAAAAACCAATGGCATCCGAAAGATTATTAAATTATAACTCTAACCACACAGTACAACAAAAAAGAAATATTAATTCTAACTTAGTGGATAGAGCGATTCTGTTATCTAATGAAGAATTCCATAATATTAACATTCGTAAAATTAGACAAATACTGTCCTTAAATGACTATCCTAAAACATTCATAGACAATTGCATTCACAACAGATTTCGCAAAATAAAATACTCCAACAAAACGACATCGTCCAACAGGGATCTCCAACCTATTGTTTCTATTTCATTCCAAGAAGAATTTTTTCATAAATGTAGTAGAATTCTTTCCAAACACAATATACGCACGGTGCCACTCATCAATAAAAAACTTAATAACGTTATTAAGCTTGGGAAGGATAAACTTGAAAAAATGAATACGTGTGGGGTTGTATATAAGATCAACTGCAAGACCTGTCCTGCTACATATGTGGGAGAAACTAAAAGAGCTTTAAATATTCGAATCAAAGAACATGAAAAAGATAAGAAAGACAAATCCATGATAGCTGTACATGCTCAAAACAATTCCCACATTATAGATTGGGAGAATACACAAATATTGGATAAAGAAGTTGATTACAAAAAACGAAAAATTTCAGAAATGATTTACATCAATAGTACAAAAAATACAGTTAACAAAACAGAGGATACACAAAATTTAAATAATGTATACAAATCGCTCTTTAACTTTCTATTATGACTTTATATATGTAAACAAACTGACTCGTATATATATATATAAGTAGAGATGTGTATGGTTTCCCACAACATTGACTTTATTCGTTCGCGTTGCTAATAAAGTCATCTTTTATTAGCATAGATTTTTTGTTGTGGTAAGCGTGGTCTAATTATTATTGTTAATTTATTATCTCTGTTTAATTGTAAAATAAATTCTAACCATTTTGTATATCTTTTTAATAAAGCCTGAAGAGGTCAGTAATCAAGCTGACGAAACGTCGCACAAGCTACAATTGTGTTTTCTTTCTACGTATTGGCCCTCACAGGATCCCATATATATTACTATTTTTCACATTAACAATGGAGGGTGCTTCTATCAACTTTAGTTTCCCTAAAAATATAGAAACGTAACAGAAACGTTTCAGAAACGTAGAAATGTCCCAAATCTGAAAAAATTTTGATAAAAATCGTAAACGTGTTTAAATGGTCTCAGAAACGTTTCTGAAACAGAACTCAAACGTTTGTACAAAGTTTTGGAAACGTCTCTGAAACGTACATAATCGATTCGACAAAAAACTTACTGGACAATTATTCACGTTCCAGATTCGTCTAAAAATGTTTCCAAAACTAATTGGAAACGTTTCAGAAAAGTTTCAAAAAAGTTCCAAAACTTTTTACAAACGTTTGAGTTCTGTTTCAGAAACGTTTCTGAGACGATTTAAACACGTTTACGATTTTTATCAAAATTTTTTCAGATTTAGGACATTTCTACGTTTCTGAAACGTTTCTGTTGCGTTTCTATATTTTTAGGGAGACATTTCTAGGTTCCTAAAGAAACATTTCAAAAACGTTTCCAAAACGTAACGTGCTATGTGGGTAGGTACAGTCTTTAGGCTGTAATTATAGGCATATCTCCTTTGTGATTCACAATTTAGTTGCTCGTTTGATAGATTTAAGACTTGGGTGGCCTTAGCATAGGAAATATATTTGGACCCAATGAACTAAATAATATTGTAGATAACTTATACGAGAGGACCAAAATCAACCTTGATTGTGTGTGAATTGTCGCTAACGATACTAACAAGGAAAGTACCCGAACTGTCAAATTAAAAAAAATTCCAAACCCATATTAAAAAGTAGACCTCCATGCGAGATTCACGAAACCATTTTTTTTATCGGCTGAGAAGCGCTTTATAAGGGTTAAAATCACCCCTAAAGTTTACCCCCAAGAAACGTTTTTTTGATATATCTCGGCTTCTACTTAACTTTTTTTAACGAAACAAAATAGAAAGAGTTTCTTATTAAAAAGCCAAGAAATCCGTGGTAGTATGAACATTAAGGGTTGCATCCCTTCTTTTTTAGAGGGTGAAATTGTGTTTTTTAAGAATAATTTTTGTTGTGAGAATTCATAAAATAATTAAAAATAGGTCAAAACATTATTTTTACCAACTACAATAAATAGCAGTTGGTGTTTTTGGGCATTCTTCGCGAAACAACCCCTTAAGAGGTGGTAAACCACCCCTAACACAAATGAATTAGGTATATTTTTTTGGCAATTATTTTTTTCCTTAAAATGGGTTCTTGAAGTCGTTAATCGGAATCCACAGTTAGATCCACAATAAAAATTTGAAAATAGTGAATTCAATATGGCGAAAAATTTTTTAGAAATATTTTAAATTCCACGAAAAATAGTATGTAGACCCCCTAGCGGAAATTATATTATGTAAATAAGTGTATAATAATGTAACAATGTTTTGTTATGTTATTCTATTATTTATTATTTTTTATCATACACTTGTTTATCGTACGATAAACAAGTGTATGATAATGTAGTTGTTTGTAAGAAAGTGTAAGAAAACGTAACAAATTGTACTTTTCTACTGGATTTCGGACGCATTTACATTTTACCACAGTTTATACCATTTTTTAATAATTTCTTACTTTTCCTTATATTTGTCTACGTTTTATTACTTTTTAATTTGTACTCTCAATTCAAATTTTATAGGCATTCTTACACTTTCGTACATCTTTTTACATTTTATTATATATTTGTACTTTTAATTACATCTTTTTACGTTTATATACAAATTTTGATACACATTTTACATCGTATCACATATTTGTACACTTTTTTCAAATAGTTCATAATTATACTTTTATAATAATTTATAATTGTACTTTTATTTAAATAAAGCCATAAATAAAATATTTTCAAAGATGTAAAGAAAAAATACTAAAACGTAATAAAATGTAAATTATTATGTATTAGAAATACAATTAATATATATTACAAAATGTAAGTTACTGTATAAAAGTTTAAATTTTTACAAATTCTTACAGATTTTTACAATTTATTATCTTTTAATACAAATTCTTATACAATTCTACCAATTTCTAAGCAGCACAACGACCAATTTTAAATCCTACGGGTCAGCCAACAGCAGACGGCAAGCTAGCTAATTATTCTGACGATCATGGATAATATGTTTTACAATAATGATATTCATGAAAAAAATATTATAAACATAGCGATTTTTTGCACCATGAACATGTTATAATCGCTCGTTTACCACAAATATTGCATGTAATAAAATTAGAATTGAAGCAAAATTTTTTGGGTTTTCAATTTTTTCTGGCCTTTCATCAATGTAACCGGCGGCGTACCAAGCATATTTAAATAAATTTTGAAACCTGGGACTTGATAATTGATTATGTACTAATGAATACATTTTGATTATATTATTTCTATCGTGTAAGTTGAGATCCTCATTTGTTAGAAATATCATATCCGAAAACGTTCGAACGAAGTTCTTCCACATTCGAAAACCGTAAATATCAAGCGGTTGAAGTTCACTTGTTGTTCTTTGTGGAATTTGTAGAATCGTTAAGGTTTTATGTTCCGGTTTTACTTTATAAATTATATCTAGGCAGTGACCTCTCCATGAATCAAGCAATAGGGTACTTGTTATGGTAGTTGATGGAAAATATACATCTTGCGCCCAAGTTTCAACATGTTCTTTAGTTAATTTACCTGATTTCGATGCCATTACATAAACATTTTCTGCTGCAAATAAATTTTTTCTGACTACAGTTCCAAACTCTCCCTTTGGTTATTGCATGACTAAAAAGAAGGGTGATAGAAGTTTTCCTTCAGCAGATACAGTAGGTTGGATAGTATAAGAATGAGTTGTCGAATGCACTGATTGCACTATACTCTACACTTTTATCTCCTCTAAGATTGAGGGTTCGACCACTGTGTATTTCGTAATTAAAACCACTTTGGTCGGAGTTATAAACACGTTTTGCATCATATTTTATGATGGCATTTTTTACTCTATTGCGAAATTCCTGTTTTTGTGCTGACCATTCTTCTGAATCATCTATAGATTTTTTAGTAATAATTTTTGTTATTTTTCGAGAAACGATATTAAATCGCCGTTTAAATTCATTTAACCAGTGTCTAGAAGCTTTAAATTCATTGAAGTTTAGCTCTAATGCTTTTTCTTTTGCCATACGTCTTACATCAATGTCATGAATGGGTATTCTATTCGATCTGGCTACGTTAAATTTTTGTAAACAATATTCCTCAATTTTTTTCAATTTATCGATCCTACTTCCTCCTATTGCCACTTGATCTCTCCATCTATACAGCTGACGTGCTGTTTTTAATTTTTTGAATCGATTTTGGGCTGTTTCAAATTTTAACTTGTTTTTACTACTTAACCAATACTCCACAGCTTGCTTTTTGTAGTCAAAATTAATACTCTCTGATTCGGTCCTACATTGATTTTCAGTTTCGGGTGTTATCATATCTTCTGCATCGATATCTTCATGTAAATCATCTGCAGGTATGTCATCGTAAGGTTCGTAGGTATCATCATAGTATAGAAATTCTTCCGTTTCTTCGTAAATACTACGATCATTTATACTTGATATTATAATATTATACACTATATTAGCAACATTTCTTTCAGCGTCATTAACAGGTAATTTCTTTTCTTGATCTTGAAACATACTGTTTAAGATAAATAAAACATTCATCGCATTTACCAAATTCATATTTATGGAAAATATTTTCTTTCTTCTTTTAGATGCGTTGAGTCGCAGTGGAAACCTGTAAAAGTTTTAGTTATTATAGCCTTTTTATAGCCATAACAGTATAGGAATGTACAATAGTATGAATGTACAGTAAGTGTAAAAAGTATTCAGACATCCAAAACTGTTGAGGAAAACATTTTACTAAATTCCTTTGTAAGTGCATGGGAATTCGTTATTGTTTGTCAATGTTTTGTCTACAAGATACACTATTTTATTAGCATTAAATAGTTGGTAAACGTTATTATTATAAATAAAGTACTACTTCTATTCACTCGTATGAATATTTTTTTCCACTTAACTTAACTGATTAAATCGTCAGTATGTCATATTTTATATATTAGAGTAACAGTAATTCTAAAAATTAAAATCAAAACATAATTTTTACTACCATAAAATAATTCAATGCATGTATTAAGAGTAAAGTTTCACTATCAAAATATTTACAATTGGTACAATAAAGCTTCTATAATAGATTTTTACTGAATTTGACTTTCTTAACTTCGACCACTTGTTCAAAATTTATTGTATATTTTGACGAGTTTTATATTTAAAAATGCTGCATTTTATTTAACTTTTCAATATTATATCTATTATATCCTTCTATTAGAAATATTTTGAATAATTATGTAGAAGAAAGAAATTTCAATTATATGGTTACTTACGACTATTATTATTGTTGTTATCATTCAATTCAAATAGGATTTCGTACTCGTAAAATGTTTACTTGCCATTAAAAAATATGATGCAAGTACCTCCAGACACTTATATTTTCAATTAATACCCATAAAATAATGTTGACATTGAATATTAATTTAACACGAGCATAGAAAATCGTTCAGTAACGTATATTTGTTTTCGACTGACCGATGTTTCACTTATTTATGAATAAAAGAGGACGAATCGGGAGATAAGCCAGTATATAAGCTAGGCCGGTTCCCGACCACTTCAGGTCTAGACCTGCTGGTCCAGAACTGGCCTAGGATTTTTGGGTCCCCCTCTCCCCCCCCTCCCCCCCCGCTATTGCACGAGGTGGCATTAACTCAAAACAAGTCTAGACCTGCTGGTCCAGAACCGGCCTAGGGTTTTTGGGTCACCCGCACGGATGCCAATAACCCAAACAAGACCTATTGGTCCAGAATCGGTAGGCCAGTTCTGGCTCACCCGCACGCCAAGGAGTTGAGCCAGAATCGGTCTACCGATTCTCGATCAGGTCTTGCCCCGTTCTAGGCCAGCCGCAATGAGGGTCCTGAGGGGGCGGGGAGCGGCCGCCGGCAACCAACGGCCAGCGGGCAGCGGCAGCAGCCGACGACGGGCGGTAAGCAGGCGGGCGGCCAGCGGTCGGCGGCGGGCGGTCTGCTGCTTGTCAGCTTGCAGCTCTCAGCCAGCGGTTCTTATCTACTAGTAATCATTTAAATCTTTTTATAACCCTTTTGCTCGGGCAAAGAATATGTGTTTGTGGAAACTTTTTCCGAATATTTTTTCCATTGCGACTTTTTTGGATCGTTTTCTATGAGTCGTTGTTGCTCAGGAGCAACGGTCGAGCTGCTTTGACCCATTGTTAGGGAATGAAAGGCTCTAACGACTGCAACGCGCTTATATATACGACAGACTGCACCGTAGCGCCACCTAGTGGTCATGTATTAATTAAAAATTTTTAAGGGGGATAGGAGCCCCACCTCGCTCCTATCCTGTGAGGTTCTACCTGTTTGTCAACCCCTCCATTGCCCTTAAAAATTTATTGATCAATATCTTCCCATTCCATGATGTCTTCCCACTCCATGTTGGAATCGTTGAGGTAAAACTGTTTCCTACGCTTTACGTTATATCGGCACAAGTAGTTTTATATGCTCCATTATGGTTAGAACATATAATCACTGAAGATAGATAATCGAACGCCGGATAGCCCATTTCCGTGATATCTGTAACTTTGAAGTTGAAACGCTCTAACCACAACTTTTTTATCTCACCAATGACAAAAATTCTGTTAGCATCTTTCAATGCATCTTGAATAATTTTTCCGATTTCAGTATAATCGTAATCACCACCATCCCATGACAGTCCATGGTAGCAAAGTTCTAACCACAAATTTTCACTTTTATACTTTTCTGTTAGTCTGCGCCAAGGAAGTGGTGGTTTGAAGAGGTGTACTACTGGCTCATCGCCGTCGTTGAGAGACACGAAAGCCAACTCTTTTAAGACAAAATCATTTCCAGGCCTTTTAAAGCCCTGCATATCCACTGCGTAGTCCATGGCAAAATTTCACTTTGATTTCCAAATGAAGAATGACAAGGAGTCGAAGGCTCGCTCGCCTTATATACTCCTTAAAGTTTTTGCACGTCGCCACTCACGGGGCTGTATTGAACTATGCGATCATGCAAGATCAAGCAGTAGGCTGAAGTTCCAGCAGGAAAATTTTCCTTTGCTTCAAATTCCAGACGGATGTCTACAGGGGCGCTTTTTAAGGGCTCGATTTGTTTTGAGCAGTCTATTACTATCAGCGGTATGTATGTGAGATATTGCGACTTTCTCAACATAGGTTCTGGATCTTTGCCGTAGTAAGAATTTTGAAAATTAGCGTACATATCGTAGAGCATGGCAAATTGATTACGATTCACATCGAGGTTAAGATTACCATACGGATATGACTGAGAATTGAGAAAGAGTTTTACATTTGTAAGATTGCAGTGATCAAAGCGGCTAGCGTTTACTGCCTTCTGATCTTTTCGACTAGTTTGAAAACCTAAGATGACGAAGCGTGATTTTTCAAGTTGATTTGATGTTTTTACAGTCCACACCTGTCTCGACGTAATCAGAAGTAATGGGTATTCATACAATTCCCACGTGCAAAAACTCATGGCAATAGGACGGTCTTTTCCTACAAAATCTAGTAGGCGAATTTTGTTAGAGTTAGATGCAAGTACGTATGGCATAAGCCATTCGATTCTAGTTAATTCAATTTTAAAGTTCTCATAAACGTCTTGTTCGGCTGCTCGTGTAGCTGTTTGTACAACAGCGTTCAAGTCGTTTCTTGATCTCATGAGAATTAGTTCATGCTTTGCGTTTACTACTATTTTACGATAGTCCTCTGCGAAGCCAAAAATTAGGCTCAATGGAATCGATACATTAAAGTAACCAGCATTATCAACAATATTCTGTGTTTCTTCTACATCGATCCAGCCAGCATTTTCAATGATAAAACTCTGAGTCAGATTGAGTGACACCCAACCTTTCATGAGAGTAGTTAAACCAACATTTTTACATTTGTCTATCTCAATGGCGTTCAACTCATATCTGATTTCTTAAAACAAATGACAAATGGGATTATTCACAAGTTTTGTATTTTCAACGGGAGTATTATTAGTTTTAACCAATCTCCCGCAGATATGTAGCGCACTGCGTGAAGGTAAGAGACATAAATCTTGATGTTGAATAGATATGCGTATTTCATCGCTGTTATTAAATGATGCTGTATACGGTTGGTGAGCATGAACCTCGTAGTGCGCTACGGATTCATCAAAAGTTACAGGTGTTTGTATGCTTAGAATTTCTTCCATTTCGTTGAAAGCAGCAAAAGATGATGCAAGTTATTTTCCACCAAGTACTACTTTTAAGCCTAGACTTTTTAGTTTTTTTATGCCCTGACGTGTTAGCGTCTTCACAGTTCGTCGATGACTGATGCGTGGTGGGCATATTTCTCTGCTTATATAGTTTTTGCTGTAAACGATTCCCATTATGATTGTCGAATATGCAACCTTATAGTTATAACTTCTCCGCGGAAATTTACTAAATCTCCGTCTTGATCGATGATGCGTACTTGTAAATGATCTATACGCTTTACGGCAATCGGAAGGTAAATGACGTGTGAGGGAACTTCGATGATTTTATACCCCGGAGGTACTGCAGGAAAAAACTCGTGTATCGTGTGTACTTTTTTGTAGTTTATATATGCTCCCGAAGTGATATTACACTCGACTCTCAAAGCGCTGATTTTGAGAATTGTAACAGGTAAGTCAGAATTATGAGCAACATTCGGTTCGAGAATACGTCTGGTGAAGCCCAGTAGATGACCGAGTGAATTTTCAGGTCGAAAATCTATAGGCTGACTGCACTTGATTGTACAGCGAAGAGTATTATTGTTTGGCTTTAAATTGAAAGTAATGTCGTTGTGCGCTAATTTTTTACGAAGGAATTTGTCAATATCCTCAATTTCGTAACTTCCCACCGGAAGAAGGACAACGTTTCCACCTACGTAAAACTTATTATTGTTACTATCTATATTGGGGATTGAATTCAATGTTAAAAGTTCAACAAGGCCTAAAACGTAATTTTTATTTGGCGATAACTCGATTGGTGGAAAATACTGTGCTTCTAGTGTAGAAGATGTACCTGAAAGTGTCAGAGTTAATGAACCTTCCATGACAGCTTAAATCAGAATGATGCAATGTTTCTCCCGCCTCTCCTTATATAGCCCCGCACAAGAATTTTAGACATAGATGTCCGCAATTGTATGTGTCAAAATCTTGATATCTTTCATGATTATATTTAACTTCGTCTACTCCAAGGTATAATATTAAATCTAAAGGCGGTCGAAGATCGCCAAAACTATCGAAATATATAACATTTTTGCCTCTTTTTCTATATGCAACCCAGTGTGTCCCAGGGCCGCTAGCATCATCTAGATTAACTATAGCCGATTCGTAATAGTGTGGGCCAGAAGCCGGCAATGCATTTCTCATAAATACTCCTCGAAAATTAGCTATTTTTAAAAGTCTTGCATATTTTAATATGTCGGCGTCAGTAAGTGCTCGCTGAGGTAATTTCATGAACTTTTTTTTTTTTTTAATGGAGACCTAACCCTACTTTGTGTGGTTTAAGATATAAGCCATTGCCCACCGCTACACTTTCCATAGTTTTATTATGCCTTTTATTTTCTTCCAACTGCTCCTTAGCGGCTTTTGCGTCGTTTACGGCTTTTACTATTCCAGCAGCACCACCAGCTAGAGCGCCAGTTGCACTCAAACCTGCAAATAGAGGTATGAGAAATGGTAACATACCACCTGTTTTCGCAGGGACTGGTAAAATACGTGGAATTTTAATATTCTTTTTACCTCCAGCTTCTTTAACAGCGCTCCGAGCTTTTTTCAAAGCTGATTGTATGACTGTTAGAGCGCAGTTACTTCGCGGTGATTTAAAGGCACCAGCTTTGATAATTTTTTTCAAGGAAACTTGCTTTCTCTTCTTTAAACCCATTCCCAATTTTTTAGCGTTCTTTCGCTTTTTATTTTTCTTCTTCAACCCCATACCGAGTCTAGATTTTAATTTCATAGTATTAGTTATAGCGTATGCAGCCGCTTTTTCACCAAAATTAGCGTCTTTTGATTTAACGCGTTTCCAAGCTTTCTCAGCTAAAATTTTATCTGCGTCGTTTCTCGCTTGAACGTTTTCACGATTTTTAGAATAAGCTATATCGTGCTCCTTGCAAGCAGTGTCTAGGAGATTAATTCCAAGATCTCCTTGAGCTAAACGTTTTGCCAACTTTGTGCCTGGACCACAGTACTGATAACCGGGTATGTGGAGCTCAAATGGAAGTTTATTGATAATTTTATTAACTAAACCGCGTCCGCGTTTGTGAATGATCATCACTCTTCGAAAGTCAACGAGCAACTGATGGTGAAAGCTATATAAGACCGCTATTTATACTCGCAGCAATCAGTCGTGATTTGGTTTTCATAGAGTAAAGATCATGAACTTCAAATAGCAGTCGGTAAAGCTATCAATAGAAAATTTTGATGCACTTGTAGAGCATGATAAAAGAGAAAAGCGACACGGCGATCTACTTCCTGATAGTATACGAGCCGTCTTCTGTGGTCCGTCAAACTGTGGAAAAACAAATAGTTTACTTGCTCTCATAACGCATCCTAATGGTGTTAGATTTGAAAACGTATACGTTTACTCAAAGTCTCTCAATCAGCCAAAATATAAATTTTTAAATGAAATCTTAGAACCTATAGAAGGTGTACAATATTTTTCATTCAGCGAGCACGATGCAGTTGTCGATCCTGACCACGCGCTTCCGAACTCTATCATGATATTCGACGATATTGCTTGCGAAAAACAAGATAATGTTAGAGCCTTTTTCTGCATGGGCAGACATAAAAAGGTTGATTGTTTTTATCTATGCCAAACTTATGCTCACGTTCCAAAACATCTTGTCAGAGATAATGTAAACTTACTTGCCATTTTTAGACAAGATGAAGTAAATCTAAAGCATATACGAGTATATGACGATCACGTAAATACCGATATGACTTATATACATTTTAAAGAATTGTGCTCTAAGTGTTGGAGAGATGATAAGCACGGTTTTCTAGTCATCGATAAAGATCGAGGAATAAATGATGGCAGATTTCGCAAGGGCTTTGACAATTTTGCTATAAATATAGCATACACATAGGTAACAATGAGCAGTTTCAGACTGAACGTTGAAACGACAACATGGCTGACTTTCAACGAGAAAAAAACGTGCTTCGTCAACTCGTTAAGGCACGAGATGCGATTAAACGCAAATATAGAATATTAAAATTTGGGAAAAACAAGACAGAAAAGATTTTAAGTGAAACTTTTAAACCAATAGTCGATCCGCTTCAAAAACTTGTAGCTCAGAAAAATATTGAACAAGATAGTGTCGAAGATAACACAGTCGAACAAAGTAGCGTCAAACAGAATGAAAGTTCCGACAGTGAGTTCAATGATACGATACAGAATGCTCACGAGACATCTTTCGAAACCGCAGATAGTGATATCGAAGATGACTCTGATTTATACGTCAAGGCCCTGAAGCTCAATCAACCCCAGTATCTTGACAAAATTTATGGAGTACGAAATGAAAACGGTAAATTTTTTATTGGTAATTTACCGATTAGTTTTCATAATCATAAAATTAAAATTAACAGAGTAGCATTCCCGAGAACTGCAGGATTACTCGAGTTACTCATAGCGAAACAACCAAGTAAAAATAATATAAGTTCAGATGATTTAAAAAATTATCGCAAAATTTTAAAACTATCGTCTGCTCATAAAACGCGATATGACAAGAACGAAAAGATTCATTTTCATAATAGTAATAAATGTAATAATATTATTGTTCCAATGTTCAATATTACCTCGAAAACAAATAAATCGATTAAAGGTGGCTCATTACCTCGTTATAAAATTGCGAAAAAACACACTGCTTTAGACTATGTGTACTGGGACGATCCAAACGAGCTCGTTGACCGGCTTCACTTACTAGTAGCTGAAAGATGTGCCGGAAATCCAAGTCACGTAAACGAGATACACTCTATAATCGAAGAATTGCGAGAAGCGGGCTATATATATTGAGCGCACACGAACATATGAATCATTATTAAAATGAGCGTTGACGTGTTTGGACGTAATCTTGGAAAAACCGATGGCAGTCGAGGGCCACCTGGCGTTGGCTTTAAAGTCACGTCTGACGGTTACTGCGACATGGAAAATAAAAAATTATGCAATATTGCCGAACCTCAACAGCCGAGCGATGCTGTAAACTTAGAGTCTCTACGAAATATTATTCAAATAGAAATTCGAGGAATTATTGATATAACTACAAGACTTAGAACTAGGATAGATGATTTGAATATAATAGTTGATAATCATAGAAATGAACTTGATGCCCAGAAATCTCAAATAAAAGCTGACGTTTTAACTATAAAAGAGAGTTTGGCACAGGTATTCAATCAGTAATTCCAAAAACATGGAACACGAAAGACTAGTTGAAGAACTACATAAACCTGCAAGGCGTAACTATACACGTCGACACTTTGACGTACGTGGTTTGGATGAAACTTGGCAAGCAGATCTCGTCGAAATGATTCCATATTCGCGTGATAATAAGGACTATAGGTACTTGCTCACTATAATCGACATTTTCTCCAAATATGCATGGGCTATTCCTGTAAAGAGAAAAACAGGCAAAGATGTCTCAAAAGCTATGAAATCTGTGCTGGCTAAAGGCAGAGTACCGAAAAATCTCCATACTGATCGAGGCAAAGAATTTTATAACACAGATTTTCAAAAACTTATGAACACATACGAAATTAAATTGTACTCAACCTATAGCAATCTAAAAGTATCCATATGTGAACGCTTTAATCGTATGCTAAAAAGTGTAATGTGGAAAAAATTCAGTTTGCGCGGCAGCTACAAGTGGCTAGATATTTTACCCGATTTACTTACTGCATACAATAATCGTAAACATCGTACTATTGGCGTGAAACCTAAAGATGTAACAGCCAATAATGAAGCAGATATACTGAGGAAATTTGCCCCTAAAATAACTAAGAAAATTAAACCAAAATTTAAAATTGGTGACAAAGTTCGCGTGAGCAAGGCTAAAGCAGTATTTGACAAAGGATATACGCCCAATTGGTCTACAGAGATATTTACAATTGTACGTGTAGCAGCTACAAATCCTCCAACTTACCATCTAAAGGACTATCAAGATCAGCCTGTTTCAGGCGGTTTCTACGAGCAAGAACTACTCAAGGCCAAGTATCCAGATATTTATCTTGTAGAAAAAGTAATAAAGAAAAAAGGAAGTAAAATTTTTGTAAAATGGCTTGGCTTTGATAATTCACATAATAGTTGGATTGAGAAAAAAGATATGTAAGAATATGGAATTTTTTAATAAAAACAATTTTTAAAGTTAAACAAAGAGTTTGTTTATTAATAAATTTAAAAAAAATATATACATTTGTGCTCAACTATATTTCGTAATACTTATATATATTTTTCGTAATAAACATTTTATTTTCGCAATACTTAACTTATATTTTTCGCAATATTTAAACAATATTTTTTCGCCATACTTAAGAATTATATTTTTTTCACAATACTTGACTTATATATATTTTCGCAAATACTTAACTATTTTAAATATATATTTTTTCATAAATACTTAAACATTTCGCAATACTTAAAGGTTAACTATATATGTTCACATTACTTAAAAATTATTTGCCGCTAAATTCTACACTCGAACCACCGTGATATTTTATAAATAGTTCGCACTTATTCGCTGCGTCCTGGAGTTTCAAGTAGAACTCTTCATCTTGTTGAAGAGCCTCCGATACTCTCTTTGGCATAAACACGTCGAACTCGCTCTCCAGCTCAGCCACAACTTTTTTTCCATACTTGGTAGTCACATCCTTCAGACTTGTCACCATGTACAGCTGGCCCTTGGTCAGATCGACCAGCCTTTTTGTGGGAAGGAATCCTCCACGCACAATAGCGTTTAATTTTGAGAAATCCATCTGTAACAGAAAGTTTTGTAAATGATTAGTTTTTTGAATAGAAGAAAAAAAGAAAATTACTTTAAGAAAAATACAAACCTTAGATTTCTCTCCGTTTCTTATTACTTCCAGTAGGTGACTCACAAGGTCTTTTTAAACCGAGGAGTGATGCTGCAGGAAGCGGCTGTGAGACAGCGAGAGGCGGCTGTGAGACAGCAGGAAGTGGCGGCGGGTCTGTAGATATCTGCTGCCAGACTGCAGGAGGCGAGGCTGAGATCTGCTGGTACTGCTGCTGTTGAAGAGAGTGACTTAAAGAGTCGACTGTTCGAATGTGCTCCTGCTCCAGCATCGCCTCATTATGTAGGAGCTCTTCTGCGGCGTTCGGCGGCTCACGTTCCCCCTCTCCGGCAGCTTCGTTCTCATTGGCCCGCTTTTCCCCCACCACTCCTGCTTTGTAGTGGCCCCAGGGCAGTGTATCAGTGGTTCCGGGCTGTAGGCAGCGTTTGTCATCGTGCGCACAGAGAGCAATTTTTCTCTCTTTCTCAGTGTGGATGTTGTGATGTCGAGACCTGATGTTTCGCTGCTCACGAGTAATGATGACATGTTCTCGAAGGCACTTGATGTAATCATCAAAGCAGATGGTGGCTTTGACTACAGAACTCTTTACTCCTTTGGCCTTCTTTATGGATTTTTGGTTCTGTACTTTCACGCTGTACATCTTACTCCGCAGCCCGACAAATTCCACCATGATTTCACCATTACACTCGTCCTTCATTAAACCAACGATCTTCTTGTTAGCTTGTGGCATGTTGAATGGATTGGTCTGCGGATAGTCTGATGTGTCAAACTCATGGATGTCTTGCCGCATCACGTTATACATGTTGACACCCGTAACCTCGTAGATCAGACTATCCGTGTCGGTGTACAACAATTTGCCGCTGTCTCCTACACGATCTCGCATATAGTCGTAATGAAATCTATACACGAGTGTTTTCGACAAATCGAATACGCTCAAGCCGATGTAAATTGGCTTTCTTATGCAAATCTCCGTTCGCAGCAGTTGTACAGCAACGAGCTCCTCATCAAAGATATCACTGCTGTGAAAATTCGGTTTGGCGATGAGGGCTTCGGCTCCATAGCGTCCTTTCCATTTGCTAACTAGCTTCACGTCAACACGTTTTCTCTCGTTCTCCATTGTTTTCAGCATTGTTGAAAAGTTTAAAAAGCATTTTCTCAAACTCATTCTTGGCTTCCTTCCGTTTTGCACTGTTTAAGTCGATGTACTTTTTGAGCCAAGGACTCTGGTTGAATCGAATGGCTCGATGTACTTTGACTAAACCTAAGCCATGTTTCAACTCTTGTTTCAGTGCTCGATAGTGTAGCACGTAACGATGTTTGTCGTAAAGCGTAGTCATCAATTTCTTTTGCTTGGAACCTAGTGGTGCCATGTGCTCAGAACAGAATGGTAGATCCTTGTGAACATCATGTAGTGACTCGGGATACTTCAAGTCCACTTCCAGAAAGTATCCAAAATCGCAATCGTCGGGGACGTCCATGAAGTTAAGATTTTCTACGTTGTCCACCCACTTGAAGCCGCTGTAGGGTAAGGGTTCAGTCATTGCCCATCCATACAAGTTGTTAACGTCGAAGTACATCAAATATTTTTCGTCTTCGTTAGTGTTGTAACCATCCTTCATGTATGGGTTGTTCGCTTTTGCATAGCGATTGCAACATTGACTAATCCCTCCCCGTATGTCTCAAGCTTAAGTATTTATCTAACAGAAAATGCAAAAAAAAAAAATAATGAAGGAATATGCATTAAATACAAAAAATGACGAGAAATATAAAAAAATTTTGGGTGTCTATATATAGGCTTCTGTGACTGAAAGGGTTAAAGAAAAAAAATATTTAGAAATTATTAAAAATAATGATAGAATCATTTAAAAAATTTTCTATGTTTACAATTTCTACATATATAGAGAGAGAGAGTTTCAAAATTGTTTTTTTAATAAATTGTTTGTTGCTATATTTTATAAATTTTTAGCTCTGAAAAGAGCTGATTGTATCACATAGAAATAAATATATTTTTAGCTCTGAAAAGAGCTGATTATATCACATAGAAAAAAATATATTTTTAGCTCTGAAAAGAGCTGATTATATATCACATAGAAATAATAAATATATATGGTTACGTAAAAAATATATAGGGCCCTGTAAAGGGCCGATTGTATGTGTATGCATGTGTACATACGTGCGTGCGTGCATACGTGCGTGCGTGCGTGTATGTGTGTGTGTGTGTGTGTGTGTGTGTGTGTGTATGTGTGTGCTTGGCCCTGAAAAGGACCGATTGCATTGAGTCCTGAAAAGGACCGATTAAATTGAGGTACGGCGTCGTTTGCTTGATGGTGGCGACGATGGTGACGGCGATCTATCTCGCTTTCGCGGTCGGATATCGCTCTCATCATCAGCAATAATGATGAGTTCGGGAGTCGAGTCAGTCGTCCGCTCCACCATCATTATCGATGAATCCTGATTCATCGCTACCTCCATCGCAGATGGCAGCCCTTCTACTGTATGTGGTCGACGGGTACTGCATGATACCCCCCCCCCCCCATGTCCGTCATAGAACATGAGAGGCGATGATGGTCCTGCAGATGTTGGTGGCGAGAGAGGAGGCGGTGGCGTGCCTTCCGGCGTCATCGGCAACTGATGAGGACGGCGAAGAGGGATGGGCGACGATGATCGGGATTCATCCAATCCCATCAACCACGCGTCGAAGTTCTCGAGGTCCAACTCTGGCAGCTCCACATCAAAGGCTTCACAGCCATCCAAGGCTACTAAGCCATCCAAAATTTCTTGATGAAATGACCCAGCCATTTCGTCAAGGATGAAATCGGATGCTGCTGCAGCTTCACTCGAGTCCATTGCACGAACTGAGTTGACTTCTTGATAAGAGTCCATTGCTCGAACTGATGCTGGACGGAGAGAAACGCGCTACTTATATCCCCTTCCGCGGATCTGCTCCGCGCCAATGAGCATCCGCGAGCGCTTCTAGTCGCCCGCGAAGGAGAGCGCTCCCGCAATCCGCGGCTTAACAGCAGTATACGCGAAAAAGTCGTCTAATGCCCTGCACTAGTATCAGCAACCGCTCTCGAGTGCCGCCTGGAGGGGGGAGCGCGCGCGAAGGCGAAAAAGTCATTTCGCGCTCGGCCGCCGCGCAAGCAGGAGCTCCCGCGTGTGCGCACGAAGGTGCCGCGGGGAGGGGGGCGCGAGCGAAAGAGCGAAAAAGCCACTTCGCGCCTGGTCGCGGTGCGAGCAGGAGCTCCCGCGCGCGAAAGAAGTATGGCCGCAATGTGACCATCGTGGCGCTGCCACCGCGCGCTATAGTTACGCAAACCGCATTCGACGCAGCATCGTCGTGCGGGCAAGAGCTCTCTTTCATGGACCACAACGAAGGACGACGAAGACGGCAGCAGCAGCAGTAGCAACAGCAGTAGCAGTAGCAGCAGTAGCAGCAGTAGCAGCAACAGGATCACTGGGAAGCCAGCGGTATGTGTGTGCGTCTCTCTCTCTCTCTCTCTCTCTCTCTCTCTCTCTCTCTCTCTCTCATTTCACTGCAATCTGTCCTTTTAAGGGCAAAACGTAGGAACACTGCAGTGTCCTTTCTCTTTTTTCTCTCTCACACATACACACGCACACACATAGACTCGATAGCGAGGACGGCAGCGAGCACAACAACGAGAGGCAGGCAGTGAGAGCGGACACAGCGAAAACAATCGGCATCAGGAAGCAGTGAAAGTAGGTTTTTCATTTCTCTTCTTTTTCGTGTTCCGCGAGTGTATACTTTCTCTCTCTGTCACGCGCTTTCTCGACGACGAGCATCGGATTCCCGCGTGCGATTATTTAGCTCGCCGCCGGTGACACGTGCGAGGTTAGTTTTCTTCCCGCGGACGACACTGGGTCTCGCGCATGCTTCCTCGATATGTCGCTCGCCGCCGGTGACGCGCGCGAGGTTCGTTTTGTTCTCGCGGACGACACTGGGTCTCGCGCATCTTTTTCTCTCTCACTCGCCGACGGTGACGTGTACGAGGATATGTTTTATTCTCGCGGACGTCGCGGGATCGCGCGCGAGCATATTTTTTTCTCTCTCGCTCGAGAAGTTAGTTTTTCTTGCTTGTCAATGGCGACGAGCACAGGGTTAGGTTGTTGTTCGTCCTTCGACGACGTAGTTTTCTTGCGAGGGTGTATAATCTGTCTTACTCGCTCGCGCGCGGTACGTCATCGCCGAAGGTAATTTAGGTTAGAGTTCTATGTCGCATGCATAGTGTCAATCTCGCTCGCCGACGAGCTCGGGGTTAGGTTGCGTCTCGCGGACAACGCCGATGATGTTTTACATGTGAATATAACAGCTGTTTCTCGTGTGCGAGTCTGCTTCCTCGACAATGATAATTTTATGTTTCTCTTTCTCTCTCAGTTCTCTATATTAGTTATGTATTTGTTTCAGATACCATTAGTCTACAGAGACCCCGAAAAAGCGGCTAAAGCGCACGATCTGGGTGACGATGGAGTCCTTCCTTGCTGTGACAGGCAAAATTCACGTGGGACCAAACAAATGTGTATTTTTTGCAACGTGGACAAACTTGAAATCTGCTCTTTTCAGGGCAATTTCATCATTCATATATTTTGTATTTTCTTTCAGGTCATTTATAACGTAAAACAAATTTATTCATATATTCGAATGTAGGAATTATATTTTTGTTTTTAAATCTGCTCTTATCAGGGCAATTTCGATATATTGTTAATAGTAGGTAATAAAATGTTTATTGATGGACATCACCATTAGACAACTTCGAAAGGTAAGAAATTTTTTCGCGCATTATTATCGCATGGTTTTGCATATATGTATATTTATAATAATAATAAATTTTCTTTTTTAGTTTCAGTGGAACAGTTTTTCACAACGTAGAAGCCCTCGCCGTTGGACAACTGCGCTAGATGCTGAACGCTGAGGACTACAACAAAAGATAAGTAAACTCTCGCGCGTTTCTCTTTCTCTCTCTCTCTCTCTCTCTCTCTCTATCATCGCGGGATGGGATAGGGGTTTTACGTGCGCGCATGGTTGTCCCAGGCGCATACGTATATTATAATAATACATTTTAATTTTTTTGTAACGTTACAGAGTTGTCAACGTGGAAGCTCTCGCCGCTGGACAACTTCCAGGACAACAACCGCACGCTGCACCGTGAAAGCATCAGGCCGCCAACCGCTAACAGCCCGCTGCAGTAGGTAAATATTTTTTTACAATTCAATACCCGCTCGCTGCACCGGGTAAGCAGCATGAACAGCAGCAGGCCGCCCGCCGCCGACCGCTGGCCGCCCGCCTGCTTACCGCCCGTCGCCGGCTGCTACCACTGCCCGCTGGCCGTTGGCTGCCGGCGGCCCGCTCCTCGCCCCCTCAGGACCCTCATTGCGGCTGGCCTAGAACGGGGCAAGACCTGATCGAGAATCGGTAGACCGGTTCTGGCTCAACTCCTTGGCGTGCGGGTGAGCTAGAACTGGCCTACCGATTCTGGGCCAATAGGTCTTGTGTGGGTTATTGGCATCCGTGCGGGTGACCCAAAAACCCTAGGCCGGTTCTGGACCAGCAGGTCTAGACCTGTTTTGGGTTAATGCCACCTCGTGCAATAGCGGGGGGAGGGGGAGGGGGAGGGGGTGGGGAGGGGGACCCAAAAATCCTAGGCCGGTTCTGGACCAGCAGGTCTAGACCTGAAGTGGTCGGGAACCGGCCTAGCTTATCTACTTAAACCATATCAATGCAAGTGTACATAATCTTGTATATTGCGCAATAACCATGAATTGCTATAATTATCATTATATTAAAAATTTTGTTCATATTAATTTATATTAATAAATCATAAATAAACTTTTCTTATTAAAACCTATCATAATTTCAACAAGCATGAAAATCTCTCCTAGCTGAAATTATAAAATATGAAAAAAAATAAGAAAATACTTATAAAATGGAATAAATTGTCGAAAAATGTAAGAAATCATACGATACTGGATTTCGGGCATATTTAACAAGTTGTTAAAGTTTCTTACATTTTCTTTCAATTCCTTACGTTTTCTAAATATTTCCTTGTGTAGCTTATTTTTATGAAATTATAAGAAAGTATTTGTTAGAAAAATCTGTAAGAATTAATTTGTTAGAAAAATCTGTAAGAATTAATTTGTTAGAAAAATCTGTAAGAATTTGTAAAAATTTAAACTTTTATACAGTAACTTACATTTTGTAACATATATTAATTATATTTCTAATACATAATAATTTACATTTTATTACGTTTTAGTATTTTTTCTTTACATCTTTGAAAATATTTTATTTATAGCTTTATTTAAATAAAAGTACAATTATAAATTATTATAAAAGTATAATTATGAACTATTTGAAAAAAGTGTACAAATATGTGATACGATGTAAAATGTGTATCAAAATTTGTATATAAACGTAAAAAGATGTAATTAAAAGTACAAATATATAATAAAATGTAAAAAGATGTACGAAAGTGTAAGAATGCCTATAAAATTTGAATTAAGAGTACAAATTAAAACGTAATAAAACGTAGACAAATGTAAGGAAAAGTAAGAAATTATTAAAAAATGGTATAAACTGTGGTAAAATGTAAAAGCGTCCGAAATCCAGTAGAAAAGTACAATTTGTTACGTTTTCTTACACTTTTTTACAAACAACTACATTATCATACACGTGTTTATCGTCCGATAAACAAGTGTATGATAAAAAAATAATAAATAATAGAATAACATAACAAAACATTGTTACATTATTATACACTTATTTACATAATATAATTTCCGCTAGGGGGTCTACATACTATTTTTCGTGGAATTTAAAATATTTTTAAAAAATTTTTCGCCATATTGAATTCACTATTTTCAAATTTTTATTGTGGATCTAACTGTGGATTCCGATTAACGACTTCAAGAACCCATTTTAAGGAAAAAAATAATTGCCAAAAAATATACCTAATTCATTTGTGTTAGGGGTGGTTTACCACCTCTTAAGGGGTTGTTTCGCGAAGAATGCCCAAAAACACCAACTGTTATTTATTGTAGTTGGTAAAAATAATGTTTTGACCTATTTTTAATTATTTTATGAATTCTCACAACAAAAATTATTCTTAAAAAAACACATTTTCACCCTCTAAAAAATAAGGGATGCAACCCTTAATGTTCATACTACCACGGATTTCTTGGCTTTTTAATAAGAAACTCTTTCCATTTTGTTTCGTTAAAAAAAGTTAAGTAGAAGCCGAGATATATAAAAAAAACGTTTCTTGGGGGTAAACTTTAGGGGTGATTTTAACCCTTATAAAGCGCTTCTCAGCCGATAAAAAAAATGGTTTCGTGAATCTCGCATGGAGGTCTACTTTTTAATATGGGTTTGGAATTTTTTTTAATTTGACAGTTCGGCTACTTTCCTTGTAAGTACCTATAAGCATACAAAATTTTCTAATTACATAGATTATTTTGTATACTCATCGGTAGTACCTTTAGTTACAACTTTTATTACTCGATAAGTCACTTATGGGCTTCGCTGACTTTATCGCAGGAAATATTGGGACCGTATTGACAAAATGACTTGATTCATATTTGACTATAATAGTTATGGCTCGTACGTATTGTTTTTTTCAAATAAAATTTATATTTAACATGATATTTTTACCAAATCATACATTTTCTTTTAATTTAAAGCAATGTTTTCTAAAACATACTTAACCATTACGCTCACAAAGAATCATATAAAATATGATACCATTTGGTTCATCGAGTTCAAATATGTCCAGCGGTAAAGGCAGCTAGCCTATATAAATGTGGATTTTTTATCAAATATGATGCCATTTGGTCCATCGAGTTCAAATATGTCCACTGGTAAAGTCACCTAGCCTATATAAATGTGGATTTCTTATTTAAATATACTCTGTATTTTGTTATTCAGTAAATATTGTATACTTATAGGTACAGTCTTTAAGCTGTAATTAATAATTATAGGTACATCTCCTTTGAGATCCACAATTTAGTTGCTCGTTGATAGATTTAAGACTTGGGTGTCCTTAGCATAGGAAATATATTTGGACCCAATGAACTAAATCATATTGTAGAACACTTATACGAGAGGACCAAAATCAACCTTGATTGTGTGTGAATTGTAGCTAAAGATACTAAGTACCTATAAGCGTACAAAATTTTCTAATTACATAGAATATTTTGTTTTCTCATCGGTAGTACCTTTAGTTACAACTTTTATTACTCGATAAGTCACTTATGGGCTTGGCTGACTTAATGCAGGAAATATTGAGACCTTATGGTCAAAATGACTTGATTCATATTTGACTATAATAGTTATGGCTTGTACATATTGCTTTTTTCAAATAAAATTTATATTTAACATGATATTTTTTTCAAATCATACATTTTCTTTTAATTTAAAGCAATTTTCAAAAACATACTTAACCATTACGCTCACAAAGAATCATATCAAATACGATGCCATTTGGTCCATCGAGTTCAGATATGTCCAGCGGTAAAGTCACCCAGTGTATATAAATGTGGATTTTTTATAATAAATTATGGTATTAATTTATTTATATTATGACCAGTTCTATTTATAAATTAATAATGTGAAACAGTTAAAATTATATGATTAATCATATTAAAGAGGATTGACATGTGCATAGCTTGGGCTGTAATTTTTTTAATGTTATATTTATGCTTTGCAAGTATTTTATATATAACACTATACAAGTTATTGTTAAAAAATTTACAATGAAAGAAGAAACCCATGCTTTATTGCTTAATGCTGCATGATCATTAAAATGTAGCTTACAGCTTGTTTGCTAAATGCAGCAGTAAATTTAGAACAATTATATTATATTTATAACATAACCTTTAATAAACTGTAAGCTATATTGTAAGCAATACTGTATGAGACAGGACAGTAGCAAACATAGATAAAAGTGTAAGGGCTTACCTAGATATAAACCTGGGGAACATAACCTTAGGGATGACAGCACGAGCACGGACAGCAGCAGGTCTTTCTTAACGTTGAAGCCATAATGACCACTCTCTTACGTTCGAACTCTCGCGTTCGATGACTGCCGCACAGATGCACTTCCGAAGGCGCCCCTCTCTCTTCCTTCCACTCTAGTGACTACTTATACGTGTGCGTGGTAGTCATCGAACAAGGAACAAAGTGTTGCATAACCGGCGCTTTCGCGCTTCATGTATTACGAGTTACGACTAACGACGACGAAAGTTCGAACGTGAGTGAGTGGTCATCGTGGCTTCTACGTTAAGAAAGACCTGCTACTGTCCGTGCTCATGCTGTCATTGTTGAGGTTATGTTCCCCAGGTTTATATCTGGGTAAGCCCTTACACTTTTATGTATTTTTGCTTCTGTCCTGTCTCATACAGTATTTCTAAATTTTATTTAATCATTAAAATATAGCTTACAGTTTGTAAAAGGTTATGTTATAAATATAATATAATTGTTCTAAATTTACTACAGCATTTAGCAAACAAGCTGTAAGCTACATTTTAATGATCATATAGCATTTAGCAATAATGCATAGGTTTCTTCTTTCGTTGTAAATTTAACAATAACTTGTATACTGTTATATATAAAATACTCCCTATTAGAAAAAATCATGTGATTAATCATGTGATTAATCATGTGGTTAATCATGTGATCAATCATATGATTAATCACATGATATTATCGCAGGAAAAATCATGTGATTAACCACATGAATTTTTCCAAAATCCAGGAATATGCTCAGCTGAATTTATAACGTAATTTATTTATTATTTAGCAGTTTACCACTGCTTATAAATGACAAATAATAGTTAAATGAAACATTTGCAATATAATATATTTATTTGAAAGTATATTACATTTATTTAGATAATTAATTTAATTGAAAATATAGAACGCTTTATTGTTATTACAATTATAATTTTCCGACACAACTGAAGAATGGGACAAAATAAAAACTTCTAAATATATTCTGCCCTAATGAAAAGTTGAGATATTTGCACTGAGAAAAATGTTGTAGTAAATTTTATTATAACTACAAGAAAAATTATTATAAAATATAGGAATCGAGGGACGAATGCGTTTTATACTGCATTTTTGTTATAATTATGAGAATAATTACAATATTTCTACTAATTTTCGTAATATCTATATAATAAAACATGTTATGACGTAAAAGAAAAATTACTATACAATGTAGCAAGAATATTGATATAAAAATATTTAAATAATCTTTTAATTTTTATTAGAATAAAATATAAGTTTCCTTACTTTGCCTATTAAAAATTACTATAACTATAGTAAAAATGATTATTTTTAAAAATCACCATCTGACTGCAGAAAATTTTAAGATGTAAGATAGTAAAAATTGCTACATCTATCGTCTCTTCTGCGCATGTCAGCAATGCCTTCGCGTCAGATTAGTTAGTAACCACACAAAAGCGCGCCAAATCCCTGCTCGGAGTGCATGGCGACGTTCACTGGCCACGTTTTTTGAGGAGCATCATCACAGAAAGTGATCTTTGCAATTAAGTTCGATTGCAGTAATTGAAGTGGTAAGTGTTATTGATACTAATCTAATACAGTATTATATTTTAATTGAATTATTTTATTAATATCTTGATGTGTAATAGGAGTGCTCCTAACCTCTTTTCTTGCTCACATTTTAATCTTAACACATCTTTTGCTTTCCTTTCCCATAGAAAATCCTTTCCAAAGTTAAGTATGAATGAGGGAGGTGGTGTTAAGGTGAAAGAGAAGGTTTTTGAGATCTCTCATTTTAAGATTTCGAAATCTCTAATATTCATTTATTTACAGCGTCCTGTTTCGCCTACTATCTACGAAGAAGGTGAAAGAAGAGAGAATGCTCAAACAAATAATTCCATCGTAGCATTACCCCTGCCTAATGCTGTTTCTGAAAACGCAGACCATAATAAGGCTGTGCCAGTCGACCCTGAAGAAGTACCTTTCATTGACACGGTAATGAACATTTATTTGTACATTTTCTCTTCAATATGTATGTTTTACATAGATGTTATTCTGATTTCTCTATTCAGGGACTCTCAGGGATTTCAGGGATTCTCTATTTCAGGGACTAGAGGCTTATTTAAAAAGGGACAGTGATGGTAAAGCGATACTTAAAGCCTACAAAAATTGCTTAAAGAAAAAAATCCCACTTGAACGGACAATAAGGTCTAGACTTGTGAGACTCGTTATACAAAGAGAAAAAAACAAAGTGTTGAAAAATGTTACTGAAGATGATATGTTACAAAAATTTGTGTAAGTATTTAAAACCTTAATGATAGTTTCTTATTTGAAAACTTATTTTATAACTGGCCGAATCCATCTCAAATCAGACAGCCCGCGTATGCCTATTTCACCTATCATGTTGAAATAAAAATATTTATGTTCTACTCGAAAAAATATTTTACACGTGTTTTTTTATTTTTTTGTTTCATCAAAATTTCATACGTTCAGCGATGCCGAAAAATTCCGAGAAAATTCTTTCATTGAGAAAAAAAATTTTCAATGTGATTTTCAGACTGCTATTGTTTCAGCAGTTTTTCGAGCTTTTAAACGTGTAACACACAATTTCACTCAGTTTTGAGCCCTCTTTAACGGCCTTAATGTCATTTTCAAAAAAAATAAAAAATCCACGAGCTATGCACTTTTTACTGAAAAATTCATTTTTTAGGGAAGTGCCTTTTTCTCGAAAACCCCATGTTTTTTTTGCACAATTTTTGTTGTCGTGATAGAGGACGGTAATGCCTAGCTAGACGTATTTGTGAGATTCGGTACTTTTTCCCTGGGATAGCGATGACTAATGAGATAACACACAAACAAATTTTTCACGCCTAATGCTTATATATAGTCAATGATATTAGAGTCAATGTAAAGGTATTTGTCTTTGTGTGTATGTAATATACAGGTACACATAACTATGTATTTATTTGTTATTTGCGTCTTTTTGATTTTTTATTTTTATACCTTTTTTTCATTTGTATACCTATTTTACTACCTTTGTTTTTCTGCTTCATTGTTCTTAATTCAGTAAGCGGACGATCAGCGGTCTTTGCTGTCAAACAATGTATTTTATCGTCACATGTTTTTTAACCCATATATGAGTTTTTTGAATTCAGGATACTTTGGAGTTGTAAGCCAATCAATATTTTTTTTTTCTTTTCTGAATTGTTCTATTTAAGCATCTTGTAAATGTATTATTTTAATAGCATCAGTATATTTTTGAACATGTATTGCAAAATCATTTGCGTTTTGAATAGCTTCTTCAAGGGGCTCTCGAAGATTATGCGAAGTAGCATAATGCTTTATAAGTCCACCCACACCATCTACAGCTCCTTTGCCGTGCCCAGTAGCAGAGAACAACCATTTTATATCACACGGTGCTCGTTTTAGTTCATCTAATTGAAAGCGATTTTTAAAGTGACTCGCAGCGCCGTCTGATACGATGGTAATTTTTTTAATTGAATCACAACAATTTTCTTTCAAGAATTTTATAATTTTTTGTACTGCTAGCAAAGCATACGCTGAATCATGTTTTCGGTCATCACTTATAACTGCGAAACTTTGTGTCGAATCCCCTTGATAAGAGACTGCTGTGAAAATAGAAATTTGATCATTAACCCAATGATTTCCTTGAACAGCTTTATTATGAATCACAGCCCAGTTTTCAGCGAAGTCTATTTGAAGAACTAAATGATTTGAGTCTTTTTTAGCACTTTCTCTTTCTGTTTTTATAGCTTTGCGTTGTATATTTTTTACATACATGTGAGTACTAACCCTCATGGTCCAAACCGAAAGTTCATCTTTAAAAGCAGAAATTGATAGTGTCTTTTTAATCAGGTTTCCATTATCCCACAAAGCATATGTAATTTCTTCTGTGCCTTCTACATCTTGCAGTTTTAAAACATGAAACGTAATTCCCTTAATCCCTGGACATAGTTTACATTCTTGTAAATAGCATAAATCAGATGGCTCAGAACACATTGTTGCATTTATTATTTGTGACCGACTTTCATCCAACTCTGTGACGTTACTCCCTCTAAAATTAATTAAGCTCGTAAGAAATAAATCATAATTTGCGCAATAGATACAGAGACAAACTTCTTTGATGGGGCTAAGTAAGACATACTTTGGTCGCAAACTATAAAATTTCGATTTTCCAATTCTCAATTCTGGATAATCATTTTTAAATACTTTATACGTCTCTTTTAAACTTCGAGTAAGAAAACGCTTAACTTTTTTCTCTTTTTTATTGTTAACTTTAATTGTAACAACGTCACATTTATTAGGACTTTGTCTTGAACAATTAAAATCATCATTTAAATAATATTCCATAACAATTTTTTCCATGTTTTCATCAATCGGATGGCCTGAATATGCATCTGGTTCTGAATAAATTCCTTTTTCTTTAACAAGATTTCTCGATTTGTTGATCATATACATTGTTATTTCTGGAAATAAAGATAAAATTTCATGTTTTGTAAAGGATGAAGGTAGCAAAGTCAGAATTTTTATTTTTTCTGATACCGTAGAACACTTTTGCAAGGCTAGACCAAGATTTTGTATCCATTCTGTACAATGGCATACAGTTGATTCATTTGCTGTTATAGAAACGTCATAAACATTGTTCAACTTCACATCAAGGGTATTAGACAATGTTGAAAGTATTTTTTTTTCTTCTTTGTTACGTAATTTTCAATTGATTTTTCATGTATAAGATTTTTTCTTTTAAGAGGCGATACAGAACCTAAGAAAGATGTACTTATTTCATTATTAAATTCTTCAATGCGTTCTGGAGTACTTGGTAAAAAATCTTCATCTCTATCAACTACGTTATCGGTAACTTCATTATCCGTTATAAATTCATTGTCAGTACTACTCACCAATTCTAAAGCACGATTGTAACAATGTTGACACAGATATGTAGAAGGTGTCAAAGGTAAATGAGGATAGAGGTGCTTCAATGGATGAGCAAGATTCTCAAGTTGTTTTAAACGTACGGAACTAGATTTGTAAATAATTTGTTTGTGTTTGTCTAAAAAGTCTGCACATTTGATTCTCTCTGTTGAGTAATATTGAGACATCGTAGTTGAGTTGATAAGGTGTAAATATGTAATAATTTTCCAAAAGATGATGGTTTTAAATAAGACGAGATGTGTGATATATAGCAGAAACCGAACTTTTCTTTGTAAATGTTAAGTCAAACCATATCCATCTAGCGGACAAATGTACTAGTACATATACTCCTATAAGTAGGCGCACGTACATGTACATTACATACGCACAAAGATAAATACCTTTACATTGACTCTAATATCATTGACTATATATAAGCGTTAAGCGTGAAAAATTTGTTTGTGTGTTATCTCATTAGTGATCGCTATCCCAGGGAAAAAGTACCGAATCTCACAAATACGTCTAGCTAGGCATTTGAAAACCGTCCTCTATCACGACAACAAAAATTGTGCAAAAAAAACATGGGGTTTTCGAGAAAAAGGCACTTCTCTAAAAAATGAATTTTTCAGTAAAAAGTGCATAGCTCGTGGATTTTTTATTTTTTTTTGAAAATGACATTAAGGCCGTTAAAGAGGGCTCAAAACTGAGTGAAATTATGTGTTACACGTTTAAAAGCTTGAAAAACTGCTGAAACAATAGCAGTCTGAAAATCACATTGAAAATTTTTTTTCTCAATGAAAGAATTTTCTCGGAATTTTTCGGTATCGCTGAACGCATGAAATTTTGATGAAATAAAAAAATAAAAAAACACGTGTAAAATATTTTTTCGAGTAGAACATAAATATTTTTATTTCAACATGATAGGTGAAATAGGCATACGCGGGCTGTCTGATTTGAGATGGATTCGGCCAACTAATCTTTACAATAATTATTTAAGAATTACAACAGAACGCTTTGTACAGCTAGCAAAAGAAATAGAGCTGATCTTTCAAGGTGAAAGTGCAAGTACGTATTTCACTCCTTATGCACAAGAAGGCAAGGAAGTTTTATTGGCAAATGGGAAACTGTGGAGTTACTACAATTACAGCAGAAAATGTTAAAGAAAGGACAATTTATTACGTAAAAAACCTAGCTAAGATGAAAATGAACTTAATTTAAGTATTGAGGAGCTTGCAATCATAAATAGTGAGTAATATGTGATATTTAATATTATTCCCGCGTAAAAGAAATTACGTTTGGATAAAGTTTATCTGAAGTTCTCGTTTAGGCGAACTTTCCCCCAAGTTGGCCAACGAGACTTGCCCAAACTTTCCAATTTGTGTTGAAATATATGGCCAAACTTCATGTAAACGTTTTCCAATCTCGAGATAAAGTTGAGATGAAGATCGCCCGATTTACAAGAAATCTGTTGAAAAATGATAAACTTTATATGAAGCGATCCGAAAGTTTATAGAAAGTTTCTTTTGGTTTTGCATAAACAACCGAACTTAGCACACACCTTGGAGGAACTTTATGCAAACTTTGGAAAAACTTTACCCAGACTTTGACGGAATTTTTCGCAAAACTTCGGAGAAACTTTATCCAAACTTTCCAATTTGTGTTGAAATATATGGCCAAACTTCATGTAAACGTTATCCAATCTTGAGCTAAAGTTGAGATGAAGGTCGCCCGATTTACAAGAAATCTATTGAAAAATGATAAACTTTATATAAAGCTATCCGATAGTTTATAGAAAGTATCTTTTGTTTTTGCGTAAATTACCGAACTTAGCACACACCTTGGAGGAACTTTATGCAAACTTCGGAAAAGCTTTACCCAAACTTTGATGGAATTTTCTCGAAACTTTGGAAAGCTTTATCCAAACTTCGAAGAAACTTTATCCAAATTTTCCAAGAGTAAGAGAGTGGCCTGAGGCAGAAGGGGACATTGACGTAGAGGCGAGGAACCAAAGGCCAATTATCACCGAAAAACGGAGTGTCGCAGGCTCGGCGCGGAGAACTGACAACCACCGTACGGGCCAGAGTCGGCGCGCTCTCTCGCAGTTGAAGGGCACAAATAGCAAAATCCACTTGCCTCTCTCTCTCTCTCTCTCTCCCCCTCTCTCTCTCTCTCTCTCTCTCTCTCTCTCTCTCTCTCTCTCCTCTGTCTCTGTCTCTCTCTCTCTCCTCTCTCTCCTCTCTCTCTCTCTCTCCTATCTCTTCTCTCTCTCCGCTCTCTCCTCTCTCCTCTCTTTTCTCTCTCCTCTCTATTAATAAAATTATATAAGAATATGAAGTATAAATAATCCTTGTAGTTACCTTAATATTTCATAAATAAAGATATTTTCATTAGAAAGAATAATGCTAAAACATACCATACATTGCTAATATTTCTTTTAATTTTCAGATTCACTTTTATTAGTTAATTCGATCACATATAAATTTTCACTTACGCATATATAATAACATATATTTAAAATATTGTTGACATCGATTAATAGTAAATTATCGGTCCTTTCACACGAATAAATCGTTGGGATATAATTATTAACAAACTTACAATGAAAATGTTTTTCCGTGATACACTTTTCAACAATAGCATAATTTTTACATTCTGGAATACAAGTTTCACAGCGAAAATCGCACAAACATTTACATATTCTAAAGAAAGTTTTGACAATGCCTACATATATAACATCGCCATACACAAATTGAACGCAAGAAGAATTGCTGTTTTTGTTTCTCGCATAAAACTCCGTTTCATAATAAATACTTTTTTTGAAAAGTCTGCCAAAAAAGTGACATTTGGTTTTGTCAATTTCGAACTGATTGATATTGCAAAGATCAATTACATAATTAGGTAGATCTCGAACTTTTAAGCTGGAACCAACTACGTAAGTATTTTCATCAATTTTTTTTAGTTTTCGTCGGTGAGTACCTGATTTTTCCACTCTTTTATAAAAATCATAAACATGACTGTCTCTGTTAATTAATTTGTCTTTCATTTCAGATAAGTACAAAAACGCAGTTAGTGCTGAACAAATTTGCAACTGGGGGTTATTTGAGCCATGTACGTAGCTTTTGAGAATTCCGTTGAAATTTTCAAATGGAAAACATGACATTATCCATAAAGGCCCGAATTTTTTCACGTCGTCAGGTAAATGGAGTAGTAAGTGGACGTTACATGTCATGTATTTTCGGCCGTACAAACATTCAAATCTAGAGACATATTCTGTCAGAAGTCCTCTTGCCAACTCAATCGTTTCGTCATTTATACTCGATTGATTTAAAAGCGTAATTCCATATACTAAAAGAATATAATGCTCGAAGTATATACGGCTCATAAAATTTTTCAAAACAGGCAGACTATAAACTAATAAAAAGATTTTCAATTCAGAGGTTTTCCAATACGAATAATCTGCTATTTTACGTGGTAATCGATTCATGAAAGATGGAGGTGCTAAACTCTTCAGTTTTTTATCAATAGTATTTAAAAAGGGAAGCAAAGATGACGCATGAGTACAGCGTTCCACGTCGAACCAAAAGGACAAGAGTTTTTTCATAATTCCTTGAAAAATGCAATGCATTTGATCAATAGCCATTGATTTCATATAATCTGGAATTATTAAGTTTAAAACTGTAGGGCCCTTAATGCCAAAGACAGGCTTTCTAGTTTCCAATGCTTGATGTGCATATTCTCTCGTTGTTTCTATTGTTCTTAGGACGTTATTTTCCGTAAATGGATATGTTTGAACAAAGTCGATTCTTTTTGTTTTAATTTCACAATTAGGACATCCATATTTTCCGTTGTACCGCTGCATGTTAAGAAATGCGGCCTCAGCAGGGAGATCGCAGGTGCGACTAATAATCATTCCTCGAACTTTTATCGCGTTCATGCTATTCGGTATTTTCATATCTACTCCTCTATACAATTCTGTGAGATCACTTTCAAAAGCAGACATAAATAAATTTACCTCTGGCTTATTTGGCCCAAACCATAATCCAGCGACTATATTATTCTCTTTTTTTATGCGTAGATTATATGGCAATTCGTTTATCATTAAATACAGCGGCAAAATACTAATTTTAGATGATTGGAATATTGGCACTCCATCCGCATTCCAAGTGAAGGTAATATTATTTTGATTATTTACATAGTCTTCAGGTAATGCTTTGTAAATAGAACCGTCATAGATGTCTTCGTAGTTATTTTCATTTTCTTTAATACGCGTAAAACGATGATTCAATTTGTCTCTGAAGCCACTGCGTTGAAACATAGAAGCCAATTGTTTTAATATAGGAATTTCCAAGAAATAACATATTTCATTACCTTGAGCACATCTATTGCAAAAATGTTCATTCAGTTTGTCTAAACACATCGTGCAATAAAAATGTTTAACTATCGGCGTTTCGACAGTCGAAAAAAACTTTTTAAATTTATATAAAGTTTTCACACACTTATTTGGTCGTACACAATGTAACTCTATGAGGGATAAAATATGTGACAATAATACTCCCGTTATAGTACATCTAGCCACTAAAGTAAAAATCGCTAGGCAACTTTCTGCTACCGTTAGTGGAGCTCCTGGATATATGGGTTCATTAGCATCATCGTGTATTATATCATCTTCGGTATCACTATCTTCCGATGATTCGTCGCCCTCATCTAGAGAATCGAAAGCAGAGCTACTTTGGATGTCGTCTTCAAAGTTATCAGAACTCGAATCACGTACAGTATCTATTTTTATGAAGTTTATTTATACAATACTCAATTATAGATAAATTAAGATTTATATAATTAAAATGACCAAATTACGTATATTTATGCAAGATTTCGAGTAGCTCTGGATGCACATGTCACGCAAAGCTTTTGCAGGATGCTCGCGATACCTGTTAGTCTGATAATTTCGATAAGTGTGCGAAAAGCTAATGTTAATTTGAGAACTTTGAACGTGTACAAGAAAAAAGGCACACGGAGCGAAGTCTCCACAGCTCTAGGCCGTGTTCAGAGGCAAGCCCGCTGCTTAAGCCCCTTCCACTGCGAGAGGGCGCACCGACACTGGCTCGCGCGGTAGCTGTCAGCCCTCCGAACCTTAATTTGGCAATTTTAATTACATTTGAAGTATAAATAGATTATGTGTGTGTACGTGCATGCGTGATTCAAGCTGGAGCCCATTTAGCGAACGATGGAAATCTAAGAACGCGTTCGCGTACGGCGCGCGACATTTGGTAACCGCGAAGAAGACTTATACATAGAGAAAAGTTACGATAGGTCTAAATCGTGCTCAGAGGCGAGAACGCTGCTCGTGTCTCTTCCACTGCGAGGGAGCGCATCGACATTGGCTCGCGCGGTGGCTGTCAGTTCTCCGCACCAAGCTTGCGATGATCGAAAAACGGGGTGATTGCAAGCTCGGGGCGGAGAGCTGACAGCTAACGCGCGGGCCAGTGTCGGTGCGCCCTCTCGCAGTGAAAGGGGCTTAAGTAGCGGGCTTGCCTCTGAATACGGCCTAGAGCTGTGGAGACTTCGCTCCGTGTGCCTTTTTTCTTGTACACGTTCAAAGTTCTCAAATTAACATTAGTTTTTCGCACACTTATCGAAATTATCAACTAACAGGTATCGCGAGCATCCCGCAAAAGCTCTGCGCGATATGTACATGCACAGCTACTGGAAATCTACGCTAAAAAAAATTTGATTAACTCAATTAATGTAAGTATTAATATTTGTATTAATATTAGTTTGAATCGAATGCATATTTCATTCAATAAATTGAATCGCAATATAAATAAAAATAATTAATTTAATTCATCGTTAAATCAAAGATATTATAATGGTGATCGGTGCGAATTCGGGCATGAGGAAAATGGGGAACGACGCGCGTTTGCCGTCGGGCGGGTCGAGCGAGTGACAGCGAGAGAGAGAGCGAAAGCGAGCGAGGAAGAGAGAGAGAGAGAGAGAGAGAGGACCAAGGTATATGGTATTGGCAAGCCGACAAGCGCGTATTGAAAATTCCATTTTCCACACATCCTGCGCAAAGTACTCGTGTTGCGCATGCTCGCTTCGCTCGTGTAACAAACTTACACTCATACGAGGATCTGCGAGAAGCCGCATCTGGAACACCTAATCTCCACTCTAAAAGAGTGCGCACAGAAGGTGCCGACGACATATCGCACATCGCCGCGCCGTCGCTCGAGCAACGTAGAAGGTAAGCAACGAGTCTGCGAGAGTTAGCCCTGTTACAATATATGCATTTGATTCAGTCTATTATTTTAGTTTTAATAAAAGTATTAAATTATCCATATGCAAATAATGAATTAATTCATTCAATCTTTTTTTTATTAGTATATAAGAATATGTGCTGTCAAGAACGCGGCGTGAAAAGTGCGATTCAACGAGACTTTATTAATTCGAAAAAAACTGTAGGAATTAAACGACAGCGTTCAAACATTGTATCACTTAAAATTTATTATGCTCGTTGTTAGTGTGCCTTAAGTATTATTCTTTGCGTCAAGCGAAAAAATCGTTATCCGAAATCTAGCACGCATCTAACCTATAGTAGAAGTATATATAACATGTTTTACTCTTACAAAGAATCACAAGTATGCTACATCTTGAATAACAATTATTTTTTGCTTGACGTACAAGGCATACGAGACTTAATGTGGGTATCCTATTATGTTTATATACTTAACGTTTTATATTTCATACCTATAATGTTTTCAATATCTGATTCAATTTCGCAGCTACTTCGACGATTAAAATCTTCATTACCGTGTTCCAGACGTGGGTGAATTACAGATTCATCGTTACTATTTACATTTTCGTAGTTTCTGTTTAAATCATCTGTAAATTTTATTCTTAATTATTTAATTAATAAACTTCATTTTTATAATAGTGAATATGAGTGTTTCTGTGGCGTATAATATTATCGAAATTGATTTGAATATTTTATTTAAAAAAAAATAGAAATGTGTGTAACTAGACTTTTATAAATGATTTAAATGGTGAATATATTGATTAAATACACAGTAAAAATTAGATAAGTTGTGTTAAAATAATTATTTGAGATAATATGTATACATTTTTTAATTCATTTATAATATTTTATTAATGCTACAAGATACCAAGGTCGCTGTTTCCTGTACTGGAATGAGAACAGCTGTCTAAAGACTCCTCGTCACTGGTACTGCAGACCGCAGAAGAATTTGCGTCACTTTCATCGGTTGAACAATCTTTTTGAAGTGATAAAATTCGATATTTTCTTGAGCGAGAATACTCCGATAACGCACATTTGCGCTTAGGCATTTTTTTTGCAGGTTAAATGGATATAAAATGAATTGTATAAATGTTACATAATTAAATATATATTTTCATATGTAATAACAAATTTTCCTTTGTGTAAAAATTCGTTCCCTTTGGGTTATAAGAATGAAGTGTTATCATAAACAAAGATTGATATTCGTCACCAATTTCATGTAGTTGCTATTTTTTTGTTTATCCAAAAACTGTCAATAAAGGTTAATCGCTCAAATGTTCGCGTTAGTTTTGTGGACCGAATCTCACGAAATCAGTGTTGTCCAGTGTTGGTTTATCCAAAAATCTACGCTCATAGTTCATGACTGTAGGCGAGTGGCGCCACAACGTCATATCATTGTAACTCATGCGCGAATATGAATAAAATTTGAAATTTTGTCGAATGAGCTTACGTTTAATTCATAAAAAATCCTTTTTTTATTTTTGCAATGAGTATGGATTATTTAAATTAAAAAAAGGATTATTTATGAATAGCTCATTCGACAAAATTGCAAAGTTTATTCATACTCACGCATGGGTTTCAATGATATGAGGTTGTGGCGCCACTCGTCTACAGTCATAAACTATGAGTGTAGACTTTTGAATAAACCAACGCTGGTGTTGTCTCCCTTGATATAAAGAAAGGAAACGGAAAGAAAGTGACACAGGCTCGCTGGAGGAATAACTGGTATCCTATAGAAATATTACGCACAAGCGGTAAGAATTTGTTTTATTTATTCGTAGTAAATAATGATCTTTTTGTATTAAATATATAATAGTACCATTTGAAAAATAATATAAAAGTATTTATGAAATAGTCATTCATATTGTACTTAATTTTATGGTTCATTTAAAAAGTAAAATTTTTATCTGTATTTGTTATAAAAATTCTACAGAAACGAAAGACTGGCTAGAGGCGTTAAACGTAAACACGGATGGGGAAATTTTAACACCCGAGCGGAGATCATCTATTTCGCCCGATCTTATTATAAAAAAACGCCTGGACAGAAAATTCGAGAGAGGAAAACAGATTTTTAAAGACAACGTGGCGATGGAACGCGACAGAATAATTATTACCAAATGTCCAATGTACGAGACACTTATTTCTGCCGATGGTTCTGATAACGAAGACGCAATCTCGTAAGTTTATATTCTGTTATCCCTCCTTGTCAAGAACTCTTACTTCTCTCTCTCTCTCTCTCTCTCTCTCTCTCTCTCTCTCTCTCTCTCTCTCTCTCTCTCTCTCTTACTCTCGCTCGGTACCTCTCCCAATTCTCTCTCGCTCTCGCTCTCATTTTTTCTCCGGCCCACGTTACATTTACGAACTCACGCTTTATACTAGCTGCCGATGAGGACGATGATCTCTTGCTTCGCGCATCAGAATTCCTTAGCCTGAGCGGCCAGACCAGCGAGCACTCGTGAATTGAGAAGAAACGGCGCGGTATTCCCCGTAAATGCGGAGCAACTACACGGAGAGAAGTATCTACAGCTGTAGTATGTGCTTACGGGAAAGCACGCTACCTGTGCCCCCTCCATTGCGAGAAAGTACGCCGCGGGTGGCCTACGCGGTGGCTATCAGCCCTCCGCGCCGATCTTGTAATCACCCCGTTTTTCGGTGATCGCAAGCTCGGTGCGGAGAACTGACAGCCACCGCACGGGCCAGTGTCGATGCGCTCCCTCACAGTGGAAGAGACACGAGCAGCGTTCTTGCCTCTGAGCACGATCTAGACCTATCGTAACTTTTCTCTATGTATAAGTCTTCGCGGTTACCAAATGTCGCGCGCCGTACGCGAACGCGTTCTTAGATTTCCATCGTTCGCTAAATTGGCTCCAGCTTGAATCTCGCGCGAGTACGCGAGTGCCGCCACACCACACACATACACACGCACACACGTACACACATAATCTATATAATATAAATAGATTATGTGTGTACGTGTGTGCGTGTGTATGTGTATCGTGTGGTGGCACTCACGTACTCGCGCGAGATTCAAGCTCGATCCAATTTAGCGAACGATGGAAATCTAAGAACGCGTTCGCGTACGGCGCGCGATCTTTGGTAACCGCGAAGAAGACTTATACATAAAGAAAAGTTACGATAGGTCTAGATCGTGCTCAGAGACAAGAACACTGCTCGTGTCTCTTCCACTGCGAGGGAGCGCATCGACACTGGCCTGCGCGGTGGCTGTCAGTTCTCCGCGCCGAGCTTGCGATCACCGAAAAACGGGGTGATTGCAAGGTCGGCGCGGAGGGCTGACAGCCACCGCGTGGGCCACCCGCGGCGCACTTTCTCGCAGTGGAAGGGGCACAGGTATCGTGCTTGCCCGTAAGCACAGACTACAGCTGTAGGTACTTCTCTCCGTGTACTTGCTCCGCATTTACGGGGAATACCGCGCTATTTCTTCTCAATTCACGAGTGCTTGCTGGTCTGGCCGCTCAGGCTAAGGAATTCTGATGCGCGAAGCAAGAGATCATCGTCCTCATCATTTACTTTAAATGTACAAGTTTGCGCTATAAGGTGTATAGATTTGTTGCAGTAAAGTATGCAATTGTGGGCTCAATTTCAAATTGTTCTGTAAATACCTTCTATTTTAACATAGACATTCTGAGAGAGATTCTGAGAAAGATTCTGAGAGAGATTCATCTGAAGCTGAAAGTGACCATGAAGAACAACAATGCAATGATACAAACAATAAGGCAACAGCGAACAAAACAGAAAAGTCATGTATTTGCTCCGAAATTCCTTCAGGTATTAATATAATTTATTATATAGGCATCTATAAACCGTTATTAATAATAACTGAACTATTTTCACTAAAATCAAATTATTTTTTATTCTTGAAGTTACCCTCGACGATATTCAGAAGTTTAGTCAAATTTTGGAGTTTGCTAAAAAAGTCAACCATTTACAAACTATTCCTAATAAAGGAATAATGTGTACTCCAATCTCCGTCAGTAAGGATGAAAATGTAAGCCCCCATATATAAATTCTTTTTCTGAACAATTTGTTTGTAAATTATATTTTATGTATAGATTGAGCTGATCAAAGGATCGAAAATTTACGTAAGCCTTAAAAAGGTGACAAATATAGTCCAACTTTATGCCAAAAATCCCACGGAGATGGTGAGGCAACTGATTAAACTCTTGCTGGAACCAGAACAGTTGGCACTGACGTCTGCAACGGGCAAAAATGGATGGCAACCGATCCCACAGCTAATGTTTGAAAGAGTTGAAGGTAGTATCAATGAAAATTATGATTTTACAATAAAATAATTTTTTCACAATTGTCAATTGTGTTAAATTTTTTTAGAATATGTAAACCAAAACGTGCCAAAAAAAATATGAATTAACTCACCTAAAATATAGAGAAGTCGTAACAGCAATGTGCGCCACATTACGAAATCCTAAAGTCGCTAAAGACTTAATTAATAAAGGACAAAAACATGGTAATGACAAACAAAAAGGGGTAATTGATAAATCAAATGAAGAGGAGAGAGTTGATCACCCCGAAAAAATGTAGAGAAAGAGAAAGAAAATAGAAAAGATAAAGAGGAAAATGTAGAACAAAATTTAGAAAAAGAAAAAGAAAAACTGTACCAGCAAGAAAAAGAATGTAATATGGAGAAGGATGATAAAAGAAATAAAGGTAAAGATCTTTTCGAAAGAGGAAAAAAATTATTAAAAGAAGGGAAACCAATAATAACCCACTCTAAAAAAGAAAATTCAAAACAAAAAGAAAAAGGTGTAATCTCCGGAAAAGCAGAAGAAGAAATAATACAAGATGAAAAACAAAACAATAAACGAAAGCATGAATTAAGAAATAAAAAAACAGGTCCAAAGGAGAAAGTGAGAAAACATGAAAGCGTCAACGAAAAAGAACTCCGAAAAGAAAAAGGACTGAAACGAAAGTTAGATACTAAAATCGTGGATCAAGCAAAGAAGAAGTGTTGAAGTCATATTATTGTTATTATTATTATTAGGAAATATTTAAAATGTTTAAGTTATATTATTATTATAAAATAATTTAGAGTATGTTACAGAATTTTAAAGTTCAAAGAATTACGTAGTTCAAACGAATAATATTTCACTTATGAAATAATTTTCATTTTTCTTATTTAGTCAATGTTTTATAAATTATTAACATGAGGGAGAGAGCGAGAGAGTGGGGGTAGAGAGAGGAGAGAGATGAGAGAGAGGGGCGAGAGGAGGGAGAGAGGAGAGAGGCAAGAAAGGAAGAGAGAGAAGGGAGAGGAGAGAAAGGAAGAGAGAGGAGAGAGGAGAGAGAGGAGAGAGAGGAGAGAGAGGAGAGAGAGGAGAGAAAGGAACAGAGAGAAGAGAAAGGAACAGAGAGGGAGGGAGAGAGGAGAGCAAGAGGTAGAGAGGTTATGAGCAAGTTATAGGCAAGTGGATTTTGCTATTTGTGCCCTTCTACTGCGAGAGAGCGCGCCGACTCTGGCCCGTACGGTGGTTGTCAGCTCTCCGCGCCGAGCCTGCGACACTCCGTTTTTCGGTGATAATTAGCCTTTGGTTCCCCGCCTCTACGGCAATGTCCCCTTCTGCCTCAGGCCACTCTCTTACTCTCGGAAAGTTTGGATAAAGTTTCTCCAAAGTTTGGGTAAAGTTTTGCCGAAGTTTTGAGAAAAATTTGGGTAAAGTTTTTCCAAAGTTTGCATAAAGTTCCTCCAAGGTATGTGTTAAGATCGGTTGTTTACGCAAAACCAAAAGATACTTTCTACAAACTTTCGGATAGATTTATATAAAGTTTATTATTTTTCAATAGATTTCTTGTAAATCGGGCGACCTTCATCTCAACTTTAGCTCAAGATTGGATAACGTTTACATGAAGTTTGGCCATATATTTCAACACAAATTGGAAAGTTTGGATAAAGTTTCTCCAAAGTTTCGGTAAAGTTTCTCCGAAGTTTTGAGAAAATTCCATCAAAGTCTGGGTAAAGTTTTTCCAAAGTTTGCATAAAGTTCCTTCAAGGTGTGTGCTAAGTTTGGTTGTTTACGCAAAACCAAAAGAAACTTTCTATAAACTTTCAGATCGCTTGACATAAAGTTTATCATCTTTCAATAGATTTCTTGTAAATCGGGCGACCTTCATCTCAACTTTATCTCAAGATTGGATAACGTTTACATGAAGTTTGGACATATATTTCAACACAAATTGGAAAGTTTAGGAAAGTCTCGTTGGGCAACTTGGGGGAAAGTTCGCCTAAACGAGAACTTCAGATAAACTTTATCCAAACGTAATTTTTTTTACGCGGGTTATTACTACTTGTATTGCTATTCAAATGCTATTTTTCTTATAGACGTTAACATCATTGGGTTTTTATATTAATTTAATAATTGCATGTGAGATATAAGTGTATTCTTTTCAATATTTCTAGTCTTGTAAGATTTCATTATAACTATTTGTTTATTATATTTATAAAATGTTGTGAACTTGTATAGGCGATATTAATATTATCTGGCTTCGTAACCACCCTGAGCCTTGAGATGAAATAGTTGAAAAGTGGAAAGCTTCTTTCGAGATTAGGAGACAAACATTACTACAATCGGATCAATCAGTGGAATATTACATAGATCAATTTCCGTGCTTAAAAACCCAAAATGCAGTACAATGGTAAGCTTTATTCATGAATTAACTAAAAAATCTTTTTTTGGAACCTAAAAATAATCTTCTAATTAAATAAAAAAACATTCTCTAATTAAATAAAGAAAAATTCTCTAATTAAATAAAAGAAATAATTCTCTAATTAAATAAAAGAAATAATTCTCTGAATGAGTTTGTCAAACTTTTGTATTCTTATTGTTGAAAGGTTATGTTTTTTGTGGTTGAAAAAATAGCAATTGAAGATGGACTCGAGCTGTTGTGAAGGGCAATATTTTTAAATTACTTAAAACTTATTTATACGCCAAAAGTAGAATTTAAATTTTAATCACATTTAGTTCCCTCATAAAATAAATAATTTACATGTATTTTTTCAGTTTTCTGTCGACTTTGGTTTAATGTATCCTGGCAAAATTTTCATTGAGAAAGAAGATTGGATAAAAATTAAGACTTTTTTAATCAGCTCTTTGCAATCTACTAAACACATCAAAAACAACAGCGATGCAGTTTTGGTTGGAATTCTAGCATCGAATGAACTAAGTTCAGGTAAGTCCAACGTGCAAATTATTTTAGTACTTGAATTCAAAGTACTCTTATAGCTTGTAAAATTTATTGCTATAATATGATCTAAAATTAAGAGAGAGACTTCTTAAATAAATTTTTCTTCCTCTTGATATCCCTCTGACCAAAGAATTTAAAGATTCTGCTAGAATTTTACATGTATACACGTCTGCATTCATACATACACACACAGCGCGCGCACGCGCTTGGCTCGCATGCCCACACATACATATACATGCGCGCGCACGCACGCTGTACGCATACATACGGATACATGCACTTACGCGAATACGCACACATACACACGGACACATGCACGCACACACACACGCACACATGCATGCTTACACACATGTTAATTCTTAAACTAATTTTTATATCTGTTTTAGAAAAAGAAGACTTCATCGTATTGTACCTACTGTGCTACCTTATAAGCCCGAAAAGAAGTGGCAAGAGAAAGAAATCTGAAAACGAACCTCATCAACTGTCGATACAAGAGCGTCGGGAGTCGTTTATTACAGTTGTGCAGGAACAAAAGTGCTCGTAGCTATGTATAGGCCGTGCTTATACATAGTCACGCTGCTTATATCACGGAGACAAGTCTGCAGGCATATACACCGCATACTCAAGCGCCACGACGTTTCGTTTGTGCGTGCACGGCTTTTTCGGGTGCAATTCACGACGCTTCGTCCAAGTTTCGCGTCATTAAAATAGTTCATATGGAATTATAGAAACGATTGCATTTTGATTATTATTTGATATTATTTATTATTTGATATTTTATTAGTGAAAAAGAAATATTAACTAATAAGAATTTTTTGATCGGTCTTACAGTCTTATAAATTAATATTAATATTAATGGCAGTCAGATTGCCCTTTTTTTAATGAAAAAGAAATATTAATTATTTGATATTCTATTAGTGAAAATAATATGTTAGATATTGACATGGATAATATGTGAGAGATATATTGGAAAACTATTTCTAATATTTAACAAACATATTGTTGATATATTATCAATATATTACGAATACTCTAAAACAATATAAAATAAGCAAATTAGAAATGTAGGACTATGCCTTGGCAATACTATTTATAAAATGATTTCGAGAAAGTCTCAAGTGAGTACTTCGCTTCCTCCTAGAGGAAGCTTTGTAATAGTAAAATTTCCAACTTCGTTAAAACTCTCTATAAACATCATTAGAGGTGTTAGAAGTTTGTTTCAGATGATTTTAGAAAATGTCTGTATGGATGTGTGTGTGTGTGTGTGTGTGTGTGTATGTATACCGCTTTATCTCCGGATCTACGCGGTCGATTTTAACCATCAGGTTCTCATTTTTTTTGTTTTTTTTTTCATTCCGAATTCGGGAAGAAAATAATTTTTGATGATTTACTGATTCGTTCTTGTTTTATTTCAAATTTTTGATTTTCGAAAAATTTATTTTTGATTTTTTTTAATGATCGGATTTAAATTTTTGAATCGGATGGATCGCATTCGAAAGAGCATAAAAAAACCTATAATTAAAAAAAAAAATTATCTAGCTATCACGGTTCTCTTGTTATTAACCCATTAACGCGCAAATGCACATTTTTGTGCACACATATTCAAGTACAGAATTTTATTGGAAAAACACAGTCATTTTTATCCAAAATCCTATATACGGGGTTTCGAGGGTGCTCTTTTAGAATCTGCAACTTATTTTGTAAAAAAAAGTCAGTAAGTGTATTATTTTTGAGTTTTTTTAAAAAAAAAGTCAAAAAATTTAATAAAATTTTTTTTTCAAATCAATTTTTGTTACTGTTTCTGTTTTTGGATAATCATATTACTGCCAGAAATCGCGGTCCGAATGTCTGGCGTTTCCAAAACACTGGTTGTGAATCTTTTTTCCCCTTTTAGCTTGTCCAAACTGGCGGATTTTGTGAAACAGCGTAATGTTAAACTTCATGATTTTTTTTCTCGAAATGTATGAACTGAACGAAAAAATGTTATAGAACAAAAAATGCTTAGAATCACTCAAAAAATACGTATGAATTTTTTCAGAAGTTTTTGAACCAATTTTGAATTTTTTAATTTTTAACATTTTTGAAAAATCAAAGAATGTCTCAAAAACTTCTGAAAAAGAATCATACGTGTTCTTTGAATGATTCTAAGCACTTTTTATTCTATAAAATTTTTTCGTAAAGTGTATTTTTTCGAGAAAAAAAATTTTGAAATTATGCGTTACATAAACACACAAAACGTTGAATGGATTGAAACTGTATAATCATCACACTGCCACTATAAATATGTAGTAAAATACAGCGTTGCCCAGTTCTAACCATGGGGAGGTAGACAATGCAAGAGAACCTTCTTCTTTTTTTTTATATTTTTTTTTATTTTTTATATTTTTTATATTTTTTATATTTTTTATATTTTTTATATTTTTTATATTTTTTATATTTTTTATATTTTTTATATTTTTTATATTTTATTCTATTCTTTTGAATGTATAGAGAGAAAACAGTTTTTACAAAAATGTAAACCACACACCTTGCAGAGCTTTCTAGTTCTTAGAGAACATTAGTTTGTTAGAACAGTTTCTTTGACTTGCGGATTGAACTGCATTACTGAATTTGGGCTTTACATGTTTTTCTTTTTCCAAATAGCTTTTAGCAATAGCCATACAAACATCTTTAGTACCTATTTTTTTGCTCTTACTTGCTGTCGCAACATTGTACAAGACAGTGGGTCACTTGGGTCATTTTTATCAGAGGTATCCAAATAGCAATTACCAACGCCACTGTCTTGTACAATGTTGCAACAGCAGGTAAGAGCAAAAAAATAGGTACTAAAGATGATTGTATGGCTATTGCTAAATGCTATTTGGAAAAAAAAACATGTAATGACAAATTCAGTAATGCCGTTCAGTCCACAAGTCAAAGAAACTGTTCTAACAAACAATGTTCTCTAAGAACTAGAAAGCTCTCCAAGGTGTGTGGTTTACATGTTTGCAAAAACTGTTTTCTCTCTATACATTCAAAAGAATAGAATAAAATATAAAAAATATAAAAAATATAAAACATAAAAAAAATATATAAAAAAAAAGAAGAAGGTTCTCTTGCATCGTCTACCTCCCCGTGGTGAGAACTGGGCAACGCTATATTTTTCTACATATTTATAGTGGCAGAATGACGATTATACAGTCTTCAATCTATTCAACGTTTTGTGTGTTTATGTAACGCATAATTTCAAAATTTTTGTTCTCGAAAAAAATACACTTTACGAAAAAATTTTATAGAATAAAAAGTGCTAAGAATCATTCAAAGAATACGTATGATTTTTTTCAGAAGTTTTTGAGACATTTTTTGATTTTTCAAAAATGTTAAAAATTAACAAATTCAAAATTGGTTCAAAAACTTCTGAAAAAATTCATACGTATTTTTTGAGTTATTCTAAGCATTTTTTGTTCTATAAAATTTTCCCGTTAAGTTCATACATTTCGAGAAAAAAAATCATGAAGTTTAACATTACGCTGTTTAACAAAATCCGCCAGTTTGGACAAGCTGAAAGGGGAAAAAAGATTTACAACCAGTGTTTTGGAAACTCCAGACATTCGGACCGCGATTTCTTGCGGTAATATGATTATCCAAAAACAGAAACAGTAACAAAAATTGATTTGAAAAAAAATTTTATTAAATTTTTTGACTTTTTTTTAAAGAAACTCAAAAATAATACACTTACTGGCTTTTTTTTACAAAATAAGTTGCAGATTCTGAAAGAGCTCCGGCGAAAACCTCCTATATAGAATTTTGGATAAAAATGACTTTGTTTTTCCAATAGAATTCTGTACTTGAAAATGTGTGCACAAAAATGTGCATTTGCGCGTTAATGGGTTAACAAAAACGTGTTTTTTATAAAAAAGCTAATAACTCCTAAACTAAACGGTCAATTTTTTGGAGAAAAATCACGATAATGCAGAATATAAATTGCTATAATCTGTGAAAATTTTAATCCATTCTGTTGGTTAGTTTTTGAGAAAAAAATTAAAAAATGGAAAAAATGTGTTCTCTATGTCGCACGTTTTATAGAGTAAAACTGAATTAATCGCTTTGTAATTTCTTATAGAGCTAGATTTTGGATAGATCTCGGCTAAGTTCTTTGGGCTACATGATCGGTCTATACATTTCTGAGATATTTGAGGTTAAAATATTTTTAACCTTTTTTTCAAATCGAAATTTCTCGAAAAGGGCTCTATGTATCTGAATCGGATGGATGGCATTCGAAAGCGAATTTAAATACCTATATTTTCTAAAGAAAATTATTTTTCTAGTTATCATGGTTCTTTTGTTATTAATAAAAACGTAAACATAGAAAATGAAAAAAAATGAGTTTGGTATGTCTAACCATTGCGGGAGTAAAAATTGACTTAATCGCTTCAAAATTCCTCATAGAGGTGGATTTTGTATAGTTTTCGGTCGAGTTATTTTGGCAAAATGATTGGTCCATAGATTTAAGAGATATTTGAGGTTAAAATATTTTTAACCTTTTTTCAAATCGTAATTTCTCGAGAACAGCTATATGTATTCGAAGGGAATGGGTAGCATTCGAAATAGAATTAAAATAGCTATATTTCCTAAAAAAAAAATTTTCTTTTATAGGGTGTTCTGTTATTATAAAAAAAAAACGTAAGCATTGAAAAATGAAAAAATAAAAAAAAAATGAGTTTTGTATGTGCAACGATTGCTGGAATAAAATTGACTTATTCACTTCATAATTTCTTGTAGAGGTGTATTTTTTAGATTTTTATGTCGATTTCTTGGGGCAAAATGATTGGTCCATAAATTTCAGATATTTGAGGTTAAAATATTTTTAGTAAAATTAATAAATGAAAAAAATTGAGCTTTATATGTCTAGCGATTTTGGAAGTAAAATTGACTTAATCGCTTCTTTAATTCATTTATTAGATGCAATTAATAATGTATCAACACAAAAGTATTTATGTTAAGATATAAATAATACAAAATAACCTACCTACTTGGAACGTAACTAATACACAATCAATTCAAGATATATAAAAATCCTTTTCCTACATTAACATTACCTCCAAATTATTTTACTGTGATATTTTGTATAATTAATAGATAATATTTCTTAATAAAATTTCACAAATATATTGTTTATTCCACACACAAATTTTTGTTATAAATTTCATTTTTCCACTTATAAAACAATTTATTATCGCTGTCAAGCGCGAAACCTTCTGCTATTTTCGTGTTCCGATGGTAGAATGATTTTTAAAATTTAACAATGGTCCGCGTTATACAAATTAATCAGACGTGTATATTTTTGTTTTCAATTTTGAAATACTTTATTTCTAATGAAAAAAATTGGCGGTAAAACCTGTGTAATTGTAAATTGTTTCAGACGCAGAAGACAAATTGTAGCTATATACATTCTGTTAAAGACTAGATTGTTTTATTTAAATAAAGCCTGTAATAGGCGTGACATATACATTTGAGAGTGTATATTTTATCTAATCGTTTTTCCGTTTTTACTTTTTGTATCAATAACTACATATCAACTACAGCTGCTTGCATATATCATTAACTACAGGTGCTCTATACTGTTCTGCTCTTCATTCGTATACCGTCAGTTGTTTGTCACATTCGTTTGCTCGTAGATGTTGCAATGGTGATGTTCTTTGAATATCGTTTTCAAAGGATACGAGCGTACGATCTAGTTTCTGGCAACGTAAAAAATAACGAAATTGAATTATTTTTGTGTTTAAACTGATTTTTTTGAATAATTGCTATATAAAAAGTGAATATTTTCTTCTACCCAATTTCGAGATAAAAATTTTAAAGTTGAAACTTCTATGGGTTATTCTGATGATAGTAACTATAGAAATAAATAAAGAAATTCTATTTTCAAAAGTGGAAAAAATATTCTATTTAATGACAAAACTAATAAATATCGCATTTATATTTCTTTTAAAAATATTAAATATTTTTGTTAATTAACATAATCTGATGTTTTAATTAAAAAATAAAGATTTTTTCTTTATTTAATTTATTTAAAATTTATTTCCGTATTTTATGGTTTTGTACCTTTAGATTTTTATTTTGTAAAGAACGAATACATTAAAATTTTTATTTTCTGAAGAAAAAATTTATTTAAAAAAAATTATAAACAAAGCGCATTTTATTCAAATAAAATTAACTCATTTATATTTATGATAATTTATATAGCCATAAACCATAAAATCAATGTATAAATAAATGATTTTGATTTTCCGAAAGTAGGAACGCAGAACAATGAGCTATTCTCAATAAGACATAATATTAACAGTGAGAATATGCTGAAACTTCTCACCAATTTAAATAACATGCACGTGATTTTTATTGAGTAGTCTATTATAGTGAGATGAAAGAAGTGTGTAAGCTGCACTCGTATTGTAACTTGCAAAAAGATCATTCGCTAGAAGAAGAATTATGTTAATCTTTCATTAACAATGAACATGCTAGGTGACTAAGTTATTTGCTATTTTGCTTGCATGAGTTGTAGGTACAAAGTTATTGCTATACTCTCGATTCAGATACATAGAGCCGTTCCCGATGACTTACGATTTTAAAAAGAAAAAGGTTAATAAATTTTAATCCCAAATATTTTTGAAATTGAACTTATCTTCTTGAATCTTCCTCACTGTTGGTAAGCGAATAGTCCCTTTTTTGCATGTTTATTTTGTACGTGAGATTAATAATCTATTGTTGTTTGTAATGTAAAGTTTAGATAAACTACATTATTTCAAAGAGAAAAGTTTATAAAGATGTCATTTGAAAAAATAAAAAAAATATTGGCATTATAAAATTGAAAAAAAAAGTTAAAATTAAATAGTGATTTTATTTAAGTGGTGTCTAATGCAAGTAAGTTTTTTTTTATTTTTTATTACAATTTCTTTTTATTTTTCATATGATAAAATAGATAATTTTGATATTTTTGTATAGTTTGCAAAATATTTGGAATAACCATAGCTATCCAAAATCTATCTCTGGAAATAATGTCTAATTTTTGTAAATAATAATGAATTTATAAATTATTAAAAAAAATGTATAATTAATAAACATATTTTACATTTGAACTATATAATATACATGTAGGATTGATAAATTCATTTGGAGGAAGCAAAGTGCCAATATATTGGCAGCGGTTTTTTAATATTGAAAATAGTTTTCCAATATATCTTGCATACATTACCCATACCAATATACTACATATTTCACATATTTTCCGTAAGTTGTTAATTGCTTCGACTTTTGACAGTATACTTGTCTCTGTGTATCATTCTGAAACGAGAAAAAGAGTTTGGTGTTATCTCTAGCTATTGGGAAAGCTGTATCGTCTTCGTTATTTTCCTAATAATGACCAGGAAGCAGGTCATGTAGGCTCTCGCTAGCTTGTCTTCACCTTGCATCCTGGCTGTTAATTCATCTGTCTAGACCTAATCGGGCCCAGCGCCCGCTGGCGGCTGGGTTTTCGCAGACGGCGGGTCGCTCATCACCGTAACTTCAAACTCCCTCGGTGGTTGGGCGTTGTCGTCATCCTCTTCCGACTTCGCAGGCTGATTTACCTGTGAAGTTAATGATGCGTGGTCCGCCTCGCTGCTTTGGTTATCTACCAAGACAGTCAGGAATGCTTCCTCTCGTAGCCTTCGCAGCTTTATCTTCTTCTTCTTCATCTCTTAAAATCCGTTGTAAGTCGATTCTTGCCCTCGGAGATTCTTCGGGTTCTCGAAACTCAGAATCGAACTTCCGTAGCCATAGTGCTGGACAGGCGAAACGACCTGTCGACCTACCAATTGCACTTATCACTCCCGGCTGGTGTGAGTCAGCGCATTCCGGGGTGGCCTTGCCCTGGGGTATGCTCGAATCTAGGTCGCTTCTACGGTCACCGCCTGTTACTTGGAGTTAAACTCACTCTGTACCAGGCATCGTTACCGTCGAGTTGCCAAGCAAATCGGGAACGAGATACCTGGCGGCGCATGGCGGGTGCGGAAGCTAAGCTTCAACGCATTCACGGTACTTGGCGAAACCCCTAATCACTTTAATCAGCCGCTGGTGTGACTGGCCGGGAACTGACCTGTCGTCGCGGCGTAATTTTTAGCAAAATTAGCTGGCCCACGATACCACGTGAGAGGATCGCCTGATCTGGCCCAGAGGCATTCGGCTTCCGGTCGAGGGGTCCCTCCGAGGGTCTTCATCTCTCTTCTCTTCTCATCTGAACGTCGACGGCTTGGTGGATGCCCTTTCCACCATGCATCGAACGTTTTCGGCGTTACGATGTTTTCGGCACCGAAGTTTGTTACCTACCGTGCTAAAAGCTACCTTTGACCTGTCTCGCTCGTCACTTGATGTAGACTCTCTGGACGAACGGTGTGTCTCGCTGTCTTTGCTTTAGCGACGGCAAACTGCGGCTCTCTCAGCTTCTCGTTGTCCCTAGCACAACAGGAACAGAATGAGATGCAATTCATCTTGCCACAGCCATGGTAGCAAATGAGATCTGAGGGCTGTCCTTGACCTCGTCGACAATCGTTCGTGCCCCTGTATCAAGGTCCTCCAATGAGTCCTCAGGGCTGTCTTTGACCTTTCTCGTTGGTCATCCTTGTCCTTTAAGGTACTCGACCTGAGGGCTGTCCTTGACCTTGTCGTCGGTCTTCCTTGCCCTCGTAATGAGGTCTTTGCTTCTCCTTCCAACAATTCTTTGGAGAATTCACTTCGGCTGCTATGGTATTACGAACTACAATTGCTCACGCTGTTCTCTGATTCCTGACGTGGCGGTCTTTGTTCGTCTTCGACATCCTCCGAAACAATCGTCGCTCTCGTCTTCGTCGTCACTGCTGAGTTCTATTCATCACTCATTCTTCTCTTAGCAGTGATTTTCCATCATCTGGTGTCATCTTCTTTCTTTGTAGTCCTCTTCATCGATAATTACGGCATATTCTCTCTCTCTCTGGTGCCGCACATCACCAAGGTTTCAACTTGCCTTGGTCAGTCCCCCCCTCCCAGGCTCTACCGTGGCTCTTAAGCAGCGGTTGAGCCCTGCTTACCAGCGGCACCTGGGAAGAGAGCTCTATCTTTTATAAAGGTTGTCTCAAAATTTTCTCTTTTTGTATGAGGCTCGTACATCTTCTGGTACACGTGTACATTCTTCCTTTATACCACTGCTATCTTGGTTGTCGCTCGCCATTTCTTTTACGCGAGTGTTGGTGATTCAGAGCGTGTTCGTGTATGCATTTTCTAAAGGGGATCGTTCCCTGAGACGCACCTTCTTTATATAAATAAATAATGAAATATATAAATAATTTATAATATTGGTTTTGTTTACCTAACCTACACGCTCTGAATTGCACCTCGAGTTGCAGAAGGGTTGATACCAGTTACTCGACTTCAAAACGCACTGGCTGGTTTTTCTCTTAATTTGCCAGTAATTGGTGCTTCGATCACGATTTAGCACGAACTACTGGTTTGTCGCTGTTTTTCAGCTATTTTAAAATTTTTACTCTGTAAAAAAAATTAAACGCCAGCCAGGTCACCGCGGGTTCGAATCTACCCTTCAGTTCGATTCTTTGTCACTGGTTCGAATCCCCTGAGGGTATTGTCTATATTAGCCTTCACTAGGCTAGCAACTGGTACCAATTGAACGCTCGTCACAAATTTAGTCGAGTGTTCAATCCCATGATGCTTCTCTTCACAAATTTGTGTTATTGTTTAAACAAATTATAATTATTGTTTAAACAAATGAAAGTCTTGTTCGCAATTTAATTCCGCTTAGGCACACCGTATCTAACTATTTGTCACGATAATTTATTAAAAAAACTCGAACTTTGTAGCCAACAGCAATTTTTCCTTGATTTTTCACTAAAATCTTCGAACTTCTACCCCCAGAGGGTTTGCTGTTGGTTGGTTATCATTCTTTAGTCACTTACTAACTAAAAACCTAAACAAAAATCGGAAAAATGCAAAAAGAAATTTTTGGGATTCGAACTTTGCTCCTTCGAAGTCAAAATTTCGCGACATTCCCAAGCACACACACGTTTAGGGCGCCAGTTGTCACGGGGATTTTCTGGCTAAGACGCGTTTTACCTGCCCGTCTTAGCAGTTCAACTCCGGATCCTCCGGTTCAACTGTCGGAGATCCAATAGCCAGATTAGGCAGCAGACGCTACAACATCGTACAATGCTTAACCCAATCTGGTTACTTACCGTGAAACACGCAAGTCGAAGACTTGCGCTTTGTTTCTCACCAGTGACTCGAACTCTCCTCTCGTTCACTGGTTCGTGTGCCGGCTGCTCAGATGAAACAATACGTTTTCTCTTACGTACCGACCGTGGAGGCGGCGGGAAGCGGGGAATGACTAAGGTCGCGAAATGATAACTCGAGTGGTTAAAGTTAATAACAAAAGACTATGGTTTATTGAATAAAAGGTTAAATGAGTTGAATGAATAATTAATAATTTAGACAATGGAAGTGTCGCGTTGAAATAGGTTAATTTCCCTACCTAACGGTAGGCCAGCACATTATCTCAGACGTCAGGTGTCTCGGAGGCTGACGTCACGCTCGCGGTAATTTACGCCGCGCACGTGAGGTATAATATGCCGCAAGTGTGCGGTATCCTACGCGCGCGTTCACCGAGTAAAGCGGCGAAGTGAGAGAGTGGTCGCGATCGCCGCGCGACGGACACACGTATAAGTGTGAAGAGAGAGAGAGTAGATGGCGGGGTTGCACGTGTGCGCACCTGTTGTGCGCACTCACCGGCTTTGAAACAGCCGGTGAGTCGACCTTGAGTCCAACCTTGATAACGTGCGAACCCGGAGTCCACACTCTCTCCTCACACTTACTCTCTCCGCACTAGAGCGCCTACTTGAAACCGTTGTCCAGGTACGACGAGACTGGACAAGCGGTTACGCGTTATTACTCGCGTGACGGATGATGCGTGCACGCTTACCATGTTAGGTCTTCAGCGAATTTGACTCGGTGGCCTAGCATCCTCGCGTGCATCCTCTCGACTCATCTGGTATCGTAGCTCGGTCCTTCATGATCTCTCGAACTGTAGCAACGCCAGGCGATCGGCTCTTCTGCTCGCGGAAGTCGCTTTTATTTACAGTACGGCAGGTAGAATCAGCCTGCCGTACAGTCTCGGTATAATTCACGTGCTTCCCACATAAGTACATGAAGGCACACTTTTCCGGCAGAGTAAATGGCCTCAGTAAAGTACACTACTTCTTTACTGAGGTTGAGTGAATGACAAGATTCATTTTTATTCGTGAAATTCGCGATAACCAAATCCGCGAACTCGCACGCGTGTATCTCTCGCGAGCGGTAACCACAAGATGGATGCCGGGCTCTCTCGCGCCGGCTCGCTCCTCGTCTCGTCGATGCAGCTCCACTTCTGCATCGACGCGCCCTCTAGCGTTCGCTACCACGAACTTACTAATTACCTACGTCGGTACGGCAGGCCATGACAGTAAAATTTGTGTATTAGAGATAATGATAAAAAATTTACATAGTAAGTCCTTTCAAAATTGCTTTTTAGCATATAGGGGTTATAAAATCGTTAATCGTTGTAAACATTAATTACGTTCTCCTCCTTACTTATCTTGTTAAATTAACAATTCAAGTATTTGTCAGCTATCAAATTACTACTCTATATTCATTGAAAAAACTTTTTTGTACTACACTTAGAGGTAGATCAAATTTATTATCAGCATAATATTTTTTATAGTCTAAAATAATAATTTTTGAAATCTAGAAAAATAATTTTTAAAATTAACAAAAATAATATTTCAAATCTGGAATAATAATTTTTAAAATATGAAATACTAATTTTTACTATGTAACATAGTAAAAATTCTTATAGTGAAATGTTATTATGTAACATAGTAATTTTTATAACAGTACAAGTTGGTCCCAACTTTACTATATTTTATAGTAATTTTTATTGGAGTTATAATCAAATTTACTACATCAGTTTTCTCAGTGTGGGTTATTGGATATAGATGGGCAATTTATATACGAAAATGGGTCCTATGGGTTTTTCTTGCGGGTCCCATATGACTGATATAAAACTAGTTAACATTTTTTTTATTAAAAACATTTTATTCGTATAATAATCAATATTACTTCTTATACTACTTTGATAAAAGTATATTGTTATTATAAATTAAGGCTACAACTGTAAATAAATAATAAAGACACGTAAGATACCTGCATATAGGAATAAGATTATTATAAATGATATTGTTATTAATGTAGAACAAGGAGAAATGATGTTTAACGAGCCTCGTGCTCGCGCTACTCGACACCGACCCGTGATAGCAAATTCACACGAGGCCGGAGCCAAGCGCGCCCACGTGTACTCGATTTTGGCAGCTACCATGAACAGTTGCGACGACGTCGGCGACAGCGCGAGGAGGCCACAACTTGGCGATGATGTTTCTATCCAAAAAACAGAGAAGATATTTTACATAAAGTCAGCAGCTCAAAATTTTAGAATCGCTTATGCTTTGTGAGTTAACTAATAATTTTTTATTCAACAAAATTTATTCTGGTTCTTTATTAAAAACCATTTAAAATGAGCCCTGGAACGATATTGGCAAGCACTCTTGAAAAGAATTATGTATTTTTGAAATATTAATGGAAACCAATAATTTGTATTTTCGACAACCTGCTGGTTTTGAGATCATAATATTATTCATATATCTCATTATGTCATGGATCTTGTCGCTGAATTTTCTCAAAGCATGAAAAATATATTAAACATCTACTTTTAACAATATTTTCAACAGGCTTATACTTTCCTAAATTTTCAATGGGAGACGCTAACTAACACTGTTAATACACTCTATTTGTAAATTTCATATCTATTCGAAACTGAATTTTATAAGTAATCTATTATTAATTTTGTGTAACAAAGCTAAAAGTAAATTACTATAAAAAAGTTGCATTCACAATAATTGAAAGACAATTAACAATTGTATATTCCAATGCGCATACAAATACTTCTTACTCAATAATTTTCAAATAAAATATGATGTTCTTAGTAAGCCTTCGCTTCATAAATTTCATAAACTATGTAATCTACAAACTTATAACTCATTAACATCTATAATACAATTATTTAATTTTCAACTTACACTGAATAGTTTATGAAATTTCATGAAGCAAAGGCTTAATAAGAAAACCATATTTTATTTGAAAATTATTGGTTATGAAGTATACGGCTCTGCATTTGAATTTGCAATTGCTAAATTGTCTTTCAACTACTTTATTGCAACTTTTTTACAGTCATTCAATTTTAGCTTTGGCACACAATAATATAGATTACTTATAAAATTCAGTTTCGAATAGATATGAAGATTACAAATAGAGTGTATTAACAGTGTAAGCGGCTCCCATTAAAAACTTAGGAAAGTAAGTATAGATATTATTACTTATAAGCCAGTCAAAAATATTGTTGAAAATAAATATCAAGGAGCTCGTGAGCGCTCTGAAGGCAAGTATCTGTCCGATGTAGAAGAAGCCTAAGGGACGACCGTGCAACTATATACTTTGAAATGGGTGTGCGAGAATTTCACTTATTTTTTACGACTTTGAATTATGTTTTATCTTATATTTAAATATATCAATGGATAGTTTTTTTGATATACTAAATGTATACAAAATTTCAATTAAAAATATTGTGTCGTTTTTATGTATATCGAGTTTATAATTTCCGATGGCTGTTTTCGGATCAGAAATTTTTCTTCTTCTTTTCTCTCGTCGATCAGCTGTTTTGTTCCGACCGCTGCTCTGTTATGATTGGTCAACAAGCTCCTATGAGTTCATCATATATTATATATAAAGTAATGTATATAATCGAAGAGAAAGAGAGAGAGAAAGAGAGAAAGAGCCCGTATGGAAATAATAAATGTATGAAACCGTAGGAAAACGTATAAAAACGTATAAAAATGAACCTTTCTATTGGTTTTTGGACATATTTTATACGGTTTTATACATTTTTATACATTTTTATACAGTTTAATACATTTTCATACATTTTCTTACACTTCAGAAATTCTTCCATGTCAAGTTTGTAAAAGGTTAATGTAATAAAACGTAGGAAACCGTATAAAAATGTATATTTCTGTATATTTCCGTAGATTTTTTCAAATTTATTAAATTTTTATACGGTTTTATACATTTTTATACAGTTTAATACATTTTCATACAAAATAAAAAAATAAATAGAAAAATAAATAAATAAATTATGTTTTTATGTTTATAAAAATATAATGATTGGGAGACAGTTTTCCCAAAACAGATTTCCCAACGCCGTTTTTCCCAAAATACCTTCTCTCCCAAAACGGTTTTTCCCAAAAATGTATATAGACCAATTGTAATATAATGTATATTTATTCAAAATTTAATATGGTAGCCAACAGTTTTTCCGTTTTTTACGATTTATAAATTCTATAAAACGTAAAAAACCATATGAAATTGTATAAAATCGTTGCAAATCGTAGAAAACTGTATTAAAATGTTAAACACCGTATGAAACCGTATTAAAACGTATCAAAACGTAATAAAACGTATAAATTTGTCCAAAAACCAATGTTTAGATCCGGTTTTATACGTTTTTATACAGTTTTGTACGGTTTTATGCGGTTTCATACATTTCTTTTTTTCCATACCGGAGAGAAAGAAAAAGAAAGAGAATGAGAAAGAAAGAGAAAGAAAGAGAAAGTATATATAATAACGACAACATATATAACAACAACAAAACTGTGACTTTACAAAATAGCCTCAAAATATCGTATGTCGTATATGGTATTTTTTTTATGTAATTAGGTATAAAAAAAGAGATATGAATTTCAATCAGCTGATGACATGAGCATACTTTTATACATAGATAAGTATTTTATATATATTGTAACAGGATGGCTAGTGGGGGAAAATCCCAACAAGCCACAGGCCAGCGATGCCCTAGAACACGGTGCCGCGGATGTCAGACTAAAATGACTGGCCCGGGGATCTGCTCCTGGAATCCCGAAAACAACGCGAAGATCGCACACGAACTTCGCTTTCCAACTAATTGGATCGCTGAGTGAAAAGCGCGCGCTCTAAGAGTAAAGTGCGCGGCCGCTATACTCAGATATGAAAACGACCGGCGGAGTCGTTTTCCCGCGGAGGCGGCGGTATCCGGGAGAAGGACAGGTTGTAATGAACAACGCGACGAGTAACTAGATATCACAGTATATTAAAATCATTAATAACTACAAGCACAACGCACGTGCTGATTAGAACAGATGAGTTAGTTCGCGCGCGACCGTTAAGATTCAAACGCGCGAACGATACGGCGCGCGGCGAAGCTGCTATTCTCGCGCGCGGTGTTAAAGTACGGCGGGCTGACACACACCTGCACTTACACGGTACAGAAAGCTTGCACGGGGCGATTTCCGTGCGAGCCTTTACAATAAACCCACGAGAGGAGAGTAGAAAACTTACGTTAGGAAGGAGCAGCCGGTGCACTCGACTCTCTCTCGCTCCCTGTCGCTCGCACAGCAGTTGCGCTCTCTTTCTGTCTCTCTCTTACTCGCTGTATTGGGTCGGCAGGCGGGCTGGCTGCCGGCTCGTCGCTCGCACTCTCGTGCGGCACACGCGGCTCGGGATCGCTCTCTCTCTGTCTCTCTTTCGCTTGTACACTATATGCGACGCCTCCACTACACTCGCGGGGTCTCACAAAGAACGATAGGACGGCGCGGACAAGTAAACTCAGGAGAGACACGGAGGAGATGTTTTACGCGCGATGGCAGACACGAAGATGGCTCCTCTTTCTCGCGGGGAAAAGTTAGCAGCTTCGCGACGGATGACGGGCATTTTACGCGTCGCGAGACCGATTCGCTACGCGCGGCGCGCCTCGATTCGGCTGCGCGGGAGTTGCGCGTGCGCGCTCACTACCTTCGCGCGGTAGATTCGAATCGCGGCTAGGCACGCGTTGCACCCCCCCGCCAGACGCTGCTTAGGGGACCGTGAGCAGCTCTGCTATCCATGGCTGTCGTCGTACCTACAAATATGGTGGTAATTATTAGGAGAAGGAGGGTTCGAAAAGGAATATGGAAGAATCGGAGTCACCGGTTTGTCTTTTTCATTTTTATTAAAAAAAAATATAAAAAAAAACTTCAGGGCCTCGCCCCCTTGAGCTGGCCCGGGAGTAAGTCCGGCGCCCCTTGTGACGAACTTGATTGGGGCAATGCTTGGATTTCTTCACCCCAAACTCGCCACACATGAAGCACCGGGGGAGTGCGTTAGCGTCTAGCTCTTCCCGGACCGCTCGCTCTTCTTCGAGCGCCCGCCTGAGGCGATCCTCTTCTTTTTGGAGACGGCGCTGGGCCTCTTCCTTGGCCCGGCGCGCCGTCTCCTCTGCCTTTTCCCTGGATCGCCTGGCCTCTTCCATGCGCTCCCGCGCACGAGCCAGGCGAGCCTCCTCCGCCTTTTGGAAGGCGGCGTGGCGCAGCCTGGCGGCCCTGGCCTCTGCGGCGGCCGCTGATCCGTGGACGGCTCAGTTGGCACGTAGACAAATTCTGGCATGTACGTGCGCTCGGGCGGTGGTGGCGAGTGATACACCTTATCTGCCGCGAGCGCTAATTCGGCTTCCCGGGCCAGATCCAGGAGCCCTCGGTAATCCGTAATTTGATTTCGCATTACTATCTTTTGCAGTTCTGGCCGCATGTTCCGGTGCAACATGTCTAACTGTTGAGCGATGCTAGGCACCGGAACCAACTTTAGGATCATGGCTTGTTGATTTACCACGTAATCACGCGTAAGTTCGTTTCTGCCTTGAGTCCTCGCGTTTATTTCCGCCATGACGCACTGCTGATGTCCCCTGTCCCCGCCATACATGTGCGTTATGGCCTCTATGAAATCTGGCCACGATCGCCATGTGTGGCGGTTACTCCGGTACCAGGTGGCTGCTACCCCAGTTAGGAGCTCTGACAACGACGAAAGCACCTCGTCGTGTGTCAGATTAGCTAGAGTTCTGCATTCCTCTATTCTTGTTAGGAATAACTCGACGCTCTGCTCCTTTGAGGACCCTGAGAACCTGATATGCCATTTTCGGACTATCTGGCCCACATCACGGTTCGTCTGCTGTGGCAAATAGGTGGCCTCTCAGACGGGTCCTGGGTCGCACCATTCCTAGTCTGGCGCTGGGAAGAATTTCTGGTATTATTCTTCCCAGCCTCTGTTGGGGACTGGAGACTTGGGCTGCTGCTGTTAAACTCCGCATACGTGAACGTGTCTTGGAAGTTCACATGCGGTGATCCTCGTCTACGGCCCGTGCTTGGGGGTTGGACTCCCTCCAATTGCGTACTTGAGGTTGGATGTCGAGCTCCTTGAAGTATTCGTACATTCTCTTTAAGCTCTTCAACCTCTTCGACGAGTGTTTTGATCACCGCCAGTAGCTGCTCCGATAATATATTGTCTCCGACTGCTATCCCGGCGGTTCGCGATTCACGCTGTCGCGGCCACTCTAGGTTTTTCGACTGCGGCGGGTTTCGCGATTGCTGCCAGAACCGGTGCTGCCCATAAGCCACTTGATCGCTGTCAGCATATTTACTGACTGCAGATTTGACTGTTGTAGACCAAGGGCTTGCATGGCCTCGTTTATTTCCTCTTCGGGCTGTGTATAGGCCCAATTGAGTATCGCAGATTCCGCAACTTGCGATGATCGGGCCATGGTGTCAATTGGCTGTGCGCTTCCCCACGAACTTATTTTACTAGCGCGAGTAGTATCTGTATTGATGGCAGAGAGAGTTTGCCTATTCAACCCGTGAGCTAGCTTTTTCAACGCGAACCCGGGTTATTTTCTAAGAGCTACGGCGGTTACTCTTAACCTCGATAACGCACGAGGGTTTCCCGTACGCGGCTCTAAAAGAACAAAAGCTATTTTTGTAATTAATTACTATTTGTAATTAATTACGCTCAACTACTCGCACTTGTAATTTTAAAATAAATATATGTGAAAATATTTATATATATATATATATATATATATATATATATATATATATATATATATATATATATATATATATATGTGTGTCAAAACGGACAATATCACCAAAAAACACAAAAAATAAATACAATTTTCACCTAAAAAAATAAAAAACAATTTTAAAGTTCGAGGGGATTTTTGCGCTCGAGTTTTTACTCGGGCGCACAGTCAACTTTTTGTTCCGACAGTGCCTGCCGACTTTCTCTCGTTTTTCTACTAACAGCACGAGCAAAGAAAAAAAAATTTTATTTTTCGTCCACTAAAGAATAATTCGTATCGAAAATACGAGAGGAGAAAAAAAAATTTTCGAGTCGAGAAAAAAATTAATTAAAAAAATTAATTATCGCTTAAAAAAAAAATTTTTGTCGTTAAAAAAAATTAATTGTTATTAAAAAGAATTTTTAATTGTTAAAAACAATTACTCACGTACAAAAATTTCGCGATCAAGATCTCTCCTCGTCGGCACTCTAGGTCGAGGGTTATTGGCTATCGCTTGCCTAACCTCTCGACCGCACTCTCGAAATAGCACGGCTGTGTCACGCACACGCATACACGCGCCTACGCACTGCGGCACGAAGAGCCTTTCTTTGCAGCTTATACTCAGCTACGCTGCTGAGCTTCTTCGCGCCAAGCTTCGCCGCGTATCACGTACGCGCCGCGGGTCCTTCTCCACCCCCAAAACGTTGTGGCGCCAGTTGTAACAGGATGGCTAGTGGGGGAAAATCCCAACAAGCCACAGGCCAGCGATGCCCTAGAACACGGTGCCGCGGGTGTCAGACTAAAATGGCTGGCCCGGGGATCTGCTCCTGTAATCCCGAAAACAACGCGAAGATCGCACACGAACTTCGCTTTCCAACTAATTGGATCGCTGAGTGAAAAGCGCGCGCTCTAAGAGTAAAGTGCGCGGCCGCTATACTCAGATATGAAAACGACCGGCGGAGTCGTTTTCCCGCGGAGGCGGCGGTATCCGGGAGAAGGACAGGTTGCAATGAACAACGCGACGAGTAACTAGATATCACAATATATTAAAATCATTAATAACTACAAGCACAACGCACGTGCTGATTAGAACAGATGAGTTAGTTCGCGCGCGACCGTTAAGATTCAAACGCGCGAACGATACGGCGCGCGGCGAAGCTGGTATTCTCGCGCGCGGTGTTAAAGTACGGCGGGCTGATACACACCCGCACGTACACGGCGCAGAAAGCTTGCACGGGGCGATTTCCGTGCGAGCCTTTACAATAAACCCTTGAGAGGAGAGTAGAAAACTTACGTTAGGAAGGAGCAGCCGGTGCACTCGACTCTCTCTCGCTCTCTGTCGCTCGCACAGCAGTTGCGCTCTCTTTCTCTCTCTCTTGCTCGCTGTATTGGGTCGGCAGGCGGGCTGGCTGCCGGCTCGTCGCTCGCAGTCTCGCGCGGCTCACGATCGCTCTCTCTCTCTGTCTCTCTTTCGCTCGTACACTATATGCGGCGCCTCCACTACACTCGCGGGGTCTCACAAAGAACGATAGGACGGCGCGGACAAGTAAACTCAGGAGAAACATGGAGGAGATGTTTTACGCGCGATGGCAGACATGAAGATGGATCCTCTTTCTCGCGGGAAAAAGTTAGCAGCTTCGCGATGGATGACGGGCATTTTACGCGTCGCGAGACCGATTCGCTACGCGCGATGTGCCTCGATTCGGCTACGCGGGAGTTGCGCGCGCACGCGCTCACTACCTTCGCGCGGTAGATTCGAATCGCGGCTAGGCACGCGTTACAATATATATATATATATATATATATATATATATATATATATATATATATATATATATATATATATATCATTTGTAAAAAAATAAATATAATTTTTAAAAAAATAAAGAATAGATACTTTGTGAAAATTTTTTTCATTTTCATGTTTTAGAATTTTCTCGTAGACTTTGAGCTCTGGAACAGATTCTTATCGAAGGAGCAGCACCAGTAGTAATGCCAGTAACTTCTCATAACATCAGTGGGGATAGTGTACTTGACAATGTTGCAACTGCCCGTGCATACAACTCTGACCACCAAACTCAGCTTTTGATAAAAGCCAGTGCTATGATGTCAGAATCTAGATATGGGTTACTGATAGTAGACAGTGCTACTGCATTATAGAGGACAGATTTTGCTGGAAGAGGAGAATTGGCAGCTCGCCAAATGCATTTAGCCAGATTTCTTCTATTATTGCTTAGATTAGCTAATGAATTTGGCTGCGCAGTGGTTATCACTAATCAAGTAGTAGCTTAAGTGGATGGTGCAGCTAGTATGTTTGAAGGTGATCAAAAGAAACCTATTAGCGGAAATATTATTTTACTCATACAAGTACATACAACTAGACTTTATTTACGTAAAAGAAGAGGTGAAACAAGGATATGCAGAGTTTACGATTCATGCTTACCTGAAAGTGAAGCTACATTTGCGATAAATGCTGATGGAATTGGTGATGTTAAAGAATAGTATTATTATATAGTATTATAAGTATTATTAATTTTTTGAATTACTTTTATTATTTCAGACGCAGGGTTTACTCCGTTTTTTACTTAAAATGCAAATGCAGCTTGAAGAAGATATTAACATAAAAACAAACACACTAATATATTCTACTTATTTTTAGGTTGTGAATGTGGTTTTTCTGAAACATTTTTTATTTTTGTAGCCCTTGTAAACACAAGTTTATATATTAACTACAAGATTTGTGTACATCAACAACAAAAACAATCAGATAAGTATTAAATGACTAAATGTCTATTTTGAAAATATAAAATATCAGTTAGAGATGAACATTGAAACTTTGTGTTGATTTTTTATATTTTTTTCAGATTCTATAAGGAATATGATCCACATTTGTACGTGATTGTACAGAAAGAAGAAATCATTCTAGTTTAGTTGAAGTTATATTCAAAAATTAGATTTTTTTTATCTAGAATGGGGATTCCACGCAAAAACTAGCAGGACATAAGTTTTTAAACAATAAAAAGACCACAGTAAACTTTTTTCTACACAAGATTAAAATAATAATTTCAAGAAGTTATATTCATAAATAAATATCAAGAAAGTTTTTGTTCTCTCAGTAATCCTTAGTTCATAAACTGTTGCAAAAGATTATATAAAATGAAAATAGAAATACAGAAAAATGCCAGAACGATGTGTTATTGTGAATACTTGAACGAATAAAAGTGCTCAGAATAATTTAATTTATGATTAGCTCATGGTAAGAGACGCTAAAATGTTTCAGAGCCCACAGTAAACTTTTTTCTACACAAGATTTAAATAGCAATTTCAAGAAGTTATATACACAAATAAATGTCAAGAAAGTTTTTGTTCTCTCAATAATTCTTAGTTCATAAACTGTTTATTTTTAATTTTACAAGATGTGAGTAATGATAGATTACTAATTCAAGTGGTTTTGTGTAAAAATTTCAAAGTCCAATAGTTGATTATAATGTAATTAATGATTGGTTCATGGTGTGGGATGCTAAATGTTTCAGAGGAGCCATCTGTTTAGTGAACATTATAGATATAATATACAATATAAAAGTATTGTTACTTTGTGAAATCTTTTTTTTATTTTTACAGAGTATCAGGACCTATATATGCAACAAGGAACTAAAGTTCCAAACTATGCCCGCGGGTGGGTTTACTGCCCAAGCGATGCGAGAGCGGCAATCAACCGAGGGAATTATCGACTTAAGTACCGTATTACATATATAACTTTATTCACGACTCAACTGGTGCCATTTTGTTGGCTTGAAAAGATCGGACTACATGATAACGTTTTTAAATATGTCCCGGTGTTGGCTGTTATAGCGCGAAGGATAGCGATTGTGATGGCAATGTAATTAATAATTATTTTCAGACAAATTACATAACAATTATATAAATTAAATAACAAGTATAAAAAGTAAAATAGCCAATAATTTAAAAAAAAGAATAATATTTAAGTTTCATAATTTTATTAGGTTTATTCGAATGTTTTATAAATGCGAAAATATTAAAAAAATTACAGGCGATAATTTATTATAGGGAAAAAAATACTACTTTTGTTCCGCTTTTCAGACCGTTATAGTGGAGTCAGGAATAAAATTATTTATAAGTTGCTGTGTAGAGTAGCTTAATATTTTCATCAATATAAAAGTTTCTCATGTTACAAAATGGAAATATTTTCATCAACGCGATAAAACGTAACTATCTTGGAAAAATTGATTATTTAAAACATATTTTGCAAATGTATTTTTGAGCGATCCCAAAAAAGGAAATCTAAACAAAAATATTAAACTAAAAAATGTGAAATTCAGATCGTCGACAAGATGTGCCCAATGAGGGGCTTCGGGATATTCGGCAACGAATACCTCCAGAATACCGAGAAGATTAGTCACGGCACGATGAACCAGGGGAAATAATTATCCGACAAGAAGGCAAGTATTTTATTAATAGTACATTATACAACAAGGAACTAAAGTCCCAAACTATGTCCGCGGGTGGGTTTACTGCCCAAGCGATGCGAGAGCGGCCATCAACCGAGGGAATTATCTACTTAAGTACCGTATTACATATATAACTTTATTCACGACTCAACTGGTGCCATTTTGTTGGCTTGAAAAGGTCGGACTACATGATAACGTATTTAAAGTAATATTGATTATTATATATTTCCGATCCGAAAAAAATTTGGACTATTTTTATATCAGTCATATGGGACACGCAATAGGGAAACCTGTAGGGCCCATTTATCGAATATAAATGGCAATGTACCAAATATACCATCGTATCATTAGGGCAGAATGTATTTAGAATTTTTTGTCTTGTTCCATTCTTCAGTTGTGTCGGAATATTATAATTGAAATAACAATAAAGATGTCTACATATCTTCAATTAAATTAATTATCTATACATAAATGTAACATAGTTCGAAATAATTATATTATCATGCAAATATTTTATTATAAACTGTTAGTTGTATTTTATAAGCAGTGTTAAACTGTTAAATAATAAATAAATGAAGTCATAAATTCTATCTAATTTATCAGCTGATTTTTTTGGTAGGGATGTACATGGATCAACAGAATCTACATGGATTTTAAACAATTGAAATGGATTTAAAGTAATCCGCATGGATTTTAAATAATCCACGTGGATTTCTTGGGATCCATGTAGATTTGTTGGAATCCATGTGGATTTATTAAAATCCATGTAGATTTTTTTAAATCGTTCGTTTCTTGGAATTCTCATCGATTTTAAATAATCCACGTGGATTTTAAATTATCTACATGGATTTTACTCCACGTGAATTTTTAATAAACCACATCGAATTTTCATCACGGATATCCACGTGGATGATCCACGCGGTTATCCATTTGAATCCACATGGAATCCATGTCAATTTACTTGGATACCCACGTGGATCATCCACATGGAAATCCGCGTGGATATTTTCAACATATTTTCAATCATGGTCAATTAGATGAAATCTAATTAATTTTTTTTATTATGTTTGAATTATTGCTGCGCCTTTAATTGTACAGTTAGGAGAAAGACCATGTAATTAATATAAAATAGTTTTGAATTTATTACTACATAAATGTTCTATTTCGTAGCCAGTCATATAAGAATAACATACATATTTTTATCAAGGAACGCGGTGGCGCTCCGAAGGCAAGTATAGAAGAAACCTAAAGAAGCGACCCGTGCTACGTATACATTGAAATGGGTGTACGAAAAATTCCATGCGCTTTTACGTATATTGCGTTAGTTTTTACTATATGACATATCCCTCTTAATCGAAAGCCATTTCATTGCTCTACTCAAATCAAAAGATTTTATTTAACAAGATTATCTCGTTCAAAAGATATAGAGAGCCGAATTTTTTTATGTGCTATTTCCTTTCCGAACTTTTCTTCTCCTTATTCCGATATTCGGTTTGCAGCTCTTACAACACTTCCGGTTGTCGTCTATTTTACGCTTGTTTTCGGTATGTAAGGAGCAGTATGAAGGTGTCCCGCGGTGCTTTTTGTGTTGACAATTTTTTTGTAGGTATCTTGTATCCTGAAATTTGTATTTCGGCAATAAAATTATTGGCGATCTCAAAAACGGCGGAGGTAGAAATTTTAGCCAATTTTCGGTATGTAAGGGGTGTTCTGCGGTGCTCTGGGCGTTGCCAATTTTTTGTAGGTATCTTGTATCCTATAATTCGTATTCCGGCAATAAAATTATTGGCGATCTCAAAAACGAAGAAATTAGAATATTTTAGTGATTTTTCGGTACGAAAGGGGTTTTCCGCGGTGCTTTGGGCGTTGCCAATTTTTTTGTAGGTATCTTGCATCCTAGAATTCGTATTCCAGTTATTAAATTATTGGCTATCTCAAAAACGGAGGAATTAGAAATTTTTTAGCGATTTTTCAGTATGTAAGGGGTGTTCCGCGGTGCTTTAGGCAATGCCAATGTTTTTGTAGGTATCTCGTATCCTAGAATTCAAATTCCGGCAATAAAATTATTGGCGATTTCAAAAACGGAGGAATTAGAATTTTTTAGCGATTTTTCGGTATGTAAGGGGTGTTCCGCGGTACCTTGGGCGTTGTCAATTTTTTTGTAGCTAGTTTTTATCCTAGAATTCGTATCAGTCAATTGATTGACGAAACGGACAGTCGCCCGTTATTATTACAGCTTGACGTAATCACCTGAAGAGGGACACGAAAAAAGTGTCCGAAACGTCGGTTAAAAATAAATGGTGTCCATTTATTTAAACCTTTACTGGTAGACAATTGGCCATTAGACTCAAGATACAAAATTATGATTCACACCCTACTATAAGCGCCTTTACCAACTAAAATAATCTGATTCTACCTCATTAGGCAAACCATCCAAAACATGATTCTTACACATAGTATTCAAATAATTAAAATTTACATGTCCCAAGGTTCTGTGCCATTTTTCTTTTAAAGTCATTTTTCCATTATCTTTTCTTACTGTATTTGACTCGATATTATTCTCTAAATAGCTTGTCATTTTGTAAATCCTATTCTTTTTCCAAGCAACTGCAATTAATCTATTGTTCTTATCAAAAATTTTAGCATTATCTCCAATAGATACTACTTTATTTTTATCTGTTACTTTGGCAAAACTAATCAAATTTTTATCCATTTCTTCAACAAGAAAACATCTTTCATTTCAATATTTATTTCTTTATCAAAAACTTTAAATTTACTATTTACTCATCCTACTTTGGTTGCTTTTAAAATTCTTCCATCACCTACTTTTACTTTAATCGGTTCTTTTAAATTAACAAACTCATAGAAATAATTTTCGTTATTTATTACATGGTCCGTACAACCACTATCCAAAATCCAATTAATTTCTTTTACATTACCGCTCTCTATATTCGCAGACCTACCCTGTACTGTTACGCTAAACGCCGCGCCATCGCTCGTATTCTGTTGACCTTGATTACCATCGTCGCTGACTCTTGCGCCTCGGCCGCGTTGTCCGTAGCCACCACTGCCGCGCCGGTTTGAACTCGATCCTTGCTGTTGGTAGGCTCCGCGCCCGCTCGCGCCTCCTCGCTGTTGCGAGTAGCCTCTGCCGGTTCCCCCACCGCTCCGTGGCGCGCGGCTTCCTCTGCCGCCTCCTTGCTGCGGCGCGCGATTCCTGGAATTGTTTTTCGCCGGGCAATCGTATTGTATGTGTCCCACACCACCACATACATAACATGTCCTTTTGTTTCCTTGAGCCTTCTTCTTCTCAAACACAAAGGCTTTCTGTTTTGAACTTCCACTATCACTCTGTCTTTTCTTGAATTCCAGTTCTAATTTTGATTTCACAAATTCTACTGTTTTGTCTCTTTCGGGTAATGCATCCACAATATCCACTATATGCGATAAACTTTCTGGCAAAGTTAATAAAAAATAATTCAACTCGTCTTCTTTTGTCACATTTTCTCCTGCAATTTTCAGCTCGCCTATAAGCTTTTCAAACTTGTTATAAAAGTCTGTCGGATTTTCTCTTTACTCCATTTTCAAATCAAGTAACTTTCTTTTACACAGCAGTTTCACAGCACTGCTTTTCACCAAACAATGTTCATCCAATTTGTCAATCATTTTCTTAGCACTTTCTTCTGAAATAATTAACTCTAACTGCGTATTTGTCATACTATACACAATGTAATTTTTGGCTTTTATCTCTTTCTTTTTCCACTCGATTTCTGTTATTTCTGCCGGTCTTTCATCATTTTCTATAACTTCACTGCATTCTTTGAATTCTAAGAACAATTTCAACTTGTATTTCCATTTATCATAGTGTGTCCCATCAAATATTTGTAACGTAAATCCTTTGTTTTCCGACGCTATCTCTTTTGCCACAGGAATTTCCTTTGTTACCTCTTTATCTTCTGTTTCAAAAAATTCTTCTTCACTATCAATTTCACTTGACTTTTCACACTTTACTTTAGATTCTTCTTTTACGCTCATGCGTCTTCCTTTGTTCCCGCGCTTGCCACGCGCTTAACTTAAAAGCACTTTTTTTCTTTTTAGTTTATCTCTATATGACTCGAGAGTACATGTAGAAGATAATAAAAATATAACCACTTCCTGCTACCATGTTAAATATGGAGAAGAGGATGGGACACAGGGCTTCTTCAATAAGCCACTCACCGACTAACGTTAACGAAGTTGAACTTTATTAAAACTCAATACTCAACTCAGTACAGCTCTCTCTCAAATTACAACTGCTCCTTGCAGAGGACGGCGGACGAGTAAGTTCCCGTTCGGTCGCTCGCTCTCGCTATACTCTTACAGCTATACTCGCGTGATGGCGCTGCGCATACATTCTCTCTCATGCGCCAACATAAATGTACCTTATATTCTAACAGTTTACGCAAAAATTTTTTTAATTTTTGTGTTTCAATTACAGTTATTATGTTAGTACTTTTGTAATATTTTTTGTTAGACGTAATTATTTTTTATACAAATTTTTATAGTAAATATATATTAAACAAATTTTATTTTAAAAATTCTCTTTATTATAATAATTCTCTTTATTATAATACTTGCCTGCACTTAATTGATTCCACCAGTTTCATGAGTTTATTTTTAGTAGTACTTACGATTTTTTGTTATAAAAATAATTCCATATTTCTATGTCACAAAAATGTACTTGTCTATATAAAATAATAATTGATTCCACTTCTTTCATGTGTTTGTTTTAAACTATGATATTCTTTTGGGGGAGAGAGAGGGAGAAAGAGAGAGATGGAGCGAAAGAGGCAGAGAAAGAGAGGAGGGGAGAGAGAGGGAGGAGAGAGAGATAGGGAGAGAGAGAGAGAGAGAGGGAGAGAGATTACAAATACCCTTATACTCGCCAAAGTTTTACTTTTTCATATTTTTTATAAAATAATTTTTTTCTAAAAAACAAATATGGATAATCTCTTGAAATTTTAACTAAATATAGTCATTAATAAGTTTAATAAGTGATTAAAATTTTCAGTAGATAAATAAAATATTTTTTGAGAAATTAATTTATGAAATATAAAAAAGTTTTCCTTAACCCTTTCATTCCGTATGGGTCCTGTAGGACCCACTTTGTTCAACATGCTGTAGAAATCTGAAATTAACTAATTTTTTAAATCTACTTATTTAGTTGTGTTCTCTTATTCGAGGGGAAGCCCCTCTGGCCGTTTCGTTTAGTACATTAAAAAAGAGCTCGGCAATGAAAATTTGGATTTGACGAAAATTCGGATCTTGAATGATTTATTTTAGAATAAAAAAATGGTTAATGGTTATTTTTTTTTTATTTTGAGTGATGGATCTTGTTAATGAGACAACGTACTAAGAATTTATTACTATCCGAGTTCAATAAAATAATTCTATTGGCGGGTATGGGTTGTATGGGTCCTCCAGGACCCACTTGGAAAATAGTACTTATCGACACTTTTGGAGAAAAAAATCTGTCGATTGATCTTAGTTAAAGCCTCCACAATTATATTATACAAAAAAAAGTCACCTTTTCTCCAGGAAAGGGGTCTCGGTACGAAATGGTTAAGAAAAAAAGACAGGGTAAAGATATTTAAAATTTAAAAAAAGTAAAATATAGGAAATTTAAATACCTTTCAAGAAATGTTCATTATATTATGTAATAATGGCTGTAAGATATGAAAAAATTCAAAAATCCAAAAATTAAAAATCGTTTTTTCGTTATAAAAAAAAGAAAATCAATAAAAACTCAAATCCATCGGGGTACCGATTTTTTTTTCACGAGACGAAGAGAATAGTCTTTCTCCGAGAAAAATCGGTTGATTCGTTTCGGAGATATGAAGAGTTTACACACACACGCACACACACACACGCACACACGCACGCGCACACACACACACACACACACACACACGCGCGCGATAATAAGTGCAATTACAACCTTTATTCGCTAGGATCCAGAAAAGTAAGATGAAAGAGGTTCAAGAAAAATTGTGATATACAAAGTAATGAAACGTTTATTTATGAAAAAAAAGAAGTATAATTATATATTTAAGATACTATAACTAAACATATTATTGCATTATTTCTTGCAATACTAAAAAAAAACAGTTCTTTTAACTAGTTGTTTTTTCAAATTAGCAATTTTTTCGCTAAATTCAATTTTATGAAATCTTCGGTGTCTTCTATTCAACATTTATAAAGAATTTTTTTTAAATATATATAGGTAAAACTAATTATTTTATTGTACTTAGTCAAATCTTTTATATACTCAATGTAGTCATTTTTTATATTTCAATCTAGTCATTTTTAGAAATTTTTAACTACCATTTTTATTATTAACATTATATAATTATCTATTATATACTTTATATCACAAATCTTTGGATATTTCTTATACAATATTTATAATGATTTTTCTTAAAAGGTACGCAACAACAATACTGCTCATTTCCCTATTAATCTCTTTTGTTTATTATTACTCTAGTAACTTAAAATCTTTAAATTACATTAAAACAATTAATTTAAAAAGAGAGAGATTTGCAAAACTCGCATGAGTTCATTGTTTGCATTATCTTCATTAGAAAGATTTTGTTATAGATTTGAAATCTAATTTTCTTATAGTTGCTTGCAACTCGATTAAATTCACAGCAAATGTACTGAATGTTTTTCTTGAAATTTGGCTATATGCCAGAATGTTCTTCTTTCACACGATTTCGATGGGTCAAATAAAGAGGAAAATATTCCTATTTGATTCTTATAATTAGCTAGTCCATCGAAAGCATCGTCAGGAGTGGCTTCCATAGAGGTAATAGTTATAGAGTAGGGGAGCCAGCCGTGAAAGTGAAACACTATTAGAAAGAGAGAAAAGATCGGAAGACATTGCTATCTCTTTCTAAACAGCGCATGCGCGCCATCATCAGTTCTGTGCAACATAACCAAACATTATTATATGCTTAACAGATTATATGGCCGTACAGTAATTTGGTGCCAATGTCATAAGAAGAAGAAGAAGAAGAAGAAGAAAATATTTAATATGACAAGAACTTGTGTAGTATGCAAAAAGCAACCTATTCCGGGTGACAACAAAAGATCTTTTCACAAGTAAGTTTTTAATATATATTATAACGGAGATCACAGATTCGGCGCTAGTCGGCGCATAGTAGAGTCCTGTGGTACCGGCATTCCGGGAAATTACGCATATATTGGGCTGGGTGAGTGTGCGATCGGTAGCCCCGTGGTTAGGGCGCTCGACTCTCGTCCGGACGAATCGGGTTCAAATCCCGATGCCATCGCCTATTTTTTTCTGTTTCTCCTAAATCTGTAATCCCGTTACAATATATATATATATATATATATATATATATATATATATATATATATATATATATCTTCCTATAGTATATAGTTGTAAGAGGCTTGTAGGGTACCCAGCCCCTCCTCCCCCCTCCTTACAGCCCCTCCTCAACCCCTCCTCAAAATAACGGAAAAATGAGATTAGAAATAGGAGTTTTTAGTATTACATTTGCTCCTCAACCCCCCCTCCCCAAAATCCCTCCTCCCCCCTCCTCCTGCCCCTCCTCTTAATATTGTATTGTTTTTCTCATTTTGTTATACATTTCATATATATTACGAATGATTTGATATTGTTAATATTATTAATGTTGTTTCTATATTATTAAATAATTATAATATCAAATGTTATCAATTATAAGGTCAAGTTTAAAAAATTCAAAATTATTCAAGACCCAGAAAGTTATAGCCAATTGAAGATAATTATTTTTATAACCTCATTCGTGATTTTATAAACAATTATAACTACCTTAAATGTTATCAAATGTATTGGAGGGTGTACGTAAGCGCTGTGCGGTACTGTGCTGTGCGATACTGCGTGATGCCCGTGTTATTGGTGCGTTGGCTACTTACGGAACTACTTTTCTTATTGGTCCATATTTAAACATCAACCAATCAGCGGCGTAGTTCTACAAGTAGCCAATGCACCAACAGCACCGGCATCGGAAACGCACCGCACAACACAGCATAGCGCTTATGTACACTCTTTCTAAAGTCACGTTTAAAAAATTTGTATAAGTTCGCCTTTCCTTTTTACGTGTAATCTTAATATAAGCCTTAGTCACATTAGGGTATTTAATAACGTGACATATATAATGTAGGACACAAAATAGAACACACCCTCATATGATTGTGATATTATGGATTTACCAAATCTAAAGTATGGAAACGTAGAGAACGCAATAAACAATTTGATGCGATTGGGCGATTAAATATTGTTTCACCTAAAGATAATGAAAGATTTTTTCTTAAATTACTGTTGAACCGCATAAAAGGTGCTACTTCTTTTAAAGTTTTACGAACATTTAATAACGTCTCATATGAAACATATAAAGAAGCAGCACTTGCTATGGGTTTAATATAAGATGATTCCCAAATTTATATTATTTTTGATGAAGCAAGTAATATCATGCTTCCTTTTCAATTACGTAAATTCTTTGCATGGTTTATCTTAGCTGAAAATATTCAAGGTAATTTAATTTGGAATAAATTCAAAAAAATTTTTACTGAAGATTTTAAACAAAATAAAGAAAATAATGCTTTGTCACACATTCAAAATATATTACAAACTGAAGATAAAAGTTGTAAAGATTATAGTTTACCTGAACCAATAATAAATAATATCGAAGAAAGTCCTGAAAATTTAGCAAACAGTAAAAATCTTTTTGAAATTTTGTTTAATCAATTAACTACTAATCAAAGATTAATTTTTGATGAAATTATAACTAACAAAAATAAAATTTATTTTATTGATGGACCTGGAGGTGCAGGAAAAACTTTCATATACAAGACTACAATATATCACTTTTTATCTTCGAATAAAAAAATTTTATCTATGGCTTGGACAGGAATCGCATCTATTTTATTACCTAGAGGAATGACAAGTCATCGTACTTTTAGACTTCCTTTAGATTTAAACAGTATTGAAAGTGCTTTTCTAAAATTAGAATCAGATAAAAAAAATTACGGGAAGTAGATATTATAGTTTGGGATGTAGCATCAATGATCCCAAAAAAAGCTTTGGAAATTCTTGATCAAACACTCAAAGATATATGTTACAGTGATGTTCCATTTGGTGGTAAATTGATAGTTTTAAGAGGCGATTTTAGACAAATTCTGCCAGTCCTAAAACATGGTTACCGAGACAGTATAGTACAGGACACAATCAAATTTTCTCATTTGTGGCCTCTCTTTAAAGTTTTAAAATTAACTGAATATATTCGCTCAAAAAATAAACAATTTGCTTCATTTTTATTAGAGTTAGGTGAAGGTAAAATTAATCCATTTATAGTTCTAAATAAATGGAAGACCGAAAATTTATGATGATATCAATCTCGAAAATTCCGTAGATCGTATAATATTAGCTCCACATAATGACGATACTAAACTTATAAATAATAAAGTTTTGAACTTATTACATGGTAAAACGCATACATATTATAGTTTAGATTACGCAACGCATAAAGGAGTTGATCAAACAGATGAAAATATTCACTTAAATTACCCAATAGAAATGCTTAATAATATTAGAGAAGGTCTACCACCACATGAATTAAAATTAAAAATAAATCCACTTGTAATGTTAATTAGATATATAAGTATATCAGAAGGAATGTGTAATGGTACACGCTTGAAAATTACAGGTTTATTTAATCACAATATTAAAGCTGAAATAATTACGGGGGAAAGAATTGGTGAAGACGTTTTTATACCACGAATAACATTAAATACTGGAAATTCTTCTTCATTTCCGTTTACACTTTTTAGAAAACAATTTCCAGTTGTATTAGCTTTTGCTATAACAATAAATAAATCTCAAGGTCAAAGTTTTAATTCTCCAGGTATTTACATTAGACGACGTTTATTTTCACATGGCCAATTATATGTTGCTTTATCCCGATGTAAAAATCCTAACAATATATTTATTAAAAATCTTTTAGAAAATTGATCAATAATTAATAACATTATTTGGAAAGAAATTTTTGACATTTAATCTACACTTTTTAATAAACTTTTTCAAAAATTATTATTATTTTTTATATATATTTTTATCTAAATTTATATAGATCAAAATAAACCCTACTAAATTTATATCAATAATCATTTTATTTATAATATTATTCTTTTACGAAAGTATAAGACATGTTGTAATTTCTTATAAGCATAATATCATATAAATAATCTGATTATTTTATTACATATAATAAAAATTTCAATATAAATATATTTACATGAAATATTTTTTTATTAAATGTAATAAAGATGGGAATCAATTTTCATTACATTAATTAAAAATTATTAATACAAATTATTTAAAATTAATTAAAATTGATAAAATTTATTAATGAAAATTGATTTACATCTTCCATGGTGGAGGAAGGATGGGATAGGTTGAAGTCAAGGAGGACGGAGGGACGACTCCTATGGTTTTTAGGGTTATTGACGATGAATTCTATGGTTGTGTTTAGGCTTATTATATAAAAAATCATTAACAATAATTTTATATTATTTTGGCATGTCCCATTATCCTATCTAATTATTAATATTTGTTATATAAAACACCTAAGCACAATAAAATAAAAAATTCAACGCGCCTATAACAGTACTACAGGTGTGAAAAACTGTTAACTTTAGTAAATAACACGCTAAAAAACTGACTACACGTTAAAACACATATAATAATATGAGCATGACCTTACACTATTAGGCGTAATAAACAGCGCCACCGTTTTTATAAATTTTTTGCACACATAAGTAAAACAATCAATGTATATTGTAACGGCAGGCGCGTCTGTGTGTGTGTATGTGCGCGAACACGGAGCTCGGATCGAGCCGATCTCCGACGCACGGTATACACACAGGTAGTTGACCGAAAACATAAACATACCGCGGCCTTGGAGAAGGCAAGGCCGACAATTGCGGCATGAGGATTCGCAAGTAGAGTCGGGCTTGTCCTCGTATGACTCCGGGGGCTTGCGTGTGTGTGTGTAGTTGCTCGCACGTGTAGCTGCGCGAAAAGTACCGAGCGCAACTACGACACACAATGAGCCCCGAAATGAAAACTCGCGACAACCTTGCGCGAGGGGGAAGGAGAGCGAGAGACAGAGCCCGGCAGTATCGCTTCTACCGTAGCTGAGGCAGCTGCTCGTCCCCCGTGCGCGACGACTTGGAGAGAGAGAGAGAGAGAGAGAGAGAGAGAGAGAGAGAGAGAGAGAGAGAGAGAGAGAGAGAGAGAGAGAGAGAGAGAGAGAGAGAGAGAGAGAGAGCCGAAGTGAAGTGCACGAGGATCGCGGAGTAAGTGCAGTGTAGTGCACGAGAGTGAGAGAGAGAGAGAGAGAGAGAGAGAGACGCAGCACGGCTCCGAGAATCTTGTTCGCCGGTGGTTGAGGGAGAGGGAGAGAGAGCCACACTCGACCGAGGCAGCGAAAGAGCGAGAGAGAGCAGCGCGGCCGAGCACACTCACGGGAGCGAGTGAGAGAGAGCAGCGCGGCCGATACTCGCAGGAGAGAGAGAGAGAGAGAGAGAGAGAGAGAGAGAAAGGCAAGGCCCGTAGCAGTGAAGAAGGAGAGAGAGAGAGACACACACAGCGACGCGCTGCAGCAGGCACCGCCGAGCGCGTTCAACCGCGCCTTCTCGATGCAACTGAGGAGGTAAGTCCTCGCCAGGCGAGCGCGCGCTTCCCCCGCGGACGACGAGAGTCCAGGAAGCGGAGACGGGCGATCGAGCGAGGCCGCCGACGCGTGCGTGAGCGCCGATCGTGCGCGGCGATCGGCCGACATCCGGCGCGAGCCGCTTTTGCGCGTACGGGTGTGCGGCAGAGCACACACGTACTTCGCGTGCGCGGGCGCACCACCCGAATCGGCGCGTACCTAGAGTACACGCCGCCCGTGTAAATAGTGAACAGCCTCCAGGGGCAATAATAAAGATAATTCTTTGCTTTTACTTGTTCGCGTATTATTTCACGCATCCTACTTTCAATTCCCTATTCGGTGGCACGGTGAAGAATACCGCCGGCCTCCGCGGTCGCGAGTACGTAGTACTCGCGTGATAACTGAGCAGCTGGGGCAGCACGCTCGAGAGAGAGCGCGACGACGAAGTCGCGCGTTGCAACGGGTCGAAAAGGCGCGGCTGCTGCTAAAAGCAGCCGACGGCGAGCAACAGCACGGAGCTGACGGGCCGCTAATCGTCGAAGGTTGGCACGAGTAAGTGTTCGCGCCTGTCAATTGCTGCGCGCAAGCCCGCGTTGAGATATAGCGCACCGAGGACAGCTTCTACCCCGTTACAATATGTACTGTACACATTTGTATACGAGGTCATGGTGAAAAACCGGCACTTAAAATGCTCAGAGAATCGATCTACAATATAGGCACGCATATTTAGAAAAGAATTTTTTCTAAATAGAAAAAACTTCGTAGTATTTCTAGATTTAAACAACAAAATTGAGTTTCCATTTGTATTAAATTTTACGATATTTTTAACAATTCACGCTAAAAATGGGGGTTGGCGAGCGGAGCCCCTCTTGTATATATATATATATATATATATATATAATCATATAAACATGGACTTATGCTGACACCAATGTATAAGACCACGTGACCTGTCTGCATAAGTGTAGTACCGTTTATACAAGTGTCTGCACAAGTCTAGCGTGACTAAAGAAATAATCTCTCTACTTATGCTGACGTCTGCATAAGTCGGTCTCTGTCTGCATAAGTCTATTTAAATTTCGGAAAGTGTCTGCATAACTAGCGTTTCATATATTTATATATATATATATATATATATATATATATTATATGTTTCACCTAACCCCTTTATGGAGCCCATCCCTGATATTAGTACCTACGCCCAGAGTTCCCGTATATAAGTGACTAAAGAAATAATCCCTCTCTGGGTATAGAAACTCTAGGTCGGGCTCTATAAACCGGGATGTATTGAATGTTTATGGAATCCGGGCTGCATAAAAGGGTTCGGGCTCCATAAAGCTATCTATCTTTTAAAAAGGGCTCCATAAACATAGTTAATGAGATGTATTATATATATATATATATATATATATATATATATATATATATATATATATATATATATATATATATATATATGTAAGCTAGTGAGTTATCAAGCTTGGCTTTGTCTCTGGTTGACGTTTGTGCGAGAGTTAGTATGTAATGACTCCGAGCTGTTAGCATTAATGTTATTGTACGGATGTATATAAAGGTTTGCTATCGACAATTGTATTGATTCAGGTTAGTTTTTAGGTGTATTCGTTTACTGTAATATTTTTGGCTTTTGCTAATTTGTACATATTATTAATATTACAGTTGTTTACTACATCATACAAGTGTTGATTTCTAACCTAAAACTCCTCTCAAATTAAGCTCCTTAAATATTCGGTTATATATATATATATATTCCTATATTATATAGTTGTAAGGATAAAAATGGATATCTACCCCCTCCACCCCCCTCCACCACCCCTCGATCTCCACTCCACCCTCTCCCTCCCCTCCGCTCCTCCACACCCCCTCCACACCCCCTCCACCTACCCCACTACAACTAATTTCTTATAGATATCTAGTTGAAAATTGTACGTATATAGGGATTTCGAGATTCGCTGATTAGGAATCTGAACTTAGATTTTGAAAACTCCAAATGTCGACGCATAACGGTGGTTAAAAATTGAAATTTTACTGGATTTTGCTAAAAATGGTATATAGAAGTTTTCTGGAGTCGATTATTACGAATCTGAACTCAGATTAAGAAAATTCAAAATGGTAGATTTGAAGATGGTAAAATATTAATGAATTTTGCTGCAAAATATGTATAAAGAGTATCTGGATTCGCTATTAAATGGATAAATTATAATTTAGATTTTCAAAATTCAAAATGGCTCCACCCCGCTTCATGTGCGATCCATACCGACTTCACCGGTCCCTCTATCTACTCCTCCTTTACATATAATTCATTATAGATATCTTGCGTAGTAAGTTTTTCAGTTTTATTTATTACATTTAACAGTTTTCCACATCACCATTGAGGTACTGTTATGGGCGCGTTGAATTTTTTATTTTATTGTGCTTAGATGTTTTATATAATAAATAATAATAATTATATATGATAATGAGACATGCCAAAATCATATAAAATTATTGTTAATCATTTTTTATATAATAAACCTACATGAACAACATAAATATGTATTCTTTTGTTACATGTAAATATATTTCATAATTTTATTCGAACATATCTAACAAATTTAAAAAAAGAAAAGATTTTTTTTTTTAAATAAAGAAAAACATCATAAATATTTCTAAATTTAAAAACCTAATTCAGTTTATATTTACCTAATTGTATTATCTTTTGTTATAATATTTTTTTTAACAATTCACGCTATGCATGGGGGTTGGCGAGCAGAGCGAGCAGGGGGCGAAGCCCCCTAGTATATATATATATATATATATATATATATATATATATATATATATATATATATATATATATATATATATATATATATATATATATACACATATATATATAATATAAAAATGGTTAATTTTTTATTCTTATTATTTCTGAGGGTGAAATTACTATTTGTTGTGTAATTTATGCATTTGATACATAAAGCAGTTCCTTCAATGTATTGTATGTACATTAAAACAGTTGTTTCAATTACAGATTTCCCAATGACTGTAATTTAAAAGAGAAATGGATGCAAGCTGTGGGTGTAACATCTATAAGAACAAGCTATTCAACAGTTTGTAGTGACCACTTTGATCCTGAAGCGTATCATCAAACAGATGGTTATACTCATGTAAGAAGATTATTACCAAATGCAGTACCTAAAAATCAAAATGAAAATTACACAAGTAATAAATTACAAAATAAAGAGGAAGAAGTGTGTGATAAAGCTACTTCTGATCTTACTCTTATGAGTATTAGTGATATAACAATTAATCGAACGAGTATTAATAGCTTAGAAAGTAATGCCACAATGGACACAAGTGATGTAAACATTGGGTTAAATATACAAAATGTCTTAAGTAGTGCGGTTAATGAGAATAGTGATGTCAATAATAATATTACTACATGTGACTCTTCATTAGATGATATAATTATGAATTCAACTGATATTACCCTCAAATATGATAGTACTGCTGTAAGCAATGTAAATAATAGTAAGTATACATGTAGGAAGTCGCAACAATGTTTATCAAACAATTCCACCAAGACTAATATACAGGATAATAGCGTAAATAGGTATAATATCACAGATTTTATAGCATGAACATTATCAACCAATGATCATTAATCATATTTTATAACGCAACTTTTTTTCAGAAAACGTCCTGGTAAATATATTGAAAACACCGCTCCAACGAAAAGGTTTCGTTGGATGGATGGACACCAAACAAAACATATAACAAGAGCTCATTTTTCTTCCAATGAAGCTTGGAATGACTTTTGGGTTTTGTAGCTTACAAAAATTCTTAGAATAGAAAGAATCGCTTTAAGAAGTGGAGGACAGAAAAGAAAATTGTTAGTTTTAAAGATCTTGTAAAGAATTTGCGAGAAGAAAAAGCATCAGCAGCAGCAGAATATTTAGAGGTTATTTGAATTTTTGTATAATTATAATTAATGCCCGTAAACAGTAAGTTTTTTATTACTCTTTGAAAAAAACAAATTTTTTATTCATTTTATCTGTACTTTTTGTTTAATGAAATTACGAATTAAGATTTTTACAAATGATTGTATATTATTAATTATTAATTGATTGTCTATAAAAATAAAGTAATACTTACAAATGTGTATATGTATACTGTTGAATACAATACGTATAATATAAATAGCAGATATCAATATTTTTTAAGCAAAATACTTATTAATTTCAATGCATAACTTTTATAACAATATACTTCTTTTAGCTATTAGTAAGATAAAACTCTTAAAACTTACAAATTATGTGAAATAAATAAATAAATGCAATAGACTATTAATAAGTATTCTAAATTATTAAAATAAGTATTAAAAATTGGAATAACCCATTATATAACTTTATATTATATTATAAAACTTTATCTTTTTTATTCTTTCTTTTAATTACATAAAATTTTTTAAATAACTTTGTAGTTGTTTTATTTAGTAAATTTTCTTTGTTTTTTTTAAGGTAGTACCGTCGTTACCGCGCTAGTCAAGCATACGCGTTCTCTTGTTTGATTCGGTGAGTAAGTAGATGTGGCAACGTCGCGGCTCGCGGCGTGCGAGAGAGGGTAACGGTAGCGGGAAGACTCGCTTCTCGCATATAGCAGATCAGCACTTGTAAGTATGCTGTCTTGTTGGGGTTTGCGTTTAGTGTGATTTCGTCTAGTCTTCAAGATGCCAAAAGAGGGAATATACTTCTGGAAAAACAAAAGAGTCTCGCAAAAAGTATACGAGAAAAGGTTGCAACAAGTGGAAATAGCACGAAAGTTAAAAAGCAGCACTGGAAAATTTGCGTCACCTAACCTCAAAACTAATGCAAACACTAGTAAGACAGATGGTGAGAAAGAGAAACATTTAACAGATTGCATTGATGATGATTTTGTGGTCGGTGGTCGTCGGATTGTCCACATTGAAACATTGGCAGATCAATTGTTTTGCAGCGGCTGCAAGTCTATAACCTGATGGATACCGAAGAAGAGAAGCGTTTTGGATTAGGTTCAATTTTGTATATAAGATGCCGTCAGTGCCAAATTATGAATATTGTTTTTACAGATAAGCAGCACATAGGTCCAAATAATAGATTTGTTTTTGATACCAATACAAAAGCTGTGATAGGTAAGTAAAAAAAGATAAATTACAATTGTATCTATAAAAGTATTATAAGTAAATTCATAAATTGGCATATTTTTAGGTTGCTTGAATAATGGTACAGGAAACACGCACTTAAATAAATGGCTTGCTGAAATGAATATTCCAGAATTAAACTGGCAAACATACAAGAGCCATGAAAATGAAGTGGCAAGAAAAGTTGAAACTGTTGCTGAACAAAACTGCTTAGCTGCTGCTATAGAGGAAAGAAAATTGACTATTGAAAATGCAAAAAAATTGAAAGATTTGTTTTAAGTTAATATGAAATTTTAAAATATAAGTTTACGTACAGCACTCATTAGTAGAATGAAATAAAATTGTAAATAGCTTAAAATTTATAATCAAATTTTGTACAACTGATTTTTTTTATTGTAGTTTATCAAATATGATAACATGTATTTTATAAGATTCTGTTTTATAAGCCATAATCATGTATTTTAGATTTTTTAATCCAATTATGTATTATGGGTTTGAAGTTTGCAACGTTGCAGTGCAACGAATTAGAAAAATATTTGATTTTACATCCCGTTTATAGTAATTAATATTAATTTTGCGTGTAGATTTATTGTTTTAAAGTATCAAATTACTTTATAACAAAGATTTAGATAAAATTTCCGTTGCTTAATAACTTTAATTAATTGTAAAAAATTATTTCGTTGTACTCCAACGTTGCAAACTTCAGACCCATTATGTACTTGATCTTTCCTTTATCACAGATCATGTAATACAGATCATGAAATTAAGATTTTTTAATTATAGATTAATTAGTTCACAATGTTTTACTACAACATGAAGAAGTCACAACTTTATTTGAAATGTCAATTTAATATTAAAAGTGAAACTAATTGAGTCAATAAATGTTGTCCTTCGGTTAATGATTCGAACAAAATAATTAATATTATATTGAATGTTTTTTCTAGAAATAGATTAAAATGATCAGATATTTGCTATAATAAATGTTGTATTAAATATAACTATATATATGTTATGTTATATATATATATTATAGTAAAATGTCATGTTAATCATCTATAAAATATTGTATCAGGATGAATTTCAGTTGTCGAACAATTGTATTTTGATCTCTTCGAATAAAGTCATGTCTACTTAATGTTGTAAAATATGTAGTGCCACGTATAAATGTTTTTGTATACGTAAATACTACACACACACACACACACACACACACACACACACACACACACTAATCTTTTATCCTCATATTTCTTTATATTGTAAAAGCAATATGATTGTATTAATATTGAATCATGTGACGAGGACCTCGCGTAAGCTGAGCCCTCGTCGAGTAGACCCGACAACATTGCTCTCTCAGTCTGACCGGCCAAAGTCAGTACACAAGCATGTGTATATGCTGTGTATACATGACTTGGTTTGTGTTTAAGGAAACTCGGCGAGGCAGGAGAGCCAGCAGTCCCGCGCCGGCAGACCGAGAGAGAGAGAGAACGAGAGAAGCGAGAGCACCAGCACTGTACGCCGGCAGAGCGAGAGAGAGAGAACGAGAGAAGCGAGAGCGCCAGCACGGTGCGCTATGAGAGCAAGAGAGAGAACGGGAGCAGAGGGGAGAGGCGCCAGCCGAACCACGGGCAGGCAGGAGAGCGAGCTAATTGCTCGCTCTCTTATTAGTTCAACCGGCACCGCGACCAGTCGATTTGAGTAATAATTCGCGAGACCGACCCGCTACAGTGGTTCGCTACCGGACTGCAGACCGGCCTTCCTCGCAGCCTAACCACCAGCAGCGACGGGCACGGCGTGCCCTGGAGAAGGAGTTTGGAGGAGGAAGCGAACGCGGCAAGAGAGAGCCCCGGAGCCGGCGCGCGCTCACCGTCGGCGTACGGCCGTCACCGACACACTATCTCGAGCAGCAGAGGCGGCGCATCCCGTAGCCGCAGCAGGCTTCCTAGGCGAGTACAGGTTTCTCTCTCTCGCGTTCTATCATTTGTGCAACGGCCCCGACCGCGTATAGTGCCGCGTGCAGCCGCCACACGGCGAGCTCCGTGGAGGGTGACACCGTGCCGCGACCTCGTCGCCGCGCACGTGCACCCTAATAGCGAAGGGGGAGCTTCACTCCCCGATTGAGAGCCGCGACCGCGCGTCGCGGGCACGAGTAAATTGTCGGGTAAAATCACAATACTTGTATCGTAAATTCTTTTGAGGTGTCGCAAGTAAGCGCACGATAATAAACGTAGTTAATGGTATTTCTGTGTGTTTAACCCGGTTATTTTCCCCTCAATTCTCCCATCCTCGAGCGTAGAAGGTGGCCTCCCACCACCTTCGTGACGGACGGAGCAATCTAGCCTCCGGAGATCTGGCGACAAATAAATTAATTGCAGCGTGTGCAAGGGAGAGAATTTGCAACGTTACAATCAATAAAAAATATGAAATTTTAAGCTTGAATTTATTTTATACTTTTTTTCCTTTTCCAGGCCTCTTCACCTAGACATACATTTTATATTTCCTGATGCGAATGAAATGGATATTATCAATAAGAATGTATCAGATAATATTATAGTTCGTGTAGCATCCTCTTTCGACATGGGCTGGTTCACCAGAGGTACTGGGAGAACTTATGATAGCCTGTCTGGACCAGCAGCTATGATGGGATATTTCAGCAAAAAAGTTATTTGCTATGTAACATTGAACTGCAAATGTACAAAATGCGATCGTGGCCACTCCCCTGAAGATCACGGTTGCCGGTTGAATTTTGTTGGCAGTGCAAAGGCGATGGAGCCTCATGCCGCCGTTTTACTTACCAAAGACAATCCGATTTTGAAAAAATGCAATACTCAAATTGGAGTATTTATAGCCGACAACGACAGCAGCTCCATTTGTGCCGTGAGAGAAGCAAATGACCATGAAATTGCAAAGCAATCCGACAAGAATCATACAGCTAAAGGAGTGGTCAATGAATTATATAAAATAAGTAAAACTCATAAAGAACTAACTGGTACGACTATTTAATATTTAAAAAAATGCTTCAATTACTGCGTGTCACAAAACCAAGGAAATATTATTGATATGACAAAAGCCATCGAAAACATTCCTCACCACGCTTTTAATATTCATACTAATTGTGGAAGCTGGTGCACTCATGAATTGGATTCTGTTAATTACAAGCACGCGAATATTGGTGAAGGATTGAAAGACATGAATTTATTTGAAGCTTTGAAAACGATTTTTAATAATTTAGCAATTAAATGTAGTCAGTTTGTCGGTGGTGCTTCCAGCAATCCAAACGAGAGTTTGAATGTTATGATAGTAAGTAAGGCTCCGAAAAGTAGGCTGTATGGTAAAACAGCTTCTAGTGATGCACGAGTGGTGTGTGCAATAAATAAAAAAAATAAAGGGGAACAGTATATAAGCCAAGTAAATGAATCTCTTATATTGTCTCCCGGAAGACATACTATGAAATATAATAAAAAAGTTGACACTATTAATAAAAGAAGATACGCTCAATCTCTAACAAGAGCAATAAAATTGAAACGTATTTTATTAAAAAAAGCTAAGACTGCATTGAAAAATCAGACTGAAGCCAAAGATGGCACTACATATGAATCTGATATTGGATTACTTAATACTTTACATGAAAATATTCCTATTGTAGCATTAGAAGATGGAAATCAAGAACCGATCACAGTACTGTTTGATTTAGAAACAGGTGGCTTTTCCAAGACATCAGATATTCTCCAAATTGCAATGAAATACAATGAGTCTGAATTTTCAATTTACGTGAGACCAACGCAGAAAATTTCGGAAGAAGCCAGTAAAGTGAATGGTTTGCAATACATAAATGGAGAACTTCTATTTCACGGAAACATACTTACAGTCGTTTCACTATCAGAAGCGTTACTAAAATTGTATAATTTTCTATGCTCTCTCAAAAGAAAGTGTATTTTGGTAGCACACAACTGTTCATTTGATTTTCCTCGTTTAATGAATGCTATTCAAAAAAGTTTCATGACAGAACATTTTCATGCCATAATACACGGATATTATGATACACTTCCTGTAATCAAAATGAAAACAGGAAAAAAGGGTAAAGGTTAAATTAGAAAATGTTGCTGCAGAATTTAAAATTAATTGTGAAAAAGCTCATGATGCACTCCACGATGTAATTATATTGGATGAAGTTTTGAACAAGTTGAAACGTTTCAAACGATGACTTGAAAAAATCTTTTCTGAGTTGGGAAGGTGCCCAGAATAAAATAACTTTTTTGCAAAATTTACCAAATGCAATGAAAAAGTTGAATATTCTGAAAGACTGTACATCACAAGGAATGAGAAGAAAAATGGTTGCTGCAAATGTAACATTCGAAATGATGCTCGATGCTTACATTCAAAATAAATTTAAGGGATTATGTGATACTTTAGGCAAAGACGAGAACGGTATTATTAAAGTTACCAAAGACAAGAAAATTTTACAGAAGATATTTAATTATTTCGAAAGTAGAAAGTAAAACGGAAATTAATTTATTATATTATTTATAATTTGATATTACTTTTAGTTAAGTTATTTTGTTTCATATTGTATATATGTTAATAAATGCATTTATATATGATGATTTGAAATTGTTATTGCGTAAAGAAATAACAAATACTATTTATCATTAAGCGTAAACTATTTTCTTGCTTTTGTTTAATTCCGCAAAATCTTCATTCGCGTATATACACACCACATGGAATTTCAAATACAACGCGCACCTAACCTCTCTTGCGGCGTTGCGACGTTGCCACATCTACTAAGTCATAGCAGACTACCGATGCTTCTAATCGATACGTTCAAGAGCCCAAAATACTTTGCGGATATTCAATTTCTATTATCTCTACTTTTTTTGTAAATCTGAACAGTAGTTTTTATACAATTTGAAGATAACTGTGCTAAAAACACGATTTCCCATAAGACTACGTGTTAAATTAGTAAAAATTAAAGTGCTTATAATTTTTCTCTAACGCTCCAAAAAGTCCCAAAATTTTTTTTGAGTTGCTATTAGACCAATATGAATTGATATATTTAATTTCATTATTATCTCAACGCTATTTAGGTAACGATGGTACTACCTTAAACAGGGCTTACCTGAACATGTGAAACAGCTAATAATAAGGATGAAAGAGAAAAAACGTACAGCACCTTTTCCTAGCCATTTAAAAAGTTTTGCACGCCACTACATTTTCATTCGCCTGCAGCTTACGAAATGCTACGTCGAAGCTTTATGAAGTGCTTACCATGTACAGAAATATTGAACCATTGGAGTTGTACTAACAATTATAAGCCAGGTGTTTCGGAAGAAATTATTGCGCATGTATCTAATATTGTCAAGAGCGAGGCGAAGAAAAATAAAAATTTAGTATTTAACGTAACTTACGATGAAATGAATATAAAAAAGTGGGCATATTATTGTAAAAATTCTAAAGAGTGGAAGGATCTAGTTGATCTAAGAGACCAGTTAGAACAAGTTGATAGTCAAGGGAATCGTGCAAAAGCTAGTAAAGCGTTAGTTTTTATGCTTGTAAATATAAATGGTGGTTTTAAAACACCATTTGCGTATTATTTAAGTCATTTTTTAAGCGGAGATGAAAAGTCGATCCTTTTACGAGTACGAATGGAATTGAAGTAGTGAGTGTTACATTTGATGGTGACGAGTCAAACCAAAAAGCGTGCAAACTTCTTGGCGCAAATTTTGAATACGGCACTGATAAATTTAAACCTTATTTTCTTCACCCTTTAAATCATGAACCTGTGTACGTATTTTTTGATCCATGTCACATGATGAAATTAATAAGAAATTACATGGCATTAAAAGGTCTACTAGTTCATGATAACACAAAATATATAAAGTGGAATTACATTAAAAAATTAGACGATAAACAAAATTCCGAAGAGTTACATTGTGCATGCAAAATAAGAAATCGCCACGTTAACTTTACTAATGAAAAAATAAAAGTATTTTTAGCAGTCCAAGTTTTAAGTTCCAGTACTGCTGCGGCATTGCAATACTTGGAGAACGATTTGCGAGATAGAGATTTTATAGGGGTACAACCAACTTCGGAATTTTGTTCAATATTTAATGATATATTTGATGTCTTAAATATTAATCGATTTTGTAAAACGCCAGGTCAAAATGCGATTACTGAAGAAAATTTGCCTGATTTAAAGATAAAAATTGATAAATTTACAAATTATATCGGAAAACTTGAAGTATTTGTTAAGATTTCGAAGAATCCAGCAGCAAGCACAAATACAGTAGGAAAACAGAGTGAAATAAAAAACAATAATCAAAATATTGTTAAATTAAAGTGTGTGTTAAGTGTAAGAAACGAGAAGACTGTAAGTAATCAAATAGTAGGAGAGTGTAAGATTACTGCCAGTGAAGAAAATGATAAAAATCTAATTAATCAGCAAGTATTAAAGAATAATGTGGCGTACAAAAAAACAATAGTAAGTATGGAACAATCATTTAATGTTATAAATCAAAAGAGTAATCCTTTTATAAATACAAATGTAAAAAAAGAAAAAATAAATAAAGGGAATTTTCGACACACAAATGTTACCTTAAAAAAGAATACAAATAATGCGAAAAACGAAAATCAAACAAAAGAAACCATTACCATTCGTAATTCTGTTATCAAAGCAAGAATAGTTAAAACAGGTTTTGTTGGTCTTATAATTTGTTTAAAAAATTTGTATTCTCTTTGTGAAAGATTATTTGCAAGTAAATCTATAACATATTTTTTATCTTATAAACTATCCCAAGATCACGTCGAAATGTTTTTTGCGTTGATTAGACGCATGAATGGTTTCACTAATAATCCGACGACAATTCAGTTTCAATCAGCATACAAAAAATTATTATTAAATAACATGAATGTTACGATTTCTGCATCAGCTAATTGTATGCCGCAAGATCAAACCTTAATGATTTCCAATTGCACGGACACAGATTCACTTAAAACCAATGATAATAAAGATTGCATTAATAATGAAAGTAATCGTAAAACATTTAATGAATGTGCCACAGAAGTAAAAGATATTAAAATGAAAAGGATTAGAGATAAACTTAAAAGTAAAGTAAATGAGATTCCAATAAATGAATATTTGCATTCTCATAACAATGTTATAGAGCACCATTATTCCAAAAATAGCGCATGGGTTGCTTCTGAATTTTGTGACGATATTATTAAACATACAGCTGGAGCTGTTGTACATACGATCAAAAAGAAAATTCATTGTAATGAAAGTATAACTTTATTAGAAAGTTCCACATCAAGTAAATCAAAGATAACTATTTAAAAAAACCGAGGTGGTTTAAAATTTGCATCTGATGACGTTACTTACATATGTTATTGTACAGAGAAAGTGTTGAGACTCAATAAAAATGAAATGTTTAAAAAAGATATAAATTTCAAACTTGTTACTGAAACTCTAAAAATATTACCACGATCTATTTTTGATAACGAACATTTTTTCGAGCAAGAATTTCTGTTTGATCATAGACAACAATTAATACATCTTATTATTCAGGAGTACGTTGATAAAAGATTAAAACACGAAAGTGAAAAATTAAACGATTTGAAATACCGAGTTAGAATGTACTACAACAAATTAACAATTTTCAATGGAGAATAAAGACTTGTTATTGTTACTAGCAATGTTATATTAGCTGTAATATACCATAGATACTTATTCGTTTTTTCTTCATTGTTACATTTTCGGTATGAAGTATTAAATAGTTATATTTTGTAATGTTTTTTTATTAAATAAAGAATTTTGTTGATTAATATTATTAACAATAAAAAATTTTACTTTAAAAGTTTTATTATATATTTATTTATACCAACTTAATATTGACCTAAATACATAAAATTACTCTTACATAATATATTTTTCTTAACTCAGGCATGAAATAGGGCCTTTTTCTCGTGTGAAAGTAGCAGAGAAAATTTAGCATTTCGAGCGTATTTTGTGAAAGTGGTGAGAATTATCCATTTCTCACCTAAAACAGGTGAGAAATGAAAAACTAGTGAGAAATATTCATTTCTCACCTGTTTACATTTTCGCCCTTTGTTGCACAATGTATTATTATTAAAAAGAAACAAGCCGATGGCCTTCACAGTACAAAACTAAAAATCAAATACTTAATGAGTCACACCTTCTATTTCATGTATAGTATTACTTATTAATTCACGTTTAATTATTAGTTAAACCTTTACATATAAATTATATTGCTTACTACGCAACCGTATCTTTATTTTTCAATTAAAGATGCATTTATAAATTTCATATATTGTAACAGATGGAGTAGTTCGTTTTATATACATGAGGATATTTTTTTTTCTTTTTTTTCATATATAAATATTTTTTTAAATAAGATACATTTCTTGTAATGGTAGTAATATTAATAATTAATATAAATGTTTCATATTCATATTTAAGCGCGGAAAATACGAACGACCAATCCTGAAGAAATGCGCAATAAGCATGCGCCATTGAAGAGAGATAGAGATGTCATCAGATCATTTTTCTCTTTCTATCCGCGTTTCCTTTCCGCTTACGCACCGCCGCATGGCTAACCTGCTCTATAAGTATTACCTCTATGGTGGCTTCATACAAAAAATCGTACATAACCTAACTAAGTGAGTTATAACTTATAAAACAATGGTCTTTTAGGTCATGAATAAAGTAATTAGCTGCTAAAGTAGCAGGGCTTAGAAATTCTATGATCTAAGTTATTGCACTAGAATTGATTGATAGCATATTATTTTCATCAGCGAGTAATGAAAACAACTCTTCGAAAGCATCAGCTTGTGTACAATTTTTGTCAACAACTTTTTTTTCAAGTTCATCCACAATCCTATTGTATTCGACTGTTTTTGAAGATCTTCCTCACTTGTAACTAAAAATGCTGGATGATTGTTGCGTAATGTATCCATTAATACTATAAATGAGAGTATCAAATGATAAGTCATTCCCTCTACTACTCTAACGCGTTGAACATTAGTGGTTCCGTCATATATAAGATATCTTATTTCCATAGCATACTTGCTTTTAACTTTCTTAATCGATGAATCGAAAAAATTCATCAACTTCTCATTTGTGTCATTTAAAGTTATATCTAAATTATATTTATCTATGTACATGTTTTCTTTTTTGGAGCTTATCACAAAACTTATTGCATCAATTTCATTGTTATCTTGATATGTTGCAATGCCTAGAACATTAGTCAAGTCACAATGAATATTATTTTTGTACATATTTTCAATAATTTTTTTTAGAATTCTGTCCTGTAGTTCTTCTGGCTTTGGTATTGTATATGACGGATCTAATGCATTCAAAAACTCTGTGCGTCATTGACTTTATCGAAATCAATATTATAGTACAATACAAATTTAAGAAATAGTGAACCTTTCTCCTCTACTTCTATTTCATTCATTTTCTTTATGCCGTGGGGTGATTGCATAGATAATTTACATGTTGTTTCTGTCTAAAATAAAAATAGATTAATTATTAAAGGTAATAAATTGATGTTTATCATCAATTAATGATATAATTAATATTTACTAATACATACTTTTTTACTTAGTGTCTGACCTCTGTCACATTTAGTAGAAATATTCTCTTCCAATTCTGTTTCAATATTTTCTTTTGTAGTAGCATTTAATGGTGATTGGTTGGATAATCTAGGTTTCTTTGCAGCGGGTCCTTTACATACAGCTCTATAATTTAGAATTGTCGAGTATTAATGACAGAAAATTTGAGAATGTACTACATGACATATATTAATATATGTCTTTCTAGTTGATAACTGTCATATCTTTTAAGCGCGTTATTACATTTATGGCATCTAGCTGCTGTTATAACATCATTGTCATTGCGAATGGGAGAAAATCCTTCCCAATTCTTACGCAATGGCCTCGGCATTTTTGTGCATATAAAAATAAAACCTGCATCACAGTCAAGAAACAAATCAAATAATTAGTTATTATTTCTTCAAATGTCAAATCGATATTATTTTTTTACAAAAACCAAGGAATTTTAAAACGTTAATTACTTTATTTATTACTTTCTAGTAACAAAGAAAATAGCAAAATAACAATTGAACAAAGAGAAAAATTTTACTAATACAGAACTGTCTAGGTCAGCTAACCTCGCAAAATTAATTTTTTAATTTATCAAATACTATATACAAAAACTAGACAAAAATATAATTTATTTGACTTACCAATAATTAATTAGTGAGATCAAACACGAATTTGTCGCTATTTTCACTTAAAAGTTAATAAACTTTCCTGCCCGTCGTGTCTGCGTTCCCAAACGTACAATTACACGTGTATTAAACGTGTGATACACGTGTATTACACATACGCAAGTTGTGTTAACATCCCTGCCTGGGGCCGGATCGGGCAAGCATGCTTGCTGCTCTGATGGATGTATGTCGTCGCTAGCGTTGTCGTATCGTTCGACAGTTTGTCTTGTCGTTTCACAAAGTTTAAAGCTATCCTTCGTCAAACATGTATCCCGTATACTGACCGTCACGAAATTGGCGCTGAAAATGAGTAAAGAAACCAATTATGAAATAACATAAACAGAAATTAGCTAAATTTATTTATAGTTATGTTGGATTATCTTATAATTACGTAAATATTGTATATTTTTTACTAATAAAGAAAACATGGTTTTACAAATTTTTTGTACATATCTTTAGGGAAATATTTAAAAATAAAATAAAACATTTTTTAATTAGCAAATGACTTTATTAAAAAACTTTAAAGTTTACAATGTCATTAAAACTGTCGTTCAGATTTTTGTAACTTAATTCTATATAATTTAATAAATATAAATTTTTATTAAACATTTGTAACGGTTATTAAACATCTTATGGTTATAAGTAACTTATCATTATGGTTTTATAAAGTCATCGAGCAATTGAGAAATATCGCATGTGATTTTATTTATTTTATTGTCAATGTACTGTTTTATCTCATCTTTTGCTTTGTTTATTGTATCATCTAGTTCTGCATTAATCTCTTTTTTTAATATGGCGTACTGATGATCATCTAAAATACCATTTTGTTTGACCTTTTGTAAATTATCATTAACAAAGTCATTTACAGCATTGGTCACTGTTGACTTTATATCGCCATCAAAATTTTTGAATATTTCTGTACCTAGAACAATAATAATGTGAAAAAATAAAATAGAAATAATTTTATTGTTGACATTAAATAGCAGACACTGCTATGGAAACGGTTGTCAAGCTTGCAACCTCAAACTCAACATAGGCTTCTGCGTCCTTGCAGAATAGCCTATCCGTATTCGGGTCAAGTACTGCCCGAAACGCTCGTACGAAGTTGACCCCTAAATAGCAGTCTGCATCCAGCTGGGGCATGATGGCCACTCGTGTGGCTCGAGTAAGTCCTGCCACCGTGATCGGTAGGATCGTGTGGCCTAACAAAGGGCTGCAGCTTCCATGCGGTAGCCTTGCCCTTTGCTTCTCGGACGCCACGAATTTACACCTGAGCGCTGTTGCCAGTTGGAGGTCAGCTGTACCCATGACCGTCGTAGACGCTCCTGGGTTCAACAGCGCTCGGAATTCGGACTCGCCGACCCCGATTCGCAGCCACCATTGTGTCTCTGCGTCGAGGGGTCGCTTGGTCGAGGCCTCTACTCGACTACTGGCCGGCGAGTGCTCAGTTGAATCTTGCGCGGCCGGGCCACTATTGCACGCGGCCGCGGTATTCTTTTTGCCATTCGAGGAAGGGGTGTGAGCCATGCCACCTACTCGTTCCTTTTCTCCGTTCTCCGAGCAGTTAGGGCAGAAGCGGGCGATGTATCCAGGGAAACCGCACGAGTAGCAGCTCAGTGGCGGCCTCGGCTCTTTCGAGGAGCTGCTTCCGGAACTAGCGGGAGGCGGAGGGCTATCCTGCGGCTGCTCGCTCTTTTTCTGGTCCGGAGGCTTCCCGTGTTCGCCCCGACCAGGTGGTCGGTGGCCGCGTCCTCTACGCGATCCCAACGGGGACGTTTGACCAGAGCCCTCTACTCTTGGAGTCCCTAGGTCGGCGATGCTCTGCTTCAGGACCCTCCGAAGCATATCCTCCAAGCTCTTCTGTTGGGGCCTCGCACGACTGCCACCGCTGCCACTTTGCCCTCCTTGTGCCCTTTCGACTTGGGCGACGTATTACTCGAGAGGGTCGGCTTGTATGCCATTTCTGGCAACAAGGTGGCTCCTGGCGATGGCGGCGGCCTAGATATGCCTTGGAGTATTTCAAGGTTTGCTTAGCATCAGATCGAGCAGCTCCTCGACGGTGCGGAAGTCCGATCTCAGAACCATCGCTTGCAACCGCGGCTTGAGGTTGCGGTGGAGCTGATCCAGCTATTGTTCGAGGTTGAAGGCGGGCGATATCTTTCTCATAATCGCGATGAGGCACGTGATGTAGTCCCTCACGGCCTCATCCGTCCCTTGCGTGCGGCCGTTGGCTTCGGCCACTAGCCGCTGCTGGTACATTCGGCTCGTGCCATACCAGCGTCGCGTAGCCGTCACAAATTCTTGCCACATGGTCCACTTTTCCTTCTCATTTCTGTACCACGTGGCGGCCGTATCCGTGAAGAGTTCCGATAGCGACGATAATACCTCTTCTTCCGTCAGATTGGCCAGGACTCTGCAGTCCTCGAGACTCGCCAAGAATACGTCTATACTCTGGTTCTTCGCGCCAGAGAAGCGTATTTGCCACTTTCGCACTATTTGGCTCGAAAAATTTGCCGAAGTGCCTGGTACGGAGTAATGGGGCCAGCTCGTACTTCTCGCCGGATTTCGGCGGTCACCCCCTTCCCAGGCTGGGTATAGGCCCCGTAAATCAGCCTGGTTCTTAGGGCGAGCTGGCGGTGGCGTGGTCTGCCTACGATCCCAGGCTTCATTCTGCTCTGGTATCGTGAATGTGTCTTCGAATCGCACGTCCAGTCCTGGTTTGACGTCTGCTATCTGGGTGCCGGACGCAATCTGTCGCTGGTGGTTTGTTAGCTTATCCTCCAGCGACTTTACTTTCGTTATCAGCCTTGCTATCTGGGTACTGTACGCCATTTGTCGCTGGTGGTCTGCTGCTAGCCTGTCCTCCAGCGACCTTACTTTGGTTATCAGCTCTACTAATAACAGACTGACGTCCTTTGGCACCTGGAACTCCGTTCCGCCGCTTGCCTGGAGACGCAGCATGTCTCCTCGATGTGGCAGTGGTTTATCTGCCCATGCGTTCTGTGTGTCATCGCGAATGTCATTTGGTTGCATGGTCTCCTCTTCGTTGATGTCTACCACGCTTGGGCTAGGCGTCCTTGCCGTGGGTTCTTGGCTTTGTGGGTGTTGGTACCCTTTTGAGGCCTCCTTCATGGATCTTCGCAGTATTTCTCATACTGCCTCGCTTTTCAGTACTACCTCTAGTGATGTATATCCCAACTGGAGGCAGCGATGAGTGAGTCATCCTCCTGATTGATGATCCCCCGCAGGAGCTCATCCCGGCTGGCAATTCGTTGCGCGATTATTCCATCCGAATTGCCCGCCTCCACGAAGTCCTCTGGCACGTATATGACCAACACCCACTTGTTCAGCCTGTCCATTCGACGGAACAGAGTGCCCTGTTTGCTCATTCCTAGGCAAACCAGGTAGCTGTCAATCTCACTCCAGGAGATTGGCCGCAGCCAATCCTGCACGGCCTCTTCTACGTCATAGCCCATGACACTGCTGACATCGGTCTTTATGTGTGTGCAAGGGGATTAATAACCAATCCCTTGAAACTCTAAGTGCTCTTACACTATCAGTGGTATCCTTCACAAGGTACCTACTGGATTACCACTGGCTGAAATTGTTCCGAAATTCCCAACTGGTGGTTTGGTCTTCGCACGTTAGACCACGATAATCTCGCTGTTTATCCGCTTGCGTGGAGGTTGTGTCGCTTTTTACGTATTGTGCAAACGTAAATGTCGCCTGCGTAAACGATTCCACGGGATGTCAACCTCAATTGCCTATCGTTTATGCGCGCGCGAATAAACTTGCCGCACGATCGAACGATTTCGCGTGGAAAAACCGAAATTTCGTCCTTTCGCTCGTTGCGCATGCGCAGAATCGAACGTCAGTGTTTGCGCTAATCTACTCGTTCGATGCGTAAACGATTCCGCGGGTGTAAAATTTTAACTTCTATTTTTACCCGCTGCGTATGCGCAGAATTGAAAATCACTGTTTGCGCGAATCTACCCTTTAGATGCGCAAACGAACCCGCGCGAGTGAAATTTCACTTTTTGATTTTCACCTGCAGATCTGAAAATCAATGCGCGCGCGATTGAGGCTCTTGCCCGAGCAAACGTTTGCGCGATTTACCCCGCTGATCCGGGATTGTCCACCGATGAACAAATTCACCCTTAGGAACTCCTAAAAGTTATTGCGCGACCTTGAAATCCGTATGTTTCCCTCCCGGCGTGCATGTGCGTCGACCAACAAGGAGATAAACGCTAAAAAGAAAAAGAACCTACCCTAACAATTATTAATAATATAATAAATAATTAATAGATAATCAATAACTATTCTCCTTGTTGCCCTCGCTAATTATTGCAACAATTGCTCGGCCTTTACAAGCAATGTTCCTCACTACGTACGTGCAGGCCGGGTTATTTCCTCCAAGCAAGGTTAGAAACCACCAGTTGGTTATCCTTGCACACACTATACACTTTTATAATAATTAATACTGCTCTCACTTGCATCTGTGACAATCTCACGGTGGCAATTGAACAGCTTGCGCCGGTTAAAACTTTTACACCTAAAAAGAGCCAGTTACCGTGGATAAACGCGGAGTTAGCTGGGATGCAACGTAAACGAGACGCCACTTACAAACGGTACAAGAGGACAGGACACAAACACCTTCTAGATGAATTTCTGGCACTGCGACAGACGGTGGACGAACTGACCATACAAGCCAGAACATCATATTATCATAACCGTCTGTTTGATGCTCTTGCAAATGGTAATATTTGGAAGGAACTGAAAGACCTGGGGCTCCTTTCCAAATCTGATGAGGACTTGAATGGCCTTACACCGGATGAGCTTAATATGCACTTTGCCGGGGTATCAGTCTCGCCGCATGACGATGGTGAGGACCGTAGGAAAATTATCTTGAGTGCTACGATGGGCGGGTTCCACTTTAAAGACGTCACACTTCCTGACGTTATTCTTGCGATCTCTTACTTTTCGTCGCAGGCTCGTGGCGAGGATGGTATTCCTCAGTGTGTTATACTAAAGGCTCTGCCTATCATAGGAAAACATCTGGTAAGGTTGTTCAATTCTTCCTTTGCGCAGGGAGTTTCCGGATCTTTGGAAGAAGGCACGTGTAATGCCGTTGAAAAAATGTTCTGCACCGAAAAATTCCTCGGATTTTAGGCCAATTTCTATCTTGTACTTCCTTTTAAAGGTTCTCGAGAGAATCGCCTGTGACCAAATTCAAGAGTTTATATTCAAGAAGATCATGGATCCTCTACAGACTGGGTTTAAAAAGCATCACTCTACCCAGACGGCACTTCTAAAACTGACTGAGGACATAAGACTTGGAATCGACAAGAAATACGTCACGATACTTTTACTATTCGACTTTAGTAAAGCATTCGACACAATCTTACCCGCTCGACTCCTCGAACGGTTAAAGTTGGCGGGTTTTTCTAGAACCGCTCTCTCGTGGATTAACTCATATATAACAGGTCGGCGCCAATGCGTTTATACAGGTACGCAGGGCGTTTCTTCATGGTTAAGTACGAACCTCGGGGTACCACAGGGGTCGGTTCTGGGACCCTTGTTATTTTGCCTTTACATAAATGACATACGTGACGCCCTAGATTCGAGATACATCAAGCATCTTATGTATGCAGATGATTTACAAATTTATACACAGGTTCTCCGAGAGGATGTAGATGCGGGAATTCGAACAGTGCAGCAAGCAGCAATGGCTGTGTCGAATTGGACAGTGGGGGCCGGTCTCAAACTTAACAAGGTAAAAACGAAGGCAATTGTTTTTGGCAGCATTAAATTTGTGAACGAATTTTACTCTGGTGCCATATTGAGGGCGATTGACCTCGGAGACGGAGCCTGCATTCCCTTCCCTGATACCGTCACTAGTCTTGGTGTTGTGCTAGATGCGAAACTATCGTGGGAAGCTCATATAAATCTGATAAAAAAAAAATTCAATCGTGTGTTGTACGCGCTCCGATTTTTCCGTCAGTACACCACTGAGACTCTGCGCAAACAACTCGTGGCTTCTCTGTTGTTCCCGCATTTGGATTACTGCTCGGTGGTTTTTTTTGATGCGTCTGAAGAACTAAGGGAAAAAATATAGCGACTTCAAAATTCTGGTGTGAGATATGTGTTTGGTGTAAGACGGTTTGATCATATTTCACACAGATTAGCTCTGGGCTGGCTGCGCACTGATACGAGGAGACACTATTTCATGGCGGTACTTATCTACAAGATCATGCGCATGCATACTCTGGACTATCTAGACAGTCTCTTTTCTAGCTATGTACCCAGAGCTACAGCTAGAGGTGAAATTAAAGAATTAACAATACCCCTGACGTGCACCAAAACTAGTGATAGATCTCTTCGAGTACAAGGTGCACGCCTATGGAATTCCCTGCCTGCTGCGATAAGAAACTTTTCCTCTCTCAGCAGATTTAAAACTGCTGTGAGAAGGCATCTCCTTGACCTTGACTAATCACCCACGAAATTCTCTATTTATGTAATACGTGTTATGTATTGTCCCATATACACAGTTTTGTGTGTATGAATGTATTTATTAGCGCGAGTGGTGACAGTGAATGTGAGGTGTTAGCTTTAATAACGATCTGATAACTTCAGTGATAGTGATTTTAGTCAATCTAATTTCTAGTCATTTTAAATTATTCTACACTACTTCCTATCTGTGATATCACTATTTTAATTCTGACTTACCACTGTGTATTATATAGCTTTAAGTTTAGGTATTGAAATTAGGTATTGACGATTATGGAATTTTAAATAAATCTGTTTTTATATCGAGATATTGACGATGTATTTCTAAATATTATTAAGACATTAACGATGTATTTCTAAATATTATATTATTACAAGACTGTTAAATTATGAATATTATATGTAACTGCTTTAAATTTGTAAACTACTTTTACAATAAATGAAATACTAATACTAATACTAATAATTAATTATCACCGCGATAATTAATTATTCGCCATGCGCGTCTCGACCTGCTAGAAAAAGTTTAATTATTCCCTAACCTATGCCTTCCAACACGTTAAGGGCGCCAGTTGGAACGGGGTACAGATAGGGAAAGAGAGGGTAATAATCCCTCTTAGGGGTTCGCGGGGTAATATACGGGCGTACTATACGCCCGGGCGACTCACCGTTGTACAATTACCTGTAGGCCGGCTGAAGCGCCTCGGCACAGGTTCCGAACATGCGAGCCCGGCTTCTATTGTAGAAAGCTTAGGCCGCTTTCTACTAGAGCCGGCGCTGCGCTCTGCCGCTGCTGCCAACTGCTACCCACGAACTACCGGCTGCTCGCTACGACCTAGCTTTACCTGCGCAGCCGATCTTACCCGTACAACGCCGCTGACCTAACCTCAAGCGGCTCATGAATACTTACTCCCATTACCGATGCTTCTCTAGGGGGCAATGCCCGCGACTAGCTGCAACGCTGAAAATGATAGGGGGCAGTATTCGGGAAAAACATGCATAAGTTAGGTTCGTTAAAGAATAATGCGTAACTCAACTGTTAAGATAAAATAAAGGGGGTCTATTGAATTAAAATTGATGGTCGCGCTAAGGGGCGCGGAACCTGAACAATGGTCAATGTAAAGAGATGCGCAGGCCGAGACTTAGTAGCGCCGGCGACCGGTGCCACTGACCTAATCTTCCACGCGAGGTTAGGGTTTGCGCACGCGTGGCTGCGGCGTAAGCGGCGGCCGATGTGGTGGCGGGGCCGCTCCCCCGCTCACTCGCTACAAACACGCTCTAATGGTGTATACAATTACACTTATGCGGGGCTGGCCAGCCATCGCAAGCTATCTCTCTCGCACTCGCTCGTTGGCCCTCGCACTCGCAGCAAGGGGGCTGGGGATGGAGCAAACCTTACTGTCCCCGTCCACGTGGAGATTCTATATCTCTCCCTCTCACGCTCCCTCGTGATTGGTGGCGGCGCTGTGGCGGTCACGGTTGCAGCGCTGGAGGCGCGGCACACACATTCTACTCCGCAGGATGCGCGGCGGTGACGAACAACTACTTTCCCGTGTCACGGCAGTCAACAATGTGGCCGCGGCGTCGCATCGGTAGCGGCGCGGCGGCTTCGTCTTCTTCTCCATCTGCCTCATTCGCGCGCCGCATGGCGCGCTATCATTCATGAAACGTGCAAGCGCGAGAGATTCGAATCTCGCAATGCAGTATACGTGATTCTCATAACTTATATCGGCGCCCGTTACAATATATATATATATATATATATATATATATATATATGTATATACTTGTTATTTCCGGGACCTAGAGTTTCTTTTTCCAGAATTGAGACAATACACGTGTGTTTGGGAATTCAGTAAGTTTGAATTCCCGCGCGTTCTCGCAGAACGGCTCCACCCATTGAGTCGCCGCGGCGCGGCAGCACCTCGTGGTGTCTCGGCGGAAAAGCTGAGACGCTACACTGACTCCTCAAGTTATACGTGATATGTCCGTCTCTCTCGCTCTCTCACATGCAAATGTGAGAGAGTGATTGATTTGATTATCGCCGTAACGAGGTCGAGGTCGAGAAGAAGGAAGTGGTTCAAGGCCTCGCCCTCTCTGCATCTAGCTCGCCACGAGGTAACACCGGTCGGCAACTACATTGCAATTCCATCAGATTTTCTCAGCATTCTCATCGGCTCTACTCAACTGTTTTACTGGCTCTTCTCATCTCTGGCTCTACTCATTACTGGTTCGACTCATCAAGGAAAACTCATCTCCTTGCTTTGGCCACTGCATCGCTGGAGCAACTCACCGTTGCAGTTTATCTGCAGCACTCGTGCAAGGTAACCTCAAAAAGTACACAGCGACTAAGCACGTGCGCGGACACAGACAAACTCATTACACTCTTGCCTGGTGGAATTTTCACACACACGATTGGATCAATAATTACCTAATCGTGTGTGCTCAATTATGGGTCACAATTAAATCAATAACATTGAATTGTTTACTCAACCAGCAGCATCTTCTACCATCAGTAGTGAGTTGCGGCAGAGTCAAGGCAAGCATTTTACTCACTCATTGGAATTAGCAAGACTCATTAGCATCACTCATTGAATATATATCATTTAACGGATATACTCAAATTTGGCCAAACTCATTGTGCGACACAGGTTAGTCATCTCTAGTGAGAGATTGCAACTACATGCGTCTAAGTACTTATTAATCAATTGTTACTGCGTACACACTACTTGTTAATATTCACTCATTTATATCATTCGAACAAAACCATTTCAACTCAGATTATTACTTGAATGCGAATCTTTAGAATTAATGTAATTTAAACTGTACATGAATGTATGTTAACTATTGTTAATTATTATTAGAATTTAAAAGATTGTAATTTTAAAACCAGAATGTAATTTTGATGCGACTTTGAAGTTATATAATATATTTAAAGTTTAATTTACTTATGTGTGTGACTCAAATTTATTTCAACACCACAACATGTTACTCATATTAATATTATTATGGCTTTCTCAAACATTTTGGTCCTTCGAGCCGGATATCATGCTGTGGTGTGTAATAGAGCCAGTGAAAAGATACGCATTCTTGATGATTTCACAGAATCTCACAATGGCTGACGACAAGGAGAAGAAGGTGAAATCCGTCCACAGCTCAGACAACGAGGACAACTCAAACAAGCAGGAGGAAGGGGCTCAACAACCAACTGTTGACGACAATTTCCAGAGCACTGCTAGCGGATCTACCACCACCACCAAGTCCTTCATGCCCTTGTTGCCACCTGGTTTGACTGTATCGGACAACTCGACAAAAAAGACTCGTTCAAAGTCTCCAATGAATGTGCCTGCTTCATTGATCTGCAAGGTTAGCTCACAATATGTGAGACTCCAGAAGCTGAAACGGATTTCCAATTATGTTGAGGACAAGGAAGGTACTCTTCACATGAACAATTTGGTGACGTGGAGGAAGGATGCTGAGGAAATTTATGAACTCTACGGGAGAGAACATGCACTTATTGATGATGCATGTCCAGCGTCATTCGTGACCAATCCTTATTTCAGCTCGGATTTCCACGACTCATTCCACGAACAGTACAACTCAATAATGTTTAACCTCAGCAAGTTGGAACAAATATGGCACTCTCAACATTAAACCACTCAACCTTCAAGTACCGGTGAGACTCAACACTTCCAGATCAGCAAATTGCCGGAGATCAAGCTGCCAACTTTTAACGGAACTTACACTGACAAGTAACCCTACGGAAGTGTCACTCACCGATTTACCTGAGACTTTGCATACGGCTTCTATATCGAAAAATATGAGACACGTATTTTTTTTTAGCTGCCCATAAAGAGTTTTAAGGTCGTAAATCACCAATCGTGAATTTTTATACGTGAAATGAGAATATATCATCAGTAAATCCATAACTTCGTAACCCTTTTCGTGTTCCAAAAAAAATTTTTTTTTTTAGCACACCTATGAGACATGTTTTTCTGGCACAATACACCTTATATTATAAGGAAAAAACGTTGTCCAATCGAAAACTTTTGGGTGAAATCCATATTTTGCTGAGGAAAATGAGCGATTTTTCCCGAATCCACGTAATTCAATGATTTTTGATTATTTTTAGCGATTTTCAAATGCACGTAACTTGGCGCCGAATTGACCGATTTTAACGATTCTCATCTTAAGTTAAAGCTCTTTTTTTACTGTAATCGTTTTTTGTGGAATGTTTGTTGGCCACTTTCATAGCTTGCTATTGGTTAATCAACAAGGACCGCACTTTTCATCCATTTTTCCCATGTTAAATTCCCATAAGAAAAATGAAATGCAGCAAAAAAATGGATGCACCCATAATTTCTTCTTATAATATAAGGTGTAATGTGCCAAAAAACGTGTCTCATAGGTGTGCTCGGAAAAGAAATTTTGGAACTCGAAAAGGGTCACAAAATTATGAATTTAGTAAATCCGATTTACTCATATACCATATAGCCCAATAATAATAAACATCTTCAAGTTATTTTATCTATTCTACCAAATTGAATATGACACGTAAATTTTGGATAATATTAATGATTTTAGACTGATATGCGCCCCATAAAATCTATTTTAGGTACATGGTTACCCTTGCAGTCACAGGAGCCAATATATTAGCACCTTTTTTTTCTTTTTTTCTTTTTTTATGTAAAATCCTGAAATTTTTTTGCATTGTTAGGTAGTATAAAAGACTTAAATTATAAATCGAATAGGACTTTTTATTAATCCATAATTGTTCATAATTGTTATAAACAAATACACACCAAAAAAAGTTGTTTCTTGAATTTAATTCATAACTAAAACAGTTGAAGAAAAGATCATTTTCAATGTATTATTATTGGTAAGAGAAGTAAAGGCAGATTCTATAAACTATTGTTCTCATCACCAGATGTTTGTGTTTATAGTAATGATAATGAAAAGATAATAATGGTAATAATTATTACGTGATGTACTACTTTATTTGATTAGTACTAGAAAGATATAACAAGTGAATATTTTTCTTATTCCAATGTTTTGCAGTTGAGCATTTGATTCAATAACGAATTATTACTACTATTGCAATTAATATTTTTTTTTAGATTAAATAATTGCATTTTAAGATTAGTAAAATCTATTATTCCTGAATCGTATATTATAAATTTATAACGTAATATAGACGATTGTTGCCCTACTAGTATTTGCACATATTTTTTAGTTTTATTTAATTTCTTTACCAAACAAATAATTCACTTTCAATAAAAAGAAGTTCATTTAGTATTGCAAAATTTTTGTTGAATAATAAAATAAAAACAATATCACATTTGATTTTTTTTATTCCTAAGCTTTTGAATGTGGGAGAGACCGGTGCTATAGTTAGACCACTTTCTACATTTTCTTTATTTATTTTTTTTGTAACACGGGTACATTTTAATTTAAAAATTATGCTAATAATATTGAAAATTTAAATATGAAAATAATACAAAGTGCTAAAATTATTAAATAATTAATCATTATAACCTAAATTACGTTTAAAAATAGATAATCATAATCTTTTCAAGAATCACTGGAAATTTTCTGGAATATAAAATTTACTCCTGTATATGAGAAAATTTTCAAACTTCCGACTGAAAAATAAAACGAATATTCCTCATTCCCATGTACATGACTAACATCGACAGTTTGACAGGATTTGACCTCTGTTACTCCAATCACGAGATATTAGCATTGGGCCAACTACCCGTATGCCAACTTGCCTCGATCTCCCCTATGCATTAATAAAAAATAGAACAATTAATAGTTATTTAGATAAAATCGAAAGCAGTTACTTCAATTGAGTTTACATGATTTTTTCAATAAAAACTATAGTGGTGCAATTATGTGGAATATAGAAACAGTGATAATTTGACAATTTGTTAAAGAAGTTTATCAAAGTTATTCAACAAAATTTTGTAACAGACGAGAAAGGTGAATAAAAGCTTTTTATTATATTTATTACATATCTCATTTCGTTATTTATTTACTTTTATTGCTAAATAAATATATGAATGATTTAAGGGAACTAAAAATTGTATAGTTTTAATAAATATAATTTTTGCATAGTAAAATCATAAAACAAAGAAAATTTAGAATTATTAGCATTCAATTTTAAGTTTAAGGTGAAAGTCATTCTATTAAATACTTCGAGAAAAAATTATAATAACGTAAATTTTTATAAATAAGAAAAATATAGATATTCTATATCGATATTGTATCGATATTGTACCAATATTGTATCAATATTTTCCGAATATTTAAAAATAACTATGTTTAATAATTAAAGTTTCATCAAATTTTATCTAAAGGTAAATATCTTAATTAAAAAAAAATATTCTTCACGAACAAATTTATTTACTTAAAAAGGATCATCATTAATAAGATCAAAACGTTGCGCAAATAAAATGAATTTACTGTTATAAATCATTAACGTCTTATACATTTTATATTTAATAACATCACGGCCGTCATAAGCTTCATTTTCAAAATTATTTCATTAATAAAGTTTAACGTATTATACATTTGTAAAATAACAAATATTTTTTTTCAGAGTTGTAATAAATAATTTTACCCTGTCAAATAATTACAAATTTTCATATTTAATATTATTTAAAGTTTACAACTTTAATTTTTGCTCTTCATTATTTAATTAGCAATACTACATAAGTACTTAACGATTTTTTTACTAATTTGTTATATGCATGCATTTAAAGAAATAGTTATTTTCGATACAAGTGCGAAAAAGTGATTTTATCCTCGTGGTGGACGTTTGCGCCCGAGCGAAACAAGGGTGAAAAGGCCACACGAAGATATAACCACTTTCTCACTCGTGTATCAAACATTATTTTTTGACACGACGTGTGACAAGCTTAATCTAGGGCATCTTTTTTTATTAGAGCGTGTGCGAAATCGAACTTTGCGCACGGAGTGTAAAAAAAAATTATTTATTTCAGATACAAGTGTATATTTTACACAATAATGATCAATCCTAAGAATGTTTTAACGCTATTAGGAAAAGCTTTCAATGATTCTCGATTTGACATTCAATCAATTATTACTAAAGAAGAAAAACAGTTTTCGTTAGGGCTTGAAACTTTAATTAAAGATGCAATAAATGATAATTTATTTATAGAAACATATGATACGTTAAATTTTGATGAAGAAAGTGTCATTTCTGATGCTTGTGCTATAGAAGAAGAATTTGAAGATGATTATAATGTAATAAATAATTTAGAAAGTAGCAAAAAAGTTTTGGTACCAATAGATCTAGATTATAAAACCAATGCTGTTAATTTTTGGCGTTCTGGAAGTAAAGGACGTCTTAAACTAACTATAGTTAAACATAGGTTTAGAAAAGTCAATAATGTTAAGACATTATATAGATGGGAGAAACAAATTTCTCAAGGGGGAACTAGACTTGACAAATTATTGAAAATTTCTGAATATGTGCTAGAACAATTTCAAAATGCACGAGAAAAATCTCTACCAGTTCATGATATAGATATAAAGAGATGGGCTATTAAATCTAGAGATGATGTTGGTCTATCAAATGAATTATTTACAGCATCTTCAAAGTGGATTTATAAATTTAAACAGCAGCATCGAATTGTATCAAGGAAAATTAATAAATTCGTCACTACATCTAGTTTGAAAAATAAAGTAGCATTATCTGAAGAGACTTCGCGATTCACGGATAAAGTTAAATTTGAAATTTCACAAATAGGAAGAGATAATGTATATAATACTGATCAGTCGGGTTTTAATCTGGAAATGCGTGCAGGGCGTACATTGTCTTTCAAGGGAACTTTGAAAATTGAATCATTGGCGCAATCTTTAAATTCGCTTACTCATAGTTACACGATTCAACCTTTTGTATCTGCAAGTGGAGTTTTAAAATCCCCTTTACTTATAGTAACACAAGAAAAAAACGGTTATTTCGGACCATTGGTAGAAAAAGATTTATACAAAGCAGAAAATATTATTGTGTTTGCTTCAATATCTGGAAAATTAACTTCAAACTTAATAATTAAATGGTATGAAGAAGCTTTTCTACCTAATGTTGGAGAAACTTCTGGTTTGTGTTTAGATTCTTGGTCAGGACAAACTGAAAAAAAATTTCAAGATGTAATTGTTTGTAATAAGCAAGTGAAAATATTGACAATTCCGGCTGGTACAACAGGAATGATACAACCACTCGATGTATACACCTTTAGACCATGGAAAAATTTTTTGAGGTGTTTTTCAGATTTAATTATTTTAAATAGTTATGACATTAATTTACATTTGCGAAATAACATACTGAAACTTCAATCTCTCATTCATAATCAATTTTCTTCACCTAGATTCGTTAATATGTTTCAGTATGCTTGGAATAAAAGTGGATATGTAGAAAAACCGCCACATTTTGAAACTCCAGTAGATTACTGTTTTAAAAATTGCGATGAATCTTGTCAACTATGCAGTAGTATTGCTATTATTAGGTGCGCTTGGTGTACTAAAGCTCTATGTATCGATCATTTCTTTGACCCAAGCAATAGAAGTAATCCGCATTATTGTAAATAATAAAAATACATATTAATTATAAATAAATTATACTATAAATTAGATAACTCATAGTTTTTATATTTTTATTCTCATAACTTCTTTCATTCTCTGATATTCATTTCAGGAAAAATACTAATAAGTTTTTAGTTACCATAGATACATTAATATTACTGTAGAGAAAATAAAAATTTATTATTTTTTTTATTTAATGTAAAGAAAATTAAAAAATTATTATTATTTTATTTATCAAAATGCGCCTAAAACTATTTTTTTTTATTTCTTGTTTTCACTTTACGGTACCACCATCTCTCTTTTTTACTCTCTAACATGTGCACTACTATTTTTTACCTAGGAATTGTAAAAAATGGGAAATTTTACATACATATAGAATTTTTTTTTGTATTAGGTCGAAGTAACCTTATAAGATCATGTAATGGTCAATAAAATCCTTTTTATTGTAAATCTAGTGAAAATCGACCTCTAGAAAAGATGCATCATTTAAAGAAGGCGAAAATCGTCTTCAACGTTAAGTTGAAAGTCATTTTTACTTTTCATTCTTCAAATCATAAAACCTTTGTAGAGGTCGAGTTCCAGTAGACTACAATAGAAAGAATGATAGTGACCATTCAATGATCTTATAAGGTCATTATGATAAAAAAGGGGATCCTATTTAAAATGTCAGATTTTGATCTTCAAATATCCTTGAAAATTGTTTTTCGGTCAAATTGCAGATTATTTTCAGATTGTCCTTCTTGAACCGTTCAACTTTGGTGAAAGGCAGATTTCGCCTTTGAACCATGCCTTTGAAGCAATTTGCGTGAATAGATTTAATAGGCCTGCCTTGTATATAAAAATTCACAATTGGCTATCCACAACCTTAAAACTCTTTATGGGCACCTAAAAACATAAAGGTGTCTCATATTTTTCGGTATAAAAACCGTGGGCAAAGGCTCAGGAAAATCGGTGAGTGACACTTCCGTAGGGTTACTTGTGAATGGACAGCCTACAAGGAGCTCTTTACTGGATTAATACTCAAAAGGGCAGGACTCAAGGATTACGCTAAGCTCCATTACTTGCGTAGTTCACTTACAGGTGCACCACTCACACTCATTGAAGGATTCACTCTCTGTGATGAATCACTCAAGCCTGCATGGGACACTCTTGTGGCGAGGTATGAAAACAAACGGGTCCTTCTCAATGATCAGCTGGATCGTTTGGCAGACTTGGCAGCAGCACAAAATAAGAACTCGGCATCACTCAACACATTGGTAACGGAAATGTCCAAGATACGGAAATCTCTCCACATATTGGTACCAAAGGAAGAATTGGGAGATCATATCTTGGCGCATCGGATGGCGAGGCTGCTGGATAGGACTACTCGAAAAGCATGGGAGACGTCTCGAGCAAATATCACTGAGCTGCCGACTTTTGAGGAATTTGAAGCTTTTCTGATAGCTCGAGTCCGTGCTTTGGAAATTGCGTCGGATACACCAGCCGGATCTCACAAACCATCATCATCTCCAACCTCAAAGGTCATCAAGGCCCATCAAAGCTCAAGCCCCGGAGTCTCTCAAGCCAAGCCGCCAAACTCATCAAAGGTTACGCACTCAAGCAGGATCTCACAGCATCCGTGCACATATTGTGGAGCACCTCATTTTATTATTGCGTGCCCAACATTCAAGCGCCTTTCTGAACAAGAACGGAGGAAGTTTGTCATGGAGAAGCCTTTCTGCTTCAACTGTCTGGGCTTGCATTCTGCAAAGAACTGTAAGTCACAATACCGGTGTAAGACGTGTAACGGTAACCATCACACCATGATACACATATCACGCTACCCAGACAACAAACCACAAGGCAGCTCGGAACCCGGCACAACTCAACAATAAGAAAAAGGCGCAATCATCTCGTATCACGGCCAAACTCAACGGACACACTCATCTACTCACTCAACATTATTAGCAACTGCTTTGGCATGGTATGACTCATCGGTGATATCTCATAAACTCAGAATACTCATCGATTCAGGTTCTGAAGAATCATTCATTTCGAAGGATACAGTGGATCTACTCAGACTCAAACGGCAATGCTCATCTATACCGATTCATGGAATTGGAGGCACGCACTCAACTCAAACACTCGTAAAGGTTCAAATAGACTTAAGGCCCATCTACAGGAATCTAAAGGTTCGGATCACTGCTCATATTATACGCCAAGTATCATCAATGTTACCATCAGAGCAATGTGCGCAACTCACGTGGAATCATACGGAAAAATTAAACTTGGCTGATCCTACCTTTTGGAAACCTCAACCAGTGGATTTAGTCATCGGTGCTGATTATTATGGACAAATTATGAAACCTAATCTCATAAAGGGGAGTGTAACTGAACCAGTTGCACAATTATCAATCTTTGGCTGGCTCATAGTAGGTCCATTCAACTCAGCTATTCAACGCAAAACAGTACTTCACACAACGGCTTCACTCAACACTGAAGGCTTGCAGGAACTACTCACTCGTTTTTGGGTTCAAGAAGAGCCACCCTCAACTTCTGCAGTCAAACTCAACAAGGAAGAAGCAATGTGTGAACAACATTTTGTTGAAACTCACACGAGAGATACTGATGGACGATATCTAGTCAAATTACCTCTCACAACCTCAGCAAAAGTACTAGGAAATTCATTCGGAAAAGTTCAAGCGTGCCTCAAACGAATACTCACAAAATGCAATCAAGAAAGCATCTACAAGGAAAGGTATTATGCATTTATGGAAGAATACTGCAAATTGCGCCACATGGTGCAGATCCCTCAACAGGAAATATTTGCCAAACCATCTTACTATCTTACTCACCATGGAGTACTATGAGAAGATAGTTTAACAACAAAACTCAGAGGAGTATTCAATGGTTCAGCACTCACGACAAATGGAAACTCACTCAACGATATAATGCATACTGGACCAAACCTCTCACCTAACATTGTGGATGTTCTCATATGGATTCGAACACAGCCATTTGTATTCTCAACTGACATTACTAAAATGTATCGTCAGATTAAGATTCATCGTCAGGATTGGAATCTACAACGCATTTTCTGGGTAGATGCAAAGGGTCAACTCGCTCACTTTCAGCTGACTACAGTCGCCTACGGAACACGAGCAGCTCCGTATTTAGCAATCCGGACACTCCTTCAGCTGGTCAAGGATGAAGGAGACAATTATCCACTTGCGGTAGACTCACTACTCTTTGGAAGGTATGTGGATGATATCTTCGGTGGAGCTGCATCAACGGAAATTCTCATCGAAAAGGCCAAGCAGTTGACCGCTCTCTGCACGGCGGGCGGTTTTCCATTAGCAAAATGGAATTCAAACTCACATGGCTTCCTCAAAGAATTTCTCAAAGAGCCAGCAGCTGAAGAAGCTGTACCTCTCGATGATTACGCTACAAATATACTCGGGATGAAATGGCTCCCAACTCGGATCAGCTCACCTTCAGAATGACTCTGCCGCCCCACAAGGAGATGATAACGAAAAGGATTATACTTTCAGAAGTATCTCACTTGTATGATCCTATCGGAATAATCTCACCGGTAATAATTACATCAAAAATCCTCCTGCAAGAACTGTGGCTTCATAAGCTCTCTTGGGACGAATCACTGCCAACCTCAATTGTGAGAAAATGGTTGAACATCCGAGAAGATCTCAAAACCTTGAACACTATCGCCATACCAAGGTGGTTAGGAATTGAGGAAAACTCAGTCGTGGAACTTCATGGCTTCTCGAATGCTTCACAACAGGCAATGGCCGCAGTTCTGTACATCAAGACTACGACACGCTTATCTCACTCAACTTCATCGTTTCTCATCTCCAAGACAAAAGTGGCACCACTCAAACGACTGTCAATCCCACGATTGGAATTAGGAGCGGCAGTGCTACTCACGAAGTTGGCAAAACACGTTTTGGATAACTCACGCCTGCCAATTTCACAAATTCATCTGTGGACAGATGCAAGGGTAGCACTCAGATGGATACACTCACACCCCTCAAAATGGAAGGATTTCGTTGGAAATAGAGTCGCCTTAATTCAAGAACTCATTCCAACAGCTCAATAGAGACATGTGCCTGGAGCTGAGAATCCAGCAGACTGCGCTACGCTAGGAGTACTTACTGCACAACTCAGAGAGCACCATTTATGGTGGCACAGACCGAGTTGGCTCTGCAAGGAAGATTCAGCTTGGCCATCTCAAGCAACCTCCATTCAAGAGAACAACCTTCCAGAATTGAGGGCCAAGGTCACACTCACCACAGCCAAATCAAACTCAAGCACCGTATGGAACATCATCGAGCATTATTCGTCACTCACTCAACTCATAAGAATCACTGGATGGTTAATGATCGCATGTGATCGATTCAAGGGGAAAGGTAAAACTCACCATGAATCGAAACTCACTACTGATCTAATCAGCAAGGCAAAACTCTTCTGGGTCAAGAAGATTCAGCAAGTTCATTTTTACTCAGAACTCATCATGCTGAAAAATTCTCAAGTCCCAAGAAATCATGTTTTCAACAGGATGACTGCTTACCTAGACTCATCAGGAATTATTAGAGTAGGAGGTCGGCTACAAAAAACTCAGATGGATCATCACTCAAACACCCAGCAATCTTACCACGGAGAAGTCAACCGACCTCACTGATCATTCGGAATTCTCATCTCTCAACGTTGCACGGTGGCGCTCAACTCACTCTGGCACACACTCGGCAGGAATTTTGGATTATCGGAGGCAGAGCACCGGTCAAGTCACATATATTAAAATGTGTGACTTGTGCAAGGTATCGGGCTCAACGGGCTCAGCAACGCATGGGGCAACTACCCATGGTCAGGGTCACCCCATCATCACCTTTCACTCACACTGGGATCGATTACGCCGGGCCAATCACCATAACCTCATGGAAAGGTCGTGGATCCAAAACATACAAATGCTGGATTTGTATCTTTGTGTGCTTCTCAACATCAGCTGTTCATCTAGAACTGGTCAGTGACTACTCAACGGACGGATTCTTAGCGGCTTATAGACGGATCACCTCAAGGAGAGGAAGACCTTCTAACCTCTACTGAGACTGTGGAACAAATTTCATCGGAGCAGATAAAGAACTGAAGATTCTCTTCCACCAAACTCAACGTGAAAACTCAAGTCTGTACAACTCCCCAACCAACGAGGGAACTCAATGGATATTCAACCCACCTGCTGCATCTCACATGGAGGCAAGTGGGAAGCAGTAGTGAAATCAGTTAAATTTCATCTGCGACGGACCATTGGGGACACTCTACTCACATTTGAAGCTTCAGCCACTTTGCTCACTCAGATAGAAGCTCTACTCAACTCAAGGCCACTACAACCGCTCAGTGAAGACCCAGAAGACCTCAACGCACTCACACCCGGACATTTTCTCATCGGCAGGGCACTGAACTCAGTGCCTGAACCTAGTCTGCTCAACCTAAATGAATCACGGCTGTCCAAATGGCAACTTATCCAACGGATCACTCAGCAATTTTGGAAGCAGTGGTCAACTCAATTTCTTCAACGGCTTCAATTCATTTCAAAATGGCATCACCCCTCTCATGAGATCAAAGTGGGTTCTATGGTACTACTCACTGATGAACGCTCGCCACCTAGCAAATGGCCACTCGCAAGAGTCACTCAACTTCATCCTGGAACCGACAATCTCACCAGAGTTGTCACACTCAAGACGGCAACGACTCAGCTTACCCGTCCAATTTCAAAACTCACCATATTGCCAGTGCCAATCGAAACTTACATCAACCTGGAGGATAATTGGCGGGCGGAATGTTTGGGAATTCAGTAGGTTTGAATTCCTGCGCGTTGTCGCGGAATGGCTCCACTCATTGAGTCGCCGCGGTGCGGCTGCACCTCGTGGTGTCTCGGCGGAAAAGCTGAGACGCTACACTGACTCCTCAAGTTATACGTGATATGTCCATCTCTCTCGCTCTCTCACATGCAAATGTGAGAGAGTGATTGATTTGATTATCGCGGTAACGAGGTCGAGGCCGAGAAGAAGGAAGTGGTTCAAGGCCTCGCCCTCTCTGCATCTAGCTCGCCACGAGGTAACACCGGTCGGCAACTACATTGCAATTCCATCGGATTTTCTCAGCATTCTCATCGGCTCTACTCAACTGTTTTACTGGCTCTTCTCATCTATGGCTCTACTCATCACTGGTTCGACTCATCAAGGAAAACTCATCTCCTTGCTTTGGCCACTGCATCGCTGGAGCAACTCACCGTTGCAGTTTATCTGCAGCACTCGTGCAAGTTAACCTCAAAAATTGCACAGCGACTAAGCACGTGCGCGGACACAGACAAACTCATTACACTCTTACCTGGCGGAATTCTCACACACACGATTGGATCAATAATTACCTAATCGTGTGCTCTCAATTATGGGTCACAATTAAATCAATAACATTGAATTGTGTACTCAACCAGTAGCACCTTCTACCATCAGCAGTGAGTTGCGGCAGAGTCAAGGCAAGCGTTTTACTCACTCATTGGAATTAGGAAGACTCATTAGCAGCACTCATTGAATATATATCATTTAACGGATATACTCAAATTTGGCCAAACTCATTGTGCGACACAAGTTAGTCACCTCTAGTGAGAGATTGCAACTACATGCGTCTAAGTACTTATTACTCAATTGTTACTGCGTACACACTACTTGTTAATATTCACTCATTTACATCATTCGAACAAAACCATTTCAACTCACATTATTACTTGAATGCGAATCTTTAGTATTAATGTAATTTAAACTGTACATGAATGTATGTTAACTATTGTTAATTATTATTAGAATTTAAAAGATTCTAATTTTAAAAGCAGAATGTAATTTTGATGCGACTTTGAACTTATATAATATATTTAAAGTTTAATTTACTTATGTGTGTGACTCAAATTTATTTCAACACCACAGCATGTTACTCATAGTAATATTATTATGGCTTTCTCAAACAACGTGACTAAAGAAATAATGGACCCTGGGGTGTGAGGTTTATACCACGTCCCAGAAATAACAGTTGCAGACACAGGTCCCGGGAGGTCCCGGAAATAACGAGCGAGTCCCAGAAATAACAGTTATATATATACTCTAGATTACTTGTACTTTTTGTAAGAAACATTTTCCAATTTGTTTCATAAAAAAAAATTGAATAGAAACAGAGATATATCGAAAAAATCATTTTTCAATGTGAACGTCCGGCGTGGATTGAACCCCTCAAAAAGGCCTTGGTGTCCGATAAAAAAAATATATTTGTGAATGTCTCATGGAGGACTACTATCTAGTATAGTTTTTATAATTTTTTGAACTTGACAGTTCGGGACGTTTCCTTGTAAGTACGGTTTTATATGTTTTATCTTGTTTTCTCTGGTAGCTGTAAAATTCCGTATTCTTTTTTTTAAGTTCTTCTATTATTGGTAGGTATGTTTCCGACGTATTAGGCTGGATCTTAACTTCATTATTTGAGAGTAACTTGAGAGTGTAGTTGTTTTCAGCTATTTTATTTAACAGTCCTTTCAGTGGACGTATGTCTTCCACGCCACTCACATATATTGGAGGAGATTTTAGTGGATCTACCTTATTGTTTGTGTTTGTGTCTTGAATGTTTGATTCATCTGAAGTTTGTTGTAGAATTGTGAATGCATTTTGAGTGTCTATCGGTTTGTTTAGCCAGTAGTCCTGTATGACCGTTTGACGTTTCTTTGTGAAGTTTTGTTCGTCCGGACTACTTCTGCCTCTTTTACCTTGATATTTTCCAATCTTAACTATTAATAGGGTATGCCTCTTTTTCTGTTAGGTCAGTTATCTGTGGTTTAGCTGGTGGAGTTGTGAAATCTGTTTTTGTCGGCATGGTGGCCGTTATTCTTACAGTAAAACTTTAAAATTTTTAAAATTGTATTCGGTACGCGTGATCAGATTGTTGACATAAACACGTCTACATCGCACGAGCTCTAGTGAGCAACTGACCGTACAATAAGGCAACGATATCTATTGGCTAACATGCACAAGGACGTCGCGCGCTGGTGTAAAAACTGTCTCAACTGCCAACAGACAAAAATATCTTGGCACGTTAAACTCACATCGGAAAAATTCAATTCGCCGGACGGTCGTTTTGATCACGTCCATATCGACTTAGTAGGCCCATTGCCCAATCGGAACGGCTTCATGTACATTCTCACGATGATAGATCGCTTCTCACGATGGATAGAAGCCATTCCCTTGCGCGAAATGACGGCAGAAACGGTAGCTAGGACTTTTTATGATACTTGGATCTTGAGATATGGCACACCCAAAGTTATAACTTCCGATCAGGGTTCCTAGTTTGAATCTCGCCTATTTACCTTAGTCCTTTCAATTATAGGTTGTGAACATATACACACAACTGCCTATCATCTCGCGGCAAACGGCCTTATCGAACGATGGCACCGAACACTAAAAGTGGCAATAATGTGTCACATGGACAAAGACTGGACACGCACACTGTCTACAGTACTATTAGGACTAAGATGCCATGTACGACAAGATACAAACGCATCACCCGCGGAATTTATGTTTGGCACAGTATTACGTTTACCTGGAGAATTTTTTCTTCCCGAAGACTTGACGTCAAACTTCTTCATAGAAGAATCTTTCATCTCACTCTCATAGCGAGAGTGGGAGAAGCGGTCATGCCGCGCTCGGAAGTAAGCCGCCTGCGAGCGGCAGTGAATGCTCGAAGCTCAGAGCCACCGGTCTTGTGCTAACACACGTCCGTTTGTACTTTTAATATTCAATAAATCACATTGTTAATTGTTATTAAATCAACCGTGTTAACTCTCACTCATTCTGCCAAATCCCTTTTTAGGACAAATAGTGGAGGACCCCAGACAGGATTCCCCACACCCGTGTGATTTTGAGATCGTGGGTCGTCGTCCAGTAGCGCAAGCTCGGGACACGTTAAACATCATCTCGTCTTTCTCTTTTCTGCCGTTTGTTGTCGTCGAGATTGTAGGTATCGTAGGTGGTAAATACAATACAAGTATAAATACAATACTATTAATACATACATTTATGATACAATGTATGATTATTTTTATAATTATTTATAAATACTTGCTATTAATAAAGTTTGTTTCTAATAAAATTATCATTGTCTTAATCATTTAATCTATTATAATTAAAATTGTATTATAATTATATATTAAAATCTCATTGCTGAAGAAGGCATTAAGTAAACGGATTTATTATTATCTAGTTAATATTTTCACCAATATATTTAAAAAAATTGGAATCGGTAAGTCAGCGGTTTTTATAGCTGATTTCGCAGCTTTTTTTCGCAGCTGAATTCGCAGCTGTTTTCGTAGCTGATTATTTTTAGCAGGGTTGAAAACAAAGAAAAATACATAGCCACTCGAAGAGTATAAAAAGAAAAATTACTAGAAGATACAACTCTCACAATAACCAGTGAAAACTCTGAAAACTCTGAAACAAGATGCAACTAAAATAATTTGGATGATGAACTAGGACATGTATTACTAGCATCAATAAATAACGATCCCACATGAATATGAGTTAAAAGAAACTTATGCACCAGTTTCCAGATTGGTAGTAATCAGAGCAGCGCTTGCGGTTTTTAACAATTGTGAACTAGAAGTACACCAAATGAATGTAAAAACAGCCTTTCTGAACAGGGTACTAGAAGAGGAAATTTACATGGAAATCCCAGATGGATTAGAATGTGATCCAGAAATGAGAAAAACTAAAGTATACATACTGGAGAAATCTCTGTATGGTCTGAGGATAAGTCCGAAAAGATGGAATGTAAGATTTTCAGAAGAAGCATTAAAACTAGGACTTGGAAAAGACATCAATGAATCATGTCTGTTCACATGGAGAAAAGAAGTAAAATTAGTTCTGCTAATTTTATATGTAGACGATATACATTTGGCTGGCAATGATAGACAAAATGTAGATGAAGTCAAAATGAAACTAAGTCTTGCATTTATACTGTATATAGTGATAACGGCACCAATTTTGTAGGATTCAAAAATCTCGCTGATAAGCTAGATTGGGCCGCGATCGCGACGTATAGCTCAACTCAGAAAATCGATTGGCGTTCCAACCCCCCTTCGGCCGCGTGGTGGGGTGGTTGATGGGAGCGTCTTGTACGCTCAGTCAAACAAATTTTGCGAAAAGTATCAGGCAAAGCCAGTGTTACTTACGAGGAAATGTGTATGATACTGTGCGATTGCGAGGCGCTTATCAATTCCCGGCCGTTGTCGAACCTTTCATACGATCCTTCTGATTTAAAGGCTTTAATGCCGTCAATGTCTTTGTATGATGTACCTAGTGAGGACGTCCCGGATTGCGACAGTATTGAAGCCGATAGTTTCAGCATACGGTTACGGTACCGGCAAAAATTAAAATCTGATCTATGCAAACGTTTTCGGTCAGAGTACCTCGGTTTCTTGAAAGGTTCTAACACGGCCAAAGAAGAACGGAAGATAAGCGTGGGAGATGTTGTATTGATAGGCGACGATATCAGTAAGAGAATTGATTGGCCTCTCGGCATTTTAACTGCATTGATTCCGGGGCGTGACGGAATCGTCCGCACGTTAAAGATAAAGACACATAAAAGCGAATTAACGCGATCGATTCAGCGTGCATACCCTTTGGAACTTATGTGTTCAGTTGCAGAAGCGGATACGCCGTCTTTAAAAGAAGTTAGTCCTTCGGAGGTTAAAGCCATTAGAAATAAGAGTGCTAAAAGAGAAACTAAAACATTAGGTTCACGACAAATATGTTACAAGATCCGGAAGGACTGTCAAACCGAAGATTAAATAAGAAAATTAGTTTAGTAAGTTTAATAAATGATTAGATTTTAACGCATATGGTAGCGATTTACTTGTCGTATTTGAGGAGAGACCTCAAAGGTGGGAGGATGATGTAAATCGTGAGCGGTATTACGGCACGCCGAGACTTATTCGCACCCGTACGGCGAAAATGAGAGCGACCGCGAGCATCTCTTGCGGCAGCTGCGTTCTTAAGTTAGTCGGCGATGGTAATTGCACGAGAAAGGAGCGCGTTACTTAGTCTCTCTTCTCTTTTTGTAAAACCCTTGTGAATATCAGTTTTCGATATAAAGCAGTACTTTTTCATACATAAACATTTTTGTCTTCATTTCAAGCGCATGCACACAGAAAACCTCACACGCCCTGTATTTTTGAAAATACGACGTTGAAATCAACAGAAGCAATGACAGACGCGAACCTTCGAGACTGGTCTGATTCATCTTCTACAAGTGGCTATATTGTAAAATTATTTTGTGATCCAATAATGTGAAGAAGCCACAAATAAACATATGTTACTCTGTCTACATGTCAAGTAGAATATCTCGCTAAAAGTGAAGCTGGTCAAGAATTTGTTTCTCTAGATAAAGCCATAAGGGATATCACTGGCAAAACGACGTATTCAGTAACCATATGGTCGTGTGGTAATAAGTCTGCCAGAGATTGCAATTTCGATGATACTTTAGAAGCAATCGAAAATGATTTAGAAAACAGAGAAACAACTGGAAGTAAAAGCCACATGGCTATTACTTTTGGGGATTACATAAAAGCACGTGTATTAGAAGGAAAAGTAATAGGTGGGTTTTGACCAAATACAATGCCGATATAATGACGAAACCACCGCCCTTTGATACGCACTAATACTTGAAAAATAAAACCCTGAATTTAGAATGAAATAAATATTAGAAAAACAATACCATACACTAGCACTCATAATACATTAAATTTAAGTGACATAAATATTTAGATGTTTATAGTAAAATTTTCTTTTCTCACTTTCAGAGATAAGTCCACAAAGCCTCAGTGGAGATCAGAATATTTAGACTATAGTTCCTTTAGATTGTTTCTTTTTCTCTCGAAAAAGAATATATAATCACTTATTTTATCCATATAATGTATAATCTTTTTGATTTAGAGCTAAGCTTAGTCTTAGATTTATTTACTTAGAACCGAATTTTTACACACACATATATAGATGTATATGAGCAATTCCTTAGAACTTTTAACTTTTACAGTACTGAAACATATCTTATGGTTTGTAACGGGATGGCTAGAACACGGTGCCGCGGGTGTCGGACTAGAATGACTTGCCCGGGGATCTACTCCTGGAATCCCGAAAACAACGCGAAGATCGCACGCGAACTTCGCTTTCCAACTAATTGGATCGCTGAGTGAAAAGCGCGCGCTCGAAGAGTAAAGCGCACGGCCGCTACGCTCAGATATGAAAACGACCGGCGGAGTCGCTTTCCCGCGGAGGCGGCGGTATCCCGGAGAAGGACAGGTTGCAATGAACAACGCGACGAGTAACTAGATATCACAGTATATTAAAATCACTAATAAATAGAAGCACCTTGCACGTGCTGATTAAAACAATAAGTTAGTTTGCGTGCAACAGTTAATATTCAAACGCGCGAACGATACGTCGCGTGGCAAAGCTGCTACTCTCGCGCGCGGTGTTAAAGTACGGCGAGCTGACACACACCCGCGTGTACACGGCACACAAAGTTTGCACGGGGCGATTTCCGTGCAAGCCTTTACATTTAACGCGAGAGATGAGAGTATAAGACCTACTTTTAGAAGGAGCAACCGGTGGACTCGGCTCTCTCTCGCTCTCTCTCGCTCTCTCTCGCTCGCACAGTAGTTACGCGCTATGTCTCTCTCTCTCTCTCTCTCTCTCGTACTCGCTGTATCGGGTCGGCTGGCAGGCGGGCTGGCTGCCGGCTCCTCGCTGGCTATCTCGTGCCTTGCTCGTGCACACGCGGCGCGGTCTCTCTCTCTCTCTCTCTCTCTCTCTCTCTCTCCCCTATGACGCTCCCCTAAGTAGTTCCGCAATTCGACCAATTATTAATTGTTCTGCAGCGCGGAGAGGTGCGAGAATATTTTTAGGCGGGGCGGGTTCCTGCTGGCTCTTCGTGCAATTGGGCGTTTCAGTGGGCTCATCTTATCTGAGCCAGGGAACTCGTTTTTCTTCGCCTGTTTTTGCTGTTGTTCGTTTTCCCGATCGAGCACCATTTTGGTTTCATTGGCGAGGTCACTGACGGACATCACTGGCGCTGTAGTCGTTCGCACATGTTTTATTCGAAACTGGATCGCGGTTCTCGGAATTTCCACACGGTCACGCTCGGTCACTGCCAGATCCTGCCTATGAGATGATCGCTGAATTAATTTGATGATGCATGAATCTTCCGCGCTTCATGGCTATGGAAATGTCGCAGCGTAAGTTTTCAACTAACTAAGTGAAGTGTGATTCAGTGCTTTTAGTATTATATTGCGTTTATTTAGTTGATTTCATCTATTTGGTAGAGAGATTGCGAGGTTATACGACCACGTGTTATTAGTGTATACCCTGGGTATTTTACTATACGTTTAATACATAGTGTTACTTGCATAGAATGCATAATACGACCGCTATACCACTCGCGCGCTTTTCGTTCAAATTTGAAATTTGAAATTACCGATTTTTAAATTGATGTACACGGAATTGTTTATTTAAGCCGACAAACATTAATCATTGAATCTGGCGCATTATCTGCTAATCGATAGATTTTTATTTAAATGATTTTTAATATTTTATTGCTTTTTTGATATTTGGGCTTATTAATTAATTTTTATAAATTGATTAATTACTAATTAATTAATTTTTGTAATGAATTTTTTGATTATTTAATAATTAATTTTTTCGATTAGCAAATTAATTTATTGTAATTGCGTATATGACTGTTATAAATCGAGCTTATGGTCACAAGAATGAATAAGTGTACTGACGTCATTAGTTGGCTTTCTTAGTATGACGAGCTGCGCGCAGTGCAGAAGGAAAATTTTAGACAAAGATTTGCGTGTAAATTGCAATGGGTGTAAACGCTTTATTCACCAGCGTTGCTTAGTGAGATTTATTGTGTCTGTCAAAGCGTCGGAGTGTTGTAAACGGATTTTAAACTCAGTATAGACTACCTGCGACCCAACGCATACACTTCAGAGTAACCAAGCGCAATCTTAATCTTAATTGCTCGTTTTTATCAACCAGCTCAAGTCAAGACCCTGCAATGAATTTCCAAAATTCGGGCTTGAATGTCTCATTGCATGTGTTTAACCTTGCCAATCGACTTCTCTTCGGTCTGGCTTGAACGATTCTGCCTTGACGCAGCAAGTTCCTAACATGCTCAATAATTCTTTCTCCTCGCAAATTGGACCAAATGCGATGCAACGTCCGCAACATGCTACTTCTTTCCAGCAAAGTTCTGTGCAACAGACCCAACTTCCGCAAAATTGGAGCCAGCTCTCCGAAGTTGATCGCTCCGGGATGCTTTTTCAAATGCTTGCCCAAAATGAAAGTAATATCCAAGCGCTCATCGCGGATTACCAAGAGGTGCGAAACGTTTTAACGGACACTGCAAATCGTGTTTCCACGTTAGAAAAGAAAGTAGAGTCTTTATCTACTACCCAACACGATGAGATTAGGCAGATGAAGGACATGCGTAGGCGGGGGGCTCCTACAGCTGAAATAAAAATTGGAGGTATTCCCGTGACCAATAAGGTCGATTTGAAAGAGTTGAGTACCAAGCTCCTTACTATTTTAGAATTACAAACTCTTTCTGGCGATATTCTTGAGTTACGTGAAATTAAGCCTAAGAACTCGGGCAATGATGATAATGCTTCAAATTCGACTTCAATTCTGTCGCGTAAATCGGTCATCGTTAAATTCAAATCGCACATTATCAGTCAACATGTCCTTATGACTAAACGCAAGCACGGTGTGATCAAGTATTCCGATCTAGTTGAAGGTGGAGATGAAAGCATCATCACTGTTTTTGACATGATACCTCCATATTTGAATGAACTGCGAGTAATGGCTAAAGAAAGAGCTACGGCGAGAGGCTATAAGCATGTCTGGCCTGCGAATGACTGTATTTATGCCAAGCAAACGGACACTTCTGTACCGATTATTTTTGCTACTGAGCAGGATATGCTGAATATTATATAAGATAAGTTTGAGCCTAGTACTGTTGCGAAAGGTGCACGCACCACCGTCCGGAAGTTTGTTCGTTTTGCCCATGCAAATGCAAACTCTTTGCGCGATCATTTCTTTGAGGTCAATCAACTCATTTTAAATAAAAACATTGATATTTTTTCACTAAACGAAACTTGGTTGACTCCTGATATCCCCGATAATTGTTTACAAATTGACTCTTTTAACTATGCTCGAAACGACAGAAGTCTATTGGCAGTGAATACAAATAAGCTTAGGCCTAGACGATACATGCAAACAGGTGGTATTCTTGTCTATATACGAGCAGGTATTACGTTCAAAGTGCTCGAAAAGTCTAATATCAGTCACGTCAATGAAACTGAGTTTATTTTACTTGAACTCAATATTGAAAATGATCAGCGTATATTAGTTGCATCAGTGTATAGGCGGCCTAAAGGACTAGTCTTAACCTCGTTTTTTAATTTGCTGTATAATTATTATCACCTTTATTCAGACTTTGTACTTTTGCAAGCGGCAAACTATTTTTACACGCTTTCCCTCCAGACTCATATCACTGAATTAGGACTTTATAACGTTCCGTTCGGTGCAACTCACCACGCTACATCAATAGGTACATGGCTCGATGTTATTTTAATTGATTCAGCAGATAAACTGTTGTCTTTTGAGAAATCTCAAATACCTTTTATTTGTAACCATGATTACATATCAATTGATTACAAGGTTAAAGATCTTACTGTTCGTTCTAAGACTGTTATGATGCGTGATTTTCGGAAATTTGACAGCGGCATCTTATCTATGCAATTGCAAGCACAACTTGAGTCGCCTACTTTTAATGAGTTCTTACTCAAAGATCCAAATGAACTCCTTACCCAGTTCCAGTCAATCGCTTTAAGATTGTTAGATAGTCAAGCCCCTTTAGCTGAACGCACGATCAACAATAACTCGTCACCATGGATTGACAGGAAACTCCGTGACCGCTGTCGCGAGCGCGATAGACTTTATAACACAAATAAGCGATCGGGCAATCCTTTGCTTAAGACTAGGTATAAAGAGTTGCGCAAACAGCTGAAATGCGATATTCGGTTAGCCCGTGAAGCATTTTTCATAAATGCGTTGAAAAATACAACGGATATCTCTAAGAAATGGGCTCTGCTTAGTAAGACCGGGGCGACGGATAGTAGGACTAGTTTTCCCCTAGATACCTTCTCTGCGCTGGAATTGAATGAGTTTTATGCATCGGTTGCTACTGCCCATCCTCTATGCTCTGCGGATGACCTTGAATCAATACTCAGCATTCCATTGGACAACAATGCACCGTACTTTGAGGTGACTCCCTTTACTTATGTACAAGTACTGCACGAATTTACTGCTGCTCTATCCAAGTGTAAAGGATGCAGTGTAGATGGCCTACAGCTGGGCTATTTTCGAGAGGCACTTCCACTTTTCTCCAAGGTTATGACTGATATTTTCAACTGCTCGCTATCAACGGACATTTATCCAGAGTTATGGAAAAAAGCCATCATTATCCCCCTAAAAAAGGGAATTAAGGTGGAGTCACCGTCTAACACTAGGCCCATTGCCAATTTGGCGCACGGCGCAAAGGTTTTTGACAAACTAGTTACTGCTCAACTTATTGCTTACCTTGAAAATAATGACCTTCTTTCTCCTTTGCAATCTGGATTTCGTAGGCGTTATAGCACACAGTCGGCGTTAGTTAAAATTACGGACGATATTCGCCTAGGTATTGATAAAGGCTTGATCACAGTCCTACTTCTATTTGACTTCAGGAAAGCGTTTGATTCTGTCAAGCATTCTACGCTATTACGCGTCATGAGGAAAAAGAACTGCTCGAATAAATTTATTAAATGGTTTTTTTCTTATCTCACGGGTAGATTGCAAGCGGTTGTTGACCTTAGTGGTTTCTTGACAGAGTTTATCAAACTAACATCGGGCACTACGCAAGGCTCTAGCCCTGGACCAGTAGCTTTTCTTATGTTAAGGGGATGTGAGTACCGATGTTATTTTTCAAACGAGCATAACTCACGCAAATATCAATAGAATTATCCAGAAAAAAATCTGCATATATTGTTTGCGTGTACGGAGCGCTTGACAGACGTCTTTTTCCAAAAAATGATGAGAATTTATTGAATTAAATAAAAACCGTACTGTCGGTAAGTAGGAATCTACAATTGACCTACTTTTCAAACGAGCATAACTCACGCAAATATCAATAGAATTATCCAGAAAAAAATCTGCATATAGTGTTTGCGTATACGGACGCTTCACAGCCGTGTTTTTCCAAATAAATGTTTGAATGTTGATTTTAAAAAATATTGAAATTAGGGTTGCACATCCCCTTAATAGACAGTATTGTTAAATGTTTAAATTTTTGCCAAGGTTCGTGTATGATCTGTGCGGATGATTTCCAGATCTACCTGCAGTGTAATCGTTCTGAATTGTATAATATCATAGGGAGGTTAAATATTGATGCTGCTAATGTGGCTGAGTGGGCTACGAGTAATGATCTCACGCTCAATCTGTCCAAAACTGTTGCTATGATCTTCGGATCAGATCAAATGCTTATGCGAATTGATATGACTAAGGTACTACCTATCATCATTAATGGGCAGGTCATTAAATTTCAAAGTTCGGTTAAGAATTTAGGGCTGACTCCCACGCCTAGTTTATCATGGAACACGTACATCTCGCGAATCATGTCGAGCGTACATGGCGATCTCAAACGCATTCGTTTTCGAGCTAACTTTCTTTCGCACAGTACTAAAAAACAGTTAGTCACTGCTATTATTTTTCCACGATTTGATTACTGTTGCTTAGCTTATGTCGATTTACCGGATTATTTAAATACTAAACTGCAAAGACTTTTGCACCATCTAGTCAGGTTTATTTTTCGTTTACGCAAAGACACTGCGTTTGAACCATACATCTAGCGACTAAATTGGCTTTCAGTTGATGATAGAAGGAATTATTTTATGGCTGTACTCACTTACAAGGTGCTAACAACCTGGAAACCTAGCTATTTGCTTTCATTGCTACCAGCAGCGAATGCTGAGGTTAGAAGGTCTAATCGTACGCCTTCCTCCGCCTTTGATATACCTACCCCCAACACCACTACTTATGAGCATTCATTTAGCTTCCAAGCAATGGCGCTCTGGGATTCCCTTACCTGCAGCATAAAACTCAAACCGTCAGTTGAGGCTTTCAAATCTGCGATATTTGAGTACTTTCTATAAATGGAATTAAACCACTATGAGGGTAGCTTTAGTTTGATTTAGGATATATTGTTAAATTTACTGTTACATATCTTAATTATAGTTGATTATTCGTATTCTCACTCGCGGCTATGTATTTGTTGCGATTTATAGAAATGTATATTTGTTTTTTGCGAATTATGAAATTTATATTCTTTTGTTAACAAAGTTGTTTATACGTTATTTGTATTTTCTGATTGTACGGCGATATATGGTCCAAATGGACCTTATCGAAAATAAATATTATCAAATCAAAATCAAAATCTCTCTCTCTCTCTTACTCGCATGTTAGTATGCGCCTCCACTTCACTCGCGGTAAAGCTATATATAAAAAACTACACGTCGCGAACGCAATAACTTTTGAGAGACACGCTGGAGAGAAGTTCACGGCGTGATGGCAGACACGAAGATGGCTGCCGTGGCTCGCATAAAGCCGTAGCGCTTCAAGGATACGCGTCGGGCATATTACGCGTCGCGAGACCGTTCTATTCCGGCCGGGATGCTCGTGCGCTCGCGCCCCCAATGAGCATGCCTGCTCGGCGCCGGTAATTCGAATCCCGAATTACCTAACACGCGCACGCGTTACATCCCCCGCCAGACGCTGCTTAGGGGACCTGTGAGCAGCTCTGCCATCCATGGCCGTCGTCGTACCTATAAGTATGGTGGTAAGGTTTAGGAGAAGGAAGTTCGAAAAAGGAATCAGGAAGAATTGGAGTCCCCGTTTTTTCTTTTAAATTTTTATTAAAAAAAAACATAAAAAAAAACACTTCGGGACTTCGCCCTCTTCAGCTGGCCCGGGAGTAAGTCCGGCGCCCCTTGTGGCGAGCTTGGTTGGTGAGCAGTGTTTCGACTTTTTTACCCCAAGCTCACCACACATAAAGCACCGGGGGAGCGCCTGCGCGTCTAATGCCTCCCGGGCAGCCTTCTCCTCTTCGAGCACCTTTCGGAGGCGCTCCTCTTCTTCTTGGAGACGGCGCTGGGCCCCTTCTTTAGCCCGACGCGCCGTCCCCTCCGCCTCTTCTCTGGATCGCCTGGCCTCTTCCATGCGCTCCTGCGCACGAGCCAGACGAGCCTCTTCCTCCTGCTGCAAGGCAGCGCGGTGCATCCTAGCGGCCCTGGCCTCTGCGGCGGCCGCGAGCTCTTCTCGCTGACCTTGGGCCATTCCTACCCATTTTCCGGCTTGCCACTCGCCGGCCTTACCGTAGCACTGGAGAAAATTCTCCAGTGCGTCCAGGGCAGCGTTCTCAGCAGCGCGCGAGGACTTGCTGAGGCGCCGCGCCTCCTCAAGGGCCTGCTCCACCGGGACCCAGGCCGCACCGACTTCATCGGTCGGTGCTCTTTCTGGGGCCTGGGTTGGAGCAACTCCTCCCTTTCCTTTTGCGGCCCGAGCCGCGCCGGCCTCAACTTCTGGCGCACAATGCTGGGCTCGGGCCGTCTCCTCTTCGGGGACTAGGCCAGCACCAGTCGGCTCAGCTCGTGCCACTCCTTGAGGCCGGGTCCCGCTCTCCTCCCGCTGCTCCTTCGGGGGATGAGGTCGCCGGTGCTGGGACTGACCGGCCCTGCGTCGGCCGGCCTCGAGGGTCCCCTTCTTGGATACATACACAATCGCCTAGACAGAATTGTGGAGGTCGACGATGAGCGTCATAATAATTGGCTTGTCTCGCCTGCTCTGCTTGCGCGTCGGCCGCCGCCCGAACGTGCGATTCGCGGAGCTTGTCCATGCGTGCCACCCAATTATTTAGCGCCTCTTTCTGCCCTTCCTCTTCGGCTAACCTGTCTTCCTCTCGCCTTAGTGTCTCCGGTGGGTCAGGCTGTCGGCCGTAAATGAGCATGGCAGGACTTATTTTGGTGGAGCTGTGTTCGGCCATATTATACGCGAACGCCAGCTCGTTCAGATGCTCATCCCAAGACCGGTGATTCTCCTCAGCGTAAGACATGATCATGGTCTTTACCGTTCGGTTCACACGCTCTACGGAATTGGATTGAGGGTGATATGGTGGTATACGTGTGATGCACGTTTCTCTCCTTTAAGAATGCCTCTAAGGGTGCATTCTTAAATTCAGTCCCATTATTGGAGAGAAAACCCACGGGGACTCCGAACTGCAGACATGCTCGTTCGTTGAGCCCTTTTATCACCGATTTGCCGCCTGCCCTTTTTATCGGAATTACTTCGATCCAGCGTGTGACCAGGTCGTGGAGACCTGGATGAGAATGTATTCGTGGTCGTACTTGGTTTTAGGGAGACGTTCCATAATGTCGCTGTCGACGATTTGCCATGGACGTTCTGTTATACGACGTCCCATGAATCCTGCTGGAGCGCGCTCTTCGACTTTGCACTGCTGGCAAATTTGGCACTGGTTCACGTATCTGGCCACATCTCGAGACATGTGTGGCCAATAATACTTCCGCCTTACTCTCTCTGGGCAAGTACCCAGCAGTTGGAAAGTCATGGCATTCTCCCAGTTCTTCGCGTCGCTTTTCGTGATGGACTGCTAACTCCCATGCATCGTCGTCGCCGAGACATTCGTCTATGACTTCATTAGGGTCGTACTTGTACAGTCTCCCGCCGCCAGCTTGAACGTGGGGAAGTCTCGCGGCTTCTGTTGAACCACTTTCACGATCTTGAGTTACCAGTGGTCGCGCTCAAGCTCTAACGCGGTGACCGCTGGCTCTTCTTCCTCGAACATCCGTGAAAGGGCATCTGGGACATTGTTCAATGAGCCCTTTCGATATTCGACCGTGAAACTGTGGTTTTGCAGCTCCAAAGTCCACCTAGCTAACCTGCCGGTCGGGTTTTGGAGGTCACGGAGCCACTTCAAGCTGCTATAGTCCGTGATAACCTTGAAGTCGTAGGCCTCTATATGTATACGGACCGAACTTTTTAATTGCCCAGAGAATTGCTAGACATTCTCGTTCCGTCACGCTATAATTCCTCTCGGCTGCGCTCAGGGTTCCACTGGCGAACTCTAGGACTCTTTCATCGCCGTCAATTATTTGGTATAGCACCGCTCCCAGACCTGTGTTGCTCGCGTCAGTTTGCACCACGAACTGCGTGTTAGATACCGGTCTGTGTAGAATCGGTGCAGAAGCTACTAGCGCTTTTAGCTTTTGGAAGGCCTCTTCTTGTGCTGTTGACCACTCGTATTTCTGATCCTTTTTCGTTAGATCGGTCAGCGGTTCAGCAATTGTGGCGAAGTTTCATAAAAACTTTCTATACCACCAGGCCATTCCTAGGAAGCGTCTAAGCTGACGGAGGTTTTTCGGTACCGGATACTCCATAATGGGCTTTATTTTCTCGGGGTCTATGTACTATGATCCCGAGATATTGGACCTCATGGCAACAGAAGACGCTCTTCTCGCGATTTATTGTGAGGCCCGCGCCCTGTATCCTGTCCAGAATTCTTTTTAGAACCTCTTTATGCTCCCCGAATGTCTCTGTGACTATTATTATATCGTCGAGATACGAGTAAGCAAAAGGTTCGAGTTCGGGGCCAATGACATTGTCAATCAGCCTCTGTAAGGACGCTCCGGCATACGAAAGACCGTAGGGCATTCTCGTAAATTGGAAAAGCCCTTTACCTGGCACGGTGAAGGCCGTAGTCTCTTCGGACTCCGGACTAAGTGGTATCTGGTGGTACGCATTGCTTAAATCCAACGTGGAGATGTATCGCGCTTTCTGCAGTTTGCGCAAGAGACTTTCCATGTATGCTAACGGGTACGCGTCTGGTCTTGATGCTGCGTTCACTTTTCTGAAGTCCACACAGGAACGGAACTTCCCGTTGGACTTGCGTACCATTACCGCTGGACTTGTCCAGCCATTTGTCGAGGGCTCTATTATTCCCGCGACTAGCATTTCCTCCACCTGTTTGTGCATCTCTTCCTCGAGTTTCTGAGATACAAGGTACTTCTGTTTAATGGGTCTTGCAGATCCGACGTCTATTGCATGCTCAATCCACGAAGTACACCCTGGTGGTGCCAGGCTATTACCGATCAGCTGAGCTACTAAAGCTTCTACCTCTTTGCGCTGTTCCTCTGTTGGTTCCGCCAACCCTATAACTGATATGGACACTGTGTTGTTTGCGGTTACGGCGGCTACTTCTAGCTTTACGCTTGCTTCATCGTCCCTGAGATGCAGGGTGTTATCTGTGGGGTCTAAGACGGCGCTAAACTTCTTAATGAAGTTTATCGCCAAGTAGCACTTCGTGTCTATATCTGGCATTATTGCGACGCGTACGTCTTTGCACACGCCAGGCACGACCATGGGCAGATAGACATAGCCAACCACTGCTATGCTTTGCCCGTTTGCCGCCCATGCCGTTAGGCCGCCTGCTGGGATTAACTCATTTCCACAGGCCGTAGCCAGCTGTAGGCCGATGGAATTCATCCCAGTCCAGGTAGCTCCTGTATCGAAGAGTGCTCGTAGTCTGTAACCGGCTACACCTGCTTGAAGTCACCATCGTGAGCAAGTTTCTTGGTTGACTTCATTCGGTTGAATCACGGGCACTTCTTCACTCTCCGCTCCAGACGATTGGACCGAGTTACCCTCGGTCTGGTGAGAGAGCAGGATCGGGTATATGGTCATGTTTACCTGGCCCCTGGCAGTTTTCCTGTTGGTTTCTGGCAGCATTAGGCTTATTGCCTCCCTTTTGCTCATATCCAGGTTCTCTTCGGTACTCTGGTCTTTGTGGAGGTCCGTTATTTCTTGGACTTTGCGGCCTAGTCTGGTGCGTCGAGCTACTACCCCCTCTAGGCTGGTTTGTAATTTGCCCGCTCTCCCACCGCCTATTTTCCCAGTTACCCCTCTTCTTAGGTTTTCTGGTTGGCGGCAGGATAGACTTTTGCCCCTTGTCCTTGTCGGTGCCTTCCTTTGTCAAGGCCGATCAGCATTCGGCCATGACCCGACGGAACATAGCCTCGAGGCTCTCTCGAGGCTCGTGCTGTTGGTGCCCCATCGCCGCCACGCTTGGATTATGCTTTTTCCGCTGATCCGTGGGCGGTTCTGTGGGCACGTAGGCTAATTCTGGCATGTACGTGAGCTCGGGCGGTGGTGGCGTGTGATACACCTTATCTACCGCGAGCGCTAATTCGGCTTCCCGGGCCAGATCCTGGAGCCCTCGGTAATCCGTAATTTGATTTCGCATTACCATCTTTTGCAGTTCTGGCCGCATGTTCCGATGCAACATGTCTAACTGCTAAGCAATGCTAGGCACCGGAACTAACTTGAGGATCATGGCTTGTAGATATACTACATAATCACGCGTAAGTTCATCTCTGCCTTGAGTCCTCGCGTTTATTTCCGCCAGGACGCGTTGTTGATGTCCCCTGTCCCCGCCATACATGTGCGTTATGGCCTCTTTGAAATCTACCCACGATCGTCATGTATAGCGGTTACTCCGGTACCAGGTGGCTGCTACCCCCGTTAGGAGCTCTGACAACGATGAAAGTACCTCGTCGTGTGTCCGATTAGCTAAAGTTCTGCATTCCTCTATTCTTGTAAGGAATAACACGACGCTCTGCTCCTTTGAGGACCCTGAGAACCTGATGTGCCATTTTCGGACAATCTGGGAGACATCACGGTTCGTCTGCTGAGGCAAATACGTATGCCTCTCTGACGGCTCCTGGGTCGCGCTATTCCTTGTCTGGCGCTGGGAAGAATTTCTGGCATCATTCGTCCCAGCCTCTGTTGGGGACTGGAGACTCGGGCTGCTACTGTTAAACTCCGCATACGTGAATGTGTCTTGGAAGTTCACGTGCGGTGATCCTCGTCTACGGCCCGTGCCTGGGGGTTGAACTCCCTCCAAGTGCGTACTTGAGGTTGGATGTCGAGCTCCTTGCAGTATTCGTACACTCTCTTTAAGCTCTTCAACATCTTCGACGAGTGTTTTGATCACCGCCAGTAGCTGCTCCCATAATATGCTGTCTCCGACTGCTATCCCAGCGATTCGCGACTCACGCTGTCGCAGCCACGGCAGATTTTGCGGCTGTGGTGGTTTTCGCGATTGCTGCCAGAATTCGTGCTGCCCATTTCGTGCTAACAATGACTCTTCTTCTGCTCTGCTCTTCCAGGAACACTTGCTGCCGCTGCTTCCGCTGCTGTTTCAGTTGTTGTTACTGCTGCTGCTGTTGCTGCCGTCGCTGCTGCTCCAGCCTTTGTTGCTGCTGCTGCTCCAGCTGCTGTTGCTGCATTTGCTGCATTTGCTGCTGCTGCAGTTGTTGCTGATTCAGCTGTTGCTGTTGGAGCTGTTGCTGTTAAAGTTGTCCCTCGGCTTCGGCTGGAGATGTCCCGGTGGGTGCTGCAGAGCTCAATAGCTCTGTCCCGGAACCCTCCTGGCCGTTTGCCTCTTCCGTTGGCTCCACCACTGTATTATGTCCTTGTTGTGGAGCGTTCATCCTCCGAGACTCAGAGAGTTTCTGCATAACTATCGGGTTATCAGGGAGCGTTATGAATGGGTGCGGGTGGTCTAGGTCAGTATCGGGATCGACAATTGTCGACCCAGACTTGTTCATCAACGTTAAGTCGATGAACGCCCTTCGGGACTGCTCGCGTTTATCAAACGCTTGCTGCTCCGACAGCTCGGGCTCTGGCACGAAATCGGCGGCACCATAATCGCCCGTAAGCCACTTGATCGCTGTCAGCATATTCACTGACTGCAGATCTGACTGCTGTAGACCAAGGGCTTGCATGGCCTCGCTAATTTCCTCTTCGGGCTGTGCATATGCCCAATTGAGTGTCGCAGATTCCGCAAACTGCGATGATCGGGCCATGGTGTCAATTGGCTGTGCGCTTCCCCACGAACTTATTATACTAGCGCGAGTAGTATTCGGATTGATGGCCGAGAGAGTTTGCCTTTTCAACCCGTGAGCTAGCATTTTCAACGCGAACCCGGGTTATTTTCTAAGAGCTACGGCGGCTGCTCTTAACCTCGATAACGTACGAGGGTTTTCCGTATGCGGCACTAAAAAAATATAAGCTATTTTTTTAATTAATTACTATTTGTAATTAATTACGCTCAACACTCGCACTTGTAATTTTAAAATAAATATATGTGAAAAAAATATATATATGTGTCAAAACGAACAATATCACAAAAAAACAAAAAATAAAAACAATTTTCACCTAAAAAAAAATAAAAACAATTTTAAAGTTCGAGGGGATTTTTGCGCTCGACTTTTTACTCAGGCGCACATTCAACTTTTTGTTCCGAGAGTGCTTGCCGACTTTCTCTCGATTTCCCACGAACTGCACGAGAAAAGATAAAAAATTTTTTTTCCGTCCAAAAAGAAATAATTCGTATCAGAAAAACGAGAGAAAAAAAAATTTTCGTGTCGAGAAAAAAATTAATTAAAAAAAATTAATTATCGCTTCAAACATAATTTTTGTCGTTAAAAAAAATTAATTGTTATTAAAAAAAAATTTTAATTGTTAAACACAATTACCTAACGTACAAAAATTTCTCGATCGATATCTCTCCTCGTCGGCACTCTAGGTCGAGGGTTATTGGCTAACGCTCGCCTAACCTCTAGATCACACTCTCGCAACAGCACGGCTGTGTCACGCACACACGTGCCTACGAGCTGCGGCACGAAGAGCCTTTCTTTGCACCTCAGCTTCCCCGCGAATCACGTACGCGCCGCGGGCCCTTCTCCAGCCCCAAAACGGTGTGGCGCCAGTTGTAACGGGATGGCTAGTGGGGGAAAATCCCAAAAAGCCACAGGCCAGCGATGCCCTAGAACTCGGTGCCGCAGATGTCAGACTAAAATGACTTGCCCGAGGATCTGCTCCTGGAATCCCGAAAACAACGCGAACTTCGCTTTCCAACTAATTGGATCGCTGAGTGAAAACCGCGCGCTCGAAGAGTAAAGCGGCCGCTACGCTCAGATATGAAAACGACCGGCGGAATCGTTTTCCCGCGGGGGCGACGGTATCCAGGAGAAAGACAGGTTGTAATGAACAACGCGACGAGTAACTAGATATCACAGTATATTAAAATCACTAATAAATAGAAGCACCTCGCACGTGCTGATTAAAACAATAAGTTAGTTCGCGCGCGACAGTTAATATTCAAACGCGCGAACGATACGGCGCGCGGCGAACCTGCTACTCTCGCGCGCGGTGTTAAAGTACGGTGGACTGGTACACATCCGCGCGTCACGGCACAGAAAGTTTGCACGGGGCGATTTCCGTGCAAACCTTTACATTTAACGCGAGAGATGAGAGTAATAAGACTTACTTTTAGAAGGAGCAACCGGTGGACTCGGCTCTCTCTCGCTCTCTCTCGCTCGCACAGTAGTTGCGCGCTATGTCTCTCTCTCTCTCTCTCTCTCTCTCTCTCTCTCTCTCTCTCTCTCTCTCTCTCTCTCGTACTCGCTGTATCGGGTCGGCTGGCAGGTGGGCTGGCTGCCGGCTCCTCGCTCGCTGTCTCGTGCCTTGCTCGTGCTCACGCGGCGAGGTAGCGCTCTCTCTCTCTCTCTCTTACTCGCACGTTAGTATGCGCCTCCACTTCACTCGCGGTAAGGCTATATATAAAAAACTACACGGCGCGAACGCAATAGCTTTCAAGAGACACGCTGGAGAGAAGTTCACGGCGCGATGGCAGACACGGAGATGGCTGCCGTGACTCGCATAAAGCCGTAGAAGCTTCGCGAGTATGCGACGGGCATATTACGCGTTGCGAGACCGTTCTAATCCGGTCGGGATGCTCGCGCCCCCAGTGAGCATGCCTGCTCGGCGCGGGTTATTCGAATCCCGAATTATCTAACTCGCGCACGCGTTACAGGTTCTCAGATATTTAGTTATCTAAGTCAAACAAATATTTATAAAATCCACTTCCAGTAATATGTTCCATGATATAGAACTCAATTTTAAAGAAGGATCAATTCAATGGGCAATCGGAAAAGGCCTAAATTTAGAGGTTTTGCCTGCGTACCTTAGGAAAATTTCATCCTTATTACATCGTTATTACATCGTTAAAAAAAACTCTTTTATAAATGCTTTACCAACTTTTTTGGGCTATTATCCCTTGTTTAGTATTCGAAAATATCTTGTCGGATTGAATGTGCCTACCTTTAAAAAAATTGCATAGAATTATCTCTGCGACGCTGCATTTTGGTAAAAATAAAAAATAATCTTTATTTGTCGGTTAAAAAAAAAACTACTGTCTTTTTTCAACATTCTGAGGCTTAAATTACTCGTCTGGAAAAGATGAACAAAATGTAACTTTGATTATAAGTTTGCCTCTTATGAAAAGGGAATTACGATCTACTAAAGCACACGGTGTTGATGCGCCCCTCGCCTAAAAAATTATCATTTCTTGGTGGCACGCATAAACAACGGTAAATAGGCCTAATTTGAGTATTGCTCTTTTTTCTACATACATTTTCTTGAACTAGTTCATGGGGGTGTCTAAGGAAATTCGGATTTGTTTTTAAAATGATCAAAAAAGAAAGTGATTGTAAGGCAATTTTGTATGCATTTACTCATGCTTATTTGTACGTACATAAGCATATAATATTAAAAAACTATGTTTAAAAATGAGGAGCACATCCTTTTTATTGTTATTTGGAGTACCTAGAACAAAAAAAAAAATGAGTTTTGTGAATGTGCCTCAACATTAAATTTTGAAAGTATGTAAGCTGGACTGGTTCTGGCTCACTGAGCTAGAACTTTTCGGTCATGATTTTCCACGAGCGAAAATTGACCGTCACGCGCGACAACTCAACAGTCGTGCGCATCGACAATTTCGAATTGCGCGCACTCACAGCGAGAGCGAGCTCAACGAGAGCGAGATCGAGTGCAGCGAGAGAGAGAGAGAGAGAGAGAGAGAGAGAGAGAGCGCCTGCGCATGGCGAGAGTGTTCGCGGAACGGCCGCTGAGCACGTGCTCGCCGTAGCTGTCAAAACAGCTTGCCCGGCTTTTTCGCGCGACCGCCATTGTGTATGTACTGCAGGCTTGCAGTATTTTTGGCTTGCGTATTGCTCTCTCACCGGTGAGATTGAGTATTTTTCTCGCGTGTGCGTATTTTTTTGTTCGCTCGTCGTAGAGCTGGAGCATTATTATTGTGGTTTTTTCTGCGAATGCTAGTGTGTGGGTGCGTGTCTTGCTCGGTTACCGAAAGCTGGAGCAATTTCTTTCATATGTATGCTTTCTGCTCATCGTAGATCTGAAGCACATTATGATTTCGCGAGTGCTAGTGCATGTGTGTGTGTTCGTGTGCAACGTAAAACGCGAAAAGTTAAAGACGACGAGAACCACGACGATGAAGGTCCACGAGGACAACGTCGATGGTGAGAGAAAAGGGCAGGAAGTTGAGAAGACAAACGCCGAGGAACAGCAAGAAAATTACGGTCTGTTTATTTCTTTTCTTTGTATCGCGGAAAATATTTCTATCTTAATGAGAAAAAATAGTTTTTCAAGTATTTTATATAAAACACATTTTTTACACACTTTTGTTAGAATTTTTAGAAACTTCTATTCATATTAATTTCTTGTAAAATGTTTTTTTCTCACACATATGCTGCTTGAAAAGAAATATATTTTACAAGAGATTAATATTTATAGAAGTTCCCAAAAAATTCTATCAATAAAAAAAAATAGTTTTGCAAGTATTTTATATAAAAAACATTTTACAAGAAATTAATATGAATAGAAATTTCTAAAAAATTCTAACAATAAAAAATGTGTTTTATATAAAATACTTGAAAAACTATTTTTTCTCATTGGTTAAGATAAAAATGTTTTCCGCGATAGAATTATCTCGAAATATCAATGAGCCTCCTTTTGCAATAGAAATTTCCCGAAACTTTACCGATTGAATCGGCAGATTCGCGGAAGGGCGTTCGAGAAATTTCGACACCTCTTATAAAGGAGGCTCATCGAAGGGCCAGTCATCAGTCTTGCGCAAGCGTGTCTATGATGCTCTTCGACAGAAAAGGATTGTCAGAGCTCCAGCAGCTGACCCTGGCAGTGGACCCGGAAGGCGGTGGCCAGTCTTCGGCGGATTATCTTCGCGACCTCCTGACATTGATAAGGGTCCCTCTCGAGGAGGATGATGACTACGGCGACATGGACAAATGGATCGCCGAGAAGAGTGCCGCCGCTGTCGAAGAAGTTCCATCGCTGCCATCAGCGCGTAACCAGGAGGAGGACAACGACAACAACCTCATTTTTCCGTCACAGCCACCACTTCTCGACGATGACGACGTCATCATGCTCGCTCCTCCGGCTGCAGCGGCGGAGATGGAAATTGAGGAAGACGTCGATGGTTGGCTTGCGGAGCTCTGCGAAATGGCAACTTCCAACGAAACAGCCCTTCCGCCGGCAACTTCCACAATAGCTGTCAACTCGGTGTCTCCGTCCTTGACCGCCGGGGAGTTTTTGAAAAGATTTTGCGAGGAGCTAGAGTTAATGGTAAGTCTATTAATTTTTGTCCTTGAATGGCTATTTTTTTTTTTTTTATTAAAATAAAATATAAAGAAATTATTATACTTACCTTTTACAGGAAACGGAGTCGTTGATTCCGCTCTCGCCGACGTTGCTCCCGCCGATGACCCCGCCGATGCCTGCCTCCTCCTCGTCGAAGCCGATGATGCCATCGGAAATCCCACCGCCGCCTGCCTTTATCAATGATGTCGCTGCTGATTCCTCATCTCCGTCGATGATCCCACTGTCGTCGATTCATCTACCGCCGTTGCCTCTGAAAAAAAAGAAAGTGAGTTAAAATTTTGTTCTAACAATCTAATAATATTAGTATAATTAAATATAAATTAAAATACTAATACTTAAATTGATTTTTCAGGCTGCTCCAGTAATTTTCTCTAAAGCTTTATCGCCACTTCCTGCATCTCCGAAGAGGCCTAAGGTGAGCAGGTTTGTTATAAAAATATTTTTTTACAAAGTCTTAAATTTGTTTTTTTCATTTTTATCTAATATTTACATTTCTTTTTTCAGGAATTGCGACTACCAGTCCATCAAGCGCCAAGCAGAGCCTGCACCAAACCATTGCCAAGGTAGTATGAGGAAGAGCGGCATCAACAAGATCGGCAAGATAAAGAGCAGGAGCAGTAAAACCATCAGTAGCAGCAGATCTTCGAAGCGAGACGAGAGGTTTTAGGAGAAGAGTTGCTGGAGCTGCTACTACTACCACCACCACCCCCGAAATCTCCGTTTCACATGCCGGATCTTGATTTGGATGGCGATGAAGAGTAGATGGCGATGAGAGCGAGGTGAAGAAGAAGACGAAAAAAGAAAGTAAAAGGCAGCGGTTACATTAGTGGTGAATATCGGGCACCGTGGGTGAGGAAGCCCACTCGACCATTGCCCATACCAACAGAAACGCCTCGGGCACACATCCACGGATTATAGTATTTTATTATATTAATATTTATTTTTATTATTTGTTATTATTATTATTATTTATAATGTAAGCATGTGCGCATTTGTAAATGTTTTTTTTTAATTTATGTATCTTTTTATAATAAAATAAAAAAATTTTAAAATTATATTTTGTATTTTATTTTATTTAGATGTATGAACGTGTATGAATGATTGAAAAAATGTATTAAAAAGAGTGCGTGGAAAAAAAATATAAAAAGTGAATGGTTCAAAGAATGCGTGTAGATGTGTGAGTGTTTATTTTCATCGTTTACATTATGACAGAGCAAGGCAAAAATGCCAACTGTTATGCACGCTTGCGTTAGTAAGCATGCGTAAAAAATGGTACTTATGCCTTCCTGTGTCATAAAATATTTATTCTCTTAATAAATATGTGTATTTATGTAGGAATGTATATTAATTTAAGAGAGAGAGAGAGAGAGAGAGAGAGAGAGAGAATAGTGAGAGCCTCAACCTACGCTCTCTACCTGTGAGGAACATTCATACTTTTCATACATTGAAAATATTTTTTCCCCTCCATATTTTCTCTCTCTTTTAATAGTTTTATTTTTATTTTTATTTTTATTTACAAAAGTACATAAATATATTATTAAATTATCTTACATTAAAATTATTAATCTTATGTATACATGGAGTGTAAGAGCTCAGTGGTGAGTTCTCTGGTGCTATCTGTGCGAGGTAGTGATACCAAACCTCTACAATACTCCTCATCATGACTGCGAACGTCCGTTTTCTCCCAAGATACATTTGGCGTATAGTCTTGAATATTCTCGAGTAGCCACCATCTCAAACCATCAGCATTTTTTACTGCGCATACTGGTTTTTCATATAGAGGATGCTTAGGGCACTTTAACGTTTCCTCTTTTTTCAGTTTTTTGAGCGATGGACAGCCTAGCTCCTCTATGTTGGAGACAAATATAATATATATATATAGTAAAAATATATATTTTTACTTAAAAGAAAATATAAAATTTGCGAACAGGTTAAAGTAATACTTTCAGTCGCTAGACAAACAAAAATCATTAAATCGAAAATATTTAATTTACAAACATTTTTCATTTTAGAACATGTCGGCTACATATAACGAAAGTAAATTATAAATGACAACAATATATTTTTTCATTATTCAATAATAATAATAAATACATAATAAATTATTAGTTTTAGACTATTTAGAATATGAACAAAATTTTATGGAATACATGATTAATTTAGAATCAGATCAAATTATTGAAAAATATCTGAAAACTCCATAAAAAATACGAAAAATTCACCCTGGAAGAAATGGAATATTATTGAGTAATTTCAACTTCGGATTTGGATTCAGCTTATCATAATACATGGGTACACAAACGCTTGTATTGAATAATTTTATTAAAGAGCATGAAAATATTGTAAAAAATGCCATTTTTTAATAACCCTTAAATTTTAATAATTCATATATGTACCTACAAATTTGTGTACTTGTATTTATGTACCCATGTATTTTGATTCGCTGAATCCGAATTTGAAGTCGAAATTACACAATAATGCTCCATTTTTTCAGGGTGAATTTTTGGTATTTTTTATGGAGTTTTCAGATTTAAAAACAAATTGGTGTGCGATAGGACAATTCTGACATCAAATTCAGATTCCTTGCATCGAACACTACAGAAGTACATATTTTTTTGATCGAAAAAATTGATAGCCAGAAAGTCTTCAATGAAAAAGCCGAAAATACGTTTTTTATTCGGCTTTCATTTTTCATTTCCAAGGTCACAGGGTCAAATGATCAGTACTGGACTATTTTTCCTTTATCGTACATTACTTCAACTTTAAAATGCAGTTGGATTCATCCGGCTATCGATATCCGTTCGCGAGATATTTCATTTTGTCCATTTTTTTCAAAATAGAACACTGTGCGCCGCTCCTCCTCCGCTCCTCCTCCGCTCCTCTGCCCCTCCACAGCCACTTTTCTTCTCTTTTTCTCCTCCTTTCCTCTTACCCTCCTTATTGCTTTCTAATAAATGTATATAATATATACATAATATATAGTATATATTTAGTTTTGTTGACAGCTACGTCATTTTTTATTTTTTTTGTTTTTCCGAGGTACTTCCATTACAAGAGCGCCTACTCCATGCCTACTCTATCTATAATAACTCTATCAGGATTAGCCCTCTTGGCCTTAAGGCGAATCTCGATAGATACCTTGATCTGTTATATGTAATTCATATATGAATTCGAACATTCGATGAAGTAACGCACAAGACAAGCTTACAACAAAGAAAACTATAAATTTGAAAAATGCTTAGATTATGATGAAAATTGTTATATAGGAGTTTTCGAGGTTGTTGATCAAGATTTTGCTATTGGACTTTGGAAATTCAAAATGCCGGATCCAATATGGCGGTAAAAAATTCGAAAAAATTTTAGATTCTGCTTAGAATTAGTATACAGGGGTTTTCGAGATCCCTGATCAAAATTTTGTTTTTGAACTTTTGAAATTCAAAATGGCGGAATCAACATGGCCGTTAAAAATTCGAAGAAAGCTTAGATTGTGCTCAAAATAGACATACGGGTGTTTTCGAAGTTGCTGATCAAGATTTTGCTATCAGACTTTCATAATTGAAAGTGGTGGATCAAATATGGCAATAAAAATTCGAAAAAAGATGAGGTTTTTCTCAAAATTGGAATACAGGTATTTCAGATGTCGCTGATCACGATCTTGCCATAAGACTTTCGAAATTCAAAATGGCGGTCAAAAGTTCGAGGGAAGCTTAGATTTTGCTTAAAATTCGTATACAGGGGTTTTCGAGGTTACAGATCAAGATTTTGTTATTGGGCTTTCGAAATTCAAAATGGCGGAATCAATATGGCTGTTAAAAGTTCGAAGAAAGCTTAGATTTGGCTGAAAATTGGAATACAGGAGTTTTCGAGGTCGCTGATTAGAATTTTCCTATTAGACTTTCGAAATTCAAAATGGCGGATACAATATGGTAATGAAGAGTAAGAAAAAATATTAAATTGTGTTCAAAATTGGTATACGGAGGTTTTCGAAGTTGTTGATCACAATTTTGCTATCAGACTTTCAAAATTGAAAATGGTGGATCAAATATGGTAATTAAAAATTCGAAAAAAGATGAGGTTTCTCTCAAAATTGGAATACAGGTGTTTCGGATATCGCTCATCGCGATCTGGCGATCAGACTTTCGAAATTCAAAATGTCCGTCAAAAGATAGAGGGAAGCTTAGATTTTGCTTAAAATTAGTATACAGGGGTTTTCGAGCTCGTTGATCAAGATTTTGTTATTGTACTTTCGAAATTAAAAGTAGGAGAACCAATATTGCCGTTAAAAATTCGAGGAAAGCTTAGATTTGACTGAAAATTGGAACATAGGGGTTTTCGGGTCGCTGTTCGCGATCTTGCTATCAGGCTGTCGAAATTCAAAATGGCGGTTAAAAGTTCGAAGGAAGCATTTTGCTTAAAATTTGTATAGAGAGGTTTACGAGGTTTATGATAAAGATTTTGCTATTGATCTTTCGAAATTCAAAATGGTGAATCCAATATGGTGGTGAAGAGTTCAAAAAAAGCTTAGATTTGGCTCAAAATTGGTATATAGAGATTTTCGAGGGTACTGATCACGATTTGACTATTAGTAATTTTTTACTGAATAACCGACGTGTTGGTTTATGGAACTATCAAAATGTAATTTAGACCTCACCATTCAAAAGAACACACTCATCAGTAGTGAAATTGGTTTTGGAGTCAATATTATTTTTTTTCCTGTTGAAAACATATACTTGAAATTAGAAGTTATTGGTGATATTCAAGAACATGAGAAGATCAAGTAATACAAAAGGCACATCAGGTAGTTTAAAGTTTATTGAATTTCTTTACTTCCTTCAATAAAAACTCATACAATTTTAATGGTTTCCAAAATTTGATAGTGACATAGTCAATAGATTAGACCTACTTTAATATAAAACGCATCTTTCTATTTACCTCTAGGCTGAAAAATAGAACAGAATTTACAATTTAATCAGTTTCTAAAAATGGGGGGTTGACGAGCGGAGCGAGTAGGGAGGGGGGGTACCCCTAGTATATATATGTGCGTATATATATATATATATATATATATATATATATATATATATATATATATATATATATATATATATATATATATATATATATATATATATATATATTTATGTTTTATGTTAGTTTCCAGGACATTCCAGGTGTTTAACGTTGGTTTCAGGGACATTTGTTAGTTTTGGGGACAGTCCCTGAATCTACATATGTTTAACGTCAGTTTTGAGGACATCGGTCCCCATAAGAGACATTATTTCTTTAGTCACGTATAGGTATACAGTAACATGGGGTCCTGGGAACTAACGTTATACAAGTTTATATATATATACATTTCTTTTACCAGATTTATGGAGCCCTTTTATACACATGAGCATATTTATGGAGCCTCTTTTCTTTTATGGAGCCCGGGTCCCATAAAATATTCTTATACGGCGTTTATGGAGCCCGATCTAGAGTTTTTATACCCAGAGAGGGATTATTTCTTTAGTCACTTGTATACGGGAACTCTGGGCGTAGGTACTAATATACAGGGATGGGCTCCATAAAGGGGTTAAGTGATAATTATATATATATATATATATATATATATATATATATATATATATATATATATATATATATATATATATACACATATATATATATATATATATATATATATATACATATATATAGGAGGACCTGCGGGAGCCGATAACTCTAGGACTTGGTGGCAACGGCGGAGCTGTCCAAGACTTGCTGGCTGAGAGTGGAGCTGTCCAGGAAATGTGGCTGCTATCCATTTGGAAGTTTTGCTGACTATCGACGACGGCGCTGTATCGGCTACCTGAGACTTGTTGGTGGTCGAGTGAGCTGGGAGCTTGAGGAGATAGTCTTTATAGGTAATATTGTTTTCTGTGGAAGGTTCTCTTCCTACTCCTTTCGAATCTTCTCAACCTCGGAAAGGATTATAAAAAGAGTTGTGCTGCCTACTCAACCACATTCGCCTGTGTTTAACTCTAAGAGTCAATATGGAAGTTATTGTGAGTATCCAGGGATATTATCCATTACCGGACAAAATTTTTGTCCGCAAGGAGATAGCCATTCTCGAAGTCGCTGAAAATTCCAGACCAATAATTCTTCACCTTAAGCCTCCTGATCGTTTAATAGAAACGGAGCGGACAATCGCAAACATGTTTGAAGAAGTTTATGGAATACCATCTAAATACATCTTCCTTTTAATAAGAAACAGTATAATGGCTGATGCGAAAATCATTTATATTCACGGAACGGTTACTTACCACTGGTTGATGTTATTTTTCCCCCTTAAGTAAGTAATATATAAAAAAAAATAAATAAAAAATAGTTAACTTCTTTCTATTGGAAACTGGAATTATGATTTATAGATTAATGTCTGTTTTGGGAAATAAATGCAAAGCCCGGATGTACCAAAGGATATTTTGAAAGAAGTAGATGGCTCCTGCACAATACATAAGAATCATGACAATCCAGCATGTGCAGTGAGAAAGGTTGTGGCTCTCCGCAAATGGCTCCTCGAGCATCCACGAGGATATAGTAAACCACTTTCCCTTTGGGGTGATAATATTATTGAAAATCGTGAAGAATATTATTATTTTGAGGAATAAAATTAAGGGAGGTGATACAAAAAAAATAAAATTAAATTAAAACAAATAAAAAAACCGCCGCCAATTCATTGGGCCGTAGCTTCCTCAACCGTAATTTGTTGATTCCTTTAATTAATTTTTAATAACAAAATTTATAATTTTTTCAAAAATTTATTGCATAATTATAATTAAATTCATTTATGAATATTAAAAATTGTTAATTTTAAATTTATTTATTTATTTTGTAACTGGATGGCTTCTGGGGTAAGATCCCAAAAAGCCACAGACCGGCGATGCCCTAGAACACGGTGCCGCGGGTGTCAGACTAAAATGACTTGCCCGGGGATCTGCTCCTGGAATCCCGAAAACAACGCGAAGATCGCACGCGAATTTCGCTTTCCAATTAATTGGATCGCTGAGTTAAAAGCGCGCGCTGAAAGAGTAAAGCGCGCGGCCGCTATGCTCAGATCTGAAAACGACCAGCGGAGTCGTTTTCCCGCGGAGGCGGCGGTATCCTGGAGAAGGTTAGGTTAAGGTCGATTAATGAAGAATAGCCTCAATTATTTCACAGCACAATAACAAGGTCTATTCAAAATAATCCTTTACACCAAAAACGCGTCGCGTTGCGCGCCGACAAGAAGACGGGATCTACCGCTCGGCGAGCGCGGATCAAGGTATCTATTTTCGCTGGGCCGGTGAACGCACCACCGGCCACTCGCCGCTGCGAGTCGAAAATACACAAATAAATCGCTGCGCGGGAAGTACCAAGAGGCTTACCGGGAGAGGAGTGCACTCCTCTCGTCGCTCGCTCACGAATCCGCTCCTGCGTCAGGCCTTATCCTCCGGTCGACTTCGGAGTGTTCAGGCCGAGTCCTAACGTCCAGCGTTCACCTACAGACGCTTCAGACCCCAGAAGTGGCTCGGATTGCTCACGTGCGCTGCTCTTCGTGGTCGGTACGTGTACGGGCGCTGCTCTGCACCGGTGAGGACGCACGATACCGTTTTCGTCGCGGACGATCAAATTAACTCTCGTACACGCGGTTTGACAGCCCGAGAGAATCTGATTAAAAAATGAATCGAGCGCGACTTTGCAACCGCCAAAGTCGCGCAGCCCCCCGCGCAGATCGCGAATACATCGTTCGAGCAATGTCAACAAACGCTCGAGATGCGTGAATTTGCGGGAACGAGAGTCAAACGAGTTCGACAGAATACGGAAAACCGAGATTCTTATTTTCTCCGTATTTTATCCTGGAACTCCGTTATAATTTATTATTTATTTATATCAAATTTATATAAATTTTGAGCTGATAAATAAAGTTATCATTTGAAATAGAAGTAAAATATATCTATATTTTATAATAAAACAAATACCTATCACGCTTGTTTTGTTATTAACAAAAACATGTTTTTATAAAAAAGTTCATAACTCACAAATAAATTATAATAATGCAAAATATAATGCATTCATAATGCATAATTCATAATTATAATAGATTATAATAGATATAATTTTTAAACATTTTAATTCATTTTGTTGGTTGGTTTTTTAAAAATTTAAAAAAATCATCGTATGCCTACTCAATGACGTTTCCACATTCCACACCACCCAGCGGTAGATATCGTATCGGTAGGTAGCGGTAGCGGAGTTATGAGTTTTTAAAAACACGTTTTTGTTTTTGATGATAACTAAAGAACCGTGATAGATAGAAAATTAATTTTTTTTAGAAAATATAGGTATTTTAATTCTCTTTCGAATGCCACCCACCCCATTTAGATACATAGAGCCGTTCTCGAGAAATTACAATTTAAATAAAAAATGAAAAAAATTTTTAACCTCAAATATCTCTGAAATTTATGGACCAATCATTGTGCCCAAAGAACTCGACCGAGAACTATAAAAAATCTACCTCTAAAAGGAATTTTGAAGCCATTAAGCGGGCTAGACATCTTTTTTCTCTGAAATAAGAAGTCACATTTTAATACATAAATGTAAACTAATTATTTCATACTTTTTACATATAAAAGTGGGTATATTTACCTTACCTTAAAACTTTCTCCGATGGGCCTTTTATATGGTTCAGAACCATAGTCGTCGATGAAACAAGTTTTTTCACTAACCGTAAGCTTTGAAATTTTCCTGTGGATGGATTGACTCCAGATTTGAACTAAATTACTCCTGAATAGTATAATTCTCATATGAGTGTAGGGATTTTTGATCTAATGAGAAAAAAAAAATTGTGCTGTTTTTCAAGAGTTTCTTTTTTTAATTTTTTAAAATTTTTTATATTTTCTCATAATTTTTCTGATGTAAAAATTTTTTCCGACATTTAATCCTAAATCCCTGCACTCATATGAGAATTATACTATTCAGGAGTAATTTAGTTCAAATCTGGAGTCAATCCATCCACAGGAAAATTTCAAAGCTTACGGTTAGTGAAAAAACTTGTTTCATCGATGACTATGGTTCTGGACCATATAAAAGGCCCATCGGAGAAAGTTTTAAGGTAAGGTAAATATACCCACTTTTATATGTAAAAAGTATGAAATAATTAGTTTACATTTATGTATTAAAATGTGACTTCTTATTTCAGAGAAAAAAGGTGTCTAGCCCCCTTAAGTCAATATTACTCTTGTAATCGTTGGACATACAAAACTGATTTTTTTCATTTTTCAATTTTTTACTCAAAATCTAGCCTACAGAATGTATTCAAATTTTAACAAATTATAGCTATTTATATTCTGTATTATTATGATTTTTCTCAAAAAAATTGACCGTTAAGTTTAGGAGTTCTAAGCTTCTAAAAAAAAGCACGTTTTTGTTAATAACAAAAGAACCGTGATAGCTAGAAACTTTTTTTTTTTTAGAAAATATAGGTTTTTTTAGAGAATATTTTAATTCTCTTTCGAACGCTACCTATCAGATTCGAATAACTCGATCCTATCATTTAAAAAAAACAAAAAACAGTTTTGAGAAAATCGAAAATTTGAAAAAAAAAAAACGCATCGCCCCAATCAAAAAACGGATTTTTGACCCGCCATCATGCAAAAAAAAACAAAAAAAATTAGACCTGTCCGGTCAAAATCGACCGAGTAGAAGCTGAAATCCAGGCGTACACACACACACACACACACACACACACACACACGCACATACATCCATACAGACATTTTTCAAAAACCATGTGTTTTGATTCCTAACACCTCGGAACACAATTATAACATGTTTTTACGACAACTCAAAAATTTACTATCACAAAGCTTCCTCTAGGAGGAAGCAAAAAAAAAGAGAGAGGAAACAATGGAGAGGAAAATTTTCTAGATTGTCGGTGGATGTTCCTCACAGGTCGGGAGTGCTTGTTGGGGCTCCCACCATTCTCTCTCTCTTTTTTTTAAATTGCTCAATATGCTTCTGGAAATCTCTCCTTATGGCCGAAATTTCTCAGAATACTACCCCCACCACCACCAGGATGGGGATATAAGGAAGCTGCGGTCGCAGGATTAATCATTCCAGCGAGACACGTCGAGTGAGAACAACCTACTATTGAGAGATCAACATATAAGGAGCTCATCGTTTCAGCTAACCGTCATTTGGAGTTACGAGTTATCGTGGAGCTATATCACTTTAACCAGGAAGGATGGCACAACTAAACGTTTTCGGTGAGAATATAAAGTGTTTATGGAAATCTTTAGAGTATGCCAAGAATGGTATTGCGGTCTCTAGTGATGGGTCTCTAGTGACAGCTGTGGTTTGATATGTGTGTCGGCCTTATTAAAGAGCTACAAAAGATAATATCTTCAGGAACGCTCACTAGAGCTCAGAAGAAGAAGAGTCAAACTTTTATGACGTACTTGCTCTATATTCAAAATAAGTTGCAAGATTTTCTTAAAGCAGGTGGTGAATTAAGACAAAATCCGTCAACAGTGAGTGAAACTAGTGTAAAATGGGATGATGTGTTTTCGGCGTTTGACAGAAGAATAAAATCAGGCTTGATAACAAATCTGGGGCATTTGGATATCGTCTCATTCATGAAGAATGCTCCAGCTGTTTTCTAGTCAAAGATTGAATCCTCCCTCAAGGAGTATAACGCGCTCAAAGTGAATGCTGTACTTGCTACGGAATATGTGATAGAGAAAAGTGCCTCGGTAAGTGCTGAAGTAAAATACTTTAACACAGAGAATGTACCTATTTACAAAATTACGGACTTAAAGGAATGTTTTGAACTTAATATCAAGCAAGTTATTCAGCGAGAGATGGAGGAATTCACGGAAAGAGATTCGGGATGGAGTTTACGTCATATTTTAAGTCTTACGATAAATATTAATAAGTTTGAGCCGATGAAGGGTAGTTCTTATATACCACTATCTTAAGAAATACTTACAAAAGACGCGTGTATAAATTTTCAAAACAAAGAGAATCAATGCTTCAAGTGGTCTATATTAGCTGCACTACATCCTCAAAAACATAATTCAGAGCGAGTTAGTCTGTATACAAAATTCGAAAATGAACTTAACTTTAACGGAATAGAGTTTCCTCTTACACTAAAACAAATAAGTAAATTTGAGAAACAAAATGATGTTTCTGTTAATGTTTATATTTTAAATATTGCAACAGTAAATTTCGGATTAATTCGTGTTATGTAACATCATTAAAGAAAAATATGCATGTTAATTTACTTCTTCTACAAGACTATTGCATAGATGAGAATGGTGAAGAAAATAAGGAGGTTAGCAACGAAAACACTTCAGCTCCAAAACTTCACTATGTTTGGATAGAAAACTTATCGCACTCAGTGAGAACTCAGCTAACATCTATCAATAAGCAGTGTTTCATCTGTGACCGATGTTTACATTTCTTTTAAAGAAATGAAAAGTTATTGAAGCATGAAGTCGACTGCAGTCAACTTAATAAATTTAATAATTGTTATGACGCTAATGTGCATAAAGGCAAAAAACAATCTCATGTCCTTTTTATTAAAGGCCCAAATCGAAAAAAGTTGTCAAAAATAAGAGATTATAACAATCAGTCAAACACTTATTGCAGTCTAAAAAATTCACGGGTGTTTCGTCCAGGCTACTAGATTGAACTCATCAGTGATGATCTAGTAGCCGTCATCAGACACCTGGCGCTCCATCGTAGCGGCCAAAGGTTTATAGACTGAGCCACTCTTTTCACTAGTGGAAAAGAGAGGCTCCATCTGTCGGTGCGTTACACAAGCACCGCGTTAAATATAAATTTAAATGAAGCTAATTGCCTAGTGTAATATTTAATAATTGTTATGACGCTAATGTGCATAAAGGCAAAAAACAATCTCATGTCCTTTTTATTAAAGGCCCAAATCGAAAAAAGTTGTCAAAAATAAGAGAAATTTTTTAGACTGCAATAAGTGTTTGACTGATTGTTATAATCTCTTATTTTTGACAACTTTTTTCGATTTGGGCCTTTAATAAAAAGGACATGAGATTGTTTTTTGCCTTTATGCACATTAGCGTCATAACAATTATTAAATATTACACTAGGCAATTAGCTTCATTTAAATTTATATTTAACGCGGTGCTTGTGTAACGCACCGACAGATGGAGCCTCTCTTTTCCACTAGTGAAAAGAGTGGCTCAGTCTATAAACCTTTGGCCGCTACGATGGAGCGCCAGGTGTCTGATGACGGCTACTAGATCATCACTGATGAGTTCAATCTAGTAGCCTGGACGAAACACCCGTGAATTTTTTAGACTGCAATAAGTGTTTGACTGATTGTTATAATCTCTTATTTTTGACAACTTTTTCGATTTGGGCCTTTAATAAAAAGGACATGAGATTGTTTTTTGCCTTTATGCACATTAGCGTCATAACAATTATTAAATATTACACTAGGCAATTAGCTTCATTTAAATTTATATTTAACGCGGTGCTTGTGTAACGCACCGACAGATGGAGCCTCTCTTTTCCACTAGTGAAAAGAGTGGCTCAGTCTATAAACCTTTGGCCGCTACGATGGAGCGCCAGGTGTCTGATGACGGCTACTAGATCATCACTGATGAGTTCAATCTAGTAGCCTGGACGAAACACCCGTGAATTTTTTAGACTGCAATAAGTGTTTGACTGATTGTTATAATCTCTTATTTTTGACAACTTTTTTCGATTTGGGCCTTTAATAAAAAGGACATGAGATTGTTTTTTGCCTTTATGCACATTAGCGTCATAACAATTATTAAATATTACACTAGGCAATTAGCTTCATTTAAATTTAAAATTTAAATTTATTAATAAATTTAAGATTAGACTACCTATACCGAAGGATAATGTTCTTTCATTTAAGAATTTTAAGCGTCAGATCAAAGTACCTTATATTATCTATGCAGACTTTGAGTGTTTATTAAAGCCTGTGGATGATGAATCATTGCATGCATTTCAAGAACATTAGGCTTACAGCATTGGATACTATTTGAAGTGTAGTTTCAATGATAGGCTGTCTGGCTACCACAATTATCGACTGGAAAAAGTCGGTGAAATGACTCCTGCCGAGTGGTTTGTATACAAACTTTGGGAGCTCGCTAATCATCTAAATAATTTGTATGATACACAACCAACCAATGAATTTAAATAATCAAGAGAATAGAAACTTTGATGAAGCTAAGTCATGTCACATTTGTGGTAAAGCGTTTTTATCCACATACAAGAAAGTGAGAGACCACTGTCATATCAGTGGAATGTAAGTATTTTATTTATTAATTACTTAATAAACTATTAAAATATTTATTTAATTAATAATATTGTTTATGATTTCAGATATAGAGGCGCTGCTCACGAAGAATGTAATATCAACTTCAAAGATGCAAGGTTCATTCCAGTTGTCTTCCACAACCTTACTGGCTACGACTCCCACTTTATCATTAAGGAACTTGCTAGTGATACTATCTTCAACGGGCGTGTACAACTTATTGCTGAGAACAAAGAGCGTTACATATCGTTTTCGAAATATATCGAAGGTACTGATTTAAATTTTAGATTTATAGATTCCTTCAGGTTCATGGCATCATCCTTAGAGAAATTGGCATCGTATTTGGACGAGAAAAACATTACCAGCAGTGTCTTTATGAAAGATGGATATACGGAAGAGCAAATAAAGTTGTTGCTGAGAAAAGGCGTTTTCCCGTATTATTACGTTTCATCACTCGAAAAATTGGAGGAAAAAGAGTTGCCTTCAAAGAAAGATTTTTACAGTAAATTAACTGATTGTGGGAATGCAGACACTGAATATAATCATGAGAAGACGGTCTAGAATACTTTCAATATCAGCACGCTTGGTGAGTATTCCGACATTTATCTGAAAATAGATGTGCTTCTATTAGCAGACGTCTTTGAGAATTTTCGAACAACGTGCGTCGAGGCTTATAGCTTGGATCCTGCGCATTACTACACTACTCCAGGACTAACGTGGGATACCATGTTGAAGTGCACACAAGTCGAGCTCCAGCTATTCACGGATATATACATGCTGATGTTTATTGAGAGGGGAATCAGAGGTGGAGTCAGCCAATGTTCGAACCGCTACGCTAAGGCAAACAACAAATTTATGTGTAATGGTTATAATCCAGACTAAGAGGAAAACTATCTAATGTACTACGATACTAATAACCTGTACGGATGGGCCATGACGCAACACCTACCAGAAGGAGCTTTTCGCTGGGTTGAAAATGTAAACGATCCAATTTTTTTTGACATTCCAGATGATAGCCCTATCGGTTATATTTTGGAGGTGGACTTGGAATATCCAGTAAGTCTTCACGACGATCATAAAGACCTGCCTCTCTCATATGCCCTGAACATACGGCTCCGCCTGGTTCTCGTCAAAAGAAGCTGTTGACTACTTTATTCAACAAAAAGAGGTATATTATTCATGATCGTGCCCTGAAACAAGCTCTCAAATACGGACTAGTGTTAGAGAAAGTTCATAGCGCACTCAGATTCAAGCAGAGTCCATGGCTCAAGCCTTATGTCGAATTAAACACAGAGAAAAGAAAACAGGCGAAAAATGAGTTTGAAAAACTCTTCTTCAAACTTCTGATCAATGCCGTGTATGGTAAGACAATGGAAAATGAGCGAAAACGAGTAGATGTGAAACTCGTTAACAAGTGGACTGGGTGCTATGGGGCGGAGGTATTAATCGCTAAACCCAATTTCCATAGCTGCTCAATCTTTGATGAAAACTTAGTTGCCATACAACTCGCTCGAACGGAGATTACAACCAGGAAGCCGATCTATGTCGGTCTTATCGTTCTCGATATCTCCAAGACTCTCATTTATGATTTTCATTATTTGTATATGAGACAACGAGTGGGTAAAAATAGCAGGCTTCTCTATACTGACACAGATAGTCTGATATATGAAATTCGAGAAGTTAACATGTACGAGATTATGAAGGAGGATATCAACAAGTTTGATACTTCAGATTATCCTGAAAATAATCAGTTTGAACTTCCTCGTAAAAATAAGAAAGTCATAGGATTAATGAAGGATAAATGTAATGGTAATATTATGATTGAATTTATTGGACTTCGAAGCAAAATGTATAGCGTCCTCATACAAAACGATAAACTTATAAAGAAAGCCAAAGGAGTCAAATCAACGGTTGTCAAAACAAGTATCACTTTCGAAAACTATCGAGACTGTCTTTTCAACGAGTCAACGGTGATCTGTCAACAAAATAATATACGTTCCAAGAATCATATCGTTTCAACCGAGAAAGAGCAGAAGGTTGCTCTAAGCCCACATGATGATAAACGTCATCTCCTCATGAACACTACGGATACACTTCCTTGGGGACACTATGGAATATTCGATGAGGAGGAGGACAGAAAACTTCTAGAAATTTGATACAGATAGAAGAGATGGAGGTGGAGAAACCAATCACGAGGGAGAGTGATGGAGAGAGGGAAGCCGACGAAGGCCTACATATAGGCCAGTCAATAGAGAAAAAAATCAGCGTTTTAGTGCCATAAATCTTATTAGTAAGCGGTAAACGCTATTGTACGCAGAATAATTCACAGTATAAGTGGTATATAAACTCGATTAGCAACTCCGTTCTATATATATTGTTATTAACAATTTAATGCAAAAAAAGCGCTTTTTTATGGTTTTTTGCATTTATAGCCGAAACTAGTGGACCGATCTTGATGGTCCAATGAGATAAATTGTAGTAAATTAAATTACGAACAAAACTAGATGTTGATCGAATCGATCAGACGATTAGTTACGGAGAAAAATGTGAAAAACCGAAAAAATGAGCGTTTTTTGAAAAATTCATATATCCGCCATTTTTAAAGATGTGGCAGATATCTCTGGTGAATTGATAGTAATTCACATGTACTTTATGTGTGCGAAAACCAGGGACTGTGCGATTATTAGTTTTTGCGTAATCGCGATTTCAATTTTTGAGTAGGCTATTTTTGAGCGAGGCTGTATGCTCTACGGGTTATCCGATTTCAATTATCAAAAATGATTTTGAAAGTTCAAATATTGAACTATAAAACGTCTATCTTGGATTTTTGATTAAGTACTGTTTTATACCTGAAAACAGCTGTCAAAGTTGACCAAAAACGCCCGAGCGCACGAAAGTGGCGGAATGGTGGGGAGCGCGCGGCGGCTGAGGGGAGCCGATATATATAGTAATAAAACGTGCTGCGCACAACTCACAGATCTTTGCTTTTAATTTCCTCAGCAACTAGAGGAGCTATTTTAATCATTTTTTTTTTTATTTCGGGGTAAGTCAACCCAACTAAACCGATTCTGCACTTTTATTTGATGAAAAATGAACAGAAACGCTAATTTTGCTTGAGATTTGAAGCAGGTATATACGTATCTACTCGGGCGTGTATTATATAATCAAGGACGTTTACGCTCGGAACATCTGCTTATATATACAGTATAGTAATGCTATTCGCTCCACTCTGTTCTGTCCCCACTTTCTTCCACTATACCATACTATTGTATATCGTGGACTGAAGCGGTCAAAGAAGGAGAAAGCGACGCTACCAACGGTCTTTTCAGCTGTTTATACTACAGTTGCCACCGAGACTCTAGCTACTATACCTTTGCAAAGCATCTTTGATACATGCGTTTATTTTATAAATAGCTACTTAATTATTACTAATATTTTAATTATTTTAAAATATTAAAATTGTTAATTTTTCTTAATTTTAATTGTATTAAATTAATAATAAGTTCAGTGATTTTATTGTGTAATATCAAGTTTTTGGAGTGGAGTCGATACCGTACTGTACATTCATTATACGAGGTGCACACAAAAGTATGTATAACTTTTATTGTAGTATATGTAGTATAGGTGAAAGTCTTTGTAACAATCAGAAATCAAAACAGGATAATTTTTAATCAAGTAGTCTCTTGTAAAATATTTTAGTTTATCAGTAGCATGTTAAAATCCGGTTACTTTAGGTTCTTGTTTTTGAAAAATCTTTGTTGAATTGAAAAACTTTTTTTTCTAATTCGTAGCGTTTTTTTTATATACAACTTGAGGTTTAAATCAACTTAAATTTTATTATAAGTAATATAGCTTCATGAACAGAATGAGTTTGAAAGTGTATGAGTATAAATGGAATCGGTATTGCCAGCATTCTGTTTAATCATTCGAGTAGAAAGAGGAAATAGCAGTGTGAAGGATAGCCAAGTTGCAGAGACACTTGATTCTCACTCAAGCGGCTGGAGTTCGATCCCCGATACTATCACGGTTCCATTTTTTCTAATTCTTTTTTTTATTTTTTTTTTTTAATTTATGTGTATATAGTGTGTAAGTGTGGCGTATTTGTATGTATATTTATATATTTCAAAATTTCTTTCCAATAATTGTTTTATTAATTTGTGCCTGTTATTTGAGTTTAAGAAACATTACTTTATAAATTTACATTATAAATAACAATTAAAAATTAATAATAATTTAGATTGTTAATAAGACTTTGAAAGTATTTAAAACACTCGATGTGTGTTGTTATACAAGTGGTATATAATACTGATTCTCATTAGTTAAATTTCTAGATAATCAGTATACAAGATCAGTATACAAAACATCGTAATGGAGCTTACCGACGAGGCAGAAGCATCTACATCTACGAATGTTAGGTAAATGTTATTGCAAAAACACCCAAATTAAACAGTCTTATTAAAATTAAATGAAAACTTATTTACTCGGTCGTGTTCACACTAATAGTAGATTATGCACCTAGGGAGTAAAAGTAAAGAATGTCTCAGATCGCATATAATTGTCGCTCGAGCCGAAGGCTCGGGCGACAATTCTTTGCAATCTGATGGATTCTTTACTTACTTCCGTGGTGCATATACTAATTTTCTCCACGACGAACGTATATGTGCAAATCTCACGAAAGATGCGACAAAACCCGAAATCACGATTTGAAAATTTTTTTTGGAGCACACCTACCAAACCTGGTTTTTCTCGTTGTTTGTGGTATGTATAAGAGAAATTCGTGGTTGAGCATCGTCCATCAAGCGAGTGCACCTATCGTGCCGTCGCCCCTGCCGGCAGTCATGTCTGCTATGGATCACGAGACCTCGGCGTCTGCTTCTGATGTCGAGCTCGATGCCGATGGGAAGATGAAAGCGGAGCTCAAGGATGCCCCGCGGTACATGAAGTGCTTTTATGAACTGCTTAATAGGTCGCATAGTGCGCATGCTACGGCGCTGACGGAAATAAAGTGCGCCCTTGCTGAAAACACCCGCGTACTGAGTGGTCTCTCGTCTCGCGTCGATGCTGTCGAGCAGAGCCAGCAAGCTCTGAGCACGCACCATGATGCTGAATTAGCTGCGGTGCGAGCGATATCGCGGCCATCGCGCGAGCCACGGCGTCCAACAGCGAGGCCCTAAAACCAAGTGCACACGAGGATCCGCGTCAGATAATTGTGAGGGGCATCCCCTCGACTGTACACCACCAGCCCATGCAGCTTGTGTCTGCACTACTAGTAGCCCTCAAACTCCAGCAGCTCGTGCCTCTTTTTGTCAACTGGCGCGCATGGAACCCACCAGCCCGAGATGCTCAAAGCGAGCGAAATGAGCAGGCAGCCGCTACCAGACCTACAACCGCCCAAGCTGACCAACTTCGAGCAACTTGTCTTCACACTTGCCTGCCCGTCAGCCCGCGATGATATTCTCAAAAGGTCTCCAGGCCTAAGAGATCTGGAGTGCCAGGCTATCTTTGGAGCCGGGAAAGCTACGAGACTTTCTGTTAACGCGCTCTGGCCTGATCCTGTTCATAAGCTCCTGAAGTGGGCAACAGCGCTGTACAAATCACTTGGGCATCAGCGGCCAATAGTTAAAAACCTCACCGTGTTTATGCGGCCGGCGCGAAATAGACCGCTCATCTCGATCCTTAGTGAGGCAGATCTCGATGCGCTGCCAAAACCGTCAACCTGACGCCCGCGCAGTCGTGCTCACGAAGCAGCACGCACTGATGCATTCGCCGTCGGCCATATAAATGTAAACGGCCTATTCCCTTTTCACTTTGCCCTACTCGAGGCCAAGGTTGCAGAGTCGCGCTTCGACGCCATTGCGATCTCCGAGACCAAGCTGGCCGCGCACGCCAGCGAGTCACACCTTGGCCTCGATGGGTTTAATTTTTTTCACGTTGATAGAGAGGGAATGGGCGGTGGCGGCGTTGGCCTTTATGTCCGTGAATGTTTCAGTGTTGCGATCCTTGCGAGCTCCGATCCGCCCTACGATAATGTTCCAGAATTTTTAATTTGTGAGGTCAAACACGACCAGCTAAAACTGCTAATCGCCGTCGTTTACCGGAGGCCCAATGCTGCTTATCCCAATCATTTTTTCAACTGCCTCTCCAGATACCTTCCGCACTTCAACTCAGCTGTCATAACCGGTGACTTTAACGTCAATATGGTCACCCCCTCTATTCCCGCCGCCGTTTGTTTACAGGATTACCTCGACTCAAACTCCCTTCAACTCGTCTCCTCTGAGTCAACTCACCACCAGCTGTGGTGCGATTCTCATACCTGGGTCGATCTCTTCGTTGTCAAAACCAACGACAACGTACTTGCGTACACTAAGTCTGTTGCACCCTTCATCGCGGGTCACGATTTTATAGAGCTCTCACGCGCTTCGACGCCATTGCGATCTCCGAGACCAAGCTGGCCGCGCACGCCAGCGAGTCACACCTTGGCCTCGATGGGTTTAATTTTTTTCACGTTGATAGAGAGGGAATGGGCGGTGGCGGCGTTGGCCTTTATGTCCGTGAATGTTTCAGTGTCGCGATCCTTGCGAGCTCCGATCCGCCCTACGATAATGTTCCAGAATTTTTAATTTGTGAGGTCAAACACGACCAGCTAAAACTGCTAATCGCCGTCGTTTACCGGAGGCCCAATGCTGCTTATCCCAATCATTTTTTTAACTGCCTCTCCAGATACCTTCCGCACTTCAACTCAGCTGTCATAGCCGGTGACTTTAACGTCAATATGGCCACCCCCTCTATTCCCACCACCGTTCATTTACAGGATTACCTCGACTCAAACTCCCTTCAACTCGTCCCCTCTGAGCCAACTCACCACCAGCTGTGGTGCGATTCTCATACCTGGGTCGATCTCTTCATTGTCAAAACCAACAACAACGTACTTGCATACACTAAGTCTGTTGCACCCTTCATCGCGGGTCACGATTTTATAGAGCTCTCACTCGCTGGCCCCGAGCAAACCATGGCTGTCAAGACGATCCAGCTTCGTAACATCAAAAGAGTCGATCCCGGGGAGCTAAATCAGAGCTTGCTACATCACCTTCCTCCAGCTCCCTTCTCCTCCTTTCCGTCAAATACCTTCATTGCCACTACTCCTACCTCCGGGCTTGTACTGGGGCCCTGCCCTACTGACGTAGCGCGAATGAGCATGTGCTCACCAAGGCCATAGTTGCTGCGTTTGATGCGACGGCCTCTCTCCGGTCCGTAACGCTGTCTTCGCGCCGCAAGCCATGGATTAGCCCCCACATCAGAACGCTTATGCGGACGCGTGATCGCGCGTACAGAGCTGCTCGTTCGTCGGGTGCGCCCGACGACTTAGCTCGCTTCAGGTCGCTCCGCTCCGAAACTAGCAATGCCGTCGACCGAGCTAAAAACCAGCACATCGCAGCGCGCCTTGCTGACCCGCCTACTGCTGAGGCAAAGTGGCGTGAGCTAAGGCACTTGCATGTATCAGCCTCGAAGCTTCCCTCTCTTTTTCTACTCTATGACGCCGCGACCTTGAATGCCTTCTTTGCGGCTACAGTTAACCGCCATCGGCCGCTCGCCGAGCCTGACCTCGAAATGGCCATCAACCTCCCCCAACGGCCAGCTGAACTGCCGCTTTGACTTTCGCCCGGTCACTGTACGCGAGGTGGCTGATGCGATTCGGTGCGCGACGTCAAAGGCCTCTGGATATGACGGACTGTCGGTGCCTATGCTGAAGCTGGCCTCACCAACAATCATTCAGCATGCAACTGCGCTGTTCAACTCATCGCTCGCGCACGCAAGCTTCCCTTTGGATTGGAAGAAGGCACTAATCAGGCCCCTGGCGAAATCTAAAATTGTCAGAGCTGTCGAAAGTGCTCGAGCGCTTAGTGCACAACCAGCCGCAGGGGTATTTGGAGATCAATAACATCCGCCACCCGCGCCAAGCAGGCTTCCGTTGAGGCCACAGTACCCAGACCGGGCTACTGGGCGTCTTCGACGACGTTCGCCAGGCCATCGACGACAGGATGATGACTTTCTTGATATTATTTGACTTTACTAAAGCATTCGACACTATACCGCACACCATCTTGCTCGCAAAGCTAAGGAATGTCAATGTTTCAAATCGTGTCCTGAAGTGGTTCTTCACGTATCTGGCCGACCGCGTCCAAGCAGTTGTCGATGACGGTGATAAAATATCAGACTGGCTGCGTGTAGCTTCGGGAGTCCCGCAAGGCAGTGTACTGGGCCCCCTTTTGTTCTCCATATTTATCAACAACCTCCCGGCTGATACGATTCGCCAGTCATGATATTTGCGGATGACACACAGCTCTACCTGCACTTCGACCTCGCGAATTTCGAGCAGGCGTTTGCTCAGATCAGCCATGATGCTCAGGCAGTCGCGGACTGGGCTAGGTTAAACGGCCTCCTCTTAAACCCGAGCAAAACCAAGGTAATAATCGTAGGCAGCGTGCTCTATACCATTTTGCTTGATCTTCGAGCCATACCGCATATAGCAATCGACGGCCACACACTGCTGTACGTCAACGAGGCGCGGAGTCTGGGCGTGACATTCACCCGCACACTAGACTGGCAGGCGCAAGCTAAGTGTGTGGCGCGCAAGGTATACGGCATACTCTACTCGCTCCGCTTTTTCCGGCATGCGTTAACCACGGACCTACGCCAGCACCTTGTTGAGAGCCTAGTATTTCCGTGCTTCGACTACGCCTGCCCTGTGTATCACCATCTAGACAAGACTCGAGTGGAGAAGCTTGAAAAAGCTCTCAAGGGATGCGTTCGCTACGTAATCGGAAACATCCCGTTCCGCGGCCACGTCACCCCCTACAGGCTCGGCCTCGGTTGGCTTTCTGCAGGCAGGCGGCGTGAATCCTTCATCTGACTCCAAGCTTTTGCCGTACTAACTGATGCGTATCCGCCCTACCTCACAGACGATTTAGCTGTAGGGTAAGCGTTGACCGCGACGTTCGCCGTTCGGAGCGCAATCCGCCACAGCCGTTTGACTACCCGACACGCGTACAGAGGTATACAAACACGCGTTCGCTCTCGAGGCTATGAGTATCCTCAACTCACTTCGAGTCACCGACTTCGCTCGGACGAATGCCATCCCGTTCAAACGCACGCTACTAGCAGCGCTCTTTGAGCGGGATGTCATCGATTGGGACAAGCGAGTCAGGGATGAGGACCTGTCGAAGTCGCTGCTCTATACATCACCGGCGCGTGAGGGGAGGCAGCGACTGAGCTCCCGCATGCGACCATGAGAGGGGAAGAGGAGTCGAAGGCGTGCCGCACTGCCATGTATAGAGAAGCGCACGCGACAGAACTAGCGAGTGGGGGAGGTAGCGTTTGTCGACTGATTCCGGGAAAAGCACGCGGCGACTTTATGTGTCGGGGAAATTACGTATAGCTATACAACGAATTTGAAAGCGAACGGAAAAATAATGAAATATGCACAGCGGCCAATTGTGTCTCGTGGATAAACTTTAATAATTAATTAAATATGCATATATTAATTCGAATTAAATATTCTGTATAAAGACGAGGCAAATCTCGAACTCTTCCTGCGAACGCAAGAACAAATTTTCGAGTTCCGGAAGATTTATGGGAACGAGAAGATGAGCTTAATACTTGCGGAGAATGAAGTGATTTTCGTGTCAGAGACTGGAAAAACACACGAACTTGGTACGTCAAAATCTTGTTCTTATTTGAATCTCGTATGGACTCGTAGTGCTTGTGTTCGGCACAGTTTGTCTATTAGAGTTTTGAATTTTAAATGTGACATTGATATTCGATTGAAATTCTGTATTTGGCCGTTTTGTAAATCTCAAATAAGCTCTGATGTCTGTTTTCGGCATGTCTTGTTTATTAAAAGATTTCATTACAGCAATAACTTTTGTGACGGATGAGAAGCAGCGCATCTTACATGATGCAGTTAATAAGGCCGAGTCAGAAGAAAGATCACTGTTGATTCCGTATTGTAGAGAGAACGAGAAGGCCTCTCGTGAAATCGAAGGGACAGTGACCGAAGTGAGCGAGCGAGCGCATGATGAAGTTGCAAGTGAATTCAGTCCGGTACTGGAGACGACTGGAGGCGAAGGAAAGCGCCAGAGAAAAGAGACGGATAGCGACAGTGATGGGCGACAGAAGGATAGCGACAGTAATGGGCGACAGAAGGAAAGCGACGGTAATGTAACGGCAGGAGTTGATAACGATCTGATGAGAGGTAAACCATACATAATTGACGTAAAATCCGCAAATCCAAAAATATATGTTAACAGAAAAATTATATCTAAATATAATCTTGAAAAAGAGAAACTAGCTAGTAAAAATAATGAAAACAATTATTTTACAGCGATTCAGAAACAACTCCGAAACATTGCAATACAGATGCAAGCGTTTGGAACAGAGTTGAAAAAATTGAAAAACGAAATGAAAAGCGACGACAAAGCGAGAGATGAACGACTGAAGCGAATGGAAAGTCAAATAAAAGAGACTGAAAATCAGGTTGGGAAAAATAATAACCAAATAATAGACAGTAGCGACCTTTTCGATAATTTAAATTTCTGTAATTCAACAACAATAGCTTCAGACTTAAATAAAATCAGTAAAGATGACATCTTGAACTTGATACAAAAAGAAATTAGAAAACTCAATCTAGAATCTAGTAGAGACAAAAGTATATCGACTGATGTATCGCGAGAATTGAGAAACACGATTCGGACCGAGTTTACGACAAAAGATTCGAATGTGCGACGAGAATATAAATTAACGAATCAGACTAAACTCGAGCACTTTATGGATTTTCTAAGGTCTGAATTGAGCATTGTTAGTTTGTTGTATGTGATAGATTCGACTGTAAAAGCGACCGTAGATTTGAATGAAGATATCATCAAAAGATATAAATGTAAAGTTCGTGATATAATTATAAATATAATAGATCAGACATATCACGCGCAGGTAGTGGATATTCAAGATCCAAAAGAAATTCTTAAAAGAATTAGAGAAATTAAAGTAAATGAGACCAATGTTACGTCTATGACACTGCGTAGACAGCTATACGGCACACTGAAAAAAATTTGGCACTCCAGCTGACCCGATGAGTACATACGCTATGCCGAAAGTAGGGTAGAATGTTGTACCGCGATTCGGCACATCTCCTGCCCCGTACTGGCACCGCTCCTGTACCGTAAAAGCGTCACGCGCCCCGTACTGGCACAGCTCCTGTCCCGTTCGGGACAAACGCTGTGCCAAAAGTGGGTGGTCTGACACACGCAGCGAAGGGGGCGCTGACGAACTGTGATGGAAACAAACGCCGTGCCAAATTTTTTTCAGTCCATGCAATATAATCCTTCGAAAGAAAAAGCGACTGTATTTATCGACAGATTCGAAGACGTGATTAGAGCATATAATAATCTATCTGAAGTAAATAATTTGCCCGAAAACGAGAAAAAGGATGCATTTGTTAGCGCGGTTGTAAACGCAGTGCCACAGATATTAAATATTGAATTTATGTCAAAAAGTATGGCCGGAAAACAATTAACATATGATAATTTAAAATTATATATTATGCAGGTGGAGAGTATCAAGGTGTAAGCAGCGACGGTAGTAACAGAACCAAAAACAGCACACTTGACCTCCATGGAAAAGGTGAGGTGCTTTGGATGCGACGGTTTCGGACATACGTCCAATAACTGCCCTCGTCAAGGGACTGGGCAGAAAATGTGTTTTGAGTGTAAAGAGTTTACTACCCACATTGCCGTGAATTGCCTGTAACGACTGAAGCGACAGAGAGGCGAAAATTCAAGGTACGGCAGATCTCAATTTAAACCTAATAATCGCGGAGGTAGAGGTGGTCGCGGTCGTTACAGCGGTAACAAGCGCAAAGGTGACAGCGTTGATAGTCACAGCGATTATAAAAGAGCGAAGTTAGACTCAGACAAAGCGCGGGGAAATAGGTGGAACAGGAGAGGTTGTAGAAGAGGTGGAGGAAAAAGCGACGGCACCAACTCGAAAGATAAAGAGAGTGATTGTGGATCGGGAAACAATATAAACACCAGTAAGTATTTAAAAACAGGTAGTCCGAAAATATATGTTCAGAACGCCAATTTCGTTACCGATACGTTTGCATTACATAGCGACAGGAATAAAAGCAATATAACATCTCGGTTTTTAATAGATACAGGTGCGACGGAACATTTAACTAATTCCAGACTGATTTTTAAAAGTTTTGATAGACAGCCGGATGAGATTAAATGTGCTAACAAAAACAATAATTCAAACTTGAAATCGGAGGGAGTTGGCTCGATTGAAGTATTAGCGAACGATAATAAAATATTAAAATTTGATAATGTAATCTATGCGGAGAATTTATCGGAAAATCTCCTGTCATTGCGAAAGTTTACAGATTTGGGATTATGTGTCTATTTAGATAATAAACAAATCAATATTTATAATCCGATATCAAAAGAATGTTTTCTATCAGGAATTTACCAGAAACCTTACTGGATAATAGAATTCGAAATAAATAAAGCGAGCGTTAGTTCTGACAGAGGTAAAAATAAAATTGTAGCATACATAACTACGAGAAACATGACTAGACTAAAAGCGACTGAGACAGTAGAAGCGAGTGAGAACGAAAGCGAGACTGAAAATAGAGACTGCGAAACTAATACTGTAATCAGCTCAGACTTCGAAAATACCATACGCGACCGAGAATTAAGCGACGTAAATGAAGCAATGGAAAACGAAAAACCAACATAGACGTAGAGTTAGAAGAGAAATCGAATGAGCGACAGGTTAATAATCAGGCCATGTTATGGCACGTTTGTTTGACTCATGCGTCTGTTAATTATTTAACAGAATTACAAGAGAAAATGCCGGAAGATCAAAGAACTTAGAGGGAATGTTTTCGATGACTCTATACAAAAGTGTGAAATATGCATGATTTCTAAAATTAAAACATTGCCATTCAAGACGACGAGACAACGAGCGACAGAGCCATTGTAGATTATACATGCATACGTCATGGGCATGATAAATCCTGCTACATATCTGAAGGGATGCAAATACATTTCTGTATTTATAGATGATTTTTCGCGGTTGGCTATGGTTTGCGTGATGAAAAGCAAAGATGAGACTGGTCATTGTTTGGAATCTTTTGTAAAGAGCGCTCGAAATTTGTTAGGCAAAGATGCGAAAGTGTGTTATTTACGAACCGATCAGGGAACTGAATTTACGGGTGGTTATACGACCGAGGCTTTAAAGCGACTGAATGCCGAACTGCAGTTAGCATGTCCTGATACGCCTCAACACAATGGTGTGACTTCCCGAGAACATGTGGGATCTGGCTTTGAACGCAGCAGTGTATACATACCATAGAACACCGCATAAATCGGATGCTATGACATCACCTATTCAAGTAATCAATCCAAATCGTAGAGTGGACATTACACAGTTAAAACGTTTTGGATGTTTGGCCCATATGAAGGTACAGCGTAAAAAGGGGCCGAAATTCCGATTTATAGGAAGGAGAGTTATACTGGTGGGATATAAGGAGACTGGATATATATTTCTCAAACCAGAGGAAGGCAAATTTTATGAAAGCCGTGATGTTAGGTTCAACGAAAAACTAGTATTTGGTAATAAATATAAAAAGACTGAAATAAGCGACTGGGAGACAGATGAACTTGGAATTAATCCAGATACTTGGTTCGTTGCATTTAACTCGGAAGCGACAGAGAAAATCGAATCGGAGGGAGAAACAGTGAAAAGAGGATGAGGTCGTCCGCCAAAAGTGAGAGATAATGCAACTCAAAAGACAGAACTAACTATGAAAGCGACTGATAAATCGAAATGGATCGAAGCCATTAATAACGAGCTTGAATCAATGAATAAAAATCAAGTATGGAAACTGGTCGACAGAAAAACAGCAACTAGCGACGCAAAGCGACAGAACATAATAGATTCAAGGTGAGTGCTGAAGAAAAAGATTGAACCGGATGGTAATATCCGATACAAGGCTCACCTGGTTATCCGGGGCTTTAAGGATAAAAACGAATACGATTTGCAGGAGACGTACGCCCCCGTTTCTCGATTGCCCTTAATTCGAATGACGCTTGCAATAGCAAATAAGTTTGATCTTGAACTCCGTCAAATGGACGTGAAGATAGCGTTTTTGAATGGCCATCTGAATATGCCAGTATTCATGGAAATTCCGGAAGGAATAAAATGTTCCACTGAAATTAAGCGACAGAAAGTGTGTAAGCTTGAAAAGGCTCTATACGGACTGAAAGTGAGCCCGAAGTGCTGGAACCAAAGGTTCACAGAAACTGAAAAGATTTGGGTTAAAACCAGACTTTTATGAACCATGTTTGTTTACTTGGCATGAAGGAAACAAATTTCTGATTTTGGTCCTGTATGTCGATGGCATACTTTTAGTTTGTAACGACAGTGCGAAATTGAAATAAATAAAATTCAACCTTAAGAGAAATTTCGATATGACTGACATAGGTGAGCCAAAAGCTTTTCTTGGTTTGGAGATTCAGAGAGACAGGAAATTTCGAACGTTAAAAATATATCAAGAAAATTACATCATCAAAATGTTGATTAAATTTGGTTATCAGGGTGTGCATCCACAGCTAACACCCATGATCACAAATCAAGTTGCGAAAAAACAGCGAAAAGAGCGAGAGGAAAAAGAAAACATAAGCGAACTGATAACGACGGTGAATGAAGATAACAGACCTTATCGTGAAGTAATAGGTAATCTCTTGTATCTAGCCAATGCTTGCAGACCCGATGTAGCTTACGCGGTGAACGTATTAAGCAGACATCAGATTAAACCGATGGATAGCGACTGGCATGAAGTAGAGAGAGTGTTTAGATATTTAAAGGGAACTGCAACGATGGGTTTGAATTACCTTGACAAAAGTGACTGTTTCGAAGGTTATTCTGATGCGAGTTTCGGCGACTGTAAGAATTCGTTGACGACAAGTGGCTATATAATTAAACTCTTTGGAGATACTATAGCTTGGAGAACACGCAAACAACGCTATGTGAACCTATCTACTTGTCAGGCAGAGTATGTGTCAATGAGCGACTGTAGCCAGGAGCTAGTATCCATACACAATTCTCTGAAGAACGTGTTGACTGAAAATTTCACTCCGATGAAGTTATGGTGCGATAATCGATCAGCTGAGACTAATGTAAAAACAGGCGGCGGTACTAAATTGCGACATATGACCGATATTAAAGAACATTATGTGAGAGAGTGTGTTGAGCGACTGTTGGTATGTGTTAAATGGATAGCGTCTAAGAAACAGGAGGCAGACGTAATGACAAAGCCCTTGCCCTTTAAACTACATGTAAAATTAGTTAAACTAATTTTGAACTTATAATGACAATTTGTCTCTAATATTTGTTTTATTTGTATTACAGAAGGCAAATGAAAAGAGGTGGGTCTGAGGAGAACGAGAGAGAGGAAAACCCCACTAAGAAAGCAATCGGTTCGGTTACGCAGCTTAAGAGGCCCAGGAGGGAGTATTAGATATACGGGCCTGGCTAAGCTGCCCTCTGTCTCTCCAGAGCGCGCACTCTTTGTTTCTCCCCTCTTACCCCTCTTGTCTGTGCACGGTGCGAGCGGCGCCCGCCGACGAGTTTTGTGCTCAATCAGAGCTGCCGGCGGTAACATCGCTATCGATGTGCTAAGAAATTAGAATTATAAAAGTGTATTTCTGTACGAGAGAGTGGCTGCGAGTGATTAGTCAAAATAAATAAAGATTAAAGTGTAAAGTGCGTGTAGTGCTTTCTCCACCCGCTCCTTCTTCCACAATAATAATTCTAGTACCAATACAAGGTACGTAGACAGCCAAATTACATACTTCCTTTATTCGTGCCTGCAATCCCGAATATTTACCAGGTATGTTACTGGCATTATCATAAGTTTGCGCATGGCAATTACTTATATTGATTTCAACGTCTTCAAGTAATTGTAATATTTTTATACTAAGTGATTCGCCCGTGTGACTGGTGATGGGCAGAAAGCAAAAAAATCGTTCATGTACATGGCTATTATAATAGTACCTAAAAATTACAGATAACTGATCTATGTGCGACATGTCAGGGGTAGAATCGACTACTAGTCCCCAATATTTTTCTTTTTTATTTCCTGCCTATATATTGGTAGTTTTTACTTTGATTTTCACTTAAAGGTCTGGCATTGAGATTTAGTTGTTAAAGATTACCATTAACTTCATTGATTTTATTTATTAAATTTTCTTAGAATACGAAGAGTTAAGGAGTTTCCGTTTTTTTGTGCTTATTGAATAATGATATGCGGGGTATTAAGTTTTGAAAGTTTGTTTATTCTAAAGCATTTATTTATTAAATTTCCATAAGCTGGGTATTAAGTTTTAAAATTTTACGATTTGTTCTCAAAATATTATTCATTATATTATGATGCACGAGGTATTGTGGTTATATAGTTCGTGATTTATTTCATCTGTTTATTATTGAACCGACATGTACATTCAATGTCAATTTCTCAAAAGTAGAGTCATTAGGTTTAGAGACTTAGGGTTTAGCATTTATATCTTATAATGACAACTTTATGTGCGTGGGGTAAGTTGGTTTAAGAGTTCAGGGTTTAGTAATTATAATTTTTTATTTGCAACATGCTGTCCATGGGGTAGGTGGGTTTAGGAGTTTAGGGTTTAGCATTTACGTCTTATATTTGCAACTCGCTGTGTGTGCAGGGCGAGGCGGGTTTATGTGCATAAGGTTTAAGAATAATGTTTTATATTTTTAACTCATTGTGCGTGGGGTAGGTGGGTTTAGGGGCTTGGGGTTTAGCATTTACGTTTTAGATTTTTAACTCGCCGTGCGTGGGGTAAGTAGATTTACGTTTAAAATTTACGTTTTGGATTTGCAAATCGCTATGTGTGGATTATTTAGTTTGAACAATTTAGTTGAGAGTACTTTGATATTTGGTTTGAGGGGCCCTTTGCAAGACCGGGGCCCGAGGCTGCAACGCCCAAAGCCCCCCTCTTAATCCAGCACTGGAAGGAAGCGTCCCGACTCCGACGCCGCTCCCGGCACCGCCCCGGCTCGTCTTGCCGTCAAACAACGGGTCCGGCGCGGACCCGAAAGTATGCGAGGAAGAGTCGCCGATTTTGGGCCTGCAGCCAGCGGCTGCAGGAAAAAAGGAAGAGACTAAGTTTAGCGAATTAATTTAATAAGTGGCCACCGCGCGTTGCGCTTCATTGTATTGCGCACGTGCTGCAGCGACAGCTTCGTCCGCGAACCGCCTATAGTCTCGACCAACGTGTGTGATAATTTGTAATTGACTTAAATCCGTGAATAAAGTGTTTTTTTTTTTTCTTAGATCTCGTGAGTTCATTATTTCTAAGACCCGATTCCTCCCGTCCGAACTTCCCTTCTTCGACTTACATTTACCGCCGGCTACACAAGAACGAGGAAGCTGCGCGTAGTGGAAAAGCGGCTTGGTCGACGCGGTGGTTTCGATGGCGCACCTGATTATTAGAATTATTATTCAAATTTTCGGCATGCAAGCTAGTTTTTCTTAATTAAAAATGTAAAAACAATAAACAAACACAAAACCATTAATATTGGAGCCTATTCTGGTAAAATATTAAGAAAAGTACTTTTGAGTCTCTTTTTATGTGGTTAGTATCATGTTCAAAATTAATCAATTGACAAATCTGAAATGCTATGCTAATAAAAACAAATACGCCATAACATAGTTTAATTTATTTACTTTCATATAGTAAAACTCGATTATTACATTTATTTATTTATAATTAAGAAATAAGTTGAAATAATAAAAAAGTCCGAAGCGGCTTGATTGGCGCAGGCACAAAAATACACCGTCTAGCTTTTATTTATCAAAATAAGTGCATTCTTATATCTCTTGTTATAATGTTTATGCATTAAGTGCATTATTTGATATTTTTACTCGCGCAGCAAGTGTTTATAAAGTAATATCGTCCTTGAGAAAATATTTTGAGGGTATGATTATTTAAATGGGCAAGATTGCAAAAAAAGTACAACGAGTTGGACAAAGATAAGTTGGAAAGTGCTATAAATGACGTTAAGGATGGAAATTCTATTCTGATGTAAATTAATTGTAAATATCGTTATATTTACTTTGTGCGAAACAATCCTTATTTAATTTATATGTAAAATGCAATAAAGTACAGTCACAGTTTTTAATTGAAGAATAATTGGAATATCGCTTAACTGTATAACCGAAAGTGCACAAAGGCGATGCGGAAAAAATGCGCTTGTGCTTTAATTGTTTTTATTAAGCCTCACAGAATCTAAAACGAAAATTCCAAGTCAAAATCCAAATATAAGTTGCTCAAACGTCATAATAACGTCAGTAAGACGTTAAAATGTCCGCAGTATGTTTCTACCGATATTTATTTTCATTTTTCGACGTCATAAAAAGGTTAAAAATCTGTTAGAAGGTCGTTAGAAAAATGTTGGAAGAATATACAATAAACGTTATAGAAAATTCATAGAAACGTCATATAAAACGTGATAAAAACGTCATAGAAAACTTCAGAAAAACGTCATTTATACATTACATCTTTATACATATGTCTAAGCAGGCGTATAATACTTATGTATGAAGAAGCCCACCCCCCACCCGCTTTTTGAATACTTGCTCTTATAGACTGAACCTCATTTTTCTACTTTGAGATTGTTCGACGCCACCTAGCGAGAAAAAAAGATTGATTAATTCGAAAGATTTCGAAAAATATATAAGTATAACGCCTTTATGACGTATTTATGACGTTTTTATTCCGGTTTTATGACGTTTTTGTGACGTTTTTATGACGTCTAAAGTAATTAATATTACAGGACAAATAATTCTTCGGACATTTTCAACGTTTTACTGACGTCATTATGACGTTTGATTAACTTTTGTTTTTGACGTCACGAGGTTTCAAGCTTGACGTGATAATGACGTTTAAAACATGTCTTGTGCTACCCGGGATTCTATCCCGGGGAAAAATTTAGTACTTATTGAAGCTACGTTTGTCATTTTCAAAGTGATATTTTATCCCTTCGAAGTTGTTTAAGTGCATATTATCCAGCACTATCATCTTCACTTCGCCATGGAAAACACATTGAACCTTCAACTACAACTTCGAAGGGATACAACACGTATGTTAAACCAACATGAGACAAAAAAAGAACTCTTGATTTATATTTTAAAAAATCGAAAAGATGTTAATCTTAATTTAATAATGCGTCTCGTATTTTTGATTTTTGGTTGTGATATTAGAAAATTCCATTACAAATTAACGAAAATGTTATATAAAGAAAATGAGTTGAGAGAACGTATAAAATTTCTCATTAAATGCCGGTTTTATCAAGTTTTACCTAACCATTTAAATTTTATTACAAAGAATATAAAGAACAATCATATATTCTCTCATATTTGTAAATATAAACAGAAAAAACTTATTGATTATCTAATGTTTCGAATGTTAAATATAGAAATTTGTGATTTACATTCTCAAGTTTATAAAACTAATAAAAAAATTAACAAAACAGTGTGTGACATAGAAAAGGTAGTTGGAAATGATTTGATTATATTATTTATGCAATATTACAAAAGTAAACGTATTTTTATTATGGATAAAGTTAAAATTAAATTAGATAGAAAACTCAATGGCATTTATTTCAAAAAATATAAATGTGAATTAGAAAGAGATAGATATAGAGGAGATTCAGCGATTAATAAAGTAGGGGTCAATCTCCGAAACAACAACACACCCCACATAGCATGAAAGGTTCCGGAAGAAAGTTCCAAGGAAGCTTAAAGTGGAAGGTTAATGGAACCTTCCAGGAAGCTAACTGAAACTTTCAAGAAGGTTACATTAGAAGATTTCTAAGTAAGCTTCCAGAAAGATTCCAGGAAGGAAACAAAAAAAGTTTCAAATACCTAATTATGAAATATTACATGGAAGTTCTACGGAAACTTCCAAAAAGCTTACATAGAAGATTATCGAAAATGAGTACTGGAAGCTTTCACGGAAGGCTCTTGGAAGCTAACATAAAGCTTCTAGGAAGAACAAAAGTTAAATTACATATAAAGATTACGGAAAGCTTTTTAAATAGATTCCAGGAAGCTTCCTCTGGAAGTTCCAATTAAACCTTGAGAAAAGCTTTCATAGAAGATTCCAGGAAGTATTCAAGCAAGGTTCCTGACATATAAATAAAGCCACTGGCTTAAAGTTATAACGGAAGCTTCCGGTTAGATTCCGGAGTAACCTTCTTAGGGAGCTTCCAGAACGAATTAGGAAAGTCTAACAGAAAGGTTCCAAAAGTGCTACGGTGAAATGTTATTCAATATTTACGGGTAAGCTTCCACGAAGCTTACATAAACAATTACTGAAATGAGCACTGGAAGCTTCGCGGAAGGCTCTTGGAAGGTAACATAAAGCTTCTAGGAAGAATAAAAGTTAAATTATATACATATAAAGAGAAATAATGGTTTATGTGACTATTGACGGGTGGACTGTTTTCCACGTAACACTTGGACTTTTAACATTTTGATTGTAAGTTTTGTATTCAGTTTTATTTATTCATGTGAAAAATATTTCTCTGTTGGAAATTATTAAAATAATATTAACTACGGTTGTATATATTAGATACCTGAAGAGGGACAAAAATAAATTGTCCGAATCGTCGACGGATAAAAAGAAAAAATAGTGTTGTTTTATTAATTACCTTTTAATTAATAACACCAGAGTGGTAGTAAATTTGGCCATTAGCTTCAAGATTTTGGAAACCAATTAATTATTTTGAAAACATCCTGAGCAGTATAACTAGGCCGGTACTGCCCCCCCCCCTCCCTCCACTCGGCCACCGGCCGACCTGTGTAGTGTTCTGATAAGTTGAGACGGGCAGGTGAATCTCCGCCCACTTTCGAGAAGCTTCTACCCTTGCATTTGTAATGACGTCATCAAATAAAAATTATCTGTATTTTATTATCACATTTTTGCATGATTTTTACCCGACGGGCGGCGGCGACGGCGGCGCGCGCGGGGACTAGCATCTTACCGCAGTGACAAGCTGGACGATCGCGGGGATGAGCTGATTCGTGCGGTGGGCGCGCGGAGATGAGCATATTACCGCGGTGGCTAGCTGATTTCCGCGGTCATTAGCATACACCGCGTGTAAGTATATTTACCGCGTCGATGAGCTGACTTTCGCGGGCATTAGTCTATCGTCGCTGGTAAGATATTTACTGCGCGTTTATTTTTTTTCGAGGTGACCTGCATTTTGATGTGACTAACTCAGTAAGTGTATTTCGGCTATAGCATGTTGATATATCGCATCTCTTCGTTGTTCCGATATTCGTAGTTGCCTTATCGCTATTAATTCTAAGAACTCCAGAGTATTTTAATTGCGTTCTCCTTGCAATCGTTTCCTGACAACGACCCACAAAACTTAATAGTATTTCATAGAATTTTACCCGGTAAATCGAAATACTGTTTTGGTTAACTGTATATACAAACGATAAGAGTGACGACGTCGATGGAAACCCTAGATATAATAATTATTGAAGTGGGTCCATACAAAGGAGGCAAGACGAAAAGTATTTCACTCTTGCCAGCAACCCTGACACGGGTGACGTCATCGCATGCTGTGCAAGTTGAAACGTGCCTTCTGGTATGAGTATTTTGCGGGCATTAGTCTATCATCGCTGGTTAGATATTTATCGCGAGAGAGCGAGTGAGAGAGAGCGAGAGAGAGCGAGAGCGAGGGCGAGAGAGTTTTCGAGGTGGCCTGCATGTATTATGTGACTCTAACTGAGTAAGTATATTTCGGCTATAACAGACTGAGCTGTAAACCCGGTTGGCCCGACACACAACATGGCGTATAGTTTTTATCTCGATTGTGCTTCTCGACTTTCATGCGTCAATAGGGTCGTATTTTACGACGCTGACCCATGCACGTACGTGCGCGTGTATGTTTGACAAATCGTTGTTCCTTTTTCACATCTGAAGTGCGTGTATAGTGCCGCTCTTCTTTTCGATGTTCACCCTTTATAATAAGATATGTATTTTGAATCTCAGTAATGTTTCGAAGAAAATGTGCTCACGGAGTGGGCGCTGACGCAAACTCCGACGAGATGCTGCACGGGCGATGTCATCGCATGCTGTGCAGGTTAAAACGTGCCTTCTGGTATGAGTATCATCTTGCGCGTGCCCTCCATCTTATCGCAAACGCCTCTTGTCGATATCGTTCAATTTTACGTTCCCTTGTAAAACATTCAACACGCACTCGCATATGCACTTGATGAGCGGTTTGTCAGCCGTGCGCGCGATAGCCGTTCGATGTTTCTTATCTTACAGTGAGACGTATGGCATACCGAAAAAGTATCAAATTTCAACCGGAAAATCGAAATACTGTTTTGGTTAACTGCATATACAAACGAGAAGAGTGAGGGCGCTGATACAGGAAACCCTCGAAATAATAGACTCATACAAGGAGGAAAGACGGAGAGCATTTCAGTCTCGCTCGGAGACGAGAGCAGAACAGTCGTGTCTTGAATTAATACCGTATATACTTGCCACAGTCAAATATCAGAATACACACAGCATTTTTATTAGTTTATTCTCAAATAAGTATTTATTTATCGTTAAACTTGCTACCTCGAAAGGACATAATATTACAATAAATTCTTAAAATTTGTTATTCTATTCATAATTAGTCATACGGGCCTTATAAATACGACGAGGGAGCTGGAATTCTTTCATTGTGCAACGAAGTTTGTTCAAGAAAGAAATACTCATCAAAGAATAAATAATAAAGTTTTTATTATTATTATGAACAAATTTTCAGACATTACAGATTCGAAAACATACATCCGAACGTATTGAGCTTCAAGCAGAGAATGCCCTTTTTCAGTTCCTTTTTTGTTCTGTTCGAGAGTAAAACTGTTACTATGGTAACACTTCAAAAGACTGTCTCGGTCGACTAGAACGTCTACAAGCGCGCCTCTTCGCGCCTGTTCCGTGGTCTCATTTCATCAATTTAAAAAATTGGTTAAGAGACAGCTGCGGCCCCGCATAGAAATCCGTGCACGCAGTCGGTAACTCAAAAATTGAGCCCAAGACAACGTTTTGAAGCCATTTTTATCTTTAATTATTTATATAAATGTGTGTAAGAAAAGAGAGTTTCAATACGGACAGATTTACAAATTGGTTTCGTAACATTTCCTTCCCCCGTACAAAACTCAAGTATTTTGTACCTCAGCAAACTTAATTAGTTTTCGGCTCGGACGTTTTAGAAGGCCATTAGCAGTTCTCACCTCTACTACTCTTATTTCACCATCTTTACTAGGAAACGTTTGCGTTACAATTACTTTTCTCCAAGTATTTGTCGGTATTTGTTCATCTATAATTAAAACTAAATCTCCAACTTTTATCGCAAGCTCACTATTAAACCATTTTTTTCGCGGTATAAGTGATGGTAAATAATCGCGTATCCATCGTCGCCAAACGCTTCGGCAAAGTGTTGCGCTAACAGCCATTGTTTTCTTACATTAAACGTTTGTAAGTCATAACGTTCTAATCGAATAGTACCCGAAGAGGTACCTATTAAAAAATGATTCGGTGACAAAGCTTCTTGATCGCGGAGATCTGTAGGTACGTGTGTTAACGGTCTCGAATTAATAGAATGTTCTATTTCAGTTAATATTGTGATATGGGTTTCTTTTCTAGGCGCGTGTTCTTTTAAAATGACATGTAAACACTCTTTAACTGATTTAATTAATCTCTCCCACGCTCCCCCCATATGTGAGGCCGTGGGTGGATTAAAATTCCATGAAAATTTTTCAGAGCAAATTCAGTTTGTTTATCTCTATTTAGATTTTGCAATACTGATTTTAATTCTTTATTTGCGCCTTTGAAATTTGTACCGTTATCACTATAAATAACTTGTGGAAACCCTCTCCTTGCAGAAAATCGTTGTATCACTAGGATAGCGGAGTCTGTATTAAGACTGTGAACCAATTCGATATGTACAGCCCTGATAGTCATGCAGGTAAACAATGCTCCCCAGCGTTTTTCTCTCCTTCGACCAATTTTCACCCTCATAGGACCAAAATAATCGAGACCACAATGAGTGAAAGGACGGAAACGACAAGCTAACCTGGCTGGTGGTAAGTTGGCCATTTTAGGATTAAAAATTGTACCTCTTATCATTCTATAAATGCTACATTTGTTAATTAAACTACGTAAAGCTCTTCGTAGACCTATGATCCAATAATTTTTTTGTAATTCACTAATTACGGTTTCATGGTTTTTGTGAAATGATTTTTCATGATAGTGTTTGATAATTAATTGAGTAACGTAGTGTTTGGCATCTAAAATAATAGGTTGGTATTTTTCTACATTACCCGGTAAATAGTCAATGCGACCTTGAGATCTGAGAAGGCCTTGATTGTCTAGAAACGGACTCAAATTAATAATTCTACTATTACTCTTTACATTTTTATTACTTTTTATCATTTGAATTTCATTTTGAAATGATTGTATTTGAATTTGACGAACCCACAATTCTTCCGCGTAATCTTGACGTTGCAAATCACAGAAATCGTCTTTTATTTTTAACCATTTATCTAGGGCTTCTAAAAGGCGGGAAGTAACTCTAATTAATCGACACCAAGAGGAAAATCGATTAAAATCAGGAAGAAAAGGCGGATTTTCGTTGTTTATAACATTACAAACGTGATATTCATTAGCTGTACTTTCACTTAAATCGGTTTTTGAAAATTTTTTATTTTTTGGCCATTTACATTCACTATCGCGCAAAAAAGAAGGACCTAAAAATCATCTACTATTATATTCCAATGCATTAGGGGCGTATCTAGTCGCGTCATCGGCAGGATTCTCAGCAGTTGGAACCCAATTCCATTCTGTTACATCTGTTTCCTCGTTAATTTCGCCAAGTCGATTCATGACAAATGTTTTATAAGTGTGGGGATCGGAATTTATCCATTGCAAAACAGTTTGCGAATCGGACCAAAAAACGCGTCTATTTAACTTAAACTCGTGTTCTTTCGTTATTAATTTTTCTATTCGAACGCCTAATACGGCTGCTTGTAATTCTAATCGCGGAATGGTAGTAGGTTTTAAAGGAGCTACTCTACTTTTTGATAGTATAATTGACGTGTGAATATCGCCGTTTTCAAATAAAAATCTCCAGTAAGAAACTGCTGAATAGGCCTTTTGGCTAGCGTCACAGAAAGTATGCAACTCGATAGACGATATGTTTGTTTTTGTTTGAATTTGATAACATCGAGGAATTCGACATGATTTTACTTTTTCCAAATCTACCAACCGTTGTTTCCATTTTTCAAATTCAACTTTATGTACTAAATCGTCCCAATTTATGCCTCTAATCCAAATTTCTTGCATCAAAATTCGACCTTGTATGGTAAACGGAGCAATAAGACCTAATGGGTCGAAAATAGACATTAATATGCTTAAAAATTGTCTTTTAGTCGGTATCGATTCAAGAGAAAATAATTTACTATCAAATTTTAGTTTATTGAATTGAAAAGATAACGTATCTGTGTTAGTCAACCAGTGTAGACCCAAAACGCGCTCTTTTTCTTCATCATGATCTAATTTAACTAAATTATTTTCATTATATATTTTATTTAAACTATAATCGTTGCTTGCCCAACCATGAATTTCCCAGTTTGCTTTTCTATTTATCATAATTACATTTCGAATTCGTTCTTCTGCCTTTTCTACAGACTCACAGCTATCTAAATAATCATCCATATATGAATTATTTATTATGCTGTTAGTAGCTTCAGGGAATTGTGATATGAATTTACTTGCGTTTTCATTTTTAATAAACAGAGCTGTAAAAGGAGAGGATTTAGCACCAAATAATACGGACGTCATTACGTATTCTTCCGGTTCCATCGAGCGATCGCGACCCCTCCATAAAAAACGTTGTGCGTCTCGATCTTCGTCGCGGATTTTTATTTTTAGAAACATGTCTCTTAAATCGCCTTTAAAAGCAACGTCATGTTGACGAAAACGCATGAAAACGCCTAATAAATTCTTTAATAGGTCCGGGCCTGCTAATAATAAATCATTGAAACTTGTAGTATTAGTTTTTGCGGCCGCATCAAAAACTAAGCGAACTTTCCCGGGTTTATTTGTGTTTGTAACACCAAAATGAAGAAGATACCATATTTTTCCACAGGGAGTTCGATTAGTTTTTTCTGCGAAACCATTTTCCAACAATCGATCCATTTCTTTATAATAAAGTTTCGCATACTGCGGATCGCGATCAAGTTTACGTTCTAACAACCGTAATCTACTTAATGCATTAGAACGACTATTCGGGAAGGTGGCGTCATCGTTTTTCCATAAGAGCCCTACTTCCCAGTGATCATTTTTATAGCAGGAAGTTTTACGTAATATATCTAAAGCTCTTTTATTTTCAGAATTTTCTCGTTTATTTAAACTAACTCCCAGAGCATCTAAATCAAAATATTCTTTCATTAAAATATACATTTTTTCTAAAGGATTTTCATTTTCAGTCGTTTTACTATTATAGTTTGTAGTTTGTAAGGTAAAATGTTTTTTAATTGTTTCTTTTTTTTTTAAAGCCATGAATTGACCACCCTAATAAGCAGCGTGATACAAAAAGGGAATTAGAAATTATTTCTCTGAATTCATGACAAATAATTAATTGAGAATAATCTTGCCCTAATAGTATATCTGCAGCTGCTTCAAAGGGAGGAACTCTCACTCCTGTTTCTTTTTCACACAGCGCAGATATTTTACTACTTAAAAATTGAGTAGGCAGAGCAAGATTTTTAACAACCAATACATTATGTAAATTACTTGAATAAAAGGAGTTTTCAATAGTTAAATTTACTTTCTCATTACTAAATGCAATTGGTTTTCTTTGAGATATGCCTCTTAAAGAAATATCTACACATGTTCCCTGTATTCCAATTACATCTACTATTTGTTTATTTATTATTGAGATAGTAGATTTAGATGCTCTTGGGCCAGATACTCTAAGTTTTATCAATTTCAAAAGTACACTATCATATAGTCAGTCCGATTTTTCGTTAGTAATATTATTCGCTACGATATTCTTATTATTTGATTGGTGAGAAGCTGTGGAAGGAGTAAGTGAATCTGATTTTGGTTGATAATGTAAAACTCGATGGTGCCGACGAGTGCATTGATTACATTGTTTTTCAAAATTACATTGATTGTTTTTGTGATCTTTATTTAAACAATTGTAACATAATTTAAAGTTTCTCACTATTTGCCAACGTTTGCGCATTGGTTGACTCAAAAATTTCTTACAAACATATATTTTATGCTTTCCTTGTTGACAATAAATACAATTTTCAATTTGAGAATCATTTGAAGTAACTGCATTGGTTAAAAGAGTTAATTTTGGTTTCGATGAACGCGAACCTTTAAATTTATATATTGCTGATTCATTATGCAATGTAATTATGCCTGTTTCTTCTGCTTGTTTTGCTTCACGAATCATATAATCTGCTATTTTTTCTAATTTAGATTTACTTTTTCCTTCCACGGCTGCGTATCGCTTATACTCTAGAAGTAGTGAATTTGGCAATTTTAATAAAATTTCTTTATTAAACTCTGGACTGTTTAAGTAATCGGTGTCATTTAGTGATTTTAGAGCATCAACTGTATTTTTCAAATTTGCCGCAAATTCAATTAAATTTATATTACCAGAGTTTAAACTAGGAAGTTGTTTTGCACTGTTTACTATTTTTTCTAGAATAATGTTTTTGCTGCCAAATTGTAATTCTAGGTTATTCATAATATCGTTAGCTTTATTCCCCGATGCAAAAAGCGTTTTAGTTGCAATTTTTGCGTTGCCTTTGAGAGCTTCGTGTAAACGGTTGACATTTTCTTGATCGGTATAACGTCCTAGCTTCGTAGACGAATCAAAGGTTTGTTTAAAATATAACCAATCTAATGGATCACCAGAAAATTCAGGTAATTTTTTACTTGATTTGCGATTTATAATAGCAGAATTATCTACAGAATTGCTGGAATTCGATAAAGTATTAAACGCATTTTCAATGGCATTAGTTAACCTACAGATTGAGTTGTTAACAGAGACTTCAACGTTTTGATTCGTCATCGAGCGAGGAAATTGAACATCTAAGTAAGGTGTATTTTCAGAAAGGCGCGGGTGAGATGAGTAGTTATCATCAGAATAGTCAGACTCATACGAATTTAAAAAACGCATCGGTTGTTGACGTAAAGTCGAAGAAGCAACAGGAACCTCATAATTCACCTGAAAATCTTCTTGCGGTGAATTTTCGGCTGTATGGTGTTCCTGTAGACGTGTGTCGAAATCGAGGAGCTCGGCAAGCTCGTCATCTCGCCGACGTTGAGTAGTACCAGCACGTGATCCTTGCGTAGGTACCTGGCGTTGATCCACAAAGGTTTCTGGATCGACCTCGTACGGCGGAGAAACGTCGCCGAACCGACGGCGTGTTGTAGCAGAGCGCGGCACTCGCGCAGTCTGCTGGGCTCTGACAGGAACATTAGAAATTTCTTCTCTTAGCGGCAAAACGCCACCACGACGTTGTTGCAGGCCTGCAGTAGAGCGCGGCTCTCGTGCCAGCTGCTGGGCTTTTCCGACGGGAACGTCAGGAACTTCCCTCTCTGTCAGCAAAACATCACCGCGCCGTCGTTGCTGAGCTGCAGTAGAGCGCAGCCCTCGTGCAGGCTGCTGGGCTATCTCGACGGGGACGTCCAGAACCTCCCTCCTTGCCGGCAACGCATTGCCGCTCCGTTGTGGCTGACGTAGAATAGAGCGCGTCTCTCGCGCAGGCTGATGGACTCTCCCGACTGAAACGTCATGAACCTCCTCCCTTGGCGACGAAGCATCGTCGCGCCGTTGTTGTTGTTGGCGTACAGTAGAGTGCAGTTCTCTCGTAGGCGACTGGGCCCTTTCTACGAGAACGTTAGGAACCTCCTCCTCCAGCTCTTCCTCTGACTGCAGAGCGTCGTTGCGCCGTTGCTGTTGGCCTGTAGTAGAGCGCGACCCACTCGCGAACTGCTGGCGCTGATTGACTGGAACCTCGGGATAAACCTCTGCCCGGGGTGAAAGGTCGTCGCGTCTGCGACGTTGAACAGCACCAGAGCGCAACCCTCGCGCTAGTGGCTGGTGCCCATTAGTAGGAACCTCTGGATTGACCTTTTCCGACGGTGAAACGTCGCCCCGTCGGCGACGCCCGGCAACGCCAGGGCGTAGACCTCCTGCAGGCGGCTGTTGGTTGACGGGAGCCTTACTAAACTCTTTTACTGGCAATGTATTGTCGCGTTTCTGTCGCTTGGCAGCACCAGAGCGTGTCTCTCGCGGAGCCGCCTCGTCAGACGATGCAAGGTCATCAGGTTGACGACGTGCTGGGGCACTAGAGCCGAGGTGCGCCGATCTTTGGCGCTCTTCTTTAGGGGGAGTCGACTCATGTCGACGACGTCCTTCAGAATCAGGCTGCAGTCCTTCTGCAGTTGTCCGGTTAGCAGCGTCGGTTAAACGTGCATGCTGTACAGTGCGGCTCCTTTTTGTTGTAGGCAAATCACCGCTTGACTTTTGCGGTTTCCTTTTTCTTCCCATTTTTTAACGGAATTTAATTCGTAAACGTCCTGTCACGGTCGCCAAAATATTCGAGAAAGAAATACTCAAATTCAAAGAATAAATAATAAAGTTTTTATTCTTATTATGAACAAATATTCAGACGTTACAGATTCGAAAAAATACATCCGAACGTATTGAGCTTCAAGCAGAGAATGCCCTTTTTCAGTTCCTTTTTTGTTCTGTTCGAGAGTAAAACTGTTACTATGGTAACACTTCAAAAGACTGTCTCGGTCGACTAGAACGTCTACAAGCGCGCCTCTTCGCGCCTGTTCCGTGGTCTCATTTCATCAATTTAAAAAATTGGTTAAGAGATAGCTGCGGCCCCGCATAGAAATCCGTGCACGCAGTCGGTAACTCAAAAATTGAGCCCAAGACAACGTTTTGAAGCCATTTTTATCTTTAATTATTTATATAAATGTGTGTAAGAAAAGAGAATTTCAATACGGACGGATTTACAAATTGGTTTCGTAACAAAGTTTTAAGTGATCACTATGTCCGCGTTTGACTGTAAAAAACTGGTGAATATTATGCTAGAAGTATATGGGCTTTAAGCCTATAAAAAAGTAAATCCTGAAGAAATTACGAAGTGGATTAATCTAGGCAACCAGAATCTAAGGAACTTGAGGCAGCTTTCGCTTAAAAATGGAAACACTGTTGCAGAAAAACAAAGTTTTGTATCCACAATTGGATTGCTTAAAGGCATTCAAGGTAGATTCAAGCGTTTATTAAAGAGTGGTACGGGTTTGCGTGAAACAAGAAGTGACAGAGTAAAATGGCAAAATGTGGAGTCTGCTTTCAATGATCGTATTAAATCTGGAGCGATTACCAACTTAAAAAATTTAGATATAACTAGATTTATGAAAGACGCTCAAGCATTATTTCAATCTCAAATGAAAAATGTTTTGAAAAAAGAAGAGGCTCTCAAAGTGTATACTATCTTGTCAGCTGAATACATCATAATAAAAGCTGATAAAGAGATAGTAGAAATCAAGTATTTTAATACAAAGGCGGAGCCGATTTTACGAACAACTGACTTAAAGCAATGGTTTGCTGAGAATGTTCAACAGCGCATTGAAACAGATATGGAACAATTTCAGGAGAAAGATTCCGGCTGGACACTTCGACAAATTCTTAATCTATCTGTATACATCAATAAATATAATCCAATGCGAAGAGGCTCATACATCAGTTTACCCCCGCATATACAAAAGAAGCATGCATGTATCAATGTACAGAATTTCGATGATGCATGTTTCAAGTGGGCAATACTGTCAGCTTTGCACCCAGTACATTTTAATGGAATACAATTTCCTATGAGTCCTAAACAAATTCCGAAATTTGAAAAACAAAATAACATCTCGGTTAACGTTTATATTTTAAAAAAGCCTAGTGGAAATTTTAAAATTGCGTCGCTTCACATAACATCATGTAAGAAGGAAACACATATCAACCTTCTTCTTCTACAAAATTATTACGTAGATGATGAAGAAAGTAAAGATGAGGAAAACATTGAAAATGATTCATCGATATTCCACTATGTTTGGATCAAAGATTTATCACGTTTAATATCAACACAACTTTCAAAACTGAGTCATAAGCAGTTTATTTGTGATCGGTGTCTACATTATTTCAGAAATGATTCTAAATTGAATTTAGATAATGATATTGATCAAGTTATGTTGATTGAGAAAAGATATTGATCAAGTTATGTTGATTGAACGCGGTATTCGAGGTGGAGTGAGTCAATGTTCCAACCGTTATGCTCGAGCCAATAACAAATACATGGGCAATGATTATTAAGTAGATAAGGAGTCCAAATATCTCATGTACTTTGATGTAAATAATCTCTATGGTTGGGCTATGCAACAATATCTACCCTATGGTGGTTTTGAATGGATTGATGATGTAGAACGAATAAATTTCAATATTCCGGATAATGCCCCAGTTGGCTACATACTTGAAGTGGACTTGGAATATCCAGAACATTTACACGATACACATAAAGATCTACCATTTTATCCAGAGCACAAGAAACCACCAGGCTCCTCACAAGCTAAACTTCTCACGACTGTTGAGCAGAAATTGCGATACATTCTACACTATCGCAATTTGAAGCAAGCTCTAGAAAATGAATTAAAACTCAAAAAAATTCATAGAATACTGAAATTTAATCAAAGACTCTGGCTCAAAGAATACATTGATCTAAACAGTAAAATGCGACAAGCAGCTAAAAATGATTTTGAAAAAAATCTCTACAAATTAATGAAAAATGCTGTTTTTGGAAAGACGATGGAAAATGTGCGAAAAAGAGTTAATGTTAAATTACTAACTAAATGGGAAGGTCGATATGGAGCAGAAGCTCGTATTGCACAGCCAGAATTTCATAGCAGTACTATCATCGATGAAAATCTTGTTATTGTAGAGTTAGCAAAAACTGAAGTGTATATTAACAAGCCAATCTACGTAGGACTGTGTGTACTTGATTTATCAAAGACTTTAGTATACGATTTTCACTACAAATATATGAAAACGAAATTTGAGGATCGTTGTAAACTGCTATATACTGACACTGACAGCTTAATATATGAAATAAGAAATGATGATATTTATCAAGTGATTAAGAGCGATATTGCAAATTTTGATACTTCGGACTATTCATCTAATAATGTATTTGGAATTCCACAAGCCAATAAGAAGGTTATAGGATTAATGAAGGATGAGTGCAGTGGTTGCATTATGACAGAATTCGTTGGACTACGTAGTAAAATGTATAGCATACGCGTCAATGGCCAAGACCACATGAAAAAAGCTAAAGGCGTGAAAAGTGGAGTTGTCAGCAAAACCATCAATTTCGACGACTATCTTCAGTGTTTACTAAATTCAACTACACAATACAGACAGCAGTATGTCATACAGTCTAAAGCTCATGTAGTGCGTACTGTGAAACAAACAAAATTAGCTCTAAGTCCACATGACAATAAGAGATATCTCATACCAAATGAAACAGATACTCTGCAGTGGGGGCATTATAAAATAGATGAAGATTGATTGTATGTATATATATATATATATGTGTGTGTGTGTGTGTGTGTGTGCCTGCGTGCGTGCGTGCGTGCACGCATGACTGCGTGTGTCGGCAGTGAAATGCGGCGTCCGTGAACGCATGTAAATGTACGTGTGTGTGTGTGTGTGTGTGTGTGTGTGTGTGTGTGTGTGTGTGTGTGTGTGTGTGTGTGTGTGTGTGTGTGTGTGTGTGTGTTTAAAATTTTTGTAATCATAGTTTGTAAGTTTTTGCGTATTCATACTTGTATTTTTACTATGTAAGTTTTTTTCTTAATAATAATCTGATCGATCGATTAAAATTTTTTACCAAAACAACTTTTATTATTTATCGACCTCACACTCTCCCAGTAAATTATCCAATCCTCTTTGTTTCCTTGAAAAAATAATAATAGTAGAGTTTAATTTTTGTTCACACACGCACACGTATGACTAATGATGAAACGAGTTGTTTGCAAGTCTATCCCTGACTTTCTTGGAATAGTTATCGATATTTACGCGCTGATCGTGTTTCTCTCTTTTTTGTACAAAACTAATCAACGCGTACTCTCTCTCTCTCTCTCTCTCTCTCTCTCTCTCTCTCTCTCTCTCTCTCTCTCTCTCTCTCTCTCTCTCTCTCTCTCTCTCTCTCTCTCTCTCTCTCTCTCTCTCTCTCTCTCTCTCTCTCTCTCTCTCTCTCTCTCTCTCTCTCTCTCTCTCTATATATATATATATATATATATATATATATATATAATAAAATATTGGGCAATAAATAAAGAAAAAACTATCATTTTTTTGGCATTTATCTATTTATTTAATCTTTACACATCTGATTTGCTTATCCAACTATTGTGTGAATTGTCAAATCCTAACCATTTAACATAAATCTGATTTCCTCGCTTCTTAAGCACCTTCTCCACAAGGTAGACATCTGGATAATTAGTCTTGAGCAGCTCTTGTTCATAGAAACCGCCAGCAATGGATTGATCGCGATAGTCTTTTAGCTTGTAAGTAACCGGATTAGTAGCCATAACTTCACTGATTGTAAAAATTTCTGTTGAGCAATTAGGTGTATAGCCCTTCTCAAATACTTGCTTTATCTTGCTCACTCTTACTTTTTCTCCAATTTTAAACTTTGGTTTTGTAACTATTTTTGACTGTCGATTAAACCTCGCAAGTATTTCTGCTTCATTGACTAATGTTATATCTTTTGGTTTCATTCCGGTTGTGCGATGTTTGCTGTTATTATACACTTTTAGCAAATTAGGTAAGATATCAAGCCACTTATACTTTCCACACAAGCTGAATTGCATCCACATCTTCTGCTTGAGGGTGCGATTGAAACGCTCACAAATAGATGCTTTGAGATTACTGTATGTCGAATAGAGATTAATTCCATATCGTTGCATTAGACTTTGAAATTTAGCATTGTAAAATTCTTTGCCTCGATCGGTCTGTAAATTTGTTGGTTTGCGTCCCTGCTGCAAGATAGACTCCATTGCTGCTGTGACATCGCTGCCAGTCTTTTGCTTTACAGGAACAGCCCATGCATACTTGGAGAATACATCGATAACAGCGAGCATATATCTATAGCCATTGTTTTCTCGAGCATAAGGCTGCATCTCCACTAAATCAGCTTGCCATGTCTCATCCAAGCCACGTACAATAAACTTGCGTCGTCGGTAATTTCGACGTGCAGGTGTATGAAGCTCCTTAACCACTTGCTGCTGCATGTCCTTCATCCTGAATTATTGAAATCTCTTGTAATTTTGTCGTTCAGGTAAGGAAAAAGTATTCGAAGAAATTTATTCATAAAATTTTTCCACTGTGATTCGCTCTTTTGTTTATCTTTTTGACTGTTGTCAGAAAATTTTGTATATGGTGTATTACTGTTCGCAGTACTATTTGATTTATCCATTCTCTACGAGTGGTTGAACGATACTGCGATAAATTTATAATTGAAGAGCTGTTTATAAGATCTACGTATGGTTGTTTGATAATAAATAATTTCGCATATAAGCTTCTTGACTATCTGCTTTCACATCTTCTATACTCTGAATTGATGACTGTAATTTTAAGACTTTCGTATCAATTTCATTTTTTTGAGCCTCAACAATAACGCTTAAATTATCGAAGTCTCCGCGTAATTTCGCAATTACTTCATACAAGCTCCTTATTTCTATTTTAATCATACGTTGTAGAGTGTCCAAATTAACAGCATCACCCGGTTGGGTAGGCTCAGCAATGTTACATAGCCTGTTGCGGTCAATGTCGTATTATCCGTCAGAAGTTACTTTGAAGCCAACACCCGGAGGACCACGACTACCTTCAGCACGCTCGAGATTACGTCCGAATACATCGACACTCATGTTGCAACTGACTGCAATACCATCGAGTTCAATCAATTTATACTCAAATATGTATTATATTTATGTACGAGCACAGGCGTAATAATTTCAAATAGTCTTTGAATTCGCATCCGAAGACGCTCTCGATCGCGTGCTATCTGCTCCCATTCTCCGTGACGTGCAGCTCGACTGGCATAGGGCCACACATGCATCACACGAATAACTGGTTTAGCATCAAAGTGAACGCTTTTCGAAGACATCTTAATGTATGTAACCTGTTTCGTTGAGTTCTTCAATGATCGAATGAATCTAATTTGTGTGGCTCTGATTGCCGGCTCCCAGTTCAGCCAAGAGTAAACGAAGACGATCAACTAATTCATTAGGATCATCCCAGTATTCATAATCCATGATTTATTGAAGTAGGGAGCTTAATCTTTATATTTTTTACTAGTAGACTTACATAGAGGTTCTGTTTTACTATAATTCTTCCTAAAAGCATTCGTCACTTCTACGATTTTTCGATAATTTCGTATATCATTCGAACTTATATGCATCGAATCAGGTTGCTTCTGAAAGAGCAATTGGAGTAGATCAGCTGTTTTTGGATAACTTACATTTTGTACTTTTACATAATGTTTTGTAAAATGTATCGGTGAATTGCCGATTTTCAATAATTTATTTTCTATTCGTACTCCATATGTATTATCAAGCGACTTGGTACGTTTTTTAAAAGTCTGTAAATAAACTTGTTTAAATGACTCTGTTTCATCCTCGTCTTGTGTAAACGATTCTGATATTTCATCATCCACTTCACTTTCAGCTGTTTCAAATGATGTATCCGCTGCTCCGATCCTTATAGTTTCTTCGAGATCACTTTGTGACTCCTCTCGCACCTCCTCCTGCTCCTTTTCTTCCTCTTCTCTATCGTTATTTGTACTGAATTCTATAACGTTTCTTGGTTTTTGCTCTTCTGATGCTATTTTAATAACTTTTTTCTTTTTTGCAGCATCGACAAGTTTTTCAAGCGGACTTACAATAGGCTTAAATGTTTCATCTAAAACTTTTTCCACATCCGTTTTGGTTTGCCTCAACTCCTTGTACTTTCGCATAATTGCTTCTCTCGATTTTATAATTTCATTAAGAACGTTTTGCTCTTTCTGAAAATGTGCCATGCTGACTGATGAACGATTGAAATCATACTAACCTATTTTATTTCAAGGTAGCTATATTTATAAGAAAGTGATCGAAGCCCTTTCTATATAGACCAGTATCAAGTGTCCTATCTTTGTCGATAACAAGAAAACCATACTTATCATCATTCCAGCAGATTGAATACAAATCTCTAAATTGACTATATGACATATCTGTATTTACGTGATCATTATGTTAAGTCTTGAGTGTCGAGGAATCTACTCTTATATGTGTATTGAAATTTGTATGGTTTATCTTCAAATTATATTTGAATGATATATATATATATTATATTTTCAATTGATATTTGATTTATATTACCTTTATTCTGGGCGTAGGCTCTCGTAAATAATAAACAGCTGATTAGTTAGATGCACTATTTATTGAAAGATATAAGGTTTATAAATAAGACTATGCGATTTACAACTTATTAACTTTGTTAAACAATATATAATACCGATAGATTATTGAAATTATTGATATAAGAAATTCTCTTCGTAATTGAATGTAGGGTATTTGACCCGTATAAAAAATTCGCTTCTCCTCTTGTCGGCTGGAGTGGTACGGACTTTTACTGGAGCTCGCGACTTTTGCACGATTACTGGTTTGTGTGTTGAGAGTCGCCGTATTTATTAAGCGGTTAAATTAGGTTGAAGATGATTGAGATCATCTTATTTGGCAATGTAATTGTCTCCAATCGTATTAAATTCGGTAGTCACATTGCGAAATGCTGATTCTAAAGAAAATATAATACGCAAGTTTGATGACCTACTGCTACGTCACGATTGCCTCGTATTAAAAAATTTCAACGTTGTAATGTTTGCTCGCTTCGGCGTGATGCCGCTTGCATTAAAAAGCAACGTTGTCAAAATTCGCATATACTACATTTGTATGTCAGAAAATTACTGGCGATAAATATGCATTGTTAATTTGATTTTAGAGATACGTCACGGACGTAACAATTATATACATGCTTTAAATTCATATCATCTTGGCGAAATAATACTAATAAATTAACATTATCTCGTACTAGATGTTTGGGAATGCGTGCATAAGATTGACATAGATAGAAACAGTCCACATTTTTGTGACGTCCCATACAAAAGAAATTCTTGATGTTATCTTGTTTTTCACAGGCTACATCATCAAATATCATAACTGAGTTTGGCAATATATCTTCTGCTGATATTACTTCATCATGATCTTTGAATGTAAAGTACTGAATTTCATTTATGGGCTCCAAGAGAAATTTAAGAAATTGGTATTTGGGTTGTTCCAGTGATTTTCAGTAAACATATACATTTTCAAATTTTAATCCGCTTGGATGAGTAATAAGAGAGAGTAGTGCATTAGTTTTGCCACAGTTTGAGGGTCCACAAAATATACTTCTAATATTATTGGGAAGTAATTCTCCATGACGCTTTTTTGATTTTTGCTGCACTACTAAGCTGTCAAAGTTTATAACTGGCAGCTTGACGTTTTGCTCCTCGAACTCCATACTTTATCTTTGACGTCTCAAATACAACTGATTTTGAGTGCATATATACAGCTTACTTATACACATTTCAGCTTAGTATGTATTTATCCTCCGAGACGTTAACATCATGATTGAGCATAAGCAGCGTAAACGCAATACTCGTAAAGGTCGAGGCTTAGCAAATACAATCATTAATAAACTACCATTTGAATTACATCTGCCTGGTTATCAATACTGCGGACCAGGAACTAAACTTACAAAGCGTCTTGCTCGAAGTGACCCTGGCATTAATCCTTTAGACCAAGCTTGTAAAGAACACGATATAACCTACTCTCGGAATCGAGAGAACGTTGAGGTTAGGAACGCTGCTGATAGAGTATTAGCAGATAAAGCCTGGAAACGTGTTTTTGCTAAAGACGCTAGTATTGGTGAGAAAGCAGCAGCTTATACTGTAACAAATACTATGAATTTAAAATCAAAATTTGGAATGGGGTTGAAAAAGAAGCCAAATACCACACTAGCTAAAGTAGGTAAAGCAGCCTCGAAACCGAGCATTTTTAGTAAAAATTTGCACAAAGTTATTCAAGCTGCATTGAAAAGTGCTCGAAATGTTGTGAAGAAGGCTGGCGGCAAAGAAAAAGTACACCTTCCTCGCGTTCTAGCAATTCCATCGAAAATTCGAGGATTCTTACCATTTCTGATTCCATTATTTGCAGGCCTAAGTGCAACAGGTGCACTAGCAGGTGGCGCTGCGGGTATAGCTAAAGCAATAAATGGTGCAAGAAACACTAAACGTCATCTTGAAGAAAGTCGAAGACATAACAAAATGATGGAAGCTGTTGCACTTGGTAAAGGTCTCTACCTTAAACCCCATAAAACAGGCTATGGCATCTATCTAAAACCCTATAGTGGACATGAATTTAATAAAAAAGGCAAAAAAAAAACGTCGATGTAAAATTGCCCCACAGAGCACTGACTGATGCTGACTTGCTAAAGTATGCTCGTATTTTACAAATTTCATACTTTCGAGGTGTATTCATGCGAAATACATTACCAGCTAGTGGTCCACGACACTACGAGTCAGCAATTGTTAATCTCGATGAGGAACGCGGACCTGGTACACATTGGGTAGCCTATCGGAAAAGAGGTAAAAGTGTTGTGTATTTTGATAATTTTGGAGACCTGCAGCCACCTTTAGAACTTATGAATTACCTAGAAGTTAAAACTGTAAAGTATAACCTCGAGAGATATCAAGATTACAGCGCATATAACTGTGGGCATCTTTGTTTAAAATTTTTGTATAAGGCTATATAAAACAATATATATGTTATACATAGTCAGTATTACTTGAGCAGTCATGAGCGAATCACTGATGCTAAGTTTATCTGGAACGTCATCTGTACTAGAGACTCATTATTTTCCACCAATTGAACTCTTGACAAATAAAAGATACGTTCTAGGGTTGATTGAACTTTTAACCTTTAATTCAATCCCCAATATCGATATTGACAATAACAAGTTTTACGTGGGAGAAGAGATAGTGACATTATCAGCAGGTAGCTGGGAAATTGAAGACATTAAACGCCATCTACAGGAAATACTTGCACCCAAAAGTATAGTACTCAGCCTCAAACCAAATAATAATACTCTTCGCAGTATAATCAAGTGCAGTCAAACAATAAATTTCCAGCCGCAAGATTCTATTGGAAGATTGTTAGGCTTTACACGACGTACTCTGTCAGTAAATATTACTCACGAATCAGATTTACCTGTATCTATTCTTAAGATTAACGCTCTACGAGTTGAGTGCAACATTACGTCTGGGGCCTATATAAACGGACAGAAAGTGCATACGATACATTTATTTTTCCCAGCTGTTCCTCCGGGCTGTAAGATCATTGAAATTCCAACACAAGTTATTTATTTACCAATTACAATTAATACTATCGATAATATAAAGTTACGCATCGTCGATCAGGACGGAAACTTGGTGAATTTTCGTGGAGAAATTATAATAATTAGACTACACATCAAAGCAGCATCGTAATTATGGGAATCGTATATAACAGCAAAGTTGGCAAAAGCTATATTAAAAGCAAATCATGTCATCAGAAGATCAGTCGTCAACGAACAGTGAAAGAGCTAACAACTCAGAATATTCGCTTCCTAAAAAGTCTAGGACTGCAGGTCAGAAGAAACGCTGGAGAAAAATAATTTGTCTGTTTTCCTGTGGTTTTTACAATCAAAAGAGATGGACGACATATTAAACGTACAGTCATCTGTAGAATTCGATGAATCTGTCGCTCATTATGAAGTGCATGCACATCAGCCCTACACTTTGTCAGCTTTCAATAACAGTGATGAAATTCGTATCGCCATACAGCATCAAGATCTCTACCTTCTACCTTCACGCAGTTCATTACATATTCATGGCCGATTATTAAAAGCAGATGGCACCGCAGCAGTTATCACAAAGTTTGTAAACAACGCCCTCTGTCACCTTTTTGAAGAAATCCGATATGAAATTAATGCTGTAGAGATTGATAAATGTAAAAAGGTTGGTTTGACAAGTCTAATGAAGGGTTTGATATCGTTCAATCCTACGCAAAACTTGGAAAACGCAGGCTGGATTGATATTGCAGAAACTCAGCAAATAACCGATAATGCTGGCTACTTTGATGTGTCCATACCACTAAGTATGATTCTCGGCTTTGCGGAAGACTATCGTAAAATTATAGTTGTTTGAGAATTCCATAAATTATACTGAGGACATGCTGTGGGTGTTTACAAAATAAGTTGAGCCAAACACTTTGGTAAATTAAACTATAATATATTCACAATAACTATAAAATTATAAATTACTATTACAAATTTGCCGATATAAAAGTTGTTTCAAGAATAAGTATAAAATGTGTGAGATGTTACAAGTAAATAGTTGAGTGTATTACTGTTACATAATTCTGAGTGTATGAGTGTTACAAAATTCTGTGAGTATTGGTGAGTTTGCTGTTTGAGTGTATGAGTTTTCTGTGTGACGTTGCGAATCACTGATGAGTGTACTAACCATACCATAAGCAACACAATCAATTATTATTGAATTAATTGTGGTTAAGTTTTCAATGAGATGACACGATTAGGTATTACTGACCTAATCGTGCCTGAGTATTTCCCGCTGTACAGCTTGGTTATGCTTTCCGTGTAGCAGCGCACCTTCGTATAAAATGGCCGCATGTATTTGAGTTGTTACCTTATCATACGTAGAGGTTATATTAATCTTTACGCCGACGAGTTGGTCCCGTGATGGTGATTCCGCAACGAAGGTGAGCAGTGGAGAAGAACCGTATGTTGAGCATGATAACGAAAGATGAGATAAGCCGGTGAGATGAGTGTGAGGATGCGAAGCAGCCGATGAGAGAAGCCAGTTGAGCAAAGCCGATTGAGAACTGCCAGTGTAATTTTCCTGCTTGAAAAACCCATGCCCATATCACGTTGATATTATTGATCACGGTGATCATGAGTTTACTGCCGGGGTTGCATTGGTGAAAGTGCAGGTGTGAGCGAGAATCCGTACAAAGTTGCTGAGTGAGGATATGCCATGTGAGGAGAAGCCGTGTGAGAAGCTGCCTTGTGAGACGCACTGCACTATGAATATGCCGTGTGAGATATTGCCTCGTGGCGCGCTCGAAGCATCGAGCGCCGGTGAGAAGATGCCGCTTGAGTATCACCGCCGTGTGAGAAGTTTCCGTGTGAGAGACACTGCTGCGTGAAAACTTGCCGTGCTAGACGACGCCGTATGAGATGTTGCCGAGCAGCAGTCCATGTTGAGAGAGTGAGAAACACTACACTTGAATTTTTCACTTGAGAATCGCCGAATGTGCACAGTGAGTTTCTCTACGAGACGCACCGCTACACAGAGTGAGTTGACCGAGAGAGAGAGCTCCATCACATGAGAATCGCTGGCACAGTAGATTTCCCTCGTGGTAGACCATTACTGAGAGAGACTTTTAGTGAGAGGTTTGAGTGTATCTACTGAGAGCCAAAGTACCGTGAGTTTTTCCACGAGGCGAACCATTACATAGATACTAACTGAGTGTGAGAATTAAGAGAGCACTTCCGTCTTCTTCCTCGTCTCGTTGTTACCGAGGAGTGAGTCAAATCACCGTCTCTCTCATTTACATGTGTAAGCATGAGAGAGACAGCATGAGTTTTGCCATACTCGGCTAATCAGTATAGCGGTTCAGCTGTTCCGCAGAGAACAGCTGCTGAGTGCTGCCGTCGCGCGGCCGCCTGCTGAGTTATCCCTCAGTCGCGCAACCGCGGAAAATTCAAAACTTGATATTTCCCAAACAATAGTCAATTGCAAACATGAGCTTGTTCTCACAAGATCGAAGAATGATGTAAATGCTATTGTGCAAACGCAAGCAGAAGAGTTCAAAATTAACCTTGTTAAAATTGAATGGTTAATGCCATATCTGCTATTATCCGATAAGCATAAAATACGACTCCTTCATTACCTACAGAAGGAAACTCCTATTGCTATGAGTTTCCGTAGTTGGGAGCTGTACGAGTATCCATTACTCCCAACCACATCGTAGCATGTTTGGACAGTTAAGACATCGAATCAATTAGAAAAACCACGATTCGTCATTTTAGGCTTTCAGACCAATCGTAAAGGACAAAATGGAGCTAACGCTAGCCGTTTTGACCATTGCAAAATAAGTAATGTGAAACTATTTCTCAATTCTCAATACTATCCTTACGGAAATCTCAATCTAAATATTGATCAAAATCAATATGCTTTATTATACGATATGTATATTAACTTTCAAAATGCATATTACGGAAAAGAAATTGAACCTATCCTCAAAAAAGGGGGCTATATACAGAATGCTCCTTTAGTTGTCATTGACTACTCAAAACAGAACGAGTCGCTGAAGCAGCCCCAGTTGATGTTCGTCTTGAATTTGAAGCTAAAGAAAATTATCCAGCACAGACATCAGCCTACTGTTTAATTTAGACGACCGTATTATCGAATATAGTCCCATAAGTGGGGATATTAAGAAATTAGTCTAGAGATTTTGGTGCCACCTTTAAGAAGAGATTGTATTTAATTGCTAGCGTATAAGCTTGTCCGCGCGACCGATGCGCACGCTGTATCATACGATGAGCGCGCCGCGGTGATCAGCTGATCAGCGCGGTAAATATCTTACCAGCGACGGTAGACTGTGATGACTAGATGCCCGCGAAAGTCAGCTCATCAACGCGGTAAATATACTTACACGCGGTGTATGCTAATGACCGCGGTAATATGCTCATCTCCGCGCGCCCGCACGAATCAGCTCATCCCCGCGGTCGTCCAGCTTGTCACCGCGGTAAGATGCTAGTCCCCGCGCGCGCCGCCGCCGCCGCCGCCGCCGCCGCCGTCGGGTAAAAATCATGCAAAAATGTGATAATAAAATATGGATAATTTTTATTTGATGACGTCATTACAAATGGAAGGGTAGAAGCTTCTCGAAAGTGGGCGGAGATTCACCTGCCCGTCTCAACCTATCAGAACGCTACACAGGTCGGCCGGTGGCCGAGTGGTGGGGGGGGGGGGGGCAGAACCGGCCTAGTTATACTACTATCCTGCTCAATATAAAATGTTAATAAAATTTATTATTTATTTTACGTAAAAAATCTTTTTATATTTAAAATCTGTTTCGTGCAAGCTAGATAAAGAAAGCAACTAAAATTAGCCAATTACTGTAAAGAAGAGGTGAAAAAGAAAAATGTTATCGGGCTAATATAATATTGTTGGAATAATAATGCCGAGTTGGTTTTTATCGCATGGCCGATCGAGTCCAGCTTTCAATGAAGCTGAACTTATTATCTCTCTACTAAAATATCGCCTTAAAAATGACAAACGTAGCTTCAAAAAGTAATAAATTTTTCGCACTGTTTTATTTAAGGCCGAATCCATCTCAAATCAGGTGGTCCGCGTATGCCTATGTCACCGATCATTTTGAAATGAAACTATTCACGTTCGTCTCCAAAAATTATTTGACACGTATTTTTTTATTTTATCAAAATTTCATGCGTTCAGAGCGATACCGAAAAATTCTGAGAAAATTCTTACTTAGAAAAAAAATTTTTTCAATGTAATTTTCAAACGGCTACTGTTTCACCAGTTTTTTATGCTTTTAAGCATGTAACACATAATTTTACTCAGTTTTGAGCCCTCTTTCACGTTCTCTATGTTATTTTGAAAAAAAAAATAAAAAATGCACGAGTTATGCACTTTTTACTGAAAAATGCACTTTTTAGAAAAATGCATTTTTCTCGAAAACCCCAATTTTTTTTGCACAATTTTCTTATTTTGTGATAGAGGACCTAAATACCTATCTAGATGTATTTGTGAGATTCAGAACATTTACGCTGGGATAGCGATCACTTATGAGATAACACAGAAACAAATTTTTCACGCTTAACGCTTATATATAGCCAATGATATTACAGTCAATATAGAGATGTTTATCTTTGTGCGTACATATACATGTACGTACGCTTACGTGTATGAGTTTATGTACTAGTACATTTGTCCGCTAGATGGATATGGTTTAACTTAACATTTACAAAGAAAAGTTCGGAGGTGCATTGAAGCACCGCTATCCTAATTTACCTTTGACACCATCTACATATCTGTGTCAACATTATTACAATTGTGCTTTAAAATTGGTGAGTAACACTGACAATGAATTTATAACGGATAATGAAGTTACCGACAACGTAGTTGATAGAGATGAAGATTTTTTACCAAGTACTCGAGAACGCAACGAAGAATTTATTAATGAAATAAGTACATCTTTCTTAGGTTCTGTATCGCCTCTTAAGAGAAAAAATCTTATACGTGAAAACTCACTTGAAAATTACGTGAAGAAGAAGAAAAAAAAATATACTTTCATCATTGTCTAATACCCTTGATGTGAAGTGGAACAATGTTTATGACATTTCTATAACAGCAAACGAATCAACTGTATGCCATTGTACAGAATGGATACAAAATCTTGGTTAAGCCTTGCAAAAGTGTTCTACGGTATCAGAAAAAATAAAAATTCTGACTTTGCTACCCTCATCCTTAACGAAAAATGAAATTTCATCCTTATTTCCAGACATAACAATGTACATGATAAAAAGAGCGAAAAATCTTGCACAAAAAAGGGAGTTTATTCCGAACCAGAAGCATACACAGGCCATCCAATAATTGATGAAAGGACCGAAAAAATTTTTATGGAATATTATATAAATGACGATTTTAATTGTTCAAGACAGAGTCCCAATAAGAGTGACGTTATTATCGTTAAAATAAATGATAAGAAAGAGAAGAAAGTTAAACGTTTTCTTACTCGAAGTCTGAAAGCAACGTATAAAGCATTTAAAAATGATTATCCCGAATTGAGAATTGGTAAATCGAAGTTTTATAGTATGCGACCAAAATATGTCTTACTTTCGTCCATCAAAGAAGTTTGTCTCTGTATCTATTGCGCAAATTATAATTTATTTCTTACGAACTTAATTAATTTCAGAGCGAGTAACGTTACCGAGTTGGATGAACTTCGGTCACAAATAATAAACGCAACAATGTGTTCTGAGCCATCTGATTTATGCTATTTACAAGAATGTAAAATTTGTCCAGGCAGTAACGGAATTACTATTCATGTTTTAAAACTCCAAGATATAGAAGGCACAGAAGAAATTACATATGCTTTGTGCGATAATGGAAACTTGATTAAAAAAACACTGCCAATTTCTGCTTTTAAAGATGAACTTTCGGTTTGGATCATGAAGGTTAGTACTCATATGTATATAAAAAATATGCAACGCAAAGCTATAAAAGCAGAAAGAGAAAATGCTAAAAAAGACCCACATCATTTAGTTCTTCAAATATAGACTTCGCTGAAAACTGGGCTGTGATTCATAATAAAGCTGTTCAAGGAAATTATTGGGTTATTGAACAAATTTCTATTTTCACAGCAGTGTCTTATCAAGGGGATTCGACACAAAGTTTCGCAGTCATAAGTGATGACCAAAAACATGATTCAGCGTATGCTTTGTTAGCAGTACAAAAAATGATAAAATTCTTGAAAGAAAATTATTGTGATTCAATTTAAAAAATTACCATCGTATCCGACGGCGTCTCTAGTCACTTTCAAAATCGCTTTCAATTAGATGAATTAAAACGAGCACCGTATGATATAAAATGGTTGTTCTCTGCTACTGGGCACGGCAAAGGAGTTGTAGATGGTGTGGGTGGACTTATAAAGCATTATGCTACTTCGCATAATCTTCGAGAGCCCCTTGAAGAAGCTGTTCGAAACTCAAATGATTTTGCAATACATGTTCAAAAATATACTGATGCTATTAAAATAATACATTTACGAGATGTTGAAATAGAACAATTCAGAAAAGAAAAAAATATTGATTGGCAAAATTGATTGATAAAATAATACATTTACGAGATGTTGAAATAGAACAATTCAGAAAAAAAAATATTGGATACTCCAAAGTATCCTGGAATTCAAAAAACTCATATATGGGTTAAAAAAACATGTGATGATAAAGTACATTGTTTGACAGCAAAGGCCGCTGATCGTCCGCTTACTGAATTAAGAACAATGAAGCAGAAAAACAAAGGTAGTAAAATAGGTATAAAAATAAAAAAAAGGTATAAAAATAAAAAATCTAAAAGACGCAAATAAAAACTAAATACATACTTATGTGTACCTGTATATTACATACGCACAAAGATAAATACCTTTATATTGACTCTAATATCATTGACTATATATAAGCGTTAAGCGTGAAAAATTTGTTTCTGTGTTATTTCATTTGTGATCGCTATCCCAGTGCAAATGTTCTGAATCTCACAAATACATCTAGATAGGTATTTAGGTCCTCTATCACGATATACGTAAATTGTGCAAAAAAAAATTGGGGTTTTCGAGAAAAATGCATTTTTCTAAAAAGTGCATTTTTCAGTAAAAAGTGCATAACTCGTGCATTTTTTATTTTTTTTTTTTTAAATAACATAGAGAACGTGAAAGAGGGCTCAAAACTAAGTAAAATTATCTGTTACACGCTTAAAAGCATAAAAAACTGGTGAAACAGTAGCCGTTTGAAAATTACATTGAAAAATTTTTTTTCTAAGTAAGAATTTTCTCGGAATTTTCCGGTATCGCTGAACGCATGAAATTTTGATAAAACAAAAAATAAAAAAATACGAGTCAAATAATTTTTGGAGAAGAACATGAATAGTTTCATTCCAAAATGATCGGTGACATAGGCATACGCGGACCACCTGATTTGAGATGGATTTGGCCTTAAGAGATTATCGAAGTACGGAAATATAAATATAAGAGATTTTTCAAGAGAATGTTAAAAAGTTTGCCTTCTCTTATATGATTAACGCCATTTAATAAAAACGTTTTGCATTTACGTACTTTTAAAAATTTTTTCAAAAGTACGAAGTCTTGACGCTTTGTTATATTTAAATAGATTAAAAATTAGAGCATGGGAAAGAGAGTAAAATGATAAATCGCTGTCACTAAAAAACATGTATATATTTTTAAAAAACATCAACGGAAAACTGAATTGAAAAACATGTATATAATTATATATTTTACAGAAGAGTTGTTATATTTACTAAAATATGATTTTTCGAATTATTAAAATTTCAACTACACTAGATCAGTAAAAAATATTATATTTATTTATTTATTTATTTATTTATTTAAACCAGAGTGGTATATGTTGTATTACATGTTATTGCTTACTTCAGGACATGTTACATGACTGAAGCAGCAAACATCCTATAGAGGTAGACATAGCTACCTGTAAATAGGTCCGGTGTACTTTTTTTTTTTATTTATTTATTTATTTATTTAAACCAGAGTAGTACATGTTGTATTGCATGTTATAATATAATATTTTTTTTTGTTATGACTATAAATGATTATATTTCCGAGGATATAGTGGTTTCATTACATCACAAATATAAATGGAAACTGTAAAATTGTTTAGGGTCATAATCCATTTGCATTCTGACTTGGAATTTTCGTTTTAGTTTGTGTGAGGCTTAAATAAAACAATTAAAGCACAAGCGCATTTTTTCCACATCGCCTTTGCACACTTTCAGTTATACAGTTAAGCGATATTCTAATTATTCTTCAATTAAAAACTGTGACTGTACTTTCTTGCACTTTACATATAAATTAAATAAGGATTCTTTCGCACAAAGTAAATATAACGATATTTATAATTAATTTATTCTCTGTGAATTAATTTATTCAGGATACAAAATATTCATAACTGAACAAATGTTATCCAAAATATCATAGTACTTCAATAAAATTAGCGCATTCAATAAAATAATTTTGAAAAAAGCCAATTTTACTGGTAATGTTTTCTTAAAGAAAAAATATATCAATTATAATTAAAATTTCAATTCTATTAGAGAATAAAAGTTGAAGTAAAAAAAATGTGTGTTGTATAATAACATAATAAAAAATTTTACGTACGTTAAAATAAAAAAAAAAGAAAAAAATTTGTGAGTCAGGATCGAACTCGGATCCAAAAAAATAGAACAAAAGTAGCTGCGTGCCTTAGCCACCGCAGCTACCGTTACGATACTCATATGTTACAGTAAAATCGTGTATGTTTATTTTCCCCCCTTCGGGCTTGAGTTGTGGCTTTGAATTTTGGTTTTGCAGTTGTCAGTTTAAAATTCCATTCATTTGCATCTAAGTAGTATAAAAGTTCGACCGAGCGGCGATTGTCAGGCCGTTCGGCGATTGTCGGGTTGTCGGGAGAAGTAAACAGAGCCGGCAAGCGCGCGGCGCGCCGGGCCGCTGGAACATACACACGTTCAGACTTCAGTGCACGTGCACCGAGCCGCCGACCCGTTTTCTCCTGCTTCCCCCATCCTGCTCCATGCGCACGTTCCAACGACCAATGAGGAAATTGTGCGCATGGTTCCATGATTTGGCCGCGAGGGGCAGCAGCGCGCCGCGCGCAGAAGCTTGCCTCACTTTTTTCCGGGGCGCTGGCAATCTCCCTATTCATCTCTGACGATACTCATGCGCTGCGTAGGTGATCCCGCATTCGCTTTTTTGTCACACGAGCGGAGTGTGTGCAGGAATCACCTACTTTGTGCACTCATATCATAATGTACTATTTTGACACAGCGTGTGTAAAGTGCTATTTTAGCGCACGCTTGCAAACGTGTAGTACTTTAGTGTAGTGCTTTACGCACGGAGTGTCAAAAAACATATTTCATATTTTAACTATACATATAGGAACGATAAATTAATTTGAGGGATAAATTGAGAAGTTCAATATGTCAATCTTCTGCCATGGGTAAAGAGTATGCTAGATATCGGACAACGATATTTTTTGGCTTGGCGCAAGGCTTATGTAGTGTTACGACCCGAATCGGAGTCTGCGAGCAGAAAGGCGTTTCTGCAATGGACGCCTCGTTGACCAATTAAATTGTGGGTTCGTCGTTCGATTAAGCGCTGAAGCGTAAGGAATTGCGGGAACTATGAAATGAGAACTCGAACACGAGAAAAATTAACTTGGTGTTTACTTAATTAAATAAATACTTGTAGATTTTGACAGAATAACTTTTAACCGTGACTCGATATAATTAAACTGACGTAGATTTAATAATAGTATAATGGCGACTGACACTAAGAGGTGGTCAAGGCGCTTGCACTAGTGCAACTGAGCTCTCGAGCTTAATTCTTCTCCATTTTTATAGTCCTCAGGAAGATTTAGTAGTAGGAGCAAAGACCAATCAGAGCCGTTTCCTCTTTTCAAGTAGGAGTGGCCTCGCTGGAGAATTCTAGTTTTTTTTTATTTAATCCGGTTTTGTCCCTCGAGAGTGGGGGTGGCCCCGCTGGAGAAATCTGCTTTTATCTTCGAGAGTAGGGATAGATGGCTGGAAATATTTGGTTTTATCCGGTTTCTTCGTTTTCCCTTGACTACGTCCTTGAAGGCTATTTATTCTAAAAATAGAAATTTCCCCGAATTGTTTTCCATTGATGATTTGTCGGAAAAAGTGTAGTAAACAATTCCTGGAATTAAAGATGATAAATATTTCTCAGAAAAGCTTTCCACCCTGAGCAAGCTTCTTTTATTTAATTATCGTTTATTATTCCGCTATTCATTATCAAATTGTTAATCACTTGTCTATTATTTATTTAATTACGTACGAAATTAGTATTTATTGGCAGAATCATTTATTTCTATTCGGGTTTTTATTTTATGGGAATGCGTTTCAATACGTTTGTTATTTAGTTGGTTGATTTATTTAATATTTGTTTTGAAATTAATCTTTTAAAATCTAAATTATCATTGTAGACGGATCATAAATATTCTGCTACTCGTCCGTGCGAACGCAGTTCATAACAGTAGCAAGGTGCTTCATGCCGAATGTAGACGCTCCATTATCTTATAACTGATATGTGCCGTACACGAAAGAAGGAACAGATAAAAAGAACAGGAATTTAATGGGTTTCTATATCTATACGAGGAACAACGAAATACAGAAGGGACAAGAGGTATATATAGATATACTAACCCATGCTATTCTTGTTCTGTATATCCTGTTTCTTTTTTCGTGTACGGCCCAATAAACTGATACAGGCCCGATTTCATAGACGCTGAGTCAGTCTCAAGTACGGAATATATAGATATACTAAAGCATGGCTTCAGACCTTACTTACTTGAGTACGACTCACGTCTCACTTACAACTATGAATTCGGGCCGCAGTGTTAGACCCAAGTCGGGGTCTGTGAGTTGAAAGGCACTTCTGCAATGGTCACCAAGTTGACCAATCAGAATGTGGGAACGTTGTTCGATTAAGCGCTAAATCGCAAGGAATTGCGCGAACATTGAAATGATAACTCGAACATACGAGAAATAACTTCAACTTGCTGTTTATTGAATTAATTTAATCCTTGTAGACTTTGACAGAAATAAACTTTTTATCGTGATTCGATACAATCAAAATGACTCGACTTTAAGATAATGGTGACTGACACTAAAACGAGATCAAGGCGCTTGCACTAGTGTAACTGAACTGAACTACGAAGCATCTCATGTGCTTGGTAGCGACTGACTTGATGCAGGTGGTGAGGCCCAATTTATATTCTGGATCGTGGGTGGAGCTTCAGGTTGGTAGTGGCAGATAGTATGGTGTAGAGGCTGTAGAGCGCCAGGTTGCCTCAAAAGCCTTCCCCCACTACCAAGTAGGGAGAGTGGCGATGGACGGGCCCTAAACCAGAAAATAGGGTCGAGAGCAGTGATACAGATTGACCGGTCAGATAAAATTTGCTGACTTGACGGTCATTTTGACAAAAAGTTGACCGTCATTGACAGTCAGAATTTACAATTTCTGAATGTAAAAATGACCGTCAGTGAGCTTTCTGACCGGTCATTGATTAAAAAGTGCAAAAGAATAAAAAAACGATCAAAACTTTCATAAAACAGTTAATTCTATCATATGTTTTACAGAGCAGTCTTTTCATACAAACAGTCTATATTAAATAATAAGTCAAGTATGACGGAAACATGTGTTTTATACAAGAAGCAGCCCATTCCTGGTGACAAAACCATACTTTTCCCCGTTCGGCTATACTCTATACTCTATATAGATGTAGGTTTGACTGTCTCGCAGATGTGTGACCGGTCATGGTCAATTGTCAGTCAAAATTTTTTTTGTCAGATCAGGGTCATGACGGTCAATTGACTGGTCAATTGACCACCTCACATCACTGGTCGAGAGTAATGAGTAGCTGGTAATGGACTGCCCCCCTCTAGTGACGTGGGGCGCCGCTAGTCCGTGATTGGTTGTTAACGATGGCTCGGGCCGTTAGGCTGCTGCGCTCCATTGCACAATAGTTCTGGGAATTGTTTGTCTCTTGAGTCCTGACAAACAGTTCTGAGAATTGTTGTTGTTTGTGTTCTGTGGTCGTTATTGCTTCTCGGAATTGTTTGCGTTCACGTTGGGTGACCATTGGCGCTAATGGATTCCTGGTATTGTTGCCTCCGACTATCTCGTCCTTTTCGTCCTTGAATGCCTTGACCGTTGTAGCCTCCTGCCATTTCCTAGAATTTTTGAGTAACAAATAGTTTCCAGAAAAGCTTTTCACCCTGAGCGAGCTTCTTTTATTTAATTATAGTTAATTTATTGGGTGTTGGAATTAATTCGTAGCGTTTTACAAGAGATGGCACAAGTAGTACACTATTTCGTTGTTACCTACAGTAATGTATACGTCGTAAACAGCTATCATAGGACGCCATTTGCCATACATAACCTCTTTTCAAATCATAAATAACAACACTTTATAATTTATTGAATATGTCAAAATTTGTGCCGATCAAAGTGTTTTTGCCTGGAGTTTTGCTTCATTACTTTAATATGAACAAAAGTGCAGCTGAAGCTCATCGTATTTTAGTAGAAGTGTACAGTGAACATGCTCTAACTGAGCAAACGTGTCGGAAGTGGTTTGCATGTTTTAAAGCTGGTGATTTCGACTTGGATGTCAAGGAGCGACCTGGTCAGCAAAAAAAATTTGAAGATAATGATTTGGAGGCATTGCTCAATGAAGACTCATGTTAAACACTTAAAGAATTGTCTACGTCATTGAGAGTTGACTTATCAACAGTAGGAAAACGTCTTAAAAGTTTGGGCATGACCCAGAAGGAAGGACATTGGATCCCACGTGAATTGAAACCAAGAGATATTGAGAGACGTTTTTGCTGCTCCAATGGCAGAAAAGAAAAGGTTTTTTGCATCGAATTGTTACCGGTGATGAAAAGTGGATCCATTATGAAAATCCGAAGCGCAGAAAGCCATTGGTTAAGACCGGCGAACCATCAACATCAGTGGCAAAGCCCAATATCCCTGGGTCAAAGCTCCTGCTCTTTATTTGGTGGGATCAGAGGGGTGTCATTTACTACGAATTCCGCATGAAACCGTAATTGGGGATCTCCACATACTGCAACTGATGCTTTTGCATTGAAAGAAAAAAAAGCCGTGCATTGCAAGAAAAACGGTCGGAATACTCCGAAAGACACGAAAAAGTTATTTTGCTGCACGGCAATGCTCGCCCATACGTTGCAAAACCGGTAAAAACATACCTGGAAACACTTAAATATGGGAAATGCTACCGCACTCGCTGTATTCTCCAGATATTGCTCCTAGCGACTACCACTTGTTTCGATCAATGGCTCATAGCTTGTGTGAGCAGAAGTTCACATCTTATGAAGATTGTAAAAAATAGATCGATTCGTGGATTTCATCTAAAGACGATGACTTCTTCCGACGCGGTATTCGTTCACTGCCCGAAAGATGGTCAAAAGTATTAATTCCAACACCCAATAATTATTAGTTACTGTGATTACGTTTAGTCTGCTATTGATTATCAACTTTTTGATCACCTGTCCATTATTTATTTAATTAAGTACGGAATTAGTATTATCGTCAGAATCATTTATTTCTATTCGAGTTATCGTAAATTCGTTTATTATTTATTTATTACTTATTTACGGAACGGTCGAAATAATTTATCTAACTAAATTTAAACAAATTAATTATTTTATTGTTAAAATCTGCATCTGGTTTTTATTTTATGGGAATACGTTTCAAAACGTTTGGTATTTGGCTGGTTGATTTATTTATTATTTATTTTGAAATTAATCTTTTGAATTATAAATTATTATTATAGAACGATCCTACATATTCCTCTACTCGTCCGTGATAACTGATAGGAGTGATAACTGATAAGTGAGTGGTAGGTGACTGCGAACGCAGTTCATAACAGAACAGAACGATTCCGGGGGCTTATTTCATAACTATCTCACCGAGTGACACGCGTGAGACAAGCGGTCTAGACCAATCAGAGAGCTCCTTTAAAGAGAATATCGTCTATCTCACAAGTGACACGCTTATAGAATAGGCCCTGCCCACATAAACGCGTGCGTCTGCTTTCGGCGGCCGGCGCGTGGCGCTGGCGTACAACAGGACGACAACTTAGAGAAATTTAGTTATGCCAACATCGACGATGTTCAAAAAAATAAATACTAATAATAACAATAACAAATAATATCATCATTATGAGAAAATGATGTCATTGGTACCTTAGCATTGTTTTTATTTGGATCTGCCGGTACTTTTTTATTTAATGATTTATAAACAATGTCTTCGTATCCATCCAACATGTTTAAATCTTCTGTATCCAACCATGAAACTGTGTTTACGTAGTTAAATCGCTTAATATTCTTAAATATTTAACTTCTCTTTAATTTATTAAATATGACCAGCACTCCTCCGATATCGATGCACTGTGTAAGTAGGTCTGAACATCGTCGATGTTGGTCCTGTTGTACGCGCTAGCGCCAGCGCCACACGTCAAACGCAGGCATAACGCAGCCGCACGCGTTTATGTGGGAAGTGCCATAAGGGCCCTGGCGAAACATTGTGAAAAAATAAATCACGCATGAAGCGATGAGCGTATAAGGGCCTTTGCACGCTAAAAGCATAACGCGAAGGAATACGGAATAAGAGGGCATAAGGTGGACATAAGGTACTTATGCTCCGCTTATTCCTCTTATGCCCGTGTTGTGTATGCAACGAAACGTGCATAACCTCTTGATTTTTTTGGAGTAAAGTTTTCGAAATGAAATAGCTTACTGTAATTATTAATTGACTCTAATTGGTAAAATGTAAAAAGTTGACAAAATAATAAAACTTGAGGGGCTTTTGTATTTTATCATTTTAACGTGCAGAAGTGAGAAAAGTTTTCTTCTTAATCATTTAGTGATTATTTTTATAATAATTTATAGTGTAGACATTTTTTAACAATGGATGAAGAGGTAAATGTTTACTTGCAATTTATTATTAAAAAACTTACTCCAAAACAAGCAATTTAGGGGTTATGCACATTTCGTTGCGTACACAACACGGGCATAAGAGGAATAAGCGGAGCATAAGTACCTTATGTCCACCTTATGCCCTCTTATTCCTTATTCCTTTGCGTTATGCTTTTAGCGTGCAAAGGCCCTAATCTGGAATGAGCCTTAGGGAGCTTCTACATCGATGCGGCTGCGTGTGCGCAGGCCGTGTATAAGGTATACCTATATATGCGTGCGCGCTACATATAGGTATACCTTATACACGGCGAGCGCACAAGCAGCCGCATCGATGTAGAAGCTCCCTTATACCTGTTATACGTCTGCAAGGAAGAAACAAATTTCTAATACATTACAAAATACAAAACTTAAAAATTATGATAATGAAAATGAAAAATTTTAATTTGGTTTTAAAAATATAAAAATTCAAAATATACGAATATATTGTACTCTTATTAAATCACAATTCACTTACAGTTCATAAATAAAAATAAAAATGTGTTTTCATGATAAATGTATTTGTTTGAACTTGTTTTGTGACGAATGAGAGTAAAAAATAATTTAGAATTTACTAATGAGGTTATAAATAGTTAGGTCAAAAATAATTTATTTATGGTTGTATATGATAATTATTAAATATTATTAAACTCGTTATTTTCATCTTACTAATGAACCTCTAGTAAATGATTTCATCATAAATTTTGAGAGCTAGCTTAAAATGAGCCCACCAGGATCAAATTCAATTTACTGTAACAGTAGTGTAACAGGCTACATTACTGAAAAAATGTATGTCTTATTGCAACTTTACCTCCAGAACAAAAATTGGAATTCAAATTTAGAATTGTTGCAATGCTTGTCAGAACTAAAAGAAACATCTGTGCTATCCACTTCTTCGTATTTACAGTACGAATATTATTGTTATTAATAATATAAAATAACAATTATTTTTATGAAATTTTTTAGTTATAGTAATTTATTTTTTTTATTTTAAAGTTTTGCGTATTTGACTTAGAAGTATAAAATGATATACTGTGGTAAACTAATTCCATAACCTTAAGAAACAAAATATAAATTTTCTAACTTTGATAGGATTATGATTATGTATCTACTTTTTAAAGGTGTAGTGTTATGTTACAGTGTTTTTGTTAGAACTTCTGCAAGCTATGGACATGAAAAAATCAATAAAAATGTTTTTCGTATGGATTAAAGCATACAATCAAGTGTGTTTTTTTTTTAAATCTGTTGAAAGCCATTAAATCTCCTGGAGGTAGTAGTATAGATTATTTAAGATGTTTTATTGTTTAATTTTTATCGGAGTACAAGAACAACTAATAACCAGAGAAATAATACGTACAATAGAAAGGTAAATTAAGGTAACAATTTTATCAAAAATTATTTATCGTAATTAATTAAATATATGTAGATATTGCTGCTCAAAGAATGGCATTTCCATTTCTTACAAATTTTTTATTTTTCATTCGATTTTTATCTTATCATCTCATTTTGCTGCTTAAACATGTACAACCCTTCCAAGCTCATTATGAAATAATTAATTTATACAAATTGAAATGTAATTTTATTCATAGTAGACTTTGAGCTTTTTATTCTTGAACTGCAAACAATTTTACTTTACTTCATATGCATTAGTCATTTCATAATATGACCCTAGATGAATAGTAGACATATAATTGAGCAGCAAAATTAGATATTAAACATTAAAATTGAATAAAAAAAATAAAAAATTTGTAAGAAATGAAAATGAGTTATTCTTGGAGCAACAATATCTATATGTGTTCGATAAATAATTTTTTATACCAAAATTTTTCCCATTACACAATGTACCTTTCTAGTACACCTATTATTTGTCTGGTTATTAGATTTAATTATATTCTGATAAAAATTAAAGAATAAAACATCTTAGATGCATGGTAGATGGACGTTAGATGAACCACATTGAATGGCTTTTAAGTTTTGTATTGCTGACGTTTCAGGAATTTTTTGAACTCCTCTTTACAATGGATATAAAACTTGTGAGTCAGCGTATGGGATTATAAAGTTTAATATGCCTTGAAAAGGGGAGTACAAAAAACTCCCAAAACATTGACAATAAAGAGCTTAATAGCCACCTAATTTGGTTTGTCTAATGTCCATCTACATCACGTCTAATACGATTACCACGATCGTCGATGTACATATTATTGAAATAAAATATTTTATATTAACTATACTACCAAGTACAAAAATTTATCTTAACCTTTGGAGGGCTGGCCTGACCCTTCTAGGACAGCAGGTAGCTTGAGAACTGTACCGGACTTGCTATTTATATACATAAATCATTCCTCTAGAAAATATCGAATTTCAAGGAAAACATGCTGGTCCTCTAAAGGTTAATTGCTATAAAATGTGCTAAATAACTGTAATAAGTCCCTTTAAAACTCATAAATTCTTTTAGATCTTCAATTTTCTGCTTTCAAAATTAAGTTTTGATGTTTTTAAATTTTGTAAGCACGAATGTAAATATTTATTTATGGTTACCACTAAAATAATAGAATAAATAGTTGTATATTAAATATAAAAAACCTTTACTAAGGATATTGCCAAGTAAATTTTTTTAAAGTGACTGGTTCGAATTTTATAAATTGACATTTATGAATTTGTTTTTCATGTTTGTCATCAGTGATAACAAAACTTATAAATAAGACAATGTTTAATCTAGTCTCAGAATATTTCCAGATTTATTATATTTCTCTACAGTGATTACACAAATATTTTAATTTTCAAAAATTAATAAAGTATAAGTTGTTTCAAATTTTTTTTTTCTTTTATGGATTTCTCCAAGTTAGATGTAATAACTGAACTAAAGCAAATTATATGTTATTTAAAATTTTCTATGGAATTTATTGATGAAGTTAATGTCATGCTACCTAGTGGTTGGACAGCATGAATATTACCTTTATCAATAGATTCAAAACACAACATATCTGCCATTAGATTCCTCTTACTAATTTACTGGAATTTCTTAGCTATCCAAATGAAAAAAAGGAATGTAAGAAAATGTAGAAAACCATAAGAGAAATTGTACAAAACTGTAAGAAACTGTATAGAACCTTATAAAACCTTTGGTTTTTGGACATTTTATTTGAAACCATTTATAAAGTTATATTCACTTTTATACATTCTTACACATTTTTATACATTTAAAAAATTAAAAGTTTTTTCCAGAAAATTTTCTCATATATGTACAAATTTTAATGAAATGTAAGAAAATGTATAAAAATATACAAAACTGCTTAAAAGTGTATAAAAGTGTATATAAATGTGAGAATATATACTATTTTACATTTTTGTACATTTTCTTACGTTTTTTTATTTATTTATTTTTTTATTTATTTATTTATTTATTTACCACCCAGACGAAAATGATCTTCTATAATAAAAGTTTAAAAAAGTTTATAACTGATATTGGTAGATTATAAAGTCAGGATTTGAGACTTTTATAAAAGTTTAAAACTGTTATAAATAGTTATAAATAGTTATTTACTTTCATAAGTTTTTTGGATCGTCGTACAAATTTCAATATTTGATCAGTAAAAAAAAGTAAATAACTATTAATAACTATTATAAATTTTTAATAATTGAAAATAATGATTTTAAAGTTCAAATTAATAATGATTTAATATAATAATGATTTAAGAATGATTTTAAAGTTTAAATTCATTCAAAACAATTTAAAACTATTAATAACTATTATTATTAAGTAAAAAAGGTATATAACTGATAATAACTTTTAACAGATTAATTTTATGGTTATGCACCGCGGCCCAAAAAAGTAAATAAAAGTTTATAACTGTTCTAAACTTTTTTTAGCTATTCATAACAGAAAAAAACTGTTGATAACTTTTATAAACTGTTACTATAGTCTCAAATCCTGCCTTTATAAACAGTTATTAACAGTTATAAACTTTTTTTTTAAATTATAAAAAATTATATTTTGTTATTAATAATTATTTGCTAAGTTTTATTTCCACCTGGGCAGAAATGATACAAAAGATACATAATGCAGTTAGTATCAGGATATAAAAGACTATATCCGACCTAGCTGGCATTCTATAGAAGTGCACAAAACACCTGTACATAGGTCTGGAAGCTTGCAAACTAATGCAACACTTATACTAAACTTACATGCTAAAATAAAGTTGATTTTTAGCTATATGCTATATTAAAATATATTCAAAATTCAACTTTTACATAAACTCTTATAAACTTTAAAAAAGAAATTAGCTTAAGTTAATCTAGAATTTCTGGCTCTTTCATATATGTCAGAATTTTTTTTTCACCCATTGATTTTACAAAAATTATGTTATAAGGTATTAATTTTTTCTTTCTTTTTCTTTGTACCAGTTGGTAATTTTTGTCTTTATTTTTTTATTACTAAGATTAAGTGTTTTTAATTTATTTGGGAATTCATTAAATACTTTCATAGCAGTAATAACGTTATTTTTGAAGTTTATTAACTTATTGATTTCTGGCATTAAAAGACTTTTATTTCTTGTAACGCTATTTGAATCTAGAAATTTCTTCCTTAAATCATTGTAATGAAACATAACTGAATCTATTTTAAAGTTATCTTTGATTGGTAATGGTTGGAAAGTATGATTTTTTGATTTGTTAATTTTTTGATTAGTTAACTAAGCTGTTAAAAAACGCCTAATATAGAGTTATTAAATGTTTAGATTCGAGAATTGGTCTTAATTTATTAAATACCATTACTATCTATTATTATACCTAGATATTTGGTGTAGTATACTCTTTCAATTTCCTTATTGCCTATAAAAATTTTTAAGTTATTTGGCACACTATTTAAAGATAATTCAAAGATAATTCATTTAGTGCTATCCAAGTACTGACGTCACTTAGTAACTTGTTCATATTATCCTGTGTTTGTTCCCATGTACACCCCATACTTAATATTACTGTATCATCTGCATAAGAGATGATATTTTCTTTGGGCATAATAGTTAATAAATCATTAATATAAATTAAAAATAGTAGCGGTCTCAAGATTGTCCCTTGTGGTACTCCATCCTATTAAAAATAATCACGCGAGCTCTCACGTGAGGTTTTCGACCATATTCTCAGGTGAGTACTCACGTGAGTACTCACGTGAGAAGTGAAAAAAATAGTTTAAAAAAAATTAGTAATAAATGTTTTTTTTACTGAACTATTACATAAATATTTTAACTTTAATTTTTGCGTATACCTTTCAATCCTTAAATAGTATAGGGAGATATCAAAAGCGAGGCAAGCCTCGTAATTACAACTCTTTTAAAAGAGTCGCGATATTGACTAAGTCTTATGGCTTTATGTATTCTCGCCGGTGTTCATTTGCCTATGGAAATCGAGAAAGGGGTTGCCGCCTGGCGGTCACCGGCGGAACTGATAGGACCCGTCTGAACTCCACGTCTAGTAACTCTTTTAACCGCCAGGCGGCAACCCCTTTCTCGATTTCCATAGGCAAATGAACACCGGCGAGAATACATAAAGCCATAAGACATAGTCAATACCGCGACTCTTTTAAAAGAGTTGTAATTACGAGGCTTGCCTCGCTTTTGATATCTTCCTATACTATTTAAGGATTGAAAGGTATATGCAAAAATTAAAGTTAAAATATTTATGTAATAGTTTAGTAAAAAAAACATTGATTACTAATTTTTTTAAACCATGTTTTTTTACTTCTCACGTGAGTACTCACGTGAGTACTCACGTGAGAATATGGTCGAAAAATTCACGTGAATACTCACGTGATTATTTTTAATAGGGCAGTTTCTACAGGTAGTGCCTTACTTATATAGTCTTTGATTTTTACTACTACTTTGATTTAATACCATTCTCCGTACTCTGTAAGTTTCTAGTTTTGATAATAGGATATTATGATTAACGGTGTCGAAGGCTTTAGCTAAATCTAAGAAAGTTGCAATAGTCGGTATACTGTTGTACAGCTTGTTGTAAATAATACTTGTAATAAGGGCTAGTGCATCCTTCGTACCTTTCTTTTTTCGAAATCCAAATTGGTTATCTAATCATATTTTATTTTTATTTAGGAAACTCAGTAAACGACAATGTATTATTTTTTTTAATAATTTGGTAATGTTGGATATTAATGATATTGGTCTGTAGTTAGTTGCGAGATGTTTGTCCCCTGATTTGAAAATAGGTACTACTTCTGCCATTTTTAGTTGTTTAGGCAATATCGACTTTTCGATACATAAGTTCCCCGTTGAAAATATCCACCTGGAATTCCAGGTATGTATCCAGATGAAATTTCGACTGGTATATTATTGTTACAGCTTTTTTTTTACAAACTCCGAGTAGGTTGCGTGCTAGCTGGAATTCCAGGTGGATATCCAGCTGAATATTCTACCTGGAGTGCCAGGTATGTAAAGACATTCCAAAAACGAGGCACGCCTCTTAGTTCGACATTCCAATGACATTGGAAAAGTGCCCGGACGATGCCATTTGTCTTCCTTATCTACCCTTGGCGTTACTTACTTAGTAAAGGGAGTCTGCTCCAGCTCGCCGCCTAGCGGATAGCCGCAGAGATTGCCAGCGCCCTAACCCAGTAGAGTCGGGGAAGCAGCCGAGAAGACGGCTCCGCTCGGTGCGCGCCGCGGCTTCTCGCCTTTTTCGGGACTCGGGACTGTTTACGTCGGCGATCTCTGCCGCTATCCGCTAGGCGGCGAGCAGGAGCCAACTCCCTTTACTAAGTAAGTAACGCGAAGGGTAGATAAGGAAGTCAAATGGCATCGTACGCATGACTTTTCCAATCCCACTGGAATGTCGAACTACGAGGCGTGCCAAGTTTTTGGAATATCTTTACATACCTGGCACTCCAGGTGGATATCCAGCTGGATATCTACCTGGAATTCCAGCTAGCAACCCATTCGGAGTTCGCCCCGTTGAAAATATCCACCTGGAATACCAGCAGGAATTCCAGGTGGATATCCAGCTGGAATCTTAGCTGGAATTCCAGCTGTACCTCCTTTCATTGGACAAACTCTAAATGGATTACTAGCTGGAATTCCAGATGGATAGTCACTTGGAATTCCAGGCATGTATCCAGATGAAATTTCGGCTGGTATATTGTTACAGCTTTTTTTACGAACTCCGAGTGGGTTACTAGCTGGAATTCCAGGTGGATATCCAGCTGGATATGAATGCCAGGTATATAAAGACATTCCAAAAACGAGGCACGCCTCGTAGTTCGACATTCCAATGAGATTGCGAAAGTCGTGCGTACGATGCCATTTGACTTCCTTATCTACCCTTCGCGTTACTTACTTAGTAAAGGGAGTTCGCGTTACTTACTTAGTAAAGCAGAGATCGCCGACGTAAACAGTCCCTAGTCCCGAGAAAGGCGAAAAGCCGCGGCGCGCGTCATGCACCGAGCGGAGTCGTTTTCTTGGCTGCTTCCCCCACTCTACTGAGTTAGGGCGCTGGCAATCTCTGCGGATATCCGCTAGGCGGCGAGCTGGAGCAAACTCCCCTTACTAAGTAAGTAACTCCAAAGGTAGATAAGGAAGACAAATGGCATCGTCCGGACACTTTTCCAATGTCATTGGAATGTCGAACTACGAGGCGTGCCTCGTTTTTGGAATGTCTTTACATACCTGGCATTCATATCCAGCTGGATATCCACCTGGAATTCCAGCTAGCAACCCACTCGGAGTTCGTAAAAAAAGCTGTAACAATATACCAGCCGAAATTTCATCTGGATACATACCTGGAATTCCAAGTGAATATCCACCTGGAATTCCAGCTAGTAATCCACTTAGAGTTTGTCCAAAAAAAGGAGGTACAGCTGGGATTCCAGCTGGATATCCACCTGGAATTCCACCTGGTATTCCAGGTGGATATTTTCAACGGGGTTAAAAAATATGTTCAAGTGGGATAATTATATACTTATTTAAGTTTTTTAAGACTTTTGTATTTATGCCATCTATTCTTCCTATCTTCTCTTTCATTTTCGAGATATTCTTGAGTATCTCGTTACAGTTGGTAGGGTCTAGAAATATGGTAGATGTTTGCTTCTGGTAATTTATACTTCATTTTGGGTTTTTTAATTTCTTTTGCTAATTTCAAACCAATACCCAGATATCACGCTCCGTTTTGCGAACGTTGCAAAAACGTTGCTTTGAAAACTATAAAATGTTTAATTATTGGTGGCACCCTAGTGGAAATTTAATTGGCTCAAAATAATTTAAAACAATTCGTCACTGTTCAAATCTGTTTAAAATTGTTTAAAACTGTTCAAAACCGTTTAAAACTGTTTATTAGTGTGAATTTTTGGACGATTAAAACAGTTCTAAACAGTTATGAATAGTTTTAAACACTTTTGAACACTTTTGAACTTTTTTAAACATTTACGAACAATTTAAAATTGTTTTGAACTTTTGTATTAAAATATTATTAATTAATAAGAATTTATTTATAACATTTTTTGAAATAATTTTGAACAGTTATGAACTATTTTAAACAGTTTTAAATGGTGTTGAACACTTATGAATGGTTTCAAACAATTTTGAACAGTTTTAATCCGTTCTGAACTTTCGTTTGAACAATATGAATTTGTTTAGAATAGTTTTGAACAGTTTTGAACAGTTATTAATGTCGCCGTCGTCTCAGATATGACGAAAAGTCGCTTCCTTACTGGAAATTTAATTTTCTCAAAACTGCTGTAAACTGTTCAAAACTGTTTTAAACTATTTCAAATAATTTCCTGATGATCAGTACATTTTCAATACAATAATTCTGAATTGTTTAAAACTGTTTAAAATTGTTCATAACTATTTAAGACTGTTTTAAACTGATCAAATAAATGTCTGATCAGTACATTTTCAATACAAAAATTCAAAATTGTTCAAAATTGTTTAAAATTGTTCATAACTGTTTAGAACTGTTTTAAACGTCCAAAAATTCACACTAATAAGCAGTTTTAAACAGATTTGAACAGTTACGAATTGTTTTAAACCGTTTTGCCCAAATTAAATTTCTACGCATAAATGAGTTAAGAACGTTGTCACAACGTTGAAATGTCCGCCTTTGTGGCAAAAAACTCGTTTCAGAAACGTGTTAGGAAGATCGTTAGCGCACTTTGATCACGTTGCTAGATCGTTTTAATGGCAACCTATCTACAACGTCTTTGAAACGTGATTATTGTCCCTTTGGTATTTTCAATGTAGTTTTCAGTTCTCGTGTTAAGGGGTTACTAGAACGTTTACTTGCAATGAGCCTGCAACCTATAAACAACATTCCCACAACTATTTTGAAAACTCCAATACTTTAAAGCATGTTGCTGTTAACCCGCAGTAAAAATGTTGTTACAACGTTGTCGCAGCAACGTTGCGCTTTACGTGCTCGCAACGTGTCAAAAACGCATCAAAGAACGAATTAGGAACACCATTGGCAACATATTAGGAACGTCAAAGCATCGTCATCGATAACCACCAACCTTGGCACATTTTTTTTATAATTTCTTATTCAAATTATTTCACGCAGATATTACGTACAATTTGAAGTCCCTTATATACAAGGGGAGTATCAAAAACAGGGCAAGCCTTGTAATTCGGACCCTTCGTAAAAAGAGTCATTTGAAACGTTGAATTTTCACATCTTATATTCGCCTTATTAAGACCAGCGTCAGCGCCCTTCACGACAAAATCCGAACTGCTTATTGAAGGATAAACACAGCTATTTAGCATGAGCGGTATATGAAGAAAAGTTTATTTAATTAAGAAATAAAATAAATAGGGATGGTATGAACGTCGAAAAGTTTTTTACTGATTTATCCGATATTGTAAGATATATTGGCAATCACACAAGGCGTTATGTGAAAGGCGAGAGAGTTTATAAGGCAAATCGCATAATATTTTGTAGGTTAGCCAAAGAAAATACTGATTGCTCAGCAGAGTTAGTAGCACTGTGCAACACAGTTCTTTGGCTAACCTATAAAATATTATGTGATTTGCCTTATAAACTCTCTCTCGCCTTCCACATAACGCCTTGTGTGATTGCCAATATATCTTACAATATCGGATAAATCAGTAAAAAACTTTTCGACGTTCATACCATCCCTATTTATTTTATTTTTTAATTAAATAATCTTTGGTTCGTATACCGCTCATGCTAATCAGCAGTGTTTATCCTTTAATAAGCAGTTCGAATTTTGGCCCCGAGGGGCGCTGACGCTGGTCTTAACAAGGCGAGTAGTCTCGGCCTGCCAAAGTATTGGCAAAGATGGCGGCCGTTCAAGGTGGCCGCTCGGCGGATATAGGGCACAATCGGGTCCCCTCGGCGGGTCTCGGCGGTGGTCGTACAAGATGGCCGCTGGTCAGGTATAGGGCACAATCGGGTCCCCTTAATGAACGTCGTCTGGGGGTAATTAGTGGTGGTAATTAGCGGATGTGAGCGGGAGGCCAGAGCGGGTGGTGGGAGGACGCCGCGGGGTGGGTGCGTGGGTGAGGCTGCGGGGAGAGCGGATGGTAGCGGGTTGGGAGGACGCCGCGGGGTCGGTGCATGGGTGAGGCTGTGGGAAGAGCGGATGGTAGCGGGTGGTGGGTGGGTGGTGCGGCTGCGTGAGTGGTGAGCGGTTGGGGTGCGGTCGAGTCCTCTCGGTTGGGTTCGGGAGCGGTCGGTCCCTCGGAGAGCGCCGTCATGGGTAATTAGTGAGGGTCATTAGCGTGGATGTGCGGTTTCAGGTAAAAGAAATATATACTTCGAGAAAATACATTTAAAATTATTTTTATTGAATATTTAAATATTACCTATAGTTAAGAACAACATAATTTTGATTTACATGATTGTACATAAAGTTTTCTATTTTTTCTACAGCCATTACCTATATGATAATTAAATTTATTTTTACAATTTTTTCTACGTAATATGCCGCGAATGCGTTTATAAAAACGATCTGCAATTCTATCGTTTCTTGAATAGTGTGATGTAAATAATTTACAAAATTTTCCTAGCGAATATCCTCTTTTCATATAATCTAAAAACATTAAACTAAACTGTCCACAATTTAAACTTTGTAATTGCTGTGTATTCCATCTGTATGAGATAGTATTTCGTTGTAAAGATTTTAAATATTGAGGAATTACTGGAGGCATTCTGTAGCTGTCGAAAAAAACTCCTCGTCCTCTCTTGTCTATGAACATGGCGACCCAATGCGATCCTGGTTGTGTGTGTATATCTGTGTTAAATACACAGCTCGTCGGTCTTGTCAATACCTTCGGAATCTTGTCCGCCGGAAATACACCTGGTGATTGTATTTTTAATAGCTGAAGAGCATCCCGTATCTGAATGGTGTTCATTTTGTTGTTTATACGGTGATTTGATGGTTCTTGGAATATAATATTTATTTTCGTCGATGTTCTCGTATATGTGTTCGTCTCCTTTGCTGTGTGGTGTAGGAGGTCTGTTCTTAATTTTTCTGCTTGGTTTGTGGGTGTATTAGATAAATTCTGAGGCTCATCCAAGTCAGGTTCTGCGTATGTACTGTACGATACACAGTCGGCGACTGTTCTGTAACCAGATGTTCCCCCTGTATTTTCGTAGTGATGTCTATTATGATAACTATTCAATGTTGATATGAGAGTAATGTTTTGATTAATCTAGTATTTGATTCTTACTGCATTATTCAACGCGCACATAAATGCCTGTATGCATTGAGCACCGTGAAAACAACAAAAAATGTCGCTTTTATTTAGTTGATGCAGTGGAGGGCAGTTATAATTTTCCAAGTTTTCAACATGTCGTGTGGTAATACTTTGAATAACAGCGCTTTCTTGTGAGCCTTTTACAAAAATCTGTCTTGCCGAGCATGTTAGCTCACGTAAATTTGCATGAAGCTATCGATGAGGTATGTCTCCGTCAAACCATTCTATACCGTGATTACTAGTGAGCCAATTATTGAAGACTTGAATTTTAATTGGTAAGTCACAGAATGAATGAGGCGCTGCTGCTATCCAGTGTGCGATGTACTCTTTTCCTAGAGCTAGGAGTGTGATAAAACTTTACCAAATCGTAATTCTAAACGTACAGAGCCAGTTTTTACCAAATTCCAATGTGCATTACTATTTGCCGAAAGATCAGGTGTTAAACCAAAAGCATACAGACAATAACCCTGTGGGTATGATTCTCTTGAAATATTGTTTCCTTCGTTTCCAAAATGAATGCCTGTTCCACTAAATAAAGTCTGGAATGCATCAGAATACGTATTCGGGTATTCAGGTTGAATGGGTTTACTGGGGACTTGTATACCATCGACAGTTAGTGCAAGGTAAGTAAGGTCAAAATGTTGAAAATTAAATGGATTCTCTTTTTTATCTCCGTTAAATGCCTTATTCGATACAAAACCAATTATAATTCGTTTAGGTAACTGGCCCAAAATTATATTATCTAACGTTTCACCACTCGAGTTAGTGTGTAGTGTAAATGGTTTAACTTCTACACGCGTTAAAGGGTATTTAGCGGTCCCTTTCGTAAGTGCTTTAGAATGAGCTAGGAGAACTCCTGGGTTAATCTTAGCTCGTCGTACCCTTAATGATGCTTCTAAAAGGCGTACTTTTACATTCTCAATTTTATAATTGATTAGGCAGAACACATCTTTTGAACGAATAAGCCTGACTCTCATTTCTACACCGTTAAGCAGAAATTTTTCTTGATTAAAAACATTACAATGTAGATGGCCTAGCAAATCCAGAGTTTTCGCTCCTTTCATAAAGCTATTACGCTTTTTAGCTCCCATATTAGCGGATAAATTTGGAGAAGTTGTGGTTACTTCGTTAAAGGGGCGTTCATCTGCCCGGGTGTGTCTTCCTACCATAAAGATGAAGTTAAATGTGATTTTTTTGCCTCACTGCTGTAATTTAATAATGTTTCAATATATGCGCGATACGCATAAGCATTACTTGGAGGCGATACTGCTTTTTGATTGAAAAATACGTCGACTTGGTTTAATAAACTGTGTAAAAAATTGTTTACTGGAGCAACTAAAGTATCCTCTTCTATTTCTTCACCATTTTGCTCAAGACGAAGACTAATCATTCTATGTGCTAAATCAATGTAATCCTCAGAATTTCCAGGTATAAGAAATTCTAAATACGAGTCCTCTGAAATTGTAGTAACAGGTTTGCATTCAATCCAATGAGTAGATTCTATAGATGTTTGTGTCGGTGGTAGTGAATAAATCCAATTCGGATTTTGTACACTCACATGAGTGGGTGTGTAAAAAAGCCATTTTTGTTATTATGCCGGTCCGAAAATATCGCTAACTAGTAGGTGAGCTAGGCCGGTTCTGGCCCACTTACCATCCGAGCTGGCGCTCGGTCGGTAAGGTAGAGCGCTACCTTGTCGGTGGATGGTAATTGTAGGAAGGTCAATAACCCAACTAGGTCGGTAAGGTAGAGCGCTACATTTTCTGTTGGTGGTAATTGCAGGGAGGCCAACTCAGTCGGTAATTTAGAGCGCTAGCTTGCCGGTGGGTGGTAATTGCAGGGAGGCCAATAACCCAACTCGGTCGGTAAGGTAGAACGCTACCTTGCTGGTGGATGGCAATTGTAGGGAGGCCAACTCGGTCGGTAAGGTAGAGCGCTACCTTGCCGGTAATTGCCGGGAGGCCAATAACCCAACTATACCGGCAGAACGCTCTACCTTATAAACAAAGCAGACTGCATTATCACTAACCCAACTCTACCTTACCGGCAGTCTACCGACAGTTGATAATCCAAATACTATACACTATATATGCTATATACTATATATATTATATATACTATACTATATATACTATATACTCTATATGCTATATATACTATATATGCTATATCCGAATTTCCATGCTGCAATTTGAATTTCGCGCTCGGAGAGTTCCGCGCGCTCCATTATCATCAATCGATAATCCAACTCTACCTTACCTGCAGTCGATAACCCAACGTTACCGGCAGGGCAGGTAGCCACATATTATCATATATGCTAATTTTTTATTTTAATCTTTTATATTGTCATGTTGAGGCATAGAATTGGTATTCGTGGAATACTTTTGAGAATATTTTTTCCATTTTGAATCCTCTTTTTTTTCTCCTGTCCAATAAGAGGAGCGTTTAAACTTGAGTTTTGACCCATCTTCTTCGACTTCAGGGACACGAATGAAGCATCTAGTCCCAATCCATGGATGCCTTGCAATTTTCATAGAATTTTTTCAGTAGTTTTACGTTATGAAGTGCGCAGTTAGTTTTGTAGGTACCCTCGTGGTGTGGGCACACTGTCACAAGCTTGATCTTGTCCAGCGGTGGAAAACCCATCTCTGACACATCGTGAACGTTGAATTTGAAACGTTCGAGCCATTTTTTCTTGATGGAGTCCATAACGAGTACTTGAGTAGCATCGTGTAGACATTCTCGAAGAACACTTCCGATGTCGGTGTAGGGACGGTCTTCTGAATTCCAAGAAATGCCATGATAGAACTGCTTCAACCATCTATTTTCGCCCTTATACTTATTGGTAAGGCGTTTCCAAAGAAAAGGCTCCTTGAAGAGAAAGATCAGAGGTTGGTCGTCATCATCCAATGGGACTATTGCCAATTCTTTCAAAACGAAATCATTATCGGGCTGTTTGAAGCCCTGCATATCGACAATGTACTTCATTTCGTCACGACTGTCGGGACTATACTGAACGTCGTGCAGCAGGATTCTTCGGTCGTATTCTCAGAAATTTAGACGAGTTTCTTCACGTCTCCGCTAACAGGATTGTACTGGACAATGCGATCGTGTAAAATGAGACAGTAAGTTGATGTTACAGCGGGAAAATTATCTCTCGCCTCGAATTCCAAACGAACGTCTACGGGTGCACTCTTCAGAGATTTGTTCTGCTTAGAGCAATCGATGACGACGAGTGGCGCGTGAGTGAGCTAATCGATGTTTTTCAAGATAGGCTCGGAATCTTTACCGTAGTATGACTTCTGAAAATTAGCGTACATATCATATAATACGGCATACTGATTACGTGTTACATCTAGATAGAGATTTCCATATGGATAGCATTGCGAATTGAGAAAGAGTTTTACATTGCTGATATTGCAGTGATCGAAGCGACTAGCATTCTCAGCTCTCTGACCGTTTCGATTCGTCTGAAAGGCGGGAATAACGAAGCGAGGTCTCCAGCTGGTTAGATGTTTTGACAGTCCATACGTGTTTCGACGTAGTTGGTAGAAGTGGATACTCAAACAACTCCCACGTGCGAAAAATCATGCTAATTGGCCGATCCTTTTCTATGAAGCCGAGCAAACGAATTTTGTGTTTGTCCGCGACCACAACATAGGGCATGAGCTATTCAACACGATTGAGTTCAATTTTGAATTCTTTCTTATTTTGAATAGTTGCGTTTGCTTAACGGCATTCAAATCATTCCTCGATCTGGTGAGTATGAGCTCATGCTTCGTGTTGACGACTATTTTGCGATAGTCTTCGGTAAAACCCATAATCATACTCAGAGAAATGGATACGTCAAAGTAGCCATCATCGTTACACATGTTCAACGTTTCCTCAACGTCGAGCCAACCAGCATTCTCCATTATCCAATTTTGACAGAGATTGAGCGATACCAATCCTTTCATGAGACTCGTTAAGACTACATTTTTACATCTGTCGATTACGATGGCATTGATCTCGTAGCGAATTTCTTTGAACAAGTGACAGATGGCGTTGTTAACAAGCTTTGTTCTTTCTGCAGCACTTCCATCAGTTTTAGTCAGTCTTCCACATACATGTAGCGAGCTGTGAGACGGTAGAAGGCACAAATCTTGATGCTGAATGGATATACGTATTTCATCGCTGTTGTTGAAAGCGGACGACGTGTAGGGTTGATGCGCATGAATTTCATAGTGCGCCACCGATTCGTCAAATTCAGCGGCTCTCTGAATGTTCAAAACTTCTTCCATTATTCTTTCGCATACAACAGAAAAATACACACGTTATCTTCCACCAGGATCGCGGATTCTTAATCCCAAGTTTTCCAGGAACAGAACGCTTTGACGTGTTAGAGCTTTGACTGCTCGTTGACGAGTGATCGTTGGTCGACATGACGGTCTGCTTATATACCCTCTTCCTACCTTACCCCCATAAACAACACCCATTAACCTTGCTTGATGTGAAGTCTAATTGTTACAATTTCTCCTCGAAAATTAACCAAATTTCCGTCTTGATCCACTATACGCACTTGCAAATGGTCAATAGTCTTGACTGTGATTGGCAGATAGATGACTTGCGATAGAACCTTGATTATTTTATACCCTGGTGGTACTGCTGGAAAGAATTCGTGTATCGTGTGCACTCTTAGTTCGCTTATATAGGCGCCAGCTGTCACGTTGCACTCCACTCTCAGAGCATTAATTTTGAGAATGCTCACGTGTAGATCGGAACTGTGAGTGATGTTTGGTTCGAGAATGCGTTGAGCGAAACCCAACAACTTGCCTATAGAATCCGGCGGTCGAAAATCGACTTGATGAGTACACTTGATTTCACTGCGTAGAGTGTTGTTATTTGGCTTTATACTGATTAGTATGCCCTTGGGTGAGAGAAATTCGTGTAAATAGCTCTCTATGTCTTCGATTTCATAACTGCCAGTAGGCAAAATAACTATCTCTTTATCCACGTAAAACCTGTTATTACCCTCATCGATGTTGAGTATGGAGTTAAAAGATAAAAGTTCTACCAGACCGAGAACATAGCTCTTATTTCACGAGAGCTCAATTGGAGGAAAGTATTGCGCTTCGAGTAGCGCCGAAGTACCCGAAAGACTCAAAGTCAGTGAATCTGCCATGATATAGAGAATGCGCAGTTCACTCTCCCCCTTATATACGTTTGAGACTGTTGCACAGAAACTGCAAGCACAAATGGCCGCAATTGTAAGTGTTGAAATTCTGATACCTCTCGTGATTGTACTTGACTCTGTCAACTCCAAGGTACAGCATCAAATCGAGAGGAGGTTGAAGATCGCCAAAACTATCAAAGTATAGGTCTTCAGCTCGTTTTCGATAAGCCACCCAATGAGTTCCGGGACCACTTGCATCATCAAGATTGATTATGGCTGACTCGCAATAATATGGGCCGGTAGATGGCAGTGCGTTACGCATAAATACACCGCGAAAGTTTGGAATTTTTAACTCTTTTGCATACTTGAGCAAATCATGATCGGTGAGAGCACGATTGGGCAGTTTTATTTTGAAGTTTTTTTTTTTAGACCTCTGTAAGTCTGAATACCCAGCCCCGTCTTGTGCGGTTTCAGATACAATCCATTATCCGCATTCTCCATAACCCTATTGTGTCTCTGAGTCTCCTCTAATTGTAGCTTTGCAGCTTGAGAATCGGTAACAGCTTTCGCGATTCCAGCAGCCCCACCTGCAAGAGCGCCAGCAGCGCTCAAACTGGCAAACAGAGGAACGAGAAAAGGTAGAAATCCACCTACTTTTGCGGGCACTGGTAGTATTCGAGGAATAATGATATTCTGCTTACCCCCAGCTTTCTTGACTGCTTCGCGAGCACCCTTCAGAGCAGATTTGATGACCTTCTTGGCACATTTTCCCGAGACCATAGATTTATTCGCCATCTTGACTATGTTTTTCGGAGAAATAGACGGTTTCTTACTACCCATGCCGAATTTTCTCTTCAACTTCATGGCGTTCGTGATAGCGTATGCAGCCATTTTTTCACCTACTCCAGCGTCTCCCGAGGTAACTCTTCCCCAAGCTTTGCCCGCAAGAACTTTGTCTGCAGCGTTTCTAACTCCAATATATTCTCGATTCTGCGAGTATACTATATCGTGCTCCTTACAGGCTGTGTCGAAAGAGTTAATTCCTGAATCTCCTCTAGCCAAACGTTTCGCTAATTTGGTTCCTGGTCCACAGTACTGATAACCCGGGATGTGAAGTTCAACTGGAAGACTGTTGAGAAGTTTATTCACGAGACCACGACCTTTCTTTCGTCTATGTACGATCATCACACGTAGGTGGTTGTCTAATGACTGATGGTGTGCGGGGTATATAAGCCTCTATTTATACCCCACGTCGCTATCCAGACAGCACACATGAACTTTCAAACGCAATCTCTCAAGCTCCCGGTGGTGAACTTTGACGCCATTGTGGAGGAGGAGAAGAAAACAAAGAGACATGGTGAGTTGCTTCCAGACAACATACGTGCAATATTCTGCGGTCCATCCAATTGTGGTAAGACAAACAGCCTGCTCACACTCATAACGCATCCTAATGGCCTGAGATTCGAGAACATTTACGTTTACTCGAAATCACTGAATCAGTCCAAGTACAGATTTTTAAAGGAGCTTCTGCAACCGATAGATGGCGTTCAATACTTCCCTTCAGTGAACACGAGGAGGTCATTGCACCTGAGAATGCACTACCGAATTCCATTATTGTATTCGATGACATAGCATGTGAGAAGCAAAACAATGTTAGAGCATTTTTCTGCATGGGCAGACACAAGAATGTGGACTGTTTCTATCTCTGTCAGTCGTACGCTCACATAGCAAAGCATCTCGTACGAGATAACGTTAATTTGTTGGTAATATTTCGACAAGACGATATGAATCTCAAACATGTGTACGAGGATCAAGTGAATTCGGATATGAGTTTTGCACGATTCAAAGATTTGTGCTCAAAGTGCTGGGGTGATGGAGGGCATGGATTTATCGTAATCGACAAAGACAGGCGCATGAACGGTGGAAGGTATAGAAAGGGTTTCGACTGCTTTGCTATAAATACGGGGTGTATGTAGATTTCTATAGTCACTCGTTGAACGTTGAACTGTGAACATGTATGAATTTCGACGAGAAAAGAATGTCCTCCACCAGCTTGTTAAAGCTAAGGACGCTATTCGACACAAATACAATTTATTGAAGCTTTCAAAGGACAATGTGAAGCGAGTGTTGGGAGAAACTTTTCGACCAATCGTTGAGCCGCTTGAAAAGCTCGTAGCCAAACAAGCATTGAGTAGAGCTGTTAAACGCGATGAAAAACGCGATGAAAAATCTATCAAACGCGATGAAGAGTATGATGATATGCAGGGTGATACATTGCAAGCAGCTGATACGTCTTTTGAATCAGCTACGAGCCATGATGAAAGCAATGATAGATATTTGCAAATGCTCAGTCAAGATCGATACGTAGACAAAATTTATGGTGTTCGCAAAGAGAATGGACGATTCATGATTGGTAATTCCCCTATAGACTTGGGGGGTAGCTATATGGTGTGAAGCAGCCTAGCGAAAGTCAGCTTACTAATGCTGATATGGAGAATTATCGAAAAATACTTGAAGCATCGTCAGCACACAAGCAACGCTACCAGAGTAATGAAAAGATTCGTTTTCACAACAGTAACAAATTCAAATACATCATTGCCCCGATGTTTGAGAAACAAGGTGCGGGTGTACTGCCGCAATACAAGTTGGCAAGAATGAATAAGACTATGGACTATGTGTATTGGGACGATCCGAACGAGCTGGTCGAACGCTTGAGATTACTCATAGCTGAACAATCAGCTGGCAATCCCAGTCACGTGAACGAGATTCACTCGATAATTGAGGAGTTGCGCGAGGGAGGATATATATATTAGACGAACCTTCTCTCTCTTCTCAGTATCACAATGAGTGTCGATGTGTTCGGACGTAAACTGGAGCAAAGCTCCAGTAGAGGCCCACCTGGGGCCGGTTACAAATTCACCGCCGATGGTCAATACGACGTTGATAGCAAACGGCTCTGCAACGTAGCACAGCCGAAACAGTTGAATGAGGCAGTCAATTTGGCCACTTTGCAAATGGAATTACACAGTGTACACGAAGTTACTGCTCCTTTACGTAGCGACCTCGATGTCTTGGAGTCAGTCATTGATACTTACAGAGCTGATATCGATAAGAAGCTGAAAGAATTTTTCGCCGATGTTCAAGCTATAAAAGAGGCAACATACGAGCCGTGGAGCACCGAATGACATTATGGAGCAACAAATGAAAGTACTGGTGGATGAGTTGCACAAGCCCGCTCGTCGCAACTATCTACGTCGAAAATATGATATTTGTGGCATGGACGAGACGTGGCAAGCTGATCTAGTGGAAATGCAGCCATATGCGCGAGAAAACAAAGATTACAGGTACATGCTCACCGTCATCGACATATTTTCCAAATACTCATGGGCAATTCCTGTGAAAAAGAAAACAGGTAAGGATGTAGCAGCAGCCGAAGAATCTCCATACCGACAGAGGAAAGGAATTCTATAACAAGAAATTCGAAGCCCTCATGACGAAGTAGAAGATAAATCTCTACTCGACGTACAGCAATCTCAAAGCCTCGATATGTGAACGCTTCAATCGAACGTTGAAGAATGAGATGTGGAAAAAATTCAGTCTACGTGGAAACTACAAGTGGTTGGATATCTTACCCGATTTGTTGATAGCTTACAATGAGAGAAAACACAGAACAACTGGAATGAAGCCTAAAGATGTGACAAAGAACAGTAGTGTGAAACAGAAAATTGTCCAGCATAAAAAGAAGCCTAAATTCCAAGTAGAGGACAAGGTACGTGTGAGCAGAGTCAAACAAGTTTTCGAAAAAGGATGTACGCCAAACTGGTCAACGGAGATATTCAGCATAACAAAAGTAGCCGCTACAAACCCTGTTACTTATCATTTGAAGGATTATTGCGAACAGCCTATAATTGGAGGTTTCTACGAAGAGGAATTACAAAAGGTTAAGTATCCTGGTGTGTATCTCGTGGAAAAAATTCTGAAAAAACGTGGTAATGAAGTTTACGTTAAATGGCTGGGATTTGATAGTTCCCACAACAGTTGGATTGATAAATCAAACTTGTAAAAAAAAATTCTTTTTTTTTGGGAAGTGATGAGAGCCCCAACCATCGCTCTCACCTGTGAGGTACAACCATGAGTAGCTACCTCCCCATGAACTTCCTTTTTTATTATTTTTTTTTTATTTATTTTTTTATACAATATTAAATTCAACACCACTATTTTTACATGTCATAAAGAGCTTGAGTTTGTTAGCGGCCTCCGCCATGTTGTTGAACATATCTTCGTCCTTCTCCAGTGCTGAACATACTCGGCTGGGAAGGAAGATCTGGAACTCGTCTTCCAAGTTGGCAACGTACTTGGGTCCATATTTGGTCTTGGCACGCCTCAATGCAATGACCATGAAGCTGTGATCGTGCTCCACGTCGGACAGCTTTTTCGTGGGTAGAAAGCCTCCACGAGCAATTTCATTAATTGCTGATAGATCCATCTAGAAAGAGGAAAAAATATGATTATTATGGGGGAGAGAGAGAGAGTGTGTAAAGTACTTACCTCAGGTTGTTCCTTAGTCCTGGATCCTAGGTCTCTTCTTCAGAGGTTCGGAGATAGCTGTGGCGGAGTGCTTCTTCTGGAGCTCCTTCGAGCGACTGATGACTCCGGCTGGCTGCAGCGCCTTAAGTACCCTGTCCCCCACCACTTTTTGGGCCGCCGTGGCCGCTGCTGGGAGTGGGGGAGCTCGCTGATTCGCTGGAGCTCGCTGACTGGTCGGAGCACGTCGAGACCTGTTTGCACACGCACGCCCCACCATTGCGCAGCGTCATCTCGCACTGGCGGATGGAGAAGTGCCCCCACGGGAGACTATCCGTCTCGCTAAGCGCCAGATGGCGCTTGTCGTCGTGGGGGCTGAGCGCGATCTTCTGCTCCTTCTCCGTGTGGATGATGTGCAGGCGGGAGCGTATGTTGCGCTGCTTCTTTGCCAGCACCTGCTGCTCACGCAGGCAGCGCACGTAGTCCTTGAAGCTGATGTTGGCCTTGACCACCGAGGACTTGACGCCCTTGGCCTTCTTGATGGGCTTCTGGTCTTCGATACGGACACCGTACATCTTGCTACGAAGGCCCACGAACTCTAACATGACGTTTCCATTGCACTCGTCCTTCATGAGTCCGACTACCTTCTTATTCGCACGAGGTATACCAAACTGGTTGTCCTCGGCGAAGTCCGAAGTGTCGAACTCATGAAGGTCGCGCTTCATGGCTTCGTACATGTCGAAGCCGCGAACCTCGTAGATGAGGCTGTCCGTATCGGTATACATCAGCTTCGACGACTCACCCACAGTGCGCTGCATGTATTAGTAGTGGAAGCGGCATACGAGGGTCTTGGACAAGTCCAAGACTGCGAGGCCCACGTATACCGGCTTCCTGACGGTGACTTCCGTACGACTGAGCTGGATGGCCACCAGGTCCTCCCTGAAGACGGCTGTGCTGTGGAAGATTGGCTTTGCTATTAGGGTCTCAGCCCCATAGCGCCCCTCCCACTTGCGCATCAGCTTGGCGTCCACCCGCTTGCGCTCGTTCTCCATGGTCTTGCCATACACCGCGTTGTTGAACAGCTTGAAGAGGACTCCAGGTCCACCTCGAGAATGTAGCCCTCGTGGTGGTTGTCGGGCACATCCCAGAAGTTGGGCTGCTCCACATTCTCGACCCAACGGAAGCCTCCATAGGGCAGGGGTTGTGTCATGGCCCACCCATAGAGGTTGTTGACATCATAGTAGAGGAGATACTTCGACTCCTCTTCAGGGTAGTAGAAGTCGCCCATGTAGCGGTTGTTGGCCTTGGCGTAGCGGTTGGAGCCCTGACTTACACCACCCCGGATGCCTCTCCACGAACAGAAGCATGTCGATGTCCGTGAGCAGCTCCAGCTCGACCTTGGTGTACTTGAGCATGGCGTCCCAACTGAGTCCAGGGGTGGTGTAGTAGTGCGCCGGGTCGAGACCGTATGCCTCCAAGCAGTTGTCCTGGAAGTTCTCAAAGACGTCGGCGAGTAGCAGCACGTCCGTCTTGAGATAGAGATCGGAGTACTCACCGAGACTCTGGATGTCGAAGGACTGCCATACCATCTGAGCGTGCTGGTAGTCTCCGTCGCTGATGTCGCTGTTGTAGAGACTGCTGTGGAAATCCTCCTTGGCTGGCAGTTCTCCCTCCTCCAATTTCTCAAGAGAGGAGACGTAGTCGTAGGGGAATACTCCCTTCTCCTTAATGAGAAAAAAAAAATTGTGCTGTTTTTCAAGAGTTCTTTTTTAATTTTTTAAAATTTTTTATATTTTTTCATAATTTTTCTGATGTAAAAATTTTTTCCGACATTGAATCCTAAATCCCTACACTCATATGAGAATTATACTATTCAGGAGTAAATTAGTTCAAATCTGGAGTTAATCCATCCACAGGAAAATTTCAAAGCTTGCGGTTAGTGAAAAAACTTGTTTCATCGATGACTATGGTTCTGGACCATATAAAAGGCCCATCGGAGAAAGTTTTAAGGTAAGGTAAATATACCCACTTTTATACGTAAAAAGTATGAAATAATTAGTTTACATTTATGTATTAAAATGTGACTTCTTATTTCAGAGAAAAAAGGTGTCTAGCCCCCTTAAGGGGAATGTATAATTAAATGTAATGATAATGGAGAGGTAATTGTGGTTGTACCTCACAGGTGGGAGCGATGGTTGGGGCTCCCACTATTTAAAAAAAATAAAAAATTGTTACTCTATGAATTTTGAATTTCCACCAGCTCTGTCGGATAGATGGAAACGGTGAAACGGACAAAATTTTAGGAGTTGCAATATGACTTTATTAGAAAAAAATTAAAAAAGTGAACAAACTGAAAAAGGTGAAAAAATGAAAAAAGTGAAAGAAGTGAAAAAATAAAAAATAATAATCAATTAATAATTAATTAATAATAATTATTTAACAAAATACTACCCGCCCTCACGTGAGTGTAGGTGGTTGTCAAGTATTGGAGCACAGCCTGACTTATAGCCGGCACCGCGCCGACTCAGCAGTGGGCAGCGCGACATCTGCCGCTCGCCGCCTAGATGAGCGCACGGAACTACACTCCCAGCGCGGGGAAGTCCCGGCTGCGCGACGGCTACAGCTCGCCGCCTAATGGAACGCGCGGAACTACTCTCGGTGGCGCAAAATTCAAATTGATAGTTAAGCAGCATGGAAATTCGGATATAGTATACATAGCATATATAGTATACATAGCATATAGAGTATATAGTATAGTATAGTATAGTATAGTATAGTATAGTATAGTATATATAGTATAGTATATATAGTATAGTATACACGGTGATCCATTTTAATCGCCGCACCCGGATTTCTCGGAACCTAAGCCAGATAGAAAAAAATGGTTTAGACAAAAGCTATAGGAGACAAAGGGGGCCACATAATGGCACTAATGTCTTTGACCTTGAACTTGATCTTTGAGGTTATTTCAAGGTCCAAGTGGTTTCTTCATATGGAAACACCTAGTTTTGACCCCGGATTTGAAAAGAGCGGGAAATTTTACGTTCAAAATCATATTGAGAAATTTTTTCCAAGGTCATTTCAAGGTCAAATCTAGGTCAAACTCAGAAAAGTCCGTTTAAAATCGTTTTCTTCCATGAACCACAGGCTAAGCTGGTTCAAATTGATCGTAGGCTTAATAGAGAAACCCACACACCCCAAACCCACACACCCAAAACTTACACATCCTAGTAAACAAAACTCAAACTCGCACATCCTAACCCCATACACTTCATGCCCTCACATGATGAACTGTTACACCCCGGTCCCACAACCATACCCCACACCCCCCAGTCCCACACATCCCTATCCCACGCATGCTAATCCCATACACCCCAAACCCACACATCCTGAACCCTGAAAAATTTTTCTCAAGGGCAAAATGATTTTTTAACGGAAACTTTAAGATCGTTGAAGCTTCTGTTATAAATGTATTAACCTTACTTTTTGCACTACCCAGAAACAACGACGTGGACGTAGTAAGGATTGTTTCCTTTGGGGTGCTAAATTAAAGTGAGTCCCCTTGCCTCTCACTGGTCGGGGGGCTTGATTATAGTGAGTCCCCTCGCCTCCCACTGTTCGGGGTGCTTGATTATAGAGAGTCCCCTCGCCTCTCTCGAATGTAAATAAATTTTTATTTAACCTCGAAGCAAGTGTTCGAAATAACGACCATTTGCTTCAAGGCACATAGTCAAACGCCTTTGAAAATGGCGAACTGTGTTCTGCAAAGTTTGTCTCGGAATAGCAGCGCATGCTCGACGAATTCTATCCTGCATATCTGCTCATGTAGTGGGTTGTTGCTCAAAAACAGCATTTTTTAAATACCCCCATAAATAGAACTCTGGTGATGTAAGATCGGGTGAGCAAGCGGGCCAGTTAACCGGACCTCCTCGACTAATCCATCTGTTACCATAGTGCTCATTCAAAGAAGCCCTTACAATTCGAGCGAAATGTGGTGCTGCGCCGTCCTGCTGGAGCCACATTCTTCGTCGCGTTTCTAAATCAACATCTTCCATCAATCCAGGTAGTTCATCTCTTATTAGCGTCAAATAGGTATGTTAATTTACATTTGCTTCAAAAAAATAAGGGCCAATCAAATATCCATTGATAATCCCGCACCATACCATAATACTCCAATGTCTTTGATGGTTTACAGTTCTGACCCAATGAGGATTCACATCAGACCAATAATGGCAATTATGCCTATTCAGTTCCCCATCACTTTGAAATTGTGCCTCATCAGAAAAAAGAACAAAGTTAAAAAGGTCTGGATCATTTTCTATCATTTGCAAAGCCCATTGGCAAAAATACAATACGCTGTTGGAAATGCTGAAACTGTAGCTCTTGAACCAAAGTAATATGATACGCGTGATGTTGAAGCACCTTCATAATTCTTAAAAAAGTATTTCTTGGAATACCAATTTCCCTTTCGACTCGACGAGCGCTAATGTGTGGGTCAAGATGAATTTATTGCAAGGATAGTTACAACTCAATTATCATTTTCATCATACTCATGGCGCCTACGTTGGCGAACCATGTGTCCACCACGAGATCTTTGAGTTAAACGTCTGATAGCTCTATCGTCAGGATGTCGTCTGTCAGAATAGCGTTCAGCATAAAGTCTTGCCGCACCACGATAATTATTTTGGCTTTCTCCTAAAACCAAAATCATATCAACGATCTCGTTGGGCGGATAGTCAGCCATTTCAGAGCCAGCTATTAATTACTATTAAATTTAAATAGTAAAGTGGTATCAAAAATATTAATAATTATAAGGCTCGCCCGTATACGATCGCGCCTAAAAAGGAAAAACGTTGGAAAATTACGGTAACTTTAATTAGCTAGTTGTAATTGTCATAAATACTTCGTTTGTCACACTTTTTTAGTTTTAAATTTTAAAATAAAATATTCGTTAAAACATTAAAGGTATTCAATTCAATAAAGCATTATTTCTCATTTTAATTGCAAATAAAACTCAAACTTCCTTTTACTTTTTGTTTTATGTAAATAATGTGAATTAGTAGCGTTCGAATTTCAGAAATACTAATTTTGATAATGTAATCATTAAAAACACATCTACGAAGAAAATAGGTTCCGTCAATGGTTCTTTTAAATTTATTTTTCAGGTTCTAGCAGGATAGTGGAGCACCACATTTCACGCTCATAATAACAGCATTTTTTAATAAACACTTTAGTATTAGATGGATTGGTTGAGGAGGTCTGGTGAAATGGCTTGCTTCTTCATCCCATACTTCACCATCAGACTTTTGTTTATGGGGGTATTTGAAAAATGCTATTTTTGAGCAACAACGCACTACAAGAGCAGATATGCAGGATAGGATTCGTCGAGCATGCGCTGCCATTGCCAGACAAACTTTGCAGAACACAGTTCGCCATTTTCAAAGGCGTTTGACTATATGCCTTGAAGCAAATGGTCGTCATTTCGAACACTTGCTTCGAGGTTAAATAAAAATGTATTTACATTAGTGAGAGGCGAGGGAACTCACTATAATCAAGCAACCCGAACAGTGAGAGGCAAGGGGACTCACTATAATCAAGCACCCCGAATAGTGAGAGGCAAGGGGACTCACTTTAATCAAGCACCCCGAACAGTGAGAGGCAAGGGGACTCACTTTAATTAAGCACCCCAAAGGAAACAATCCTTAATACGTCCACGTCGTTGTTTCTGGGTAGCGCAAAAAGTAAGGTTAATACATTTATAACAGAAGCTTCAACGATCTTAAAGTTTCCGTTAAAAAATCATTTTGCCCTTGAGAAAAATTTTTCGGGGTTCAGGATGTGTGGGTTTGGGTGTATGGGATTAGCATGCATGGGGTAGGGATGTGTGGGTCTGGGGGGTGTGGGGTATGGTTGTGGGACCGGGGTGTAACAGTTCAGCATGTGAGGGCATGAAGTGTATGGGGTTAGGATGTGCGAGTTTGAGTTTTGTTTACTAGGATGTGTAAGATTTGGGTGTGTGGGTTTGGGGTGTGTTGGTTCCTCTATTAAGCCTACGATCAATTTGAACCAGCTTCGCCTGTGGTTTATGGAAAAAACGATTTTAAACGGACATTTCTGAGTTTGACCTAGATTTGACCTTGAAATGACGTTGGAGAAATTTCTCAATATGATTTTGAACGTAAAATTTGCCGCTCTTTCCGAATCCGGGGTCAGAACTAGGTCTTTCCATATGAAAAAACCACTTTGACCTTGAAATAACCTCAAAGGTCAAGTTCAAGCTCAAAGGCGTTAGCGTCATTATGTGGCCCCCTTTGTCCCCTATAATTTTTGTCTGAACCATTTTTCTCTATCTGGCTTAGGTTCCGAGAAATCCGGGTGCGGCGATTAAAATGGGTCACCGTGTATATGGTATATATAGTATATATAGCATTTGGGTTATCAACTGTCGGTAGACTGCCGGTAAGGTAGAGTTGGGTGATAATGCTCTGTTGATAAGGTAGAGCGTTCTGCCGCTAGAGTTGGGTTATTGGCCTCCCTGCAATTACCGGCAAGGTAGCACTCTGCCTTACCGACCGAGTTGGGTTATTGGCCTCCCCGTAATTACCACCCACAGGTAAGGTAGCACTCTAAATTACCGACCGACTTGGCCTCCTTGCCATTACCACCAACAGAGAATGCCGCGCTCTACCTTACCGACCGAGTTGGGTTATTGACCTTCCTACAATTACCGTCCACCGACAAGGTAGAGCTCTACCTTACCGACCGAGTTGGGTTATTGACCTTCCCACAATTACCATCCACCAACAAGGTAGCGCTCTACCTTACCGACCGAGCGCCAGCTCGGATGGTAAGTGAGCCAGAACCGGCCTAGCTCACCTACTCTAACTGGGCGTTTCTTTTTATTTTTCTTTGATTTTATTTTCTTCGATTTTTTATTTTTCGATTTACGCCTTCATGCACGCGAGACGTTAGCCTCTTACTACGTTTGGTTTTTGACTGATTCTTGCGCTTGCGTACCTGTCTTTTATAGCCAGATCCCTGCATTAGACTTTCTATTTTCTCTTCTGCTTTGCGTTTCAGCTTATTACCAGACTCATGAACTCTACTTCGTAATGACTCTTTAAATGGTATTTGATGAGAACTAACATCATCAATAATATTCATACCAGCTCGGAGAGCTTCTTTCCCACTGCTCGCACTCCACGTTTTAAAAAAGGGAGCGCCTTACGAAAAAGACCACCGAGAAATCTACCTATCCCACCATGCCCTCTCTGAAATGGAGCCCCTGCGTAAACTTGTTCAATGCCTCCATTTCCAACTTGCGCATCGTAATATTCTATGTAGTGACTCATTTTAAAATTTTTAATTTTTAATTTTAATTTTATTTTTATTTTTATTGATACTTCAATGAGCCCGTCTAAAATGAAGCGTCACTGTTGAAGTTCCACACTCGAATCTATTAAAACAGTTCTAAAACTATTTCTTATAACGGGGGCGTAACTCACAGATGTAAAAGTGTGATGCTGATTGGAGCCAAAAACATAATCTTTGTAATTTACAGGCGCTATGCGTAATAGAGGTGATTGTACATTTCCAACTATACAAGGTTCACAAATATCCGAATAAATAAATAGTTGACGTGGCATAGCATCTAAAACATTTGCAGGGCGAGTAGCTACAGCCGGATTGGAATCTACATTTAAATAACTTTCCACATCGACAAAACCAAGAATATCTAAAATGGCACGGCTTATTTTTAACGAATGTTCATATCTACATGTTTCAGGTGTGCACGTTCTCTCGGCAAATACAAAAGTATTATTATGTTCTACTGAAAATCTAAATATAATATGAATACCGTCTATTGCAGTGTTTAGTACTTGTAGAAATTCCACAATGTTTACGTATATCCCATAAGGAATTTTACATTTTTTCACAATAATGTCATTATTTGTGGCATTATGTGTTTCTCTAAATATTGGTGATAAATTATATGTAGCTGCAATGTTTCTTTCTTCTTCACGGATATGTAGAAATGAGCGAGGAAAATGAATTTCTGTTATACCCACTTCCCAATTACCGTGTAAATTAACTTCTTGAGGTAGCTTGGTTGTATAACATGCAGTAGTATTATCGGGGAATATGTTCGTGCTACTGTTACTCGGTAGAACCATATAAAATTGATTTTTCATTTTTAGATATTTTGCACGTCTGAAGCCAGCACCCAAGAATTAAATGTACTCGGGTATCCCACCCAACTAACAAAATATTTTTTTCTCGAAGCAGTTCCAGACGTTTTTAGAATCTTATCAATTTTATAACTTGCATTCGATATATTTTTATCAATGACTGATAGTTCTTCTTCATAAAATATTCCATCTACAGTTTCACGTTCAAGTCTTCTATTTCATAAACAGGTGGTTTTCTATGTTTTAAAACACGGATTATTTTAAAAATTTCTTCGGACCAATTAGCCACATAACCTTTCTCAAAGGTTTCTTTCGTTCGACTGATACTAACTAGATTACCTACAACGTATTTAGCCTTTCTCTCGACTGTTTTGTAACGAGAATCCGTATTTTTCTTGGCTATAGAAGCATTAAAAACTGTCACACATGACGGCGCCATCTTTATAGTAGAATGATAAGCATTGTTGTACCCTGTAACAAGATCTTGTAAAACATCTATGTAACGTCTTGAATTTTTGTATGTAAAATATCGCCACATTTTTTCTTTAAGTGTACGATAAAACCTTTCAACAATCGCAGCCTTTATGTCAGGGTTACGGGTTGCACGGTGAAGAATATTTTGAGAATTTAAAAACTGCTGCATAACTGTACCTGTGAATTCTTTTCCTTTATCAGTTTGAAATAACTGAGGAACTCTTTCACTACTTCTAGAAAGTATGTTTTTGAATGCCTTAGTAACTTGTGAGCATGACTTATCTTTTAACGGCTCTACCCATACGTATTTACTTAAAATGTCAATAACAACGAGTATGTATGAAAATTCATCATTATATGATTTCAATGAGCAAAGTTCTATAAGATCACCTTTCCACACAGAGTCGATTTCATTGACTCTATAATGAAGTCTTTGAAATTTTCGATGTACTGGTTTATGTAAAGTATAAGCATCTTGAGCACGTAACCATTTATAAATTTTATTTTTATCTACCTGGTTTCTTATTTTATATACAAAACGTCGTGCACCTGCAAATCCGACCTCGTTTGACGGTTCAGAGTAGATTTTATAAAGTTCTCCATTTTCGTCGCCAGCCATTTTTTTTTCTTTTTTATTTTTTTATTTTATTTTATTTTTTGTTGTTTTTATTAGAAAGACAAAGTTAACCACCCACCTTTTTGATTTGGATATTTTTTACTTTTCTGTCTAGTGCTCCTCCTTCTAGTTATTACGAATGAACCATCCCCGTCACTAGCAGCCTTTCTATTTATAACAGTATTCTCGCCATCTGCTTCGCTTTCAAGAGATGCATTGCTTATGAGGTTTCTAGGCATTGGCGTGGAGTTATGTATGTATGCACCAGATGTATGTAAACGCGAATCTGAAAAACTCACATGAGGTGTTGAAGATGATATATTATTAAAATGTTGTGCTTCCTTATACAAACTCGTATTCCAATAAATTCTAGTGGCATTCCAATGTCTCGTAAAAACCATGAAAAATGTTCTCTACCAATGTCTTTTACACTTTTTCTACTACGAACAACATCATTTATAAGATCTATAATATTTGAACCATCGAGTACTCTATTGTTAATAGAAACTATTCCTTTATTGTTCCATGTAATGCGTGAGGATATGCCTGGATTTTTTAAGTACTGCATCAACAACTCAGCCTTACGCCTGTAGATCACGGGTACAGATGATGTTATTGTATCAATACTTACACCGGTTAACGTTTCTTGTTGAATTTTTGACTCAGCGGTGTTAACACTATTTCTCAAATTTCCCAAATAAGTTAAATACCGTTGTAAAGTTTGTTGATATTTTGTCCATTTTGTACGTTCCTCAAATTCATTCGAATTCAGAATTTCACTCATTTCAGAATCCAATCTTGTTAAATGGCTGCCAGGTGTTTGAGTTGTTTCAATATTTTTACTGTTGTCATATTTTTTATTACCATTTTGTAAATTCCCAGTTTCACATGTTCCAAAAAGTTTACCAATACTATCTTGCGGTACAAGAACCATTTTCCTGGCGTGTTCCATTATTACTATTATTATTATTATTATTATTTATCAGAACGAGAAGGTAAAAGAACTGACAAAACAGTTGATAATACAGGGGCCAGCAATGCCGTGAGAAAACCCTCACCTTTCTGCACAATCAAACGTTTTTTACTTTTCCAGAAACTACAGTTTTTATCACACAATCTTCTTAGTATGTGTCTATGTTTTATTAATTTTTTCTTTTGGGCTGATGTGAGAGTAATTGTACCTTTTAATGTATTTAATGCACACTCGCAAATACCTTTAATCATACGATGATTTGCCGATTTTAAAATAGTCTTTCTCTGTTGTTTGTTTAAATGATACAGTGCATGTAACTCATGTGCTGTTTTCCGATCGAGTGTCTTCCTTGTTCTTGACGACGCCATTATATACGCAATACTGGATATTCAGAGTCTCCGCTACCTCTTTTTATATTTTTATTTTATTTTATTTATTTTTTGTTCCATGTAATGCGTGAGGATATGCCTGGATTTTTTAAGTACTGCATCAACAACTCAGCCTTACGCCTGTAGATCACGGGTACAGATGATGTTATTGTATCAATACTTACACCGGTTAACGTTTCTTGTTGAATTTTTGACTCAGCGGTGTTAACACTATTTCTCAAATTTCCCAAATAAGTTAAATACCGTTGTAAAGTTTGTTGATATTTTGTCCATTTTGTACGTTCCTCAAATTCATTCGAATTCAGAATTTCACTCATTTCAGAATCCAATCTTGTTAAATGGCTGCCAGGTGTTTGAGTTGTTTCAATATTTTTACTGTTGTCATATTTTTTATTACCATTTTGTAAATTCCCAGTTTCACATGTTCCAAAAAGTTTACCAATACTATCTTGCGGTACAAGAACCATTTTCCTGGCGTGTTCCATTATTACTATTATTATTATTATTATTATTTATCAGAACGAGAAGGTAAAAGAACTGACAAAACAGTTGATAATACAGGGGCCAGCAATGCCGTGAGAAAACCCTCACCTTTCTGCACAATCAAACGTTTTTTACTTTTCCAGAAACTACAGTTTTTATCACACAATCTTCTTAGTATGTGTCTATGTTTTATTAATTTTTTCTTTTGGGCTGATGTGAGAGTAATTGTACCTTTTAATGTATTTAATGCACACTCGCAAATACCTTTAATCATACGATGATTTGCCGATTTTAAAATAGTCTTTCTCTGTTGTTTGTTTAAATGATACAGTGCATGTAACTCATGTGCTGTTTTCCGATCGAGTGTCTTCCTTGTTCTTGACGACGCCATTATATACGCAATACTGGATATTCAGAGTCTCCGCTACCTCTTTTTATATTTTTAGGAACATAAACATATTGGTGAATATCATCGGAGAATATACTGGTGCGCACCCTACAATTTTCAGGTGTATTTTGTTTCAAGTCTAATAATAAATAGCCATGTGGTTTAAATGTAGCATCGTGATACGCTTCTTGTAAAAATTTTGAGTTTTCAGGATAAACTTGTCGAGCCATATGCTGTATTTGGGCACGATCTCTAGGGTTTTTAAAAATAACAATATAGTTAGCATTAAGCGAAATATCTCTTTGTTTTGCACCTTGATGAAATAAGTTTTGTGTAATAAAAATAACATTAATATTTTTGTGATGACTTCCTTTCGTAAATAAATCAGCCACTATATTATTGGACGATTTACGCATTAAATCGTCAATTACAACCAACTTTGGTCGCGGATCTGATGAAAAATCTTCATTCTCTGGTAAGCCCTCGTGAAATTCTACATCTTTCCCATATTCTAAATAACTATCCTGCCACTCTGAATAGAACAACATTTTACGGGCAAAAGCAGTGTCTGACATACGATCAATGAAACGAAAAAATCTTTTTACAAAATAAGTTTTCCCGCAACCGGTAGGACCACAAATCATGGAAGTCCATGGATGTTTCCAAGCAAGGTCCATTTTAAATTTATCTACGTAGTTTAAGTGTACTGTGTGATAGGTAATAAGGGAATGAATGATTTTACATGAAGAGAGGCAATATAAAGGATGTGTAACTGTGTGAACAAAATAGATGAAAAATTTACATTTTTAATAGTTTTTTTATTTTTACAAGTGTTTTTCTTTACAAACATTTTTTATTGAAAAGAAATACATAGCATATGTTTTACAAGTTTTTTCTTTTTATAAATAATTCTTTTACAAAAATATTTTTTAATCAAACTGATTGTGATATGCTATGTTTACAGCGAAAACTGATGCGTTTGGGCATACGATTGCGTAGACGGTATCTTACAAAATTTACAAAATTAAAAGGGAGAAAAAGTATTTATTGAAAAATTACAATTAAAATTAAAAATTATTTTATTTACTTTTTTCTAATAATTTTTTTCGGACTAGAAACTAAATTTACGCATCAAAATTATCGAGTATCCAGGCATGGTTAATGCGTCCACCATAAATGTCTCTTCTAATAGGACCGCCACAATTTTCCCTATAAGTGAACATCTCATCGTTTATATGTATTGGACAAACAGGGTTTTCAGAAATGTAAGCTAAACGTCCTGGCCTTGGAACGCTAAAATATATACTTTTGATTTTTTCTTCAGCTTTTAAAATAAATAGAACATCTGAAATTTCAATTGTATCGACGCTCTCATACCACACCGCATCTAGCGGTCGATTACAATCGCTCTCGCAACAGGTTATCGTCCTGCATGTTCCGCAAAACTCGATTTTTTTTTAAAAGCACCATATGGCATGAAATCTTAATATTATTGAACTTCGCTAATTTTTTTACTTTCTTCAATAAATTGAGAAATTTTTCTTCACTTTTTCTCTTCAAATCTACGAGCATGTGAATCGTCTTGTGCCACGCTAAACCTTGTAACGATTTTTTGTATGACGGGAAAAACTCACACGTAGGTACATTACAGTTCACACACTTCTTCCCCGTGGTACCCAGCTGCCATGAGTCCTCATAGCTGTCTACTGTACAGGACAAAAAAAAAAATTATAAATATATTTTATTTTATGATTTTTTATTTTATTTATAATTTATTTATGATATTTTTTGTCTTTTATAACCATATGGTATTGATGTGTTTTCAGAGCTAAATTTTCTTTTGAGACTGTTACATTTTAAAGTTTTTGTTTCCTCTATACTGATAACTGAATGTAGTTTTGTACGACGTATTGAATTATAATTATGAGTTATTTTCGCATCTTTATCTAAAATTAATTTTTTTATCGTATTATAATTTACTTTTCCAACCGTTGATGTATTCAAAATTAAACCTTTGACTTTACATACCTCATGTGTTTCCCCGTTCGGAGCTTTAACAATATAATAATAAAATTTAGGTCCAGTACTAACAAAATGTAAAATATAACTTCCCTCTCCGTACTCTTCGAGTTCATTTGTCATATCTCCTAAAAATGAACCGGTAGGGATTTTATACTCACCGGGTATATTTTCATTTATATATATACAGGAGTCTGTATCATAATACAGAACTCTCTCGCCTAATTTTTCTAAATATGTATATAATTTTAAACGAGCCTGTGCCGTTGTATACGCTGCTATCGCTACATTTGTAACAGACGAAGGCGTGAAATTATCCCCCTTGAAGCTCCAGTTAACGTAAAAAACATCGTTATTAACTGGTAAAATATTTTTTATCTCTATTTTATCATTTAAAATTAATTTTTGAAGTTCTCCCCCGGTACGGACAACTTCAGTTGTACCCATATTCTCACGCTGTTCAAATTTACCCCAGAATGAGTTCAAACATAATTTAGAAAGGGAGCGTGAACCTGGATTTTTGGCAATTTTATCTTTTTCTAATAAAATATTTTCTTTTTCTTTATAATCGTTAATATATTTAACACGCGATTCCTCGTCAATACAATCTCTAGGCCAACCGCTGGCCTCTTGTTTTATTTTTAAAAATGTATTAATGTAATCTACGAATAATCCATTCGGTTTTAAATCAGCTTGATTGTTTGTAGGGTCATACTGGCATGTGTTGTATTGCCAGATTTCTTCAATTGACATTATGACGTATCCGACCTCAACCGCTTTTTTTATCTCATCAGACACCCACGTACCGGACAACTCCCTATCTCGCACATGTTCGTGAGTGCACTCATCATTATTTAAATTTTTCACACATGCCCAACATAAAGGAAATAATAGTTTACCGTGCATTCTTACGGGAAGCACTGGCAAAAACAAATCCCGTGGTGCAAGTATTTTGCATTTGATTAGTCCTTCTACCTTACTTATGTCATGAGATAAACCCGTCAACATTTTACAATCGTTACCGCCGTAAATTTGTGGATGCCCTACGGGGAATTTCCCGATTTTACAAACAAATGGGTATAAAGAACATATATTTACGTACGCAATCGTTTGTCTGCCGGCGGTCTCGATTAACGAGACAATATTTTCCGTACGACCACCATAAAAAGCATCGCGCAGATTTAAAGTGTCATTGAAAAGATACGGATGATTTTTAAGATACTCCTCAATTTTATTATTATTTCGCCGAAGCTGCTTAAACTCACACTCCCAAATTTCCTCGAGAACATAACCATATGATTTTATACGGTTGGAGTTCTCAACTGTTTTTTTAAACCGTTCTTCGTACGAATCGCCATAAGCTTCAAACTTTTTATGACGATCCACTTCTTTAAAACAATTGGGACACCCGTGCCAAAAACAGCCATGAAATTGGTACACGTATTGTACCCCATTTTCATCCTGACAATATTCATCCACAAGAATATTCTCTTTTAAACGAAATTCACTACTTCTACCAGTATGAATAATTTCACGCCCCGTCATATGTTCTTGAACAAGTAACCATTCCAGTGATACTCTGGAATGATTATTGGTTTTTCTATACCCATGCGCTGGTATTACACCTATTATATCCGGCTTTAGATAATTTTTCCGGAAAATTTTAGAACATGCACTGACTATAGTCGAAGCCTCTGTAAAGGAATATGTTCCACCAATTTTAATAAAATTCTGCCTAAACGCCGAACATGTCTTTCTTAAAATGTTAACATCACTTAAACAATATTTTACAATTTCACTTGCAAAATTAAAAATATAATCCGTACTGCTCAGATGGTTAAACCAAGCGTCAAACTCTAATTTTTCGAGGGAGCTCATACACTCCGGAGTGTAATGCTCCCTTGACGGTATAGAACCGATATAGTTTTGATTCTCAGGCTTATTAAGAAGATGAGGGAACCACCCTTTGGTTGCCTCATCCTCAAAGCCAAAAGCTTTCGGTAAAGCCGAAAGTTTCATATGGAAATAATTCAGACTATTAAGAAATTTTATTTTACGCCCCAAAGTCATTAACATTATTTTTGTGCCATTCATTATGACTTTGGGAGTGATATTTAATATTTCTACTAAATATTTTAAAATAAATTGGGCATCAAACCCTTTACTATTATGCGCTATGCAAATGAGCTGTTTAATATTGCTCGGACGTGATTTTCCATCTAAAATAAATTCAATAAAATTTCTTAACGCGTTTTTTTTTAAATAATAAATTACGACCGCCCCCACAGTTTTCACAATCAGTATCCATATCCGAATTTATGCACTTTTCACAGCATAACTGTGCTATACACAAATTAACATTGTGAAAAGTACATGAAGACATCGTGTCGATATGTTTTGTGTTTTGCGTAGTCTCAAAATCATAGAAAAGAAATGCATGTTCGGTTTTAGCAGACTCTACAGTTTTCTTTTGAACTACCGAAATGTAACACTTGTGATTATAGGGACGTTTTCTACAGCAAGTGCGACAATACATCTGACCACATTGATGCCCTGGGTCTTCGATCGAAATATTGTGTCGACAAACTAGACATTTTTTTATTGCATCTCAAACACTAATATTTTTTTATAACTATGCGCCTCCCTGTGATTTTTAAAACATTCTTCACCATAAAAATCATTAAAACATTTCGCACAGTTCACGAGCTCTACGCGTTTTTTACAGAAATTGGTAAAACATTTAATACACTTATCCGGGCATTTGTGAGTTGATACGCGTTTCGTACCTACATTACAGGTCGAACAAAAGTTTCTACATGCAGAAACCCCTGTAATATTTGTAATCATGTCATAATGTTCTAATTCAGGGTAGTATAAAATATTAAGTGTTTTTTTTACATTGATTTTTTCTTTTTTTAAAAAGGAAATGTCATTGAATAACAGAGGAACACCATTCCCGATACCATCTTTAAAATATACCATTATCGCAATCCCCTTATTTTTTAAATATTTCTGAAACGTTGTAATTTCAGGTATACCACAGCCTCTTTCCCTATTGAAATTAACCCCGGCACATCTTATAAGCTCATTTGCTTTTAAAAGTTGTGCATTTCTATTACTTTTACGTATGTTTTCCCATTCTAACTTTAAGTCATTCGAGCAATTATCACCCGCCTCAAGTTTTTTGGCATGGACTAATGCCACTGCCAGAGCCCGAGGGAAACATTTACCGTCACTATTTTCTATTTTTATAATTGATTTTGAATTTACAATTCCGATTTTTTCGTCACGACCGAAGCCGACGGGTGCACGAACGCGAACTATTTTTAAGGTAAAATTATTATCGACTTTGAACTCGCGAGCACTCTGGGAGATCGCTGAAATCATCGACCACATTTCCTCTGCATTATAGCAATGCAACGGCAGGGTCTCTGTGTTCAATGTGATACCAATATAGTCTTCGGGGTCATATGTTCGTGTAATGTATAAAAATAAATTGGTCATACACGAATCTAGATCAGCTATGATGTTCCCCGATATATGTCTATCTCTAAATTTTAACAGAATTTCACGCGTATTTGTACCGAACCTACTATAGAATCTTTCATTTTCGCGAAGGATAGTAAAAACCCCATCATTTATATATTCTCTGTTACCTCCAGCCTGAGCTTGTTCTCCATTTTGTTGTTGCTGTTGCTGCTGCTGCTGCTACTGCTGCTGCTGCTGCTGCTACTGCTGCTGCTGCTGCTCCTGCTGCTGCTACTCCTGCTGTTGTGGTTGCTCTGGTACAGGCGATTCAGGATGTTCCGCGTTCTGCTCGGACTGTCTAGACGTGCTAGCCTGAGGTTGCGTGCGGTCGAACTCCCCCGTGTACGTTCGGCGACGGTCGGGTGCAGCCGACTCAGGATGTTCCTGGACCTGTTGCACCTGCGGCTGCAGGTCTTGCGACTTCGGCTCCGACCGCTCCTGTGGCTGTTGCTCCAGTTGAGGCACCTCCTGATGTTGTGGGTGCTCATCTGTTTCTTGAAAAAGATTGTTGATCTCCAATGTGCGTTCTATAAAAAGGGAGAATTTTAAAAATAATTTATATAAGTTAAAAATTAATATGTTAAAAATGTTGTCAGATAAATATCTTGATAAATTACCTCGCAACAGTTCCGCGTAAGCAGCTAATAAACCTCGGGCCAGCTGCCTCTCAGTACTGCATCGTCCAAGGAGATGCACTGCGACCATCTCGAGAAACTCATTGTGCTCTCTAAAAATCCCTTTTAAAAATGCGCGGTTTAAAAATCGGGCAGTCCTTGTTTCAACAAACGTCATGAAGCTAGCCACTGCTTCATTTGTAAATGCATGTATATAGTTTCTTACGCATCGATTTTCACGCCCGTAATCTCTCAGCTGACATGTGCGTCTTCTTAAAATACGTGCCAGACGTCTTGCTTCTGTAACATCATTCTCCCGAGAGCGATTAATTGCTGCTACTGCTGATGATGATGCCATACGTCGTACTTCGTCAAACAGTGCATTGAAAACGACGAATACTTGCGGTACTAAATCCATTTTCATGTTTTAAAATAAAAAATTCTACTAAAATAAAGAATGGCAGCGTGCACAGATATAGACGAGTACATTGCTCGACAGAAAACTTCTGAATAACTGGAAAAGCCTCGAGCTCTGTTCATTTATACCAGCGGTGCATATCTACATCACCATCACTTACTAAATTATTTTATAACGGTATATGAAATTAGTTCAGACATTATAGCAAAATGTTTTATTTTATATAGTAATAAAACGATCGTGACAAGATCACTGAATAGTCTGTACACTACCAAAAGACCTTAATGATTTTACAATAGGGTTAATGAAAAATCCTTACTTACATTCTCATAATGTGTATAAATCGATGTCGTCGCGTCACTGCCAATGAGTGTACTCGCTAATACCACTTTTTAATGTTCTTTTAATATAAACCGTCATAGAAAAAGTGATTATATGAATATAGCATATAGTTTTCTAAATTCCACACACTAATAAAATCATTAGTTACCCCGTTATCGACATTCTTACATTCTCTCAAATAGAGTAGAGATTAAAATGTTATCAATGGCACGAGACAAACCATATATTCATTTATTTTAAAAGCTATTACAAATAACAGTTTTCTATTTGCATTACTCACGTTTTTCTCTTTTCTCTATTTCCCTTAATTAGTATAGCTCAGTATTTAAGGAGAAGCCAAAATTGTACAAGGTACATATTAGTTTGTGCTACGACTAACGTAACATCTTATATACTTGTATAATCGTATACTTCAAGAAGGCAACACGTACAATATTTCAGTTTTTCTACATAATGTCTCAAACAGCGAATCTCAAACGCATAAAAATGTCTTCGTTCAACTCGAGAGAGGAGGCAGCGCCTTATTTAATAAACGCCCGAGTTCATCCTATAAATGCATCATGTACGAAGAAAATTTTAACCGGGCTCACCTCTCAAGGAAACGGCGATTTTACAAGTGTTGTGAAAATTATAAATCATTCATTTTCTGGAATCACGTTTACAAAAGAAGCCTGGGATGCGTTCAAGTTTTTTTTAAAGATATCAGTGAATATTTTAATACAAAAAACTCTACTACTCCTCAGAAAAAAACATTTAATAGAATCAATTTAACATACACGGCAACGTTTGGTACAAAAACTATCGTCCTCGACAGAGAAGACTCACCGAGTACTAGTTTACTAGATTCAGATGATGATGGAAATTCAACATATTCTAAAAAGAGAAAACTTTATACGCCAGCCATAGTTATGCAAAAAACATCGTTTGACGGAATCATCACGCTGTCAAAGTGCATAGACAGCTCTACAAAAATGAACGAAAAACTGTTACCATTAGTTTAAAAGTGCAACAAAAATATTATTGCCGATGTGTGTAAAAAATTTAACGAGAATATATTTTTACCAGAAAAAGATGTGTTTATAAAACAATATTTATCCTCTCACGGTGAGAAAATAAAAAATAATATTGCAACTCTAATGATAATGAGTTTTCCGAATATTATTTTGATATTGTATTTTATGAACTTATTAGTTTACATGCAAACTCAATAGTTAAAAATGTCATTTCTAAATGCACCACTTAAAAAGTACATAAAATGTATGTGTGTAAATAAATTTTCAATAAATATAATTTAAATGTATTTTCTCGAAGTATATATTTCTTTACCTGAACCTCACACCTCATGTTAATTATCATCACTAATTGTTCCTACCAAAGTTCATTATGGGCCCGACCACGCCCCAAACTGCGATGTCTCCACACTCAACTTTCATTCGTACGCGGCCATGCTAATGACCCTCACTAATTACCCATGACGGCGCTCTCCGCGAGACTGGCCGCTCCAGAAGCCAACCGAGAGGACTCGACCGCACCTCAACCGATCACCACCCACGTGGTGTCTCCACGCTCAACTTTCATCCGCACGCGGCCATGCTAATGACCCTCACTATTTACCCATGACGGCGCTCATTAAGGGGACCCGATTGTGCCCTATATCCGCCCAGCGGCTATCTTGAACGGCCGCCATCTTTGCCCTATATCCGCCCATATACTACTCCGGCCTCTGTGTTAATTTTCAGAAGATTGGCTAACTTACCGCTCAATTCAAAAAGGTGCAATCTCGGCACCAAATGCTAAAGGCGTCTATCTCAGCGTTCGGTGCAAGAAGGTTAAAATTTAAAACGATAATAATGATTATTAAAGAAAATTACGACCCAATTATGAGGGGGGTACGGGGACCTGTACGTATGCAAGAAAATAACGCAGACGTGCGATAAGAAAAATACGATTATTTCAACCATTTTAACCGTAAGTAGCCGGATGATACAAGCTTCATGAGGGTAGGTATTTAAGCAGACATGCGATAAACAAAGTGCGATTATTTAAATAATTTTAATCCTAAGTAACCGGGAAATACAAGCTTATTAAGGGGAGGTGATTAACGGAGACGTACGATAGCCAAAATACGATAATATCAACAATTTTAACCCTAAATATCCGGGGGATAGAGTTCCACGCGTATACGGGAGCCAGTCAGACGATTATATAAGGCAAAATAATTATTTAAATAATTCCTACCCCCAAGTAGGCGGGGGATGCAAAATCGACGCGTATACGGGAGCGCGTCAGACATGTATCTCCAAGTAGGCGGGGCAGGGGCGCCATTACTACTATGGATGATCTGGATCATCCAGACTCCGCTTACTGCCAAGTATGGAAATCTAGACTGCAGAAAAGGTGTCACTAATGATTTTTTTTTACCAATTTTCAATGAACGAAATCTAAACGAAATAAATAAAACCAAGTTGGTGGGGTATGCGAGTTCCACGCGTATACGGGAGTGCGTCAGACGTGTATACAATGCAAAATAATTATTTATATAATTCCTAACCCCAAGTAGTCGGGGGATGCGAGTTCCACGTGTATACGGGAGCGCGTCAGACGTGTATACAAGGCAAAATAATTATTTATATAATTCCTAACCACAAGTAGGTCGGGTATGCGAGTACCACGCGTATATGGGAGGGCGTCAGACGTTTATACAATGCAAAATAATTATTTATATAATTCCTAACCCCAAGTAGGCGGGGGATGCGAGTTCCGCGCGTATACGGGAGTGCGTCAGACGTGTATACAAGGCAAAATAATTATTTATATAATTCCTAACTCCAAGTAGGAGGGGGACGCAAATTACTCGTATACGGGAATGCGATAGACGTGTATATATACATGGCAGAATAATTATTTATATAATTCCTAACCTTAAGTAGGCGGGGGATGCGAGTTTCACGCGTATACGGAAGCGCGTCAGACGTGTATACAGTGTATACATTACGAAATAATTATTTAAATAATTCCTGAGTCCAATTAGGCGGGGGATTCGAGGTCTACGCGTAGACGAGAGCGTGTCAGACATGCATCTCCAAGTAGGCGGGTGATGCAAGATCCACGCGTATACGGGAGCGCGTCAGACGTGCATACAAAGCAAAATAATTATTTATATATTTCCTAACTCCAAGTAGAAGGGGGACGCAAATTACACGTATATGGGAACGCGTTAGACCTAACCCTGGCAGAATAATACATGGCAAAAAAAATAATTATTTATATAATTTGTCACGTGGTGAATTTTCTGGCTAAAGCACGTTTCACCTCCGTACCTTAGCGGTTCAATTCCATATCTCTCGGTTCAACTCCTGGAGATGTAATAGCCAGATTAGGTAATAGACGCTAGAACGTCGTGCAATGTTAACCTAACCTGGTGACTTACCGTGTAACACCCAAGTCGAAGACTTGCGCTTTGTTTCTCACCAGTGACTCGAACTCTCCTCTCGTTGCCTGGTTCGTGTGCCGGCTGCTCAGATGAAACGATACGTTTTCTCTTACGTAACGACCGCGGCGGCGGCGGGGAGCGGGGAATGACTAAAGTCGCGAAATAACAACTCGAGCAGTTAAAGTTAATAATAAAAGACTATGGTTTATTAAATAAAAGAAGATGAGGTTTGGTAATAGATCAGTAATATAAAAAAATTGAATTTCGCTTCGCGTATTCCCTATCTAAACGGTGCGCCAGCACGTTATCTCAGACGTCAGCTGTCTCGGAGGCTGACGTCATGCTCACGGTAATTTACGCCGCGCACGTGAGGTATAATACGCCGCACGTGTGCGGTATTCTACGCGCGCGTTCGCCGAGTAAAGCGGCGAAGTGAGAGAGCAGTCGCGATCGCCGCGCGACGCACACACGTATAAGTGTGAGAGAGAGGGTAGATGGCGGGGCTGCACGTGTACGCACCTGTTGTGCGCACCCACCGACTTTGAAATAGCCGGTGGTTTGACCTTGCGTTCGACCTTGAAGAAGTGCGAACCCTGAGTCCACACTCTCTTCTCACCCTTGCTCTCTCCGCACGAGAACGCCTACTCGAAGCCGTTGTCCAGGTACGACGAGCCTGGAGGAGCGGTTACGCGTTATTACTCGCATCGCGAATGATGCGTGCACGCTTACTATGTTAGGTCTTCGGCGAATTTGACTCGGTGGCCTAGCATCCTCGCGTGCATCCTCTCGACTCATCTGGCATCGTAGCTCGGTTCTTCATGATATCTCGAACTATATCAACGCCAGGCGATCGGCTCTTCTGCTCGCGGAAGTCACTTTTATTCACAGTACGGCAGGTAGAATCAGCCTGCCGTACAGTCTCGGTATACTTCACGTACTTTCCACGTATATACGTGAAGTCACACTTTTCCGGCAGAGTAAATGGCCTCAGTAAAGCACACTACTTCTTTATTGAGGTTGAGCGAGTGAAAAAACACATTGTCACTCGCGAAATTCGCGATAACAAAATCTGCGAACTCGCACGCGTGTATCTCTCACGAGCGGTAACAACAAGATTAATGCCGGTCACGTCTCCGCCGGCACCTTCGTCATGCTCTCAATACAGCTCCAATACTGCTTCGAGGCATCATCTAACGTTCGTTACCACGAACTTATTTATTGCCGATTTATTACCTACGTCGGTACGGCAGGCCGTGACACCCACCACCCAGACGTCGCTTATCTCCAGGTGGGCGACTCTGTACAAGAATCCGACGTCGGTTGTTCCTGACAACTCTAGAACAACTCTGTCTCTGTCACCTATATTCAGCAAGAACTCTTTCTCACTCTTCAGGACCTGAAGAATTAGCTTCGGTAAAAGCTTTCTCTTTCTCTAGCTCTACAGGCTGATCTATCTGTAAAACTAGCGGTATGTGATTCGCTATGCTGCCTTGATTACACAGGCACACAAAAAAAGAAGTGGTCTGTTACTGAGACCTGACATCCCCCTCTTATGCATTTTGACGCGCTAAATCCGAATCCGAAGCCAGAATTGCGCCATCACCCCTCAGTTTCTTTTAAATCGTGTAAAACCACCCCTAAATCGAAAAATCCGGGATATTCCGCTTTTAACGTTGGGAAAATTTTTATAAACTGCCTAAAAATTGCTGCAGATCTAAAGCTATACACATTTTGAGGCGCTGAATCCGAATCCAAAGGCAGATTCGTGCCATTACCCCTCAGTTCTTTTTAAATCGTGGAAAACCACCCCTAAATCTAAAAATCCAGAAATTCCGCTTTTAACATTAGGAAAATTTGAATAAACTGCCTAAAAATGACTGCAGATCTGGAGCTATACACATTTTGAGGGGCTAAATCCGAATTCAAAGGCAGATTTGTGCCATCACCCCTCAGCTCTTTTTAAATCGTGGAAAACCACCCCTAAATTGAAAAATCCGGAATATTCCGCTTTTAACGTTGGGCAAATTGGTATAAACTGCCTAAAAGTGACTGCAGGCTGGAGCTATACACATTTTGAGGCGCTAAATCCGAATCCAAAGGCAGATTTGTGCCATCACCCCTCAGCTCTTTTTAAATCGTGGAAAACCACCCCTAAATTGAAAAAGCCGGAATATTCCGCTTTTAACATTGGGCAAATTGGTATAAACTGCCTAAAAATGACTGCAAATCTACTGCTATACATATTTTGAGGTACTGAATCCGAATTCGAAACGAGATTTACGACATTCCCTCTCTTTTTTTTTCAATCACGGAAAACCACCCCTAACATAGAAAAATTCGAAAAATTCAGCTTTTGACCCTTTCTCAAACCCGGAACCCTTGAACTTATAACCCATAAACCCTAAACCTTGAAACCTTCAACGCTTAAACTGAACCCTTAAATCCTGAACCCATAAATCCTGAATCCCTTAAACCTGAACCATTAAATCCTGAACTCCCTAACCCTGAATCCTTTAATTCCAAACCCTAAAATCCTTAAACATTAAACCCACAACCCTTTAACCCTCAATCGTTTAAACCCTTAACCGTTGAACCCTGAACTCTTGAACCCTTAAAATATTAGATCCTGAACCCTTAAGCCCTCAACCCTGAACCCATGAACGATGAACCACTAAACTCCAAACCCTTATATGGTCAACAAGAAATGCGCTCAATCCTATCCGAATCCAAAGGCAGATTTATGCCATCACCCCTTAGTTCTTTTTAAATCGTGGAAAACCACCCCTTAATCGAAATATCTGGACTATTCCGCTTTTAATATTAGGCAAATTTGTATAAACTGCCTAAAAATGACTGCAGATCTAATGCTATACATATTTTGAGGCACTGAATCCGAATTCCAAACGAGATTTACGACATTCCCTCTCCTTTTTTTCAATCACGGAAAACCACTCCCAACATCGAAAAATTCGAAAAATTCAGCTTTTACCCTTTTAACCTTTAAACCCTGAACCCTTAAACTTATAACCTTTAAACCCGAAACCTTAAAACCCTTAACGCTTTAACCTGGAACCTTTAAACCCATACCCCATAAATCCTGAACCCCTTATACCTGAACTTTTAAATCCTGAACCCTTTAACCCTGAATCCTTTAATCACCAACCCTAAAATCCTTAAACATTGAACCCACAACCCTTTAACCCTTAACCGTTGAACCCTGAACTCTTAAACCCTTAAACCCTTAGAACCTGAACCCTTAAGCCCTCAACCCTTAAACCCTTATACGATGAACCACTAAACTCTGAACCCTTAAAACATCAACCTTGAAACCGAATGGTTTGACTGTCCTTCAAAACCCTTAAGAAGTGAAAACTGAAACCCTCAGCTCTTAAACCCTCAACCATTAAACCTTGCGTCTTTAAAAAACTAATTCCAGTCTCTCTTTTTCGCTTATAGCGGATTCTCTTATCCTCAAATGACCTGTGTAAAGGATTTCTGGATCTTTTTTTATCACTTTGATTAGTTTCTCTTTTCAACATCCAGCAGTAGTCAGCCATCATATTAACACCCCAAGTGCCTTGATATCTCCTCTCCATTTCTTTTAGATCTTGGTGAAACCACTCACCTTGCTCTTCGCTGTAGTCACCTAAGTTCTCAGAAAAATATTGCAAATGTGAGTGCAAAAAATGTAATTTCACACTCATCAAACAACCTAAACGTTCGTAGTTATCGAATAAATCTGAAACAATTTGTTCATATTCCTGACTTTTCTGATTACCTAAAAAATTTTCAGCAATACTTTGAAAACTGAGGCATGCTAACTTTTCTGTTTCGTTCATTGTGTTAATGAAATTAGGATCTCGAAACATTCTTCGAATTTGAGGGCTGTCAAAAATTCCTGCTTTTATTTTAGCGTTACTGAGACCTGGAAAATGATTTGACAAGTATTGGAAACATGCCCCTTCTTTATCTAATGCTTTAGTAAACTGCTTCATTAAACCAAGTTTAATGTGCAGTGAAGGAAGAAGGATTTTTAATGGATCGAGCAATGGTTCTTGAAACACGTTGTAAGTACCTGGATTAAGCGCATTTCTTTTTGGCCATTCTCTCTTCCTGTAATGATTTATGCAATCTCTGCTGTCCCATAAACATAGAAAGCATGGAAACTTTGTGAAACCTGACTGTTGCCCTAATATGATGGATATGATTTTCAAGTCTCCACAAACTTTCCACTTGTGTTCTTCATATTTTATTTTCTCTAGGACATACTTCATATTTTCATAACTTTCTTTTAGTTTCGTGGAATGAGCTATTGGGATGCTTGCGTATTTATTTCCATTATGCAGCAAAACTGCCTTTAGACTTTGCTTTGAAGAGTCTATGAAGAGTCGCCATTCACTGGACTTGTATATATTAGGTTTTAATTCATTAATCAGACTCTTTACATCTGTGCAATAAACTAATGTTTTATCCTCATCTACAGTGAAATATTTTGTAAACTCTTGTTCCCGTTTTCTATAAACAGAAGATTTAGTTCCAGGTTCTACTAATTCCCGCCTCTTAAATTCCGCTGCCATGAATTCTGCAACATCTTTAGAGACGCCAGTATTTCGAATAAAATCGTTTAAATCTTTTTGGTTAAATGGTTTAGGATTCCATCGGTTAACAGAATGTGGAACATACTCGTCTTCACTTTCATCCATTTCACTTTCACTAATTCCCATTGATTCGCTCTCACTGTCATCTTCATTTTTTCTTATGTCGTCTTCTTCAATATCTTTTTCCATAAAATCTTCTTCTACATTCATAAGTTCACCAGCATCACAAATAGTTTCCTCTCTTACAAATTCATTGGATGTATGAATATCTGATTCCATGATGGGTTTTATCATTGAAGAGACATTAGCATATTTTATTTTAGATTTATTTTTTGAGTTGAAGCCACTTGTAATAGTTTTGCAAAAATAGCAGTCATCGCATGACTGTGGTTTCTGCCATATAGTTGGCGTGGTAAATTGTAACACTTTCTTTCCTTTGCTTTTCTTCCATCGATTCAACATCGTTAGACAAGTACAGCACATCACTTGAGGAACCCACCATGTATTTTCAACAGGTATCTGCATTTTGAAGCAGTCAAGAAAAATTTTTCTATTTAAATCCGTAATAGGTCTGCGGTACTTTGCTACCTCAAATTTACCACATATGTAGCAAAACCGATTTGGTTCTCCAAGACAATCGTGGTTACTTGAGGGGTTTCTTGTGGCATTATACTCAACACTGGCCAAGTTATCCACCTGTGAAGAGCTGCGGTCGTATGATGACGACAACTGCGGGCCCGCTTGCTCACCTTGACCAGTCGCCGATACTGGGTTTCCGAAACCCTGCATCGTAATAGATATATTACTTATATCTGCCATGACGGCGAAACGCCCTTTTCCAGGAACTTTGCCAGAATATACAAAAAATTTATACAAAAAACCGAAGTGAAAAAAAAACCAGCAAAAAATTTATCCGTTGCCCACCGTCACCACGGGGAGGTGCCCTAGGTGCAGATATAAGTGATATATATTCACGATGCAGTGCTTCAGAAACCCAGGGCGACTGGTCAGGGTGAGCAAGCGGGCCCGCAGCCGTCGTCATCATACCACCGCAGCTTTTCACAGGTGGATGACTTGTCTAACGATGTTGAATCGATGAAAAAAAAGCAATGGAAAGGAAGTTTTACAATTTACCATGCCAACTATATGGCAGAAACCAGAGTCATGCGATGACTGCTATTTTTGCAAAACTATTACAAGCGGCTTTAACTCGAGAAATAAATCTAAAATAAAATACGCTAATGTCTCTTCAACAACAAAACCCATTACGAAATCAGATATTCATATATCCAATGGATTTGAAAGAGAGGAAACTATTTGCGATGCTGGTGAACTTATGAATATAGAAGAAGATTTTATGGAAGAAGATATTGAAGAAGACGTCATAAGAAAAAATGAAGATGACAGTGGAAGTGAATTAATGGAGATTAGTGAATGTGAAATGGATGAAAGTAAAGACAAGTATGTTCCATATTCTGTTATGTTATGCAATCCTAAACCATTTAACCAAAAAGATTTAAATGACTTTTTTCGTAATACTGGCGTCTCGAAAGATGTTGCAGAATTCATGGCAGCGGAATTTAAAAGGCGGGAATTAGTAGAACCTGGAACTAAATCTTCTGTTTATAGAAAACGGGAACAAGACTTTACAAAATATTTCACTGTAGATGAGGATAAAACATTAATTTATTGCACAGATGTAAAGAGTCTGATTAATGAATTAAAACCTAATATTTACAAGTCCAGTGAATGGCGACTCTTCATAGACTCTTCAAAGCAAAGTCTAAAGGCAGTTTTGCTGCATAATGAAAATAAATACGCAAGCATCCCAATAGCTCATTCCACGAAACTAAAAGAAAGTTATGAAAATATGAAGTATGTCCTAGAGAAAATAAAATATGAAGAACACAAGTGGAAAGTTTGTGGAGACTTGAAAATCATATCCATCATATTAGGGCAACAGTCAGGTTTCACAAAGTTTCCATGCTTTCTATGTTTATGGGACAGTAGAGATTGCATAAATCATTACAGGAAGAGAGAATGGCCAAAAAGAAATGCGCTTAATCCAGGTACTTACAACGTGTTTCAAGAACCATTGCTCGATCCATTAAAAATCCTTCTTCCTCCACTGCACATTAAACTTGGTTTAATGAAGCAGTTTACTAAAGCATTAGATAAAGAAGGGGCATGTTTCCAATACTTGTCAAATCATTTTCCAGGTCTCAGTAACGCTAAAATAAAAGCAGGAATTTTTGACAGCCCTCAAATTCGAAGAATGTTTCGAGATCCTAATTTCATTAAGGGGGTTAGTGCGATATTGGCTTTTCTTAAGAATTTCTTGAAACTTGCAGAGTAGACTCATATTACTATTATACGCAGTATCTGTAAATTTCAGAAAGCCTAGCTTCCCCGTTTGTGAGATATAAGCTCCCAAAGTTACGAAATTTAACACGGTATCTTATGGGACCGTCGTCATGAAATGTAAAAAAATGAACGTTTTCGTCAATAACTTGGAAAGTTTTTTTAAGACTTGAAAGAAAAAGAGATATGTTACTAAGAACAATACTTTAAATGTCCTCTGCAAATTTCGCGTGTCCTTGTGTGCGTGTAAACAAACGAAGGCTCGCTGCGTGTGTGTCTACACAGACGTAGCGCTTCTATGTGTATGTACACACAGATGAAGCGGCGCTATGTGTGCGTGGACAGTCTCGCGTGAAATTTTGAGAGTGGGGAGACTCGAGAGAGCGTGAGGCGTACGGCGTTCGACCAGCTGTACTTTTGGCTTGTATGTTACCGCACTAACCCCCTTAACACAATGAACGAAACAGAAAAGTTAGCATGCCTCAGTTTTCAAAGTATTGCTGAAAATTTTTTAGGTAATCAGAAAAGTCAGGAATATGAACAAATTGTTTCAGATTTATTCGATAACTACGAACGTTTAGGTTGTTTGATGAGTGTGAAATTACATTTTTTGCACTCACATTTGCAATATTTTTCTGAGAACTTAGGTGACTACAGCGAAGAGCAAGGTGAGCGATTTCACGAAGACCTTATAGAAATGGAGCGGAGATATCAAGGCACTTGAGGTATTAATATGATGGCTGACTACTGCAAGATGTTGGAAAAAGAAACTAACCCAGGTGATACAAAAAGATCCAGAAATCCTTTACACAGGTCATTTGAGGATAAAAGAACCCGCTATAAGCGAAAAAGAGAAAATTGAATTAGTTTTTTGAAGACGCAAGGTTTAATGGTTGAGGGTTTAAGAGCTGAGGGTTTTAGTTTTCACTTTTTAAGGGATTTAAGGGACAGTTAATGGTTTGAGGATTGATGCTTTAAGGGTTCAGAGTTTAATGGTTCATCGTTCAAGGGTTTAAGGGTTCAGGGTTTAAGGGTTGAGGGCTTAAGGGATCAGGATCTGAGGGATTAAGGGTTTAAGAGTTCAGGGTTCAACGGTTAATAGTTTAAAAGGTTGAGGATTAAAGGGCTATGGGTTCAATGTTTAAGGATTCTAGATTTGGGGATTAAAGGATTCAGAGTTAAAGGGTTCAGGATTAAAGGGTTTTAGCTTTGAGGGCTTCAGGGTTTAAGAGTTATAAGTTCAAGGGTTCAGGGTTTAGGGGTTGAAAGGGTCAAAAGCTGAATTTTTCGAATTTTTCGATGTAGGGGTGGTTTTCCGTGATTGAAAAGAAAGTAGAGGGAATGTAGTAAATCTTGTCACGAATTCGGATTCAGTGCCTCAAAGTATGTATAGCAGTAGATCTGCAGTCATTTTTAGGCAGTTTGTACTAATTTGCCCAATGTTAAAAGCGGAATATTCCGGATTTTTCAATTTAGGGGTGGTTTTCCACGATTTAAAAAACACTGAGGGGTGATGGCACAAATCTGCATTTGGATTCGGATTCAGCGCCTCAAAATGTGTATAGCTTTAGATCTGCAGTAATTTTTAGGCAGTTTTCACAAATTTTCCCAACGTTAAAAGCGGAATATACCGGATTTTTCGATTTAGGGGTGGTTTTCCACGATTTAACAAGAACTGAGGGTTGATGGCACAAATCTGCCTTTGGATTCGGATTCAGCGCCTCAAAATGTGTATAGCTTTAGATGTGCCGTAATTTTTAGGCAGTTTATAAACATTTTCCCAACGTTAAAAGCGGAATATCCCGGATTTTTCGATTTAGGCGTGGTTTTACACGATTTAAAAAAAACTGAGGGGTGATGGCGCAATTCTGGCTTCGGATTCGGATTTAGCGCGTCAAAATGCATAAGAGGGGGTATGTCAAGTCTCAGTAACAGACCACTTTTTTTTGTGTGCCTGTGTTATCTACCAAGACAGTAATGTTTATCTCTTCACATCCGTGGCTTCTCATTGTCCACTACTTCATATACAAATAGCTAATCGGCAGCTGGTTCGTTCTAGCCAGGCGACGATGTTAAATGCTGTGTCGTCTTCGCTAATTTTTGTTATAATGACCAGGAAGCAGGTGATGTAGTCTTTCTCTAGTTCGTCTTCATCTTGCATCCTGGTTATTACTCTCGACCTTATCGGGTCCAGCGCTTGCTGGGTTCTCGCAACGGCGGGTCGCTCATCGCCGGATCTTCTAACTCCCTCGGTGGTCGGGCGTTGTTATAATTCTCTTCTTTATTCGACTTCTTCTTTCCTCCTCTCTTCTGCTATTCTTCAAGCCAAATGTTGCCCTCGGAGATTTTTTGAATTCTCGAAACTCAGAAACGAATTTCTGCAGCCATAGCGCTGAACAGGCGAAACGACCTGTCTAGCTACCCTTTGCACTTACTCATGCCCAGCTGGTGTGATACAGCGCATTGTGGGGTGGCCTTCCCCTAGGGTATGCTCGAATCAGATAGGTCGCTTCTAAAGTCATCGCCTACGTTACCTGGAGTTAAACACACTCCAAACCAGGCATCGTTACCGTCGATTCGACAAACAAATCGGGAACGGGATGCCTGGCGGCACAAAGCGGATGCGGAGCTGAGCTTCGACGCATTTACGGCACTTGGCGAATCCTCTGGTCACTTTTATCAGTCACTGGTGTGACCGGCCGGAAAATGACATTGCGGCTTAATTTTGGGCAAAATTTGTTGGCCAACGATGCCACGTGAGAGGATCGCCTGAGCTGGCCCAGAGGCATTCGGCTTTTGGTCGAGGGGTCCTATCCCTCCGAGGATATTCTTCTCTCTTCTTTTCATCTGAAAGTTGACGGTTTGGTGGATTTTCCAGTGTCCTTTTCCACCATCCTTCGAATTTTAACAGCGCTACGATGTTTCGTCACCGAAGATTCTTACCTGCCGTCACTGGAATTTACCGTTGACCTGTCCCACTCGTCACTGGAAGTGAGGCTCTTTGGTCAAACGGTATGTCTCAACGTCTATTCTTCAGCGACGACAGGCTGTGGCTCTCTCGGCTTCTCAGTAGCCTATTTCGCCACAGCCATAGGAGCGTATGAGACCTGAGGGTTGTCTTTGACCTTGTCGACGGTCTTCCTTGCTCTTCAAGATCCTCCAATGAGTCCTTAGGGCTATCCTTGACCTTTCTCCTCGGTCGTCCTTGCCTTTTAAGGTACTCGACCTTAGAGCTGTCCTTGACCTTGTCGACAGTCTTCCTTGCCCTCGTAATGAGGTCTTCGTTTCTCCTTCCAACAATTCTTTGGAGCTTTTACTTCGACTGCTATGGTAATACAAACTGTCATTGATCATGCCAATTCCTCTTCTCTGACGTAGCAGCCTTGTTCGTATTCTTCGTCTTCTGAATATCATCAGCGCTCTTTTCTTTGTCGTCACTGCTAAGCACTCTTCGTTACTCTTGCTTAGCAGTGACTTTCAGTCTTCTGGTTCTCTCTTCTTCAGCGATTGTAGCGGCATCTCTTCGCTGATGCCGCGATTCACCAAGGATTCGTCTTACCTTGGTAAGTCTCCCCCCTTCCCAGGCTCTACCGCGGCTATTAGGAAGCGGTTGAGTCCTGCTTACCCACGGCACCTGGGAAGAGGACTGCACCTTTCATGAAGGTTGCCCCTAAATTTTCTATTTTCACATCTAGGGCTTTTACTTCTTCTTCTGGTACAAATTCTTCCGCGTTTTGTTCCAGTTATCTTGCTTGCTCGCTTGTCGTTTTCATTCCACGCGCATTGGTGACTCATAGCGTGCTTGTGTGTGCGATTTCTAAAGAAATGGGATCGTTCCCTAAGGTGCACCTTGTTTACATAAATAAATAAATATTAAAATATATAAATAATTTATAATATTGGTTTTGTCTACCTAACCTACACGCTCTGAATTGCACCTCGAGTCGCAGACGGTTTGATACCAGTTGCTCGATTTCAAAACGCACTGGCTGGTTTTTCTCTTAAATGGCCAGTAATTGGTACTACGATCCCGATTTAACACCAATTAAACCCCAAGTAGGCGGGGGATGCGAGTTCCACGCGTATACGGAAGCGCATCAGACGCGTATACAGTGTATACATGACGAAATAATTATTTAAATAATTCCTGAGTCCAATTTGGCGGGGGATTCGAGGTCTAGTCGTATACGGAAGCGTGTCAGACATGTATCCCCAAGTAGGCGGGGGATGCAAGACCCCCGCATATACGGAAGCGTGACAGACGTGCATACAAGGCAAAATATTACTTTAATAATTTTTTCCCCAAGTAAGCGGGGGATGCGAGCTCCACGCGTACACGGGAGCGCGTCAGTCGTGTATTATACATGGCAAAATAATTATTTAAATAATTCTTGACATCAAGTAGGCGTGGGTTCAAGCTCTAGGCGTAGACGGGAGCGCGTCAGACATGTATACATAGCATAATATTATTTTATTAATCCTTAATCCCAAGTAGGTGGGGAATACTATTTCCACGCGTATACGGGAGCCAGTCAGACGTAGATACAAGGCAAAATGATTATTTAAATAATTGGTAAGCCCAATTAGTCGGGGGTTCGAGGTCCACATGTATATGGGCGCGTGTCAGACATGCATACATAGCAAAATATTATTTTATCAATTTTGAACCCTACCTACGCGGGGGATGCGAGTTTCACCCGTATACGGGAGCGTGTCAGACGTGTATACACTGCAAAATAATTATTTATATAATTCCTAACACCAAGTAGGCGGGGGATGCGAGTTCCATGCGTATACGGGAGCGCCTCAGACGTGCATACATGGCAAAATAATTATTTAATTAATTCTTAGATTTAAGAAGGCGGGGGATATAAGCTTTACGAGGGAAGGTCAGTAAGGTAGACGTACGGTTAGGTAAGTAAGATTATTTAAATAATTTTATCCTTAAGTAACCGGGGATTATAACCTTCACGAGGGCATCCTTAGGCTACTCAGGGTTAAAATTATTTAACTAATCGTATTTTTCTAATCGAGTGATGATAGGTTTCTAGAAAATCTTTTTGCCGAAAGGTATAAAAGCCGAAAACTCTAAACAAAGAAAAGCCGAATACCGAAAAAGACAAATGCCGATTGTTAAATATCAGAAAACAAACTATAGTAAACTTTAAATTGCGAAAGATAATTTTGCCGAAAATGAAAATGCCGAATTTAAATATCTGAAAACAAACTATAGTAAACTTTAAATTGCCGAAGAAAATTTTGCCGAAAATAAAAATGCCGACAACACTGTTATTAATCAGAAAATACATAATTAAACAAAAATATTGATAGATCATAATTTTCGGCACTTTTAGCTTTCGGTTTTCACTGGTTCTGTAAAACTGTTTTTTGGCAACCTTTGCTATTTATTTTAGGTGTTTTCATATTTCTGTTAAATCAGGTTCTGTAATTTTATGTATTTGGTGAACTTCACTGTCAGTATTATATATTCGGCATTTTTTCCTTTCGGCAAAAATAATTTCTTCAAACCTATCCCCCCATGCGATCTAATCGTATGTCTGCTTTACTTACCAACCCTCGTAAAGCTTCCCCCGTTTACTTGGGGATACGAATCATTAAAATACATTCGGGGTTAAGAATTATTTATAATTATTTTGCCATGTAGACACGTACTTGGGGTTGAGAATTATTTAAATAATATTTTGCCATGCATATATGACTGACACGCTCCCGTATAGACGTGGATCTCGCATCCCCTGCCTAATTGGTGTTAGAAATTCTTTAAATAATCATTTTGCCTTGTACACGGAGAGAAGTCCGAGCGCCTGTGAACCGTTCGCGCTCAGAGCGAACGCTACGCCATCGCACGCGCCCTGTGTATGACCGTGTGCGCACGCGTATTTGATGTTAATAGATGGACGGACTGTCGGCTGTGCCCGAGCGTCTCTCCACCGTGCGCGCGCTGCGTTGCAAGCGGCGCGCATCGCTCTCGATCGTGTCTGCACGGTGTTTTTCCCTGCAATCCGAGGCCAAATCAGCCACTTTTGTTCAAGTTATCTTGGACCATTTCTTTCCGCACACAACTGTAAAATCATGGGAACCAGTATGCTTCGTTATGTATTTTGATCCTTAGAATCCAATTATTCAAGTCTCTTTACGATCAAATTTGTGCAAATTGTTTAAAATGCAATTATTTAAATAATTTACAAAATATTGTTTTTTGCTATCGGAGTATTTTTTTTTTTATAAAAATATACATTATTTCATGATGAAAATGTCCTTTCAACTACTATTAGAAGGTGAAAATTAACAGAGTTATAATTTTTTGAAATTAATTGAAATTTCTCGACGCAAATTTTGTTTTGTTTAATCTCGCTGCCATTTCCTTCCTATTGAACCGATTGCTTTGAAATTTTGAGGAAAGATACTTGAAGGCTATCCGCGGCTCATAAGCTTATTAAAATATCTTCAAATCTTTGCAAAACGCAATGGCATTTTTTAATAACAAAAAGTCACAATCACAAATTTTTATCGTCCACGACAATAGTTGTGTTACGAAATTTCGATTTGTAATTTGCGTCCCCCTCCTACTTGGAGTTAGGAATTATATAAATAATTATTTTGCCTTGTATACACATACTCGCATACCCGATCTACTTGGGGTTAGGAATTATATAAATAATTATTTTGCCTTGTATACACGTCTGACGCGCTCTCGTATACGCGTGGAACTCGCATACCCCACCAATTTGGTTTTATTTATTTCGTTTAGATTTCGTTCATTGAAAATTGTTAAAAAAATATCATTAGTGACAACTTTTCTGCAGTCTGGATTTCCATACTTGGCACTAAATGGAGTCTGGATGATCTAGATCATCCATAGTAGTAATGACGCCCCTAACCTGCCTACTTGGAGATACTCCGCCTGCTTGGGGGTAGGAATTATTTAAATAATTATTTTGCCTTATATAATCGTCTGACTGGCTTGAAATAATCGTATTTTTATTATCGCACGTCTGCGTTATTTCCTTGCACACGTACAGGTCCCCGTGCCCCCCTCATACTTGGGTCGTAATTTTCTTTAATAATCATTATTATCGTTTAAAATTTTAACCTTCTTGCACCGAGGGCTGAGATAGATGCCTTTAGAATTTGGTGCCGAGATTGCACCTTTTTGCATTGAGCGGCAAGTTAACCAATCTTCTGGAAATTAACACAGAGGCCGCTTTTTTATATTATTCAAGTCAGTTCGTTGCGTGAAAACATCGCACGATTATCCCCTGCATACTTAAATGAAAAGAAAATTTTTGTTATGAAAAATTTACTTCGATTTTAAAATTTAAAATTGTAATGGATAAATTAGTTTGAGGAAGAAGATTTCCAAGGAATTGGCAGCGAGTTTTTTGTAGTGGCTCTCGCCGCTTTCGCGTTTGCTCGCTCCGCTTCAACGCGTATATGTATTTGAGGTCCTTTTTTATTAGGTTGCAGGCTCATTGCAACTAAACGTTCTAGCAACGCGTTGACAACGAAAACTATGAAAACTACATTAACCTTTAGAGGACGGGATGGCCCCTATACGGGCCATGCCCATGATCGACCCTTTACATGTGTTAGTTTTGAGATGTGAGACATCACAAAAACTCGATTTCTATAGAAAAGTGAGAGAAAACAGTAAACCCAAATCCCCGTCCTCTAAAGGTTAAAAATACTAAAGGGACAATAATCACGTTTTAAAGACGTTGTAGATAGGTTGCCATTAAAACGATCTAGCAACATGATCAAAGTGCGCTAACGATCTTTCTAACACGTTTCTGAAATGTGTTATTTGCACGCGTGTTCGCTGAAAGAGCCTACCTTCGCCACACTGCCGCTACGCGGCGCACAGTTTGCGACTCCCGCGGATACTTTGGTAGGCCGAGAGTATATAAGATGTGAAAATTCAAGGTTTCAAATGGCTCTTTTTACGAAGGGTCCGAATTACAAGGCTTGCCTTGTTTTTGATACTCCCCTTATATATAGGGGACTTCAAATTTTACGCAATATCTGCGTGAAATAATTTGAATAAGAAATTATAAAAAAAATGTGCCAAGGTTGGTGGTTATCGATGACGATGCTTTGACGTTCCTAAAATGTTGCGAATGGTGTTCCTAATTCGTTCTTTGATGCGTTTTTGACACGCTGCGAGCACGTAAAGTGCAACGTTGCTGCGACAACGTTGTAACAACATTTTTACTATGGGTTAGCAGCAACATGCTTTAAAGTATTGGAGTTTTCAAAATAGTTGTGGGAACGTTGTTTATAGGTTGCAGGCTCATTGCAAGTAAACGTTCTAGCAACCCCTTAACAACGAAAACTGAGAACTACATTGAAAATACAAAATGGACAATAATTACATTTCAAAGACGTTGTAGATAGGTTTCCATTAAAACGATCTAGCAACGTGATCAAAGCGCGCTAGCGATCTTCCTAACACGTTTCTGAAACGAGTTTTTTGTCACAAAGGCGGACATTTCAACGTTGTGACAACGTTGTTAACTCATTTCTGCCACCAATAATTAAACGTTTTATAGTTTTCAAAGCAACGTTTTTGCAACGTTCGCAAAACGGAACGTGCTAACTGGGATACTACTGAAAAATTTATTGAAAGTTTTCGCTATAAATTCTGTTTGTTAAATATTGTTTTGATTTTCTGTTAAATAGTCTATCTTTTTATCATTCTTATTCTTTGTCTTATTAATTTTTCTTTTAACGAAGTCCCACGTTTTCTTGTTGTTATTACTAGCTTTTTCAAATTCTTTTTTATCAAAATTATATTTTACTGCTGTTATAACTTTGTTGAGCCATTTTAGATAGTTTTTATATTGCTGTTTCAGATTTTCATTTTCGATACTATTTTTCCATTTTTGATAAACTATTTCTTTAGTTAAGCAGGATTTCATGATACCTTCGGTTATCCATTTGCTGCTTGGTGTGTTCTTCTCGGTTTTCTTAACTACTGTTGCTTTTCTGATTGCTGTCTTTATATTGCTGATTAACAATTCAAGTGCCATATTTGGATCATCATGTTCTAATATGATGTTCCAATTCAATTTGTTAGCTTCATAATTTAACTTATTATAATTAACAAAACTATAATACTTTTAAGAGTCTTTTTTCCTTTTAGAGTTTTTATTGATGTTATAATATAGGATAAGGGAAAAGAATAAATCAAGTGAGTTAAAAGTATAACTAAGAAAATTTTATTTTGACCATGACGGCAAGACGACTGGGACAAGACTGAAGTAAGTTAGACGCACAGTAATGAGTAGAACGGTTGGTGAATGAAAACAATAGCTTACATATATTTACATGTATGAGTGTGTTTACTTCATGAGAATAAAATATTTGAACATTTCTAATAATTGAGATCATCAGTGGATAGTGATCCGTTATTCAAGGAATAAACTTTAAAGAGTTTATATTCTCAAGTTCAGTTTTTAAGAACATATTGTCAATACATGTTCCCAAATTTGAATATTGAGGATTGGGTCTAGTAACACCATTAAAATAAGGTATGTAGCCCAATTCGTAGAGATCATTCTTATGCTCTGTAGTTGTTTGGTCATTGTCCATTAAATTAATATTGAAATCACCAATTAAAAAGTGATTTTTGATATTTTTATTACTTTTCAAAAATATAAGTAGATTTTCAACAATTTTTTTTTTGTTATGTCGTGACATCTATATAATGAAGTTATTTTCAATTTTCTTTCTTCTTTCAGATTTATAGTAATATTGAGAAAATTTACTCTACCTGCCTCTTCAGTGGTATGCGTTGAGTTAATGTGTTTATTAATGTACACAACTACACCATCTGATTTATTTATATAACTGTGATTGTAGTACATATCATAATTGTACCATTAGATTATACAATTCATGGTGTGGTAAAAAGACTGTTTCTGCATAAACTATTATATCTGGCTTGGTTTTAAAGTTTTGGATGAAGATCTCATGATTTTTATGATTTGTTTGTAAGCCTCTTATGTTGACGAAAAGTATTGACAAACCATCAATATTCATAAAATTGTTTATAGATTCACTATTAAATAAGATTGTTTCATATTTATCGTCAAATTCAAATTCTAAATCCATTATTGTATTTATATATGTTGTTGATTTTGTGAGTTTACTGTTTTATTGATTGTAGATAAGTTAGTTTCCTTCTCAATGGCGTTACCCTTTGTGTTGTTTGATGTTAATGTAACTTCTTCGTTAGTTGTTTTATCATGAGATCTTAGTTGGTAAAGAAGATTTCCCTTAAATCCCAGGAATTTTGGCATACTTGGTTTAATTGGATAATCAGTTGTGTTGTTCTAATCTTTTCATTAATTATATGCTTTAGGTACTCACATTTTTCTGTATCCGTAGCTGTATGTTCTGTGTTTCTTATTAGGTTGTATTTTGTATTTCCATAGCAACAATTGCTACATTTAATTTTGTTTTTTTCAAGGCAGTCTTTTGAAAGGTGATCACGCGCACAACGTAGGCAAACATTTTCGTTTTTACATTTTTTTCCGCTATGGCCAATACTACCACACTTGAAACAAGGTCTTATGTTGATATCGTCGTAAGCATGACAACATTGATAACCTATGTATAATTTGTAATTGTTATTCCGTCTGAATGTGTATGTCTCAGCTGATCTCTTATTATGGCATTTTTAGTTTTTCTTTTCTTATTCTCAAATATATGCTCCACAGTACAGAAGTAATCTGTTCTTACAAAATTTCTATGATTTATGTCTTCTTCAAGTGCGTCCCTTTCCATGTTATTATCAACATTAAACACTAATAATCTTGGATTTTCGAGTTCTGCTTGCTTAACATTGAAATCATGTCCTACTTTATTTTTCAGTAATTCCTTCATTTGTGGTACATCTTCTTTGTTTGCACATTTGATTATAACAGTACCATCTTTATTTTCATTTATTTTTCCAACTGGTAGTATTGTATCATTCAGTACCCTACTGAAAAAACTCATATGAGATCTCATATGCGATCTCATGTGTGATCTCATATGAGTTCTTATATGAGGTTTTGGCACGTGAACTCATACGAGAACTCATATGAGATCTCATATAAGTTTCAAGTTTGATTACGTTGTAACTCATATGAGTTCTCATATAAGTTTCAAGCTTGATTAGGTTGAAACTCATATAATCGACCTCCAGATGATTATCAAATGTTTCATTAGGAACGATTTTTGTACGGTTCTCTAACGTTTCTTTTGAAACGTAATCGATGAAATGAATTGCGTAAGATTTTAAGTCCCGTATGTAAAGGGAGTATCAAAAACAAGGCAAGCCTTGTAATTCGGACCCTTCGTAAAGAGTCACTTGAACGGTGGAATTAGGCGTCTTATATACCCTCGGCCTGCCAATGTATCCGCAGGAGTCACAAACTGTGCGCCGCGTAGCGGCAGTGCGTTGAAGGGAGGCTCTAGCTGCGTGCGCGTTCAAGCGGCGAGCGAACGCCAAGAGCGGCGCACAGTGGGCTGAAATGGACCTCTTGTTTCAAAATAAAAAATCTCAGCCGGGAATCGACCGATTTGGACGATTTTTTTTAAAAATACAGGTAATAAGAAGTAATTTAAAGGAAAACTATAGACAAATTGAATAAAAAATTTTTTAGGTCATTTTTTAGATCAAAAGTGATTTTTTGTTTTTTTCAATAACCAATCCCGCGTAAACATAATTCATATATACTTATATATTATATATATTTATATATTTCATATATATATTATATATATATATATTCATATATACTTATATATATATTTTTAGGATGGAGTGAATAGGTCGATCAACGAGGAACTATAAATAATAATAAAACTTAGTTTATTAGGCCGACGTTTCGGTACTGAAGTAAGTACCTTCTTCAGGGCTAAATAGAGAAAATACATAATAAGTACATATATACAGATTTTTTATAAGAACCAATAAAGTTTTTTGACAGTGTACTGACCTAATGATTAAAAAAAGGTTTACACCATGATTCGTAGATCACGACAGGTGACGTCGAGCATGATTCGGTACAGCACGTAGTGCATCGTCAAGACACGGATTTTTATTCAACTAGAACAATTGAATTTGAAAAAAAAATTTTTATTTTAAGTTAACGAGAATTTGAATTGAAAATTTATTTATTTAAATGAAATAAAAATAATAATAAACAGCTAAATCTCTTACCCAACCTGTACTCTGGAGTCCCATTTTTTCAACAATGAGAGAAAAGCGAATTTCCCGGCGTTTATATACCCACGCGGGTGACGTTAATAACGCAAATTCAAATTTGTAATTCGAGAGTGGGGGGAGAGGGAGCGAGCTAGCTGGAAGCATACTGGAGGGGCGGGCTCGGCCCGATTCTGAGTGTACGACTACCCGCGTTTATTATTAATATTGTTATTATAAAAGTGCTTGTTGGTTGTGTCAACGGATTTTTTATAAATATATTTGAGATTCTTAGTGTCATCCATTCGATTTAAGCTGTTTTTTTGTGAATGTATATGCAACATTTCGGAAAAAGTGCGTTTTTGGTAGTTAGTTTCTGTGTCTATTATTTGTGTTTTTTCAAAGTCTATTTTATGCCCTGTTATTTTAACGTGATCTGAAAGGGCGGAGGTAGTTAACGATTTAAAGACCGCGTACTTGTGTTCATATATACGTTTGCTTAATTTCCTTTTTGAAGTACCTACATAAGATGCATCACACTCTTTACAGTTAATTTTCTAGACAGCAGATGCTGTTTCAAGCGGATCTAACTTATCTTTACCTAGTTTTATAAATCTTAGATTATTAATGTTTCTATTGATCATTCGTAAGCTCTTAACGTCTTTCATAGTACTGCAAAGTTTTTTATTTAAGTCTTTAATGAAAGGGAGTACTAAAATCCTGTTGCGGTGATCATGTTTATTGTAAGTTTGATTGTTGTTGTGTTCGTAAGAATGTAAACGTTTATTAATGTATTTTTCTATGAAGGTAAGAGGATAACAGTCATCGACATATCGTTTGTATAAAATTATTGAGTTTTTTACTGAACTCAAGCATTTATTTTCAAGAAATTCTAACACTACATCTGCAAACAAGGGGCTTGAACAGAAACCCATCGGGGCACCCATGATCTGCTGATAAAATTCACCATTAAACGTAAAAAACGTAGAGTCAAGCAGTAATTCTACTCCTTCTAGGAACTCTTTTTTACTTATGGGAAGTAAGTTGCCAAAATATGACCACTTTTTTCCCAAAGCTTTAAGAATGTTTTCTTTGGAGAGGTTCGTAAAGAGGGAAACTACATCGAATGAAACGCAACGGTAATCTTGCGGAATATTAAGGTTATCTAATAAAAGCTTAAGCTCGTTACTATTTTTTATATTTGAGGCCGGTTTTGGAATGTATTTTGACAGAAAAGAAGTTAAGGCTTTATCTAATCTATAAGTCGGACTATTAATAGCTGAAACAATGATGCGAACTGGGAGATCTTTTTTGTGTATCTTAGTCAGACCGTAAGCTCTAGGCAAATTCGTGTTTTCGATTTTCTCATTAACATAAGAAAAACTAGAATCACAATCAAAAACGCCTTTATTCTTCCAGTCTAAGATAAGATTTTTTATGGATTTTTGTAACTTGTTGAGTGCATTTTTGTCTAGTAATGTGTAATATTTCGTATCATTGAGGGCGGATTTTACTTTGTCGATATAATCTACCTTATTTAGTACTACAGTGACGTTACCTTTATCAGCTTTTGTAATAAGTATATCTTTATTATTTTTTATGAAATCATTAGTTAGTTTTATTTTTCTGCTAAGAATTCTGTCTTCTAAACTCAAGTGTTTTTTGCACCTAATGTGGTGATTAACGCAATTCAGTAATCTGTTTCTAATATTGTCATTAATATCATTACTAGACCTGGCACTTTCAATATCCTTGAAAAGTTCAAAGTACGTTTTTTTATCTGTATCCGCAGTAAAATTAAATTTTTCTCCTAGGCTTAAGATTTCAGTTGCATATACGGGTAAAGTGGTCGAGGATAAATTTAAAAGCCATTTGTTTTTATTATTGTTTTGGTCTTTGATGCTATTGTCAGTCAACGGGTTGCGAGGGCTGTGAGTCATCTGTTTGTTTTTGTTTTTATTATCGGAGTTTAAAGGGCCGTTATTATTTTGAAATGCTGTAAAATCGATTGGACTTTTACCGTTTGTTTTCAAAGCGAAATTAATTTAATTTCGCTTTTAAATTTATCCTCGACCACTTTACTCGTATATGCAACTGAAATCTTAAGCCTACGACAAAAATTTAATTTTACTGCGGATACAGATAAAAAAACGTTCTTTGAACTTTTGAAAGATATTGAAAGTGCCAGGTCTAGTAATGATATTAATGACAATATTAGAAACAGATTACTGAATTGCGTTAATCACCACATTAGATGCAAAAAACCCTTGAGTTTTCAAAGGCTATCCCGTCGGCAATCGACCAGGAACCTCTTTAACCAGTGGAATAAATGTCTGAATTTTAAGAATCCATGGTTCAAAGATCGATTTTTTGCCTTAGTATTTTTAAAATGGTCTCCGAACCGCAAAATTTTTGCAAATATATTCATGATTTTTTTTACTCGAAAACTATGAACTTATAGAGAAAGTGCCAAGAGTGAAAAAGTTCTTAAAATTACTTAAAGAATGCATCTAAATTTTTTCAATGGCTTTCGAGAAAATTTTTTAATTTTGCAAATGGCAAAATTTTTACAAAATGGAAAAATTGCTCAAACCACTCCCAGTGATAGCCCCCGATCCTTCAGAACGTGGGAAATAACTAGATTCCTACAGTGGGTCGTGGGAAATGACTAGATCTAGTATTTTCCCAGCGGCGGAGACATCGCGTCTCAGAGCCAACTTCGCGTCCGTTCGGCTAATTTGAAATTGAAACGGAGCATTCAAAGCAGACGAAGCAGAAGCTTATGTAGGTTATGATTTTTGTACTCCAATAAATTGAATAAAATCACAATGTGTGACGATGTATTTTCGCCCCAATGCCTCTTCTTCTCGCTGGACTCGCGGCGAACCGATTCAGGCGGCCGAATGTTAATTGAATAATTCGAAAGCTAACGGGGGGGAATATTCTTTATTTGTTCCCGGGGTTTGACAACTTGCGAGACCATGAGAGACGACAACGATAGCGGAATGCTCCGTGGCGCAGAAGAAGGTAAGTGGAGAGAGACAGAGAGAGAGAGCGAGAGAGAGAGAGAGAGAGAGAGAGAGAGAGAGAGAGAGAGAGAGAGAGAGAGAGAAAGAGAGAGAGAGAGAGAAAGTGTAGAGAGTTAGAGTGGAGCATGAGGCGAGTTTAAATCTCGCGCGCGCGTGAGCGGTGCAGCGGCGTGGTGCGAGATGGGAGCACCTCACGGGCGATAATAAAATCAAAAACAAATGACTCACAGCCCTCGCAACCCGTTGACTGACAATAGTATCAAAGACCAAAACAATAATAAAAACAAATGGCTTTTAAATTTATCCTCGACCACTTTACCCGTATATGCAACTGAAATCTTAAGCCTAGGAGAAAAATTTAATTTTACTGCGGATACAGATAAAAAAACGTACTTTGAACTTTTCAAGGATATTGAAAGTGCCAGGTCTAGTAATGATATTAATGACAATATTAGAAACAGATTACTGAATTGCGTTAATCACCACATTAGGTGCAAAAAACACTTGAGTTTAGAAGACAGAATTCTTAGCAGAAAAATAAAACTAACTAATGATTTCATAAAAAATAATAAAGATATACTTATTACAAAAGTTGATAAAGGTAACGTTACTGTAGTACTAAATAAGGTAGATTATATCGACAAAGTAAAATCCGCCCTCAATGATACGAAATATTACACATTACTAGACAAAAATCCACTCAACAAGTTACAAAAATCCATAAAAAATCATATCTTAGACTGGAAGAATAAAGGCGTTTTTGATTGTGATTCTAGTTTTTCTTATGTTAATGAGAAAATCGAGAACACGAATTTGCCTAGAGCTTACGGTCTGACTAAGATACACAAAAAAGATCACCCAGTTCGCATCATTGTTTCAGCTATTAATAGTCCGACTTATAGATTAGATAAAGCCTTAACTTCTTTTCTGTCAAAATATATTCCAAAACCGTCCTCAAATATAAAGAATAGTAACGAGCTTTAGCTTTTATTAGATAACCTTAATATTCCGCAAGATTACCGTTGCTTTTCATTCGATGTAGTTTCCCTCTTTACGAACCTCTCCAAAGAAAACATTCTTAAAGCTTTGGGAAAAAAGTGGTCATATTTTGGCAACTTACTTCCCATAAGTAAAAAAGAGTTCCTAGATGGAGTAGAATTACTGCTTGACTCTACGTTTTTTACGTTTAATGGTGAATTTTATCGGCAGATCATGGGTGCCCCGATGGGTTTCTGTTCAAGCCTCCTGTTTGCAGATGTAGTGTTAGAATTTCTTGAAAATAAATGCTTGAGTTCAGTAAAAAACTCAATAATTTTATACAAACGATATGTCGATGACTGTTTTTTAGTTATTAAAAATGGTATGATTAATAAAGTCTTAGAAAAATTTAACTCGTTTGATCAGTTTTTGCAATTTACTGTCGAACTAGAAATAGATAATAGTATTAGCTTTGTAGATATTAAAATCATTAGAGAAAATAATGACATTGCAAAAACGAATTGGTACAGGAAACCAACCTCTTCCGGTAGATACATTAACTATTATTCACATCACCCTACCCACCAAAAAATTGCAGTTATTTACGGGCTAGTTGATAAGGCAATCAATATCTCACACATTTCTTTCCACAATGAAAACTTAAAAATTATCAAATCCTTTTTAATGCAGAATGATTATCCTCTTACCTTCATAGAAAAATACATTAATAAACGTTTACATTCTTACGAACACAACAACAATCAAACTTACAATAAACATGATCACCGCAACAGGATTTTAGTAATCCCTTTCATTAAAGATTTAAATAAAAAACTTTGCAGTACTATGAAAGACGTTAAGAACTTACGAATGATCAATAGAAACATTAATAAACTAAGATTTATAAAACTAGGTAAAGATAAGTTAGATCCGCTTGAAACAGCATCTGTTGTCTACAAAATTAACTGTAAAGAGTGTGATGCATCTTATGTAGGCACTTCAAAAAGGAAATTAAGCAAACGCATATATGAACACAAGTACGCGGTCTTTAAATCGTTAACTACCTCCGCCCTTTCAGATCACGTTAAAATAACAGGGCATAAAATAGACTTCGAAAAAACACAAATAATAGACACAGAAACTAACTACCAAAAACGCACTTTTTCCGAAATGTTGCATATACATTCACAAAAAACAGCTTAAATCGAATGGATGACACTAAGAATCTCAAATATATTTATGAAAAATCCGTTGACACAACCAACAAGCACTTTTATAATAACAATATTAATAATAAACGCGGGTAGTCGTACACTCAGAATCGGGCCGAGCCCACCCCTCCGACTATGCTTCCAGCTAGCTCGCTCCTTCTCCCCCCAATCTCGAATTACAAATTTGAATTTGCGTTATTAACGTCACCCGCGTGGGTATATAAACGCCGGGCAATTCGCTTTTCTCTCATTGTTGAAAAAATGGGACTCCAGAGTACAGGTTGGGTAAGAGATTTAGCTGTTTATTATTATTTTTATTTCATTTAAATAAATAAATTTTCAATTCAAATTCTCGTTAACTTAATAAAAAAAATTTTTTTTTCAAATTCAATTGTTCTAGTTGAATAAAAATCCATGTCTTGACGATGCACTACGTGCTGTACCGAATTATGCTCGACGTCACCTGTCGTCATTTACGAATCATGGTGTAAACCTTTTTTTAATCATTAGGTCAGTACACTCTCAAAAAACTTTATTGGTTCTTATAAAAAATCTGTATATATGTACTTATTATGTATTTTCTCTATTTAGCCCTGAAGAAGGTACTTACTTCAGTACCGAAACGTCGGCCTAATAAACTAAGTTTTATTATTGTTTATGGTTCCTCGTTGATCGACCTATTCACTCCATCCTAAATTAATATTCTGGAACGTACGAGCCACCGTCTCAAAATATATTGGCATTGGATCTCGTGACATGCCTCCCCCGAGAGAAGACCAGGTTCCTCTCCGTCGTTCAGCTAGATTACTGGACAAACATCTAAGTGCTGCAACCACCATCTCACCGCCACCAGCAGCGCTCCAAGGACTTCGTCCTTCATATATCACAGATAAGAACCGCAAATCTAATATTGACACCTCGATTAACAAAGACTCTTCGAAAGACAAAGAAATAATAAAAACAATTAATTTAAATTCAAACTCAATATTAACGTTTATATTGCAATCCATTTCGAGCCACTATTCTCACGAAACACGTCAAGAATTTGTAAATTTAACTAGAACACTTAGAAAAATAGTAATTAGTAGAATACAGCTAAAATTCTTACTTGACCATAGAAAATATGACATCATTCCGTTACACATTGTTAATTCATTTAAACTCGCAACTTCAAATTTACATAGCCGATATGCTTTCAAAAACGTTAATAAAGTCTTATCATTATCCCAAAAGAAAATTTTAAACCTTGAGATTGAAGCCTTAAATATTCACCTCTCCTTTCTCGATAAAACCCAGATCGCGGAGGAAAATGAGATCTTAAAATTTGTCAATAACGATGTGTTAATCTCATTCAAAAATTATTATAACATTGCTCTTGATTGTGTCAAAGATGAAGTAAAAACGAGTATTAACAGAAAATTTAATTTCGCTTTGAAAACAAACGGTAAAAGTCCAATCGATTTTACAGCATTTCAAAATAATAACGGCCCTTTAAACTCCGATAATAAAATCAAAAACAAACAGATGACTCACAGCCCTCGCAACCCGTTGACTGACAATAGCATCAAAGACCAAAACAATAATAAAAACAAATGGCTTTTAAATTTATCCTCGACCACTTTACCCGTATATGCAACTGAAATCTTAAGCCTAGGAGAAAAATTTAATTTTACTGCGGATACAGATAAAAAAACGTACTTTGAACTTTTCAAGGATATTGAAAGTGCCAGGTCTAGTAATGATATTAATGACAATATTAGAAACAGATTACTGAATTGCGTTAATCACCACATTAGATGCAAAAAACACTTGAGTTTAGAAGACAGAATTCTTAGCAGAAAAATAAAACTAACTAATGATTTCATAAAAAATAATAAAGATATACTTATTACAAAAGCTGATAAAGGTAACGTCACTGTAGTACTAAATAAGGTAGATTATATCGACAAAGTAAAATCCGCCCTCAATGATACGAAATATTACACATTACTAGACAAAAATCCACTCAACAAGTTACAAAAATCCATAAAAAATCTTATCTTAGACTGGAAGAATAAAGGCGTTTTTGATTGTGATTCTAGTTTTTCTTATGTTAATGAGAAAATCGAGAACACGAATTTGCCTAGAGCTTACGGTCTGACTAAGATACACAAAAAAGATCTCCCAGTTCGCATCATTGTTTCAGCTATTAATAGTCCGACTTATAGATTAGATAAAGCCTTACCTTCTTTTCTGTCAAAATACATTCCAAAACCGGCCTCAAATATAAAAAATGGTAACGAGCTTTAGCTTTTATTAGATAACCTTAATATTCCGCAAGATTACCTTTGATTTTCATTCGATGTAGTTTCCCTCTTTACGAACCTCTCCAAAGAAAACATTCTTAAAGCTTTGGGAAAAAAGTGGTCATATTTTGGCAACTTACTTCCCATAAGTAAAAAAGAGTTCCTAAAAGGAGTAGAATTACTGCTTGACTCTACGTTTTTTACGTTTAATGGTGAATTTTATCAGCAGATCATGGGTGCCCCGATGGGTTTCTGTTCAAGCCCCTTGTTTGCAGATGTAGTGTTAGAATTTCTTGAAAATAAATGCTTGAGTTCAGTAAAAAACTCAATAATTTTATACAAACGATATGTCGATGACTGTTTTTTAGTTTTTAAAAATGATATGATTAATAAAGTTTTAGAAAAATTTAACTCGTTTGATCAGTTTTTGCAATTTACTGTCGAACTAGAAATAGATAATAGTATTAGCTTTGTAGATATTAAAATCATTAGAGAAAATAATGACATTGCAAAAACGAATTGGTACAGGAAACCAACCTCGTCCGGTAGATACATTAACTATTTTTCACATCACCCTACCCACCAAAAAATTGCAGTTATTTATGGGCTAGTTGATAAGGCAATCAATATCTCACACATTTCTTTCCACAATGAAAACTTAAAAATTATCAAATCCTTTTTAATGCAGAATGATTATCCTCTTACCTTCATAGAAAAATACATTAATAAACGTTTACATTCTTACGAACACAACAACAATCAAACTTACAATAAACATGATCACCGCAACAGGATTTTAGTAATCCCTTTCATTAAAGACTTAAATAAAAAACTTTGCAGTACTATGTAAGACGTTAAGAACTTACGAATGATCAATAGAAATATTAATAAACTAAGATTTATAAAACTAGGTAAAGATAAGTTAGATCCGCTTGAAACAGCATCTGTTGTCTACAAAATTAACTGTAAAGAGTGTGATGCATCTCTTTTGAGTGTAGGCACTTCAAAAAGGAAATTAAGCAAGCGTATTTAAATCGTTAACTACCTCCGCCCTTTCAGATCACGTTAAAATAACAGGGCATAAAATAGACTTCGAAAAAACACAAATAATAGATACAGAAACTAACTACCAAAAACGCACTTTTTCCGAAATGTTGCATATACATTCACAAAAAACAGCTTAAATCGAATGGATGACACTAAGAATTTCAAATATATTTATAAAAAATCCATTGACACAACCAACAAGCACTTTTATAATAACAATATTAATAATAAACGCGGGTAGTCGTACACTCAGAATCGGGCCGAGCCCGCCCCTCCACTATGCTTCCAGCTAGCTCGCTCCCTCTCCCCCCAATCTCGAATTACAAATTTGAATTTGCGTTATTAACGTCACCCGCGTGGGTATATAAACGCCGGGAAATTTGCTTTTCTCTCATTGTTGAAAAAATGGGACTCCAGAGTACAGGTTGAGTAAGAGATTTAGCTGTTTATTATTATTTTTATTTCATTTAAATAAATAAATTTTCAATTCAAATTCTCGTTAACTTAATAAAAAAAATTTTTTTTCAAATTTAATTGTTCTAGTTGAATAAAAATCCGTGTCTTGATGATGCACTACGTGCTGTACCGAATCATGCTCGACGTCACCTGTCGTCATTTACGAATCATGGTGTAAACCTTTTTTTAATCATTAGGTCAGTACACTGTCAAAAAACTTTATTGGTTCTTATAAAAAATCTGTATATATGTACTTATTATGTATTTTCTCTATTTAGCCCTGAAGAAGGTACTTACTTCAGTACCGAAACGTCGGCCTAATAAACTAAGTTTTATTATTATTTATGGTTTTATTATTTAATATTCTGGAACGTACGAGCCACCGTCTCAAAAAAGAAATATATATATATATATATATATATATATATACTTATATATATTCATATAAATATATGAAACGCTAGTAATGCAGACACTTTCCGGAACTGAAATAGACTTATGCAGACAGAGACCGACTTATGCAGGCGTCAGCATAAATAGACAGATTATGTCTTTAGTCACGCAAGACTTGTGCAGACACTTGTATTAACGATATTACACTTATGCGGGGGGGTCACGTGGTTTTATACATTGTTGTCAGTATATGTCCATGTTCATGTGATTATATATACTTATATATGATATATACTTATATATTTCATATATCTATTATATATATATATTCATATATACTTATATGTGCAATTCCTCCAAAACAGACACAAAAATGGTGTTGAAGAAGGAAAAAAAATTTTGGTGCACACCTAAAAAAGAATAAAAGTTGAAGAATCAAGCTTTAATTGGAGATGTGAATCGTTAAAATCGGTCGATTCTGTGCAAAGTTACGTGAATTTTAAAATGGCGAAAAATCAGCGATTTTTTTCAAATTCACGTAATTCTTCAAATTTTTGTCATTTTTCTCCATTTTAAAATTCACGATTTTAACGATTCATATCTCCAATTAAAGCTTTATTGTTCAACTTTTATTCTTTTTTAGGTGTGCCCCAAAATTTTTTTTTCCTTCTTCAACACCATTTTTGTGTCTATTTTGGAGGAATTGCACATATAAGTATATATGAATATATAAGTATATATAATACATAAGTTTATATGAATATACAAGGTGTCCCATTTTAATCGCCCCAGGCAAATATCTTGAAAAGTATGGGAGATGGAAAAAAACTTTAGAAACAAAAGTTGTAGGGTGCAAAGGGGGTCAGCTAATGGTAATAACGACTTTGACCTTGAACTCTATTTGCAAGGTTATTTCAAGGTCTAAGTGATTTTTTTGAATGAGGACCCCTACTTTCGACCCCGGAAGTGGAAAGAGCAGAAAATTTTACGTTCAGAAAGGTCTGATATGTTGGGGTTTCAAGGTCAACCAGCTAATTTAATGAGGTCGACCTGGGAATACCTCTAGGAAGGACAAAATTGACCTTGACGTTCAAGGTCATTTTAAGGTAAGTTGATTTTATAAAATGGAACCCCTTATGTTTGACCCCGGAAACGGAAAGAGCGGAAGAATTTACGTCCGAATATGACCTTGACCTCGACCTTGACTTTAACCGTGATCTGGAAGGTTATTTTAAGGTCAAGTCGATTTTTTAAAAATCCCCTTATTTTTGACCTCGGAAATGGAAAGAGAAGAAAATTTTACGTTCAGATATGTACCGTCATATGGTGTCAAAGTTGGCCCTCTGGGGTCAATTAAGGGTAATAATGAATAAATTAATTTTTTTGAAGTGGATTTCACTGTTTTTATGAGTTACTTAGGAATCTAAAAGTATTTTTTCTCCCTCAAATGAATCGAAAATTAGAAAGACTACCCTCGACATTAGCATTACCCAATGTGCACCGCGTGGAGGTTGCCGAAAGGATTTCGCACATCATTGGCCCTCAAAAGGGCCGATTGATTAACGGACTGTCATTTGAAGATCTAAGGCAGTAAATGCTCGATCAAGTGTCCGTTCTCTCTGAAACACATTTGCATCCTTCTTCGGAAGCTTGCTCGAACATTCCTCAATGTTTCCACTGAAATGGATTGGAAAGCTTCCATAATTCTTCCTCTCATGTTCTCTAAGGTTGTTGGAGCATGTGCAAAAACTTTGCCTTTAACTACTCCCCATAAAAAAAAGTCAAGAGGTGTGAGGTCTGGGGATCTAGGCGGCCACTCCTGTACTTGGCTGCCGATGCCAATCCAACGATTACGATACATATCATTGAGAAAATTCTTGACTGATCGAAAGCGATGTGCAGGAGCTCCATCTTGATGAAACCACATATCCCGCCGTAAGATAAGTGGGATATCTTCTAATAGAGGAGGTAGCTGGTTTTGCAAAATATCCAAATACAATTGTCCATTCAAATTTTGATTGTAAAAGATAGGTCCCAGCACATGATCTCCAATTATACCTGCCCACGCGTTTATTGACCAACGTCTCTGGATTCGATGATCTCGTTGCCAATGAGGATTTTCTTCAGCGTAATAGTGAGCATTATGAAGATTGACACCACCCATATTATCAAATTTTGCTTCATCTGAGAATAGAACTCGATCAAAAAAGGAAGGGTCCCTACGTATCTGATTATTTGCCCATTGACAAAAATTTAAACGCCGTGCATAATCTCCATCCTCTAGTGTTTGTGTAAGGCGAACGTGGTAGGGGTGAAATTTAGATGATTTCAACAGGTGATTTACTGTTGATTTGGGAACACCATGCATTCGTTGCAAATCTCGTGATGAATTGTGAGGATTTTCAGCAATAATAGCTCGCACACCCAGCGCAATGTGCTGTTTCGTTCCAGTTTTGCGCCTCTTACGAACGATGGAGCCTTGACAGCTCGCGTTAATAATCTTTTGATGACTTTCCTATCTGGGTGACGGGCATTGGGATATTTCTCGGCATAGCGTCTTTCTGCAGCCCTATAATTATCATGACATTCACCAACAACTTTTATCATATTCACAATCTCCTGGGGCGTGTAATCAGCCATCTCAAAAAGGAATATGGTACCACAAAAGAAATTTGGTTTTCCACTTCAATTGTATGTATAAAAAGAAATTAAGAAGGCAATTTTCGGAAATGAGCGAAAAAGTTATTTATTCTAATAAACACATGAAATCATTACCGTATGCTATTCAATAATAAGAAATCAAAAGGTTTTCTTTATTTGTACTGTGCCCAGTGACACCACTAAAAATAACTAACTCTACCTATTTTCGAGTGCAGTATTGTTATTACTCTTTAAAAAAAATGAAAATATTCCCAAATTGACCAAACTAAAGAATTCGAATATTTATAATTGACTCATAACAAAACCATTAAATCATCGTCTCATAACTACCTTAAAGTAATCGGTCACTCGTACTTAAAAAATATCATTTGACGTAGCCGTACATTTCAATGGTGCCAACCTAACCAAGAAAGAACAAGAAGAGAAGTACCTTTTCATACCGAAAATTAATCCCAAAAATCCTTCAGAGTTACGCTGACAAAAGTAAGAACACATCAGATTAAAAAAATTAATTTTACCCCAATTGACCTCAAGCACGATTTGACCCTTAATTGACCCCAGAGGGCCAACTTTGACACCATATGACGGTACATATCTGAACGTAAAATTTTCTTCTCTTTCCATTTCCGAGGTCAAAAATAAGGGGATTTTAAAAAAATCGGCTTGACCTTAAATTAACCTTCCAGATCACGGTTAAAGTCAAGGTCGAGGTCAAGGTCATATTCGGACGTAAATTCTTCCGCTCTTTCCATCTCCAGGGTCAAAAATAAGGGGTTCCATTTTATAAAATCAACTTACCTTAAAATGACCTTGAACGTCAAGGTCAATTTTGTCCTTCCTAGAGGTATTCCCAGGTCGACCTCATTAAATTAGCTGGTTGACCTTGTAACCCCAACATATCAGACCTTTCGGAACGTAAAATTCTCTGATCTTTCCATTTCCGGGGTTGAAAGTAGGGATTCTCATTTAAAAAAATCACTTTGACCTTGAAATAACCTTGAAAATAGAGTTCAAGGTCAAAGTCGTTGTTACCATTAGCTGACCCCCTTTGCACCCTACAACTTTTGTTTTTAAAGTTTTTTCCATCTCTCATACTTTTCAAGATCTTTGCCTGGGGCGATTAAAATGGGACACCTTGTATATATATATATATATATATATATATATATATATATATATATATATATATATACAGGCTAGTAAGTTTGAGGAGCTCAACCCCGGTCGGTCAGAGTGGCTAAAGAAATAATAACCCTCAGGTTACCGACTCTAGACAAATAGACTCTAGAAAACCCCTCAAACTTCCGCTCGGATGCTGAATATATAGATTGGAAGTTTGAGGAGGCTCCTCAAACTTCCCATAACCCCTCAAACTTCCAAGCGGGTGCTGAATATAATCCTCAAACTTCCAGAATTTCATATTTATATATATATATATATATATATATATATATATATATATGAATTATTTTTACGCGGGATTGGTTATTGAAAAACACAAAAAATCACTTTTGATCTAAACAATGACCTAAAAAATTTTTTATTCAATTTGTCTATAGTTTTCCTTTAAAGTACTTCTTATTACCTGTATTTTAAAAAAAAATCGTCCAAATCGGTCGATTCCCGGCTGAGATATTTTATTTTGAAACAAGAGTTCCATTTCAGCCCACTGTGCGGCGGCCGGCGAAAGCCACTACAAACAAATACCGAAATAACGTATATGACACGATATTTCGCGCAAGAATGATTTACGCGCCCCGAATAACCGCGCACACAACAAACTTATCACTCCCGATAAACACCATCTCCTCGCCGAATTTGTAAGGCGCCAGACGAGGAGACTGCACGCACACGCTCTTTACCGGCCCGAGACTCTTTTCCCCCCGGTGGAGTGGTCCACGTTCCCCTGCTCGGGTAGCAGGGCTCGCACGCGCACGATTTTGCTCATCCACTACACGGCGCAAGTACCGTGAGGGCCAAAGCTCTCCTCTCTTCCTTCTTCCTTCCCCGCTGGGAAGGAAGGGCACCAATGCTGGCCCCGAGGACTCGCTGTCTGTTGCGCTCGCAATAGCAATGCTCACACGCACTCTTTCCTACCTTAATTCTGCTCCCTCGTACACGATTGACGCACGTGCGGTCTCGTCCTCGCTGCTCAGTAGCTACACGTCTCTCTCTCTCTCTCTCTCTCTCTCTCTCTCTCTCTCTCTGCCCCTCGGTGGCTACGGCGCAGCTTCCCCGTGAACGCTCTCGGTCTCTCTCTCTTCTCACTCACTCCGCACTCTCACACTCACGGGAGAACAATCCTTTTCTCTGTTACGCGCGCGCACGCTGTCTCTCGCTCGGAGGTCCGGGGTAGAGTCATTAGAAAGCGGCGCTCTCTCTCTCTCCTCTGCCGTTCTACGGCGCTCGCGGCGCTCGAATCATCATCGAACGACGTTTGAAAATCCCTTCGCGCGCCCAAACTCACACATTCATACTCGACGCGATTTCCCGCGTCGCACGTACACTGAAAAACTTTCCGAGTAGGTTCTAACCTTCACACCGAACAACAGCAGCGCCGCCATTCGGCGTGGTCAGTACTCCGAAGCGAGTAACAGCTGCGCGTTTTCGGCGCTCTCCGTACTCTTTTTCGAGAGGTTAGGTCACGCGCACACAGATCAGCGCAGTGGCTATACCTAATCTGAGTAACCACTACTCAGATCGGAGTAACTGTTACTCCAATGAGTAGTGTAGCGCCTGTCCCCACGATTCAGAGCTCAATCTAAACTTGAAGAATACCAGCTACTCCGAAAGTCTCTCAGTGTATTTGGGTTAAATTATACCCTAAATCGTATTTCGGTAATAATAAATAATAACATTATCGATTGAAATGCAAAACCAACACCAAAACCACATATCTATACTCTATCCCCGAAGTGGAAAAGATGATCATAAACAATTTGACGTTATGATATGGCAGTTGTAGTGATAGCCGCGGGGGCTAAGGCGCACGGCTAATAATGGTTAATCTTTTGTTTCGGGTTCGATTCCCACACGGAGAGAAATTTGTAACGATTTTCATATGAAATTAGTTGCTTTTATCGTAAGTGCCGTTACGTTGCGATGTTAGTGCGCGGCGGATGGTATTTATGCAAGAAAAGCAAGAGTTATTTGCGTGGGATTTTCCGATAGCAAATAAGCACAACGTTCTTGCTGTATTTCCTAGAAGTCGATGCGTTTATGACTCGCGCTTGATACTGGAAAATCAGCGCCACCGCTACGCCTTATTCGCATGACAGCCTGCACATGTAATTCATGCGATTACGGGCGAGCGCTGCGTCTACACCCAGCACACGCGTCTTTCTCATTGGTCGTCGATGACGTGCGCATCTGCTCTCAACCAATGAGAGAAGCGAGCACGTACGCCCTGTAGACGCAGCGACCGCAATTCGCATCGAACTGTATACCAAAATCGCATCAAGCCGCTTGGGAAAAAGGCGCGCGCGCCTTGCGATTATTGTGACTGTGCTTACTATTTTAGTTAGTTAAATGTGATACGAAACGCGCATGATTCAAGTCGATGCGTTTATAGTTAGCAATTTCTCTCCGTGCAGCTAGGATTTTTTGTTTTACTTTATACTTTAAGGAGGTTGTATAGCTCTAAAAAGGCGTTCAAGAAAAATATTCATATCTTAATTTTGTAAAACATGGTAACAATAGTATGAATCTAATATAAAAGAGTAAGAGAAAATATTTTCAACTTATTTGTGAGATCTGAATCGTAGATAACGGCCGTTAAACAAAATTTTACGTGAAAATATAAAACTTTTTTATATTTAATTCGATTTTAATCATTTTTTTTTAATGTTTGTAATTTCATATAAATCAATATATTATGAATTATTAATTATTACGAATATTTTATTTAAGGAAGTTGTATACCCATAAAAAGCCTTAAAGAAAACTATTCATATCTTAATTTAGTTGTGGAATTATAGCTTGGTGCGGTGCATACAAAACCACTACAAAATTATTGCAAAATATTCAAACAAAAAAAAAATCGTTTTTCTGCAGATAATCCCCTGCATATTAAACAAATATTCACACTAGAGTCAGCTTTGTATCATTATGATAAACTTAAAAATATGTACGTATTAAGTGAGTCTAAGACAAGAAATAAGAGCATAATACCACCAAAAATAGAAAAAGCTATAAGTGATAAAAGTAGCTATATAGACGCTATAAGAACCTTCAACACTTTACCGAAGAAATTAAAGTGTTTAAATATAAGTAAAATAACTATTAAGAAAAACATTAAACAATTTATAAAGTCTATGTAGAATTTTATTACAAATGTTGGGCAACTATTTCTTACAGTTAATCTTGTAAATTTTATAGATATGTTTTTGTAAATTAAGATACTAGTTTTAAGTTTTTAAGGATTTATCAAACGCAAACATCCCACAATAGAAGTCCAGGGAGATGTCATAGCGTTTGATAAAATGTTATTCCAGCCTATGTACAGGTAACTGCGTTTACTTCTATAGGATTTACTTTATGTAATCAATCTGGTTAAATAAATAAGTAAATAAATAATTTCATAAAATATGGTAACAATAGTACGAATATAATACAAAAAAGTATATTTTAAGAACGTAAAATAAAATATTTTCAACTTATTTGTGATATCTGAATTGTAGATAATGACAGTTAAACAAAATTGCAGTTAGAAATATAAAATTTTTTTATTTGTAATTTCATTTTAATAATTTAAAGCTTATTTTATCTCTTCACCACTTCTGTACAAATTCACCACGTCAAAAATTAAAAAATTGATGGATTTCAAACGAAAATTAATTATTAATTAGCTAATTATAAAATTACAAACAAACAATTAGCTTTATTCTGCGTGTATAAATTATTGTTTAATTTTGACGTGTTGAATTTGGAGATAAATTGTTAAGAAATAAAATAAGCTTTGAATGATTAAAATCGAATTAAATATAAAAACGTTTTATATTTTCAAGTAAACTTTTGTTTAACGGTCATTATCTACAATTCAGATATCACAAATAAGTTAAAAATATGTTTTCTTACTCTTTCATATTACAATCGTACTATTGTTACCATGTTACAAAATTAAGATATAAATATTTTTCTTGAACGCCTTTTTAGAGGTATATAACCTCCTTAACCCGTTTCCGCCCAAAACGCCATTCGTGGTTCATCGGTCTTTAGGAGCTCATAACTAATGCTATAGGCCTCAAAAAAAATTGAGGGGGACATATTTTTAAAGTTTAAGAAATGCCCTTTCCCACAATGAACTCAAAATTGCTCCTAAATATTATTAATTATGAAAAAAATCCAGTTAAACAAAAAAAAAGCACGATTTTTCCACTCTCTTTTTTTTTTAATTGAGTTTTCAAAGGCTATCCCGTCGGCAATCGACCAGGAACCTCTTTAACCAGTGGAATAAATGTCTGAATTTTAAGAATCCATAGTTCAAAGATCGATTTTTTGCCTTAGTATTTTTAAAATGGTCTCCGAACCGCAAAATTTTTGCAAATATATTCATGATTTTTTTTACTCGAAAACTATGAACTTATAGAGAAAGTGCCAAGAGTGAAAAAGTTCTTAAAATTACTTAAAGAATGCATCTAAATTTTTTCAATGGCTTTCGAGAAAATTTTTTAATTTTGCAAATGGCAAAATATTTACAAAATCGAAAAATTGTTCAAACCACTCCCAGTGATAGCCCCCGATCCTTCAGCACGTGGGAAATAACTAGATTCCTACAGTGGGTCGTGGGAAATGACTAGATCTAGTATTTTCCCAGCGGCGGAGACATTGCGTCTCAGAGCCAACTTCGCGTCCGTTCGGCTAATTTGAAATTGAAACGGAGCATTCAAAGCAGACGAAGCAGAAGCTTATGTAGGTTATGATTTTTGTACTCCAATAAATTGAATAAAATCACAATGTGTGACGATGTATTTTCGCCCCAATGCCTCTTCTTCTCGCTGGACTCACGGCGCACCGATTCAGGCGGCCGAATGTTAATTGAATAATTCGAAAGCTAACGGGGGGGAATATTCTTTATTTGTTCCCGGGTTTTGACAACTTGCGAGACCATGAGAGATGACAACGATAGCGGAATGCTCCGTGGCGCAGAAGAAGATAAGTGGAGAGAGACAGAGAGAGAGAGAGAGAGAGAAAGAGAGAGAGAGAGAGAGAGAGAGAGAGAGAGAGAGAGAGAGAGAGAGAGAGAGAGAGAGAAAGTGTAGTGGTAGAGTGGAGCATGAGGCGAGTTTGAATCTCGCGCGCGCGTGAGCGGTGCAGCGGCGAGGTGCGAGATGGCAGCACCTCAGTGGCGTAGTCGCAATCAGGCCCCTCGTGCCGGGCTGATGCAACCCGCCGTTCTGCTGTGCGTGTACGGAGGGAGGCTGCACGGCGCGAGCGGAAAATCGGCAGTGTCTAGACGGCAGCGTACGCGAAGAGTGGAACGAGCGGTAATTGTGAGTGTGTGCCAGAGGAAGAGGAAGAAGAGTGGTGAGGGAGAACGAGAGCCGGACGACGACGAGCAGCGGTGGCGAGAAGAGAGTTGGAGAGAGAGAGTAGCTGGGGAGCGAGGAGAAGCAGGTGGGAGATCGGCGGTCCAACCTCGTAACCGGGGCAAGGCTTCGTGCGACGGAAGGTACGTGGACAGCGGGCCCGAGAGCGGATAGTGAAGCGTGGCGAGAGTGGAGAGAGAGAGAGAGAGGGAGGTTCGCGGACGCGGCGATTCTTGGAATCGCGCCGCGAGAATCTTCGATTTCGCGTGGAGAAAGAGAGTAGAGAGAGAGAGAGAGAGAGAGAGAGAGAGAGAGAGAGAGAGAGAGAGAGAGAGAGAGAGAGTCGCGTTTAACAATCGAGCATCGCGCGGCGATGCTTTTTGAGAGTGCGCGCATCTAACGTCGGTGGAGATAGAGAAAGAAAAGAGTGTCGCGATTAACACTCGAGCCTCGCGGGCTAGAACGAGTAGTGAAGGCTCGCTGCGGGCGAGCAACGAGGATGTGGAGAGAGGAAGAGAGCAGCTGGTGGAAGTGATGGTGCACCAACAGGAGGGGCCTACGCCAGTGACGGTGACTGTCACTAGCTCGCCGAGAGCGACTAGGAGTAACGCGGGTTCGGTCCTGCGGACGACAGAGGCACAACCGGCCGTGACTACTGCGGTCTCAGTTCTGAGTGCGCCCAGGGTGACAGCCACGTTTGATAGTGTTAATTTAGGATGTGGAAGGCAGGGTTCTTCAAATAACCCACTCTGGTTAACAGCAACAACGTTTTATTCAATTACAGTACAGCTCTCTCTCTCTCTGATTACAACTGCTCTCGGCAGAGGACGGCGAACGAGTGAGTGAGCGCTTCGGCCGCTCGCTCTCGCTAGCTCTCCAGCTCTGCTCGCGTGATGGCGCCACGCATGCGCTCTCTATCTCACACGTTAACATAAATGTACACATATTCTAACACGCCTCCTTACATTTATGTTTTTTTTCGCAATTACAATATTCTTTAAATCAAATTCAATAAACTTCTCAAGTTTTCAAACCTTACTCGTCCAAGAGCCTTTGTCAAAATATCTGCAACATTTTTCTCTGTACTGACCTTAACAATATCAATTAACCCATTAACATAATTCTCATTTACAAAGTACTTCGATGTACTTTGACTTCTTTGTAAAATTACCAAATTTCGCAATACTAACAGCGCCTGAATTGTCTTCATAAATATTTACAGGTTTCTTAATTTCTACTTTAAAGTCACTTAACAAGTCTTTTAGTAATATTACTTCACTTACTGCTTCAGACAGTGCGACATATTCAGCAGCTGTCGAAGACTTAGTTACACTTCCTTGTTTCCTCGATTTCCAATATATTACATTTCCATACAACTTAACAATATATCCAGTTGTCGACTTTCTGTCTACACAGTCTCCTGCCCAATCGGCATCTACATGACATTCAAGAATATCTACATTATTGTTTTTCTTAAATCTTAATTTTAAACTTTTAGTTAAATATAAATATTTTAAAATTCTTAAAGCATATTTATAATGTGTCTCATCATAACAATTCTGAAATCTACTCAAATAATTTACGCTATAACTTATATCTAGTCTCGTTCCTGAGCTAATGTACAAAAGCGCTCCTATCAAATTTCTATACTTTATTTTCTCATCTATCTCTTCAGCGGGTTCTAGCTTTAAATTTTGCTCCATTGGAGTCTCATACAATTTTGCTTGTTCAATCTGATATTTTCTAGCTAACGATTCAATATACTTTTCCTGATCTAAGGACATCTCATTTTTGTTTTCATCATATTCAATATTAATACCTAAATACATACTCACTTTATCTAAATCTTTCATCTGAAATCTTTCTTCTAACATTCCTTTTATGTAATTCAAATTTTGTCTTTTCTTACAACATATTAACAAATCATCCACAAATATAATTAAATATATAATCTCATCTCTTTCTCTTAAAGTATACAAACAATAATCATGTTCGCTTCTTACAAATCCTAAAGAACTTAAATAATTATCAAGACACTCATACCAAGCTCTTGGGCTTTCTCGCAAACCATACAACGCTTTATTTAATTTACAAACCCTTTCTGTTCCATCCTCATAACCTTCAGGCTATTTAACAAATACTGTTGATTTAACTTTACCATTTAAAAACGCTGTTTCTACATCCATTTGCTCAACTAACAATCCGTTTTGGCAGCAATACGATAACAATACTTTCAAAGTTTGTGTTTTCGCAACAGGTGAATAAATGTCATCCAATACATCTGTTTGTTGGTAACCTCTTACCACTATTCTCGCTTTATATATATTTTCACCTTTTTTTAGTATAAATCCATTTTAAATCTAATATCTTTTCATTCTTTGGTTTTTCAACTAATACCCATGTTTTATTTTTCTCTAAACTATTCATTTCTTTATTCATAGCTTCTACCCAAAAACTAGACTCATTACTATCTATAGCTTCTTTAAAGCTTACAGGACTATCTGCACTACAATAATTTACATAAATACATCCGCTATATACATAATTATCATCAAATCTACTAGGCTTTTTACTCGTTCTTTGTGACCTTCTTAAATCAGTTACTTCTTTAGCTTCATTTTCAGCATTTTCTATATTATTCAAATTTTCATTTATATTTTCTACATGTTCATTTTCTTTATCAACATTTTTATTTAAACTCTCATTTTCTAAATCACTATCATCTAAGCCAATACATATTACATCTTCCTCAACGACATCAACGTGTCTTGCAACAATGACTCTATTGTTTATCAAAACTCTATACCCTGTTACATCATAACCTATCAACGTTCCTAACTCAGCCTTCCTATCCCATTTCGAATTTCTTTTGTTTTCCGGTACTCTAACAAATACTTTACTTCCGTATAATTTTAAATGCTTCGTGTCTGGTTTTTCATTTAAAAATATCTCATAAGGAGATTTATTTCTAACTAAGGTGTTAGCAATAGTTCTATTTTTTAAATAGGCTGCGGCGCAGACTACTTCTGGCCAAAATCTTCTTTCGATCTTAGACTCAGCTAACAAACACCTTGTACTATCCATAACCGTCCTATTGTACCTTTCTGCTGTACCGTTAAGCTCATGTACATAAGGTGGACATGTTTCTATTTCAATTCCCTTTTCTCTACATAATTTATACATGTCTTTATTCAAATATTCAGTACCATTATCACACCTTAATTTCTTAATTTTCTTTCCAGTCTTATTTTCAACTAAATTTATATATTCAATAAATTTATCATATACTTCGTCTTTAGACTTAATTGCATAAATTTTTGCTAATTTACTAAAATCATCAATAAAAGTTATGAAATACTTTTCTCCTTTATAACCTACTGTATTGTGTGGCCCATTCAAATCTGTATGTACTATTTCTAATATATCTTTCGCTCTTTTTCTATTATTATCAAAAGGAATATTGTGCATTTTGTTTTCAATACACGTAGCACATTTATAGTAATCTGATTCTATTTCACTTGGCAAACCCTGTAAAATATGATTTTTACACATCGTATTCAAATAATTAAAATTAACGTGTCCCAATGTTCTATGCCACTTTTCTTTTAAAGTCATTTTTTCATTTTTCATTGTCAAGTTAGATTCTCTACCTTTTTCAATAAAGCTAGTCATTTTATACATTCTATCCTTTTTCCAAGCTATCGCAATTAATTTATTATTTTTGTTATAAATTTTAGCACTATCACCGATACATACCACTTTACATTTATCAGTTACTTTAGCAAAACTCATTAAATTTCTGTCCATATCTTTTACGTAAAATACATTTTCTAATTCTATATCTATCTCTTCATTAAACGTTTTGAATTTACTTTTTACATGACCTACTTTTGTTGCTTTCAAAATTCTACCGTCTCCTACTTTTACATTAATCGGTTCTTTCAATACAATTGCATCATTAAAATAATTTTCGTTATTTATCACGTGGTCTGTACAACCGCTATCTAAAATCCAATCTATCTTATTTTCGTTTACTTTACCGTTACTTATATTCGCAGACATTATTTCTACTGAAGTGCTCAACACTTCGCTCTTCTCGGTATTTTGATGACCGCTGCTGTTGTTGTCACTGCCTCTCGCGCCTCGGCCATGCTGTCGGTATCCGCTTCTTCCACGCCGGTTGGAACTCGTTCCTCGCTGCTGTGTGTAGCCTCTGCCGTTGCCCCCTCCTCTCTGTGGCGCACGGCTTCCTCTGCCGCCTCCTTGCTGTGGCGCGCGATTCCCGGAATTGTTTTTCGTCGGGCAATCGTATTGTATGTGTCCTACACCACCACATACATAACACGTCCTTTTATCCTCTCTTCTTTTCTCAAACGTAAACGCGTTTGATCTCGAATTCTCACTTTCACCATGTTTTTTCTTAAATTCGAATTCCAATTTTGACTTCACAAATTCCACTGTTTTGTCCTTTTCAGCTAATGCGTCCACAATATCAACCATGTGTGACATACTTTCTGGTAGCGTTAATAAGAAGTAATTCAATTTATCTTCTTTCGTCACATTTTCTCCAGCATTTTTTAATTCGTTCACTAATTTTTCAAAGTTATTATAAAAGTCTGTCGGGTTCTCACTTTCTCCCATTTTCAAATCGAGCAGTCTTCTTTTACACAGTAATTTCACAGCACTACTTTTAACTAAGTAATTTTCATCCAACTTAGCAACCATTTTCTTTGCTGTTTCTTCTGAAATAATTAATTCTAGTTGTGTATTTGTCATGCTGTTCACTATATAGTTTTTAGCTTTTATCTCTTTCTTTTTCCACTCAACTTCTGTTATTGCTTCCGGTCTTCATCATTTTCGATAACTTCACTGCACTCTTTAAATTCCAAGAATAATTTTAACTTGTACTTCCATTTATCATAGTGTGTCCCATCAAATACTTGTAACGTGAATCCTTTGTTCTCCGATGCCATCTCGCTTTCAACAGGAATTTCCTTTTTAACTTCCTTATTTTCAATATTGTAAAATTTTTCTTCACTTTCAGTTTCACTTGACTTTTCAATTTTTACTTTTGGTTCTTCTTTTACACTCATGTGTTTTCCTTTGTTCTTGCGCTTACCATACGCTAAACTTAAAATCACTTTTCCTTTTCGTGGAATTTAAAGTGTGTTACTGCTCTCACAAGGAGAAACAGTACCGCAACTATAAATAACCAGGCACTGCTACCATGTTAATTTAGGATGTGGAAGGCAGGGTTCTTCAAATAACCCACTCTGGTTAACAGCAACAACGTTTTATTCAATTACAGTACAGCTCTCTCTCTCTGATTACAACTGCTCTCGGCAGAGGACGGCGAACGAGTGAGTGAGCGCTTCGGCCGCTCGCTCTCGCTAGCTCTCCAGCTCTGCTCGCGTGATGGCGCCACGCATGCGCTCTCTATCTCACACGTTAACATAAATGTACACATATTCTAACAGATAGTAACCGATTTGTACCTCCCGTGGCATCGACGTGGGAATACTATTAGCTCGATTATATCGGGGGCTACCGCCTACTGAACCGTTGCCGCCGCCTTCAGCGCTGCCGGCTCGGACACCGCTTAGAGCACCGCGAGCTCTCGTTCAGAGGGAGGCTCCAGCGAGGAAGAAGGGGTTGCCCCAAAGGGAGTGGTACACTCCAGGCCAGAATTGGGACGAGATACAACGGATGTATGACGTGGCGTCGAGTAGTGGAGAGGCGAGTGACGTGGAGGCAGAAATAGAGTTGAAGAAGGAGAAGAAGCGAAGCCTTCGCTCATCATACTCGGAGAGAGGAGGCAGCGGCACAACTTACCGACCTGTGAAGAATCCTCAGCCGACCTGTACTTCGGACCACGAGGGAAGCAAGCCACTACTGAGAAGGAAGACATCAGGGCGTCCTCGTCAGAGGCCTATCGATCCTTCCCTCATGGAGCGGTTAAGCGATGAGGAAGAAATAGAAAATCGCCAGGAAAACATATCGAAGAGGCCTGGTACACTCGATAAGGGAGTGCGAGAACCGAAGCGGACTGGGAGATTCGCAAGAGAAAGGAAGTCGGCGGTACGCAGCATCACGATATCAAGCAGTAGTGAGAGTGGAGGAAACTCAGAGACGAGCAGCCTGGCCCACCGCAGACGTCGAGACCTCAGCGAGACGGAGGATGACGGTGAAGTGGAGCCGAGAAAACGGTGGAGAGCGATACCTGCAGCGGAGCAAAAGGCTCGCGCAGTCAAGCTATTGAAGAGTTGGGGCATCAAATTCAGTGGAGACGAGAAGGAGAACCCCGAGGAGTTTTTAGAGCAGTTAGAAGGCTGCCGCGAGGGAGCAGGGTTACGTGATCGAGAGCTGCTCGGTGCCTTGCCCTGTATCTTATCTAAGAGAGCTGGCAGGTGGTTCAGAACTATCAAGCTGGATCCGCCCTCTTGGTTGGAATTTCGCAAGGCTTTCAAACATCAGTTCGTCACAGAATACGACCGTGAAGATCTGTTGGATGATTTGAGACGCAGGCTAGGGGCGAGAAGATTGCCACGTACCTCTCCAATTTCAATTACATCGTCTCTCGGTTTAAACGGCCGCCGTCGGAGAGGCAGCTGGTGGAAACAGCCTATCGGAATATCCTCCCCGAGTACAGGAAGGCGATGTCTGACAATATTGTGGAGACAATGGAAGATTTGGAGAAGTACGGATGTCGTTGGGAGAGGTAGAAGGAATTAGATAGTCGCTATCTTCCGCCGCCTCCTGCTGACAAGATGAGGGTGCCCGGAGCAGCGTTTACGAGTACTACTGGTCACCAGAAAGCCGTGGCAGCTGTGGAGAAGGGAGTGGAGAGTGAGAACGTGTCGCCAAAGCCCACTAAACTGAGCGAAACGAAAGCGGCGAAGAAGGCGGCCAAAACCAACGTTCAGCCCTCCGCCAAGGCGAGTGACGGAGAGCCGAAGCCGGAGACTGCGCCACCGAAGATGTCAAATGCGCAGATAATGGAGAAGGAGGAGGCAAAGACGTATGCGGCAATGGTGCAGGGGGGACCTGGTGTTCAAGGGGGTCAGGGAAACCCCAGGCCCCCCTACGGAGCAGGACGCGGCTATGGAGGTGACCCGTGGAGAGGAGCTACGGCTCAGAATTCGGGTTCAGGAGAGTCGCGAGCCGATCCTCCGAGTGGCGGATTTGGACGCCCTGTGGGGTCAGGCCAACCCCCGATTCCCGGAGACCAGGAGAGACCTTTCCTGGGAGTATGCAACCTCTGTCAGGCCGTGGGTCACAAAGCCTCCGTGTGCCCGGAGGTAGTCTGTTTTTGGTGTAGGCAGAAGGGACACGCGGTGTGAAACTGCACCATCCGTAATCAGCCTGCTCAGCCTCCACGAGTGAGCTGCCAAAACTGTGACGCGCCGAATGTCACCTTCAAGACATGTCCCAACTGTGCCTCCTTACGAGCGAAGTTGGGAAACGGGCAGGCTGGGGGACAGGTATCTCAAATGTGCTTGTTCCCCAGGGACCCTGGCGGAAGGCCAAGAAGTCTGGTGGAGACCGAGAAAGTGGAGAAGGGAAAGGGAGAGAGAAGACGACAGAGGGAGATATAGAAGTAGAAGTAAGAGGCGAGGTGAGACCAGTGGAGAAGAAGAGTGAAGTGAAGAAGGGAGAAGAGAAGAAGAGTGAAGTGGAGAAGGGTGAAGAGAAGAAGAGTGAAGGGAACCAACGAGACTCAGAACCCCCAGTCCATCTGCCAGCAGAGGGGTGGGGTGAGGAGTCTAGTGACGATGAATGGCTAGAGGAGATAATGGACGATTTGGTCGGTAAAAAGGTCGAAGGGGATGAAACACCCGTGGAGGTGATACCATCGAAGGAGCCCAGGAAGATTGATGTGGAGAGGGAAGAGGAAAAGAAAGAGGAGAAAGGAAAGGAAGAAGAGAGACCAGATATTAGTGGAGAGAAGGAGTCCGAGGAAGACCCCGATGCAGTCGCAGGATTGTGCAGGGAGAATCGTCATTTCGTCATGGTGGAGCTTGGCGGGCACTCCTACAAAGCCTTATTCGACCCGGGGGCGATGCTATCACTGGTAGGCCCCGGCGTGGCCGAACGATTCCAAGAGAGGTTGCAGGAAAGCGCCACGGCAGTGCGGAACGTCACCGGAGGAATTACCAAAGTCATGGGAGTGTTGAACGTGATGCTTGAAATCGATCATCACTCGGCGCCTTTTCCCATGAAGGCTTTACATAACCTCGACCAGGAGATTATACTGGGCATGGATTTCTGCAAGTTATTTAATGTGGATGCGCAACTAGGTAAAGGAGTGTGGAGAGTGAGAGAGGGGCGTTGGAGACCTTTCACCAAGACGGGCGAGGAGAAAAACGCCGTCATTCACGGAGAGTGCGCGGAGATCTCCGAGTTAGAGGAGGAGGAACGAGAAAGGGTGGAGAGATTGGTAGACCGCTTGTTGATCTACCCCGAAGGAGGGAAGCGAAAGGGGGTGACGACGTTGACGGAACATACGATAGATGTGCAAGGGACGAAACCCTCTAAGCACCATCCTCGCCGGACGTCGCCAAAGATGCAACAAGTGGCGATAGAGGAAGTGGAGCTGATGTTTAATGAGGGGATCATCGAGAGGTCAGCTAGTGATTACAGCAGCGCCCCGGTGATGATCAAGAAATCCAATGGTACTTATCGGTTTTGTGTCGATTACCGGGACTTGAATAAGGTGACGCGTCGAGATGCGTATCCTATTCCCAATATGGATACAATCCTGGACAAGTTGAGACAGGCGAAGTACCTAACGAAGATCGACCTCAGACAAGCGTACTACCAGATCCCCTTGGAGAAGGCGAGTAGGAAATATACCGCCTTCTCGATGCCGGGATCAGGACTGTGGCAGTTCACCCGGATGCCTTTCGGGTTGATGAACGCGCCGAGTACGTTTTAGCGGCTTATTGATTCGCTGTTCGGTCCCGAGATGCAACCGAATGTCTTCGGCTATCTCGACGACATAATCATAGCCACTGAATCGTTTGAGGATCATCTCTACTGGGTTGAAGTGGTGCTGAAGGAGTTAGTGGGAGCAGGGTTAGAAGTTAACCGAGAGAAGTGTGAGTTTTGTTGCTCGCAAGTCACCTACTTGGGGTTTCTGCTCGACTGAGAGGGTTGAGACCGGATCCCGAAAAGGTGGCACCGGTGGCTGACTACCCCGCCCCCAAGAACGTCAGGCAATTGCGCCGATTTTTGGGGATGCTGGGGTGGTATTATCGCTTTATCAAGGATGAATCGGGGTTAAAAATACCGCTGGTGAAGTTGTTGAGAAAGGGGAGAGAGTGGAGTTGGGGAGATGAGCAAGCAGAGGCGTTTGAGCGACTGAAGAGAGCGCTTGCGTCGGCTCCGATCTTGGCGCGACCAGATTTCAGTAAACCTTTCAAGGTGCAGTGTGATGCTAGTGGTTACGTATTAGGGGCTGTTCTAACCCAGGAAAGTGAAGACGGAGAGCATCCCATCGTCTACGTTAGTCGCGTACTGACCCCGGCCGAGAAGAATTATATCACGACCGAGAATGAGTGCCTGGCCATGGTGTGGGCAATTAAGAAGCTGAGACCGTATCTGCAGGGCTACAAGTTTACCGTGGTGACGGATCATAGTGCATTGAAGTGGCTGTGTAACCTCAAAGAGCCGACAGGAAGGTTGGCACGCTGGGCATTGCAGCTGCAACAATGGAATTTTGACATAGTTCACCGCAAGGGTACGCTTCACCAGGTGCCAGATGCTCTATCACGAGCGCAAGAGCCAGATGAGGCGGATATAGCAGGATTCGATGAGATTAAAGACCCTTTGTATCTCAAGATGATTGAAGAAGTGGAGAAATTTCCGGCCAAATATCAGCAGTAGAGAGTGGAGAACGGGTATTTGTTTAGATTTAGGCCGGATCCATTACTGGATCCCGTGGAGTTCCGAGAAGAGAGATGGAGATTGGTTGTGCCGGTGGAGCACCGAGCAAGAGTGATGGAAGATGCTCATTGCGCCCCATCCTCGGGCCATCTTGGCGTTGAAAAGACGTATGATCGGGTGGCCCGGGAATATTACTGGAAAGGAGTCTATCATGACGTGCGGACCTTCGTCAGGGAATGTGAGTCCTGTCAGAAGTTTAAGGGTCTCCAAACGGGACCTCAGGGTCTAATGGGCACGCGAATCGTGGAGAAACAGTGGGCGGTGGTCGCGGTGGACACAATGGAGTTTCCGCCGAGCAAGAGCCAGCATCGTTATCTTTTGGTTTTCCAGGACTTGTTCACTCGCTGGATCGAGATGAAACCTCTTCGCAAGGCGGACGGAATGTCTGTAGCAAGAGCCACCGAGGAGCTGATCCTGTTCCGCTGGGAAACTCCCGATTACTTGCTGAGTGACAATGGCAAAGAGTTCGACAATAAGTTCTTTAAGGGGATGCTGGAGAAGTATGGGGTAAAGCATGTGACCACGCCCCCGTACCATCCTCAGGCAAACCCTGTGGAGCGTAGCAACCGAACCCTTAAAGCCATGATCTCAGCATTCGTGGAAGCGGACCACCGGAACTGGGACCAGCACGTCCATGAGTTCAGGCACGCGGTAAATACGGCGGTGCAGTCGAGCACCAAGGTGTCGCCCGCGTTCCTGAACTTCGGACGACACCCGCGCCCGGTTAAAAGTCTGCGACGAGAGGTGGAGAGTGAGAGACTAGTGGAGAGAATCGACCCGGGAGTATGGGAGGATAGAATGAAGCGTTTGGATGCGTCGAGAGATTTAGTAGGCCGCCACATCGATAGCGCTAGAGAAGTACAGGAGAAACATTATAATAAGGGAAGGAAAGAGATGCAGTTCGTAGTGGGAGATAGGGTGTTGAGGAAGGCGCATCATTTATCTGTCGCGGCGAAGAAATTCAACGCGAAGCTAGCGCCGAAATATGAAGGTCCGTTTGAAGTGGTCGAGATACTTTCTCCTACCGTTTATGTGTTAGGACAAGGGGAAGCAGCGAACCGCCGGATCCCGAAAGTGCATGTTTCCGAACTAAAGCGTTATGTTCCGAGACGAACTGCTGGGGTCCCGGCGCGAACTAATCCCTTGGTGTTGTTTCAGATGAGAGCCAGGAGGGGGTGGCCGAAGAGGGGTGGGTTGGGAGCGCTGCGCTCCCCGTACCCGGAATTCCACGAGCTCCCGGAGACGTCACGAGCGACGCCTACCGGGGAGATCGTGGACATGGGGACGGGTCGAGTGCAGTCTTTTGTACCACCCCGGCTTTTGCCCCGTTTGAACTGGGCTGAGGAAGTGGAGAGAAAGGAAGTGGAGAGAGAGAAAGTGGAGAGGGAATTATCGGAGAGAGAGAGCGAGAGTGGAGAGCGAGAGGAGAGAGCATGAAAGGAAAGAGAATGAGAGAAAAGAGAGAGAGAAAGAGTTGAGAGGGAGGAGCGGGAGAAGAAGAGAAAGGAGAATGAGAGCAGGGCGTGAGAAAGGATTGAGGATGAAAGACGAGAGCATGAGCGAGCTGAAAGTGAGAGGAGGAAGAGGGAAGGAGATGAAAGAATGCGGTTGGAGGCAGAGCGGGTGGAGAGAGTCAGAGTGGAGAAAGAGGGGAGGGAGAAAGAGAGAATAGCGAGAGAGACAGAGGAAGAGTTAAAAAGAATGGAATGGGAAGAGCAGGAAAGAGAGAGAATGAAAAGGATGAGAGTGGAAAGAACGTCGCTAGAGAGAGAGAGTGGAGAGAAGTGTGACAGAGGCGGTGTAGATGGAGAGAGGAGAAGAGGAGGGACGGCCGTCGGGGTGAGCGACGAGCTGGAGGCGTGTCGCCTCCGGGGGGCCATTCCCCGGCGGCTACTCGCCTCCCGTGGCGCTGAACGAGGCTCCCCTCTGTCGCCGACTAGAGCCGACTCGGTAGAGCCGACGGCCGAGGGGAGCCCCGAGGAGTAACTCAGCCGCGCGGCTGAGCTGGAGCTCGCTGCTTACCTGGCGGCCGATCGGGGCGCTGCCCCCGGCGGTGAAGGGCGAAGGGACGGAGCCTCCACTCGTCAGTCCCCTCCAGGGCGCCCGGGGAGGCCGGGGCCAGATGGCCAGGAGCAGGAGTCGGAGTATAGGGAACCTGGTGTTCCCGCTGAGTATCTACTCCGATTCCTGCCAGTGCCGACCCTCACGGCCTCCCCGGAGCCCATGGAATGGGATCGGGAGGAGGTTCCGTCTACCCCCGTGGGGGCAAGCGTCGCCGAGGAGCCGTCGGCGGAAAGAGGAGAACGAGAGCTAGGAGAGAGAAGAAGAAGAAGGAGAAAGAAGAAGACGAGGCCTATAACCCGCGGCGGCACCTGGAGGTAGGCGACTATGTCTCGGGGGTGCCAACGCCACCAAGATCACGGTCGCCTCCTCCGGGTCCCCCGCGGCGGTCTCCCTCTTCGTCGCGAGTGGAGAGAGAGAGGCCGAGAAGTGGGTCAAGGGCGAGCGCTGGGTCGGGGGGAAGCCGGAGACGAGCGTTACCCGTGAAAACCCGGGGGATCATGTTCGGGGAGCTCCTCCCTATCCCCACTGACCCGGCGCTCGACCTGCCTTCCAAGGCCTGCTATAATTGTTGGCGGGTGGGCCATTCATGCATCCAGTGCCCGCGTTCCCCGAGTGTGTATTGCCACAATTGCGGTCGGCGGGGCGCGGACCTGACGGTGTGTCCCCGTTGCTGGGTGGGCCATCGCGCTTATATTAGAGAGCGGTACGGGCGGGAGGGCCCACGACTCTCGGCCTCCCACCGGCAGGGAGCCCGGGCCACAGCGGCAGCCGCCGTTCCATCCCCCGGGCCTGCGGAGGGGCTCCGGAGGAGGAGAGCTTCCCCTCCACGCCGGCAGCCCGCGGGAGTGGAGCCACGGGTCCCGTCGGTGGCGTCAGTGGTGGAAGTGCCACGACCACCGAGTCCGAGGGAGACGGGACCGGGGGACCGACGCCCCCCAGGAGCGGCGCCTCGAGAGTTCGGGGGAGCGAGCGGAGGCGGTCCAGCCGGCGAACGACCTAGTAGCACAGGCGCTGCAGCTGATGGATCGCCTGCGCGACCTTCCCCTAGAGGTTCGGAGCGCCGTACTCCTGGGAGTTTTTGGCCGGGGCCCTGTCCCGGAGCCCGAGGACAAAAGGGGGTAGGGGAGTAGAGAGAGAGAGGGAGGGTGGAGAGTAGAGAGTGAGGAGAGTGGAGAGTAGAGAGAGAGTGGAGAGAGAGTGAAGAGTAGAGACAGAGCCGGGGCTGGTACTGAGGGAAGGGTAAGGGCGGCCATGCTAACGGGGGGGGGAATATTCTTTATTTGTTCCCGGGTTTTGACAACTTGCGAGACCATGAGAGATGACAACGATAGCGGAATGCTCCGTGGCGCAGAAGAAGGTAAGTGGAAAGAGAGAGAGAGAGAGAGAGAGAGAGAGAGAGAGAGAGAGAGAGAGAGAGAGAGAGAGAGAGAGAGAGAGAGAGAGAGAGAGAGAGAGAGAGAGAGAGAGAGAGAGAGAGAGAGAGAGAGAGAGAGAGAGAGAGAGAGAGAGAGAGAGAGAGAGAGAGAGAGAGAGAGTGTAGAGAGGTAGAGTGGTAGAGTGGATCATGAGGCGAGTTTGAATCTCGCGCGCGCGTGAGCGGTGCAGCGGCGAGGTGCGAGATGGCAGCACCTCACGGGCGGCAGTGGCGGAGTCGCAATCAGGCCCCTCGTGCCGGGCTGATGCAACCCGCCGTTCTCCTGCGCGTGCGCGGAGGGAGGCTGCACGGCGCGAGCGGAAAATCGGCAGTGTCTAGACGGCAGCGTACGCGAAGAGTGGAACGAGCGGTAGTTGTGAGTATGTGCCAGAGGAAGAGGAAGAAGAGCGGTGAGGGAGAACGAGAGCCGGACGATGACGAGCAGCGGTGGCGAGAAGAGAGTTGGAGAGAGAGAGTAGCTGGGGAGCGAGGAGAAGCAGCTGGGAGATCGGCGGTCCAACCTCGTAACCGGGGCAAGGCTTCGTGCGACGGAAGGTACGTGGATAGCGGGCCCGAGAGCGGATAGTGAAGCGTGGCGAGAGTGGAGAGAGAGAGAGAGAGAGAGAGAGAGAGGTTTGCGGACGCGGCGATTCTTGGAATCGCGCCGCGAGAATCCTCGATTTCGCATGGAGAAAGAGAGTAGAGAGAGAGAGAGAGAGAGAGAGAGAGAGAGAGAAAGAGAGTCGCGTTTAACAATCGAGCATCGCGCGGCGATGCTTTTTGAGAGTGCGCGCATCTAACGTCGGTGGAGATAGAAAAAGAAAAGAGTGTCGCGATTAACACTCGAGCCTCGCGCGGTGATATCTTTTTGTGGATACGTGCGTCTAACACTGGTGGAGAGAGAGAGATCGCGTGAGTCGGTTGGGGGCTCGCCTCGCGGCGATCCGGGTGAACGTACGTGTAGAACGGTCGTAGAGAGTGAGAGAGAGAGAGAAAGAGAGAGATCGAGTGGCGTTTTCGGGAATCGCATTGCGGTGATCCTTTAAGTTCGTGTACACGATTTTCGCGGCGATTTAGAGCGTGGGGAGTGGAGAGAGAGAGAGAGAGAGAGAGAGAGAGAGAGATTCGGGGGCGCAGCGATTCTCCGAATCGCGTCGCGGCAGGTTTCAGTTTATCAGCGAGTTTCCGAGCGGTGTCGACGAGTTTCACGAGAGTGAGAAGAGTGAGTGTGTGCGTGAGAGTGGAATTAGCTACTTGTAGTAGGGATTTTCGATTTGAATAAAATAAGAGTTTACTTGAAGTTGGTGTTTGGAATATTTATTTAGCGCAGTACCCTTCCCAACCTTTTTCAGCATCGTAGCTGGCCCAGGCGTACATCACAGCGGAATCCCCTTTTGGACGGTAAGTGTCGCGAGAAAGCGAGAGGAAGAGGGAGGAGGATAACGATTATTATTATTGGCGGGTGTTCGGGCTCGGCGATTCGTCGCTTAAGTACACCATCGCAAATGAAATAAATTAAAGTCAACAATAAGCAGAAACGCATTTTAACAACGAGGGAGAGAAAATTAGATAACTATTACTTATTGTTCGAATAATTTTGTGTATTTGAATTTTTAATAATTCTGAAAGAAATAAAATATTTTTAAAAAATTTAAATACTCAAAATATTTTATGACAAATATCCATTATTTCTTGATCAGATACTTTGTGTGCGTATTTCTTTCTATTCCAGAAGATTGTTCATTCATGCAACATGGATGAAATAAGTATAAGTAAAGCTTATAAATTCAAATAGACAATCAGACATAAATAAGAAACTCAGGGTGATCAAGTTTACAGTCAGCACATAAAAGAAATTAATTATCAAGTGCAGTTGCATCGTCTACTAAAAATGAAAAGAGGGTTTATACTCTGTGCTGTGTTTCAGCAAACTAAAACGATCAGTGATGTAGCAGGCTCGTCTATATGTTCAGGCTTAAACTCAGTTCTCATATGTAAGAGTATGTATTGCATATTACAACAAGATATCAACGATGTGAAAGAAGTGAGTCATCAAGTACAGTTGCGATACCTAATCAAGTGTAAAGTAAAAGTCGAAAGAATTTTATACTCTATGTTACAGTAATATCTATAAATGAAATTGAAAAGCTGATAAGTGGTTTAGTAGGTTCGTCAACATGTTCAGGCTTGGACTCAGTTCTCATATGTAAGTTGTTTATATGAATATAAAAGAGTATGCTGTTTTATATGAATATAAAAGAGTATGTATTGTATATTACAACATGATATAGACTATATCAAAGAAGTCAGTCATCAAGTTTAGTGCATTTGCGATACATAATAAAAGTGTTAAGTAAAAGTGAAAAGAATTTTATACTCTGTACAGTGTTATACCGAAATCTATAAATGAAATTCAGAAGCTCATAAGTGATGCAGCAGGCTCGTCTACATGTTCAGGCTTAGACTCAGTTCTCATATGTAAGACTTTGTATTGCACATTTCCACAAGATATATACCATATGAAACAAATTAATCATCAAGCGCAGTTGCTATACATAATACAAGTATAGAATAAAAGTGAAAAGAATTTTATACTCTGTGCAGTATTACAGCAAAAGGAATGAACAATATTCAAAAGCCCACAAGTGATATAGCAGGCTCGTCGACAAGATCAGGTTTGGACTAAACTTTAACGTCCAAATGTGTTTCTTTCCATTTTGTTTTTTATTAATGAAAATTAATATAGTAAAATCATTATGCACATATGTTTGAGTATAATACGTATTATTGTGCACTTTACATTATAATCTTAGCACTAATATTCTTTTAGTGACATTTTTATAGTTCACAGTACGTTAATACATAAAACAATACTCTAAATAGAATAGCTTGTTTGCATTACGGTAATAGGATAAAAATGTGCAATAAATTTAAATTCATGATGTCTGAACAAATAATGAATTTCCTTTATCCTATTACTAAATAGTTCATCATTTATTTTGAACTTAACATTAAAAAAATATTATTTTTTATTACTCCTATTGTACAAGATATATATATATATATATATATATATATATACAGTCTATAAGCTACAACTGTCTAAGCAATTCTCTTTAAGGTGATGCGATACCCACGCTATTACTCAAAATTGGGTTCCCGTTTTTCTCATTCAATTTTTAATTTTAAGGGAAAAACTCTTCGATACGTTATTGTTCTTTATTAAACTTAAAACGTGTCAAAGAGTTTTTTTCAAAAAGTTTAAAATTGAATGAGAAAAACGGGAACCCAGAATTGAGTAATAGTGTGAGTATTACATCACCTTAATTACTTAATAATAATAATAAATAATTTGCTGCAAATAATACTTTTTATTCATTTGAGTCCAAATGACCTACATAGTTCATGAATCTGTGATTTAGCGAAACAAAAATATTTATTTCCCATGTCACATTCGATATTTCTATTCCGACCAAAATAAATTAACTCGAATAAAATTACAAAAATTAGCTGCAAAAGCGATTTATTTTTTTTATTTTTATTATTTTTTATTTATTTTTATTTGTATCAATTTTTGACCGTAAAAAATAATTTACTGAAATAAATTTGATACATGAACAAAACCCAGAAACTTTTCAAATTTTATGTAACTCAAAGGACCCCGCACACAATGTATGGGAAAAAATCATTCGGTCAAATTGAACGAAATTGAAAAAAGATAGATTTCTTCAGGACCTCAAGATCTATTTTTTTTCCAAAGTTTCGTTCAATTTGACCGTATAATTTTTTCCCATACATTGTGTGCGGGGTCCTTTTATATTTAAAAGTCTATAATTCAAGTTCTTTACGACTGAACACCAAAAAAATGTTCATTTTTCAATAGAGTAATAAAAGAAGAATTTTAGAGCTTTTTCTTTATAACAAAAGCTTTAATTTAAGACCTGGTAGACCGATTTGCCTTGAAAAATACACCAGTATTGGAAGAGTCACCAGTTAATGAACATTTTTATATAATATTTAAAATTTTTAAATTTGTACAATTTTGGTATCAAATATAATCATGATTTTGAAATCTTTTCGAAATTTCCTTTCGTTTTATATATTATACATGCTATATGAAATGAATTGCCTTGGATGAAAAACATTATTAATATTATGCAGTACCGTGGTGAGAATTAAATATACGCCATTCGCTATAAGGGTGACGCGGATGCACTGTAGGCATATGCTGAAGTTTCTTCAAAATCTAAAGTTTTTGTGTTAAAATCTTACGTCTAAATGAAGTTTTATACTTATTTGTTGACGATTCGAAATTATTTTTAAGAAAAAAGTTAATTATTTAAATATAATTTACGTGTTCCAACTTTGGTTCGGCAACCCAGTGAACGAACGTTTTTCGCACCTCATGCTGTACTATATGAAAAATCAATAATATTTAATATTTAATAGTTTTGAATTTTTAATCGGACTTCAACGAGCAAATCTCTTATGCGTTAGTCGAATGTCTATTCTCAAATCGAGAAAAGTAGCTTTTGTTTAAGCTTCCTCCTCTCTCGATAAGAATTTGTTGACAAACGGCGACACACATAAGAGAAAAATTTTTTTTAAAATGAATAACTATTAATTTCGGAATAAAATATAATATAGGGGAGTTTCGTCCTTGTCGTACTTGGTGGACTCGTCAGGAAGACCCAAGTAGACATATCTTCGACTCCAAAATAATGAAATTACTGTGAATTCTTATAGTGTGTAAGTTGTAATTTTATATGTCGATTTGAAAAATTGGTTGCCATCTAGTGTTAAAAGCTTGGAACTAAGATTATACAAGGAAAGGCATTTTAGTGTCCGAATGCCATTTGATTCTAAATATGTTTTAAGCGCTCGTGGTGCTATCTTAATAGTTTTGAATTTTTAATCGGACTTCAACGAGCAAATCTCTTATGCGTTAGTCGAATGTCTATTCTCAAATCGAGAAAAGTAGCTTTTGTTTAAGCTTCCTCCTCTCTCGATAAGAATTTGTTGACAAACGGCGACACACATAAGAGAAAAATTTTTTTTAAAATGAATAACTATTAATTTCGGAATAAAATATAATATAGGGGAGTTTCGTCCTTGTCGTACTTGGTGGACTCGTCAGGAAGACCCAAGTAGACATATCTTCGACTCCAAAATAATGAAATTACTGTGAATTCTTATAGTGTGTAAGTTGTAATTTTATATGTCGATTTGAAAAATTATCTCTTATCGAGAGAGGAGGAAGCTTAAACAAAAGCTACTTTTCTCGATTTGAGAATAGACATTCGACTAACGCATAAGAGATTTGCTCGTTGAAGTCCGATTAAAAATTCAAAACTATTAAGATAGCACCACGAGCGCTTAAAACATATTTAATATTTAATGTTTATAAGTTTTAATACATAAAGGGTATCATTATCATTCTGGTGTCAACTTTCAACATTCAGATTCTAAAATTACTGTTACTAAACTTACATAAGTACCCTAGTGGTAATGAAAAATATATATAAATTGAATAAGTGTATATTTCTGTAAAAAACGTATATAAATGTAAATAAGTGTATATAAATGTTGTAATTAGAACACGCATTTACGTTTATTTCCATTTATATACGTTTTTTTACATAAATTTATACTTATTTACGAAACTATATTTTTTTTTACACATTAAACTTCACAATTTTTACAATGTATATATGTTTTTTTACATTTATATACATTTATATACACTTCCATCAAACTTTTAAAAAATGTCTTATATAGCAAAAATTAAAAAAAAAATCATATAAATGTATGAATCTGTAAGTAATCTAAATAAGTGTATTTTCAGAAATAAAAATTTTCAATACAACGTACTATACAAAATGTAAGAAAAAAATATATAAATGTAAATAAGTGTAAATATCTGTAAAAAAGCGTATATAAATGTATATAAGCGTATATAAATGTAAAAAATGTTTCAATTACAATTTTTACATACACTTCTTTACAATTATATACAGTTTTTTACTTTTACATACATTTTCCATTTCCATCGGGGTACATACAAAGTAAGTGTTCATTCACTGGTTTCAAAGTGTTCAGTCACTAGCACCACGTATTCATTTACTGGATTTTAGGAGATAAATGTACGTATATAAAAGTATATAGATGTATATAAATGAAAAAAATGTTCCAATTACAACTTTTACATACATTTATTTACATTTATATACAGTTTTTTACATCTATATATATTTTCCATTTCCATCGGGGTACCCTCGTGGAAAAAATCCGGTGTTTTAAACTATGCCAAACATGTAACTTTCTATTCTAAAAGTGTTCCAAACTGTTTGAAATCTGTGTCTAAGCTGTACATAAATGACAGATTTCGGACATTTAGAACCCTTTTGGCACACTTAAGGACACAGTCTGGAACATTTATGACTGTTTTAGACTCAAAAATTTCTAATAGGGTGAAATCGATTATATATTATTTTTACTCGAAATACTTTTGGTAGTAAACGGAACACTTTTGGGATACTTTTGAAAATGATTCTCATACTTTTTGAATAAATTGGAACACTTTCTAATTTTCTTCTGTAACAAATATAAAAATTTTTCGTATTTTTTAAAACAATTTCGAAAACTTTTTGGAACTATTTGGAACATTTTTTATCTATAATGGATTAAAAGAAAAAGTTGTCGGTGCTTTTGGAATATTTAGGAACACTTTCTGAATACTTCTGGGGCATTTAGGAACATAAAGAAATCTAAAATTTAAAAATGTTTTTAAAATATTTAAGAAATGTTAATAAAAATAGTTTAAACAAATTTAATAAATTTTCGAAAAATGTTCTAAGAATGATCAATGGTGTTTAAAACATGTTCCAATGATGTTTAAAAGTGTTCCAAAAAGACGTAATAACTACAAATTTAGGTGAAAAATGTATTTATAGTTTGGAACATATTTTATGTATCAAGAACCATTTTGTTTTACTTGACTAAAAATGGGCCCTGTAAATGAAAATTTTAAAAAATGTTCCAAACTGTTCCAAAAGTGTGCCGAGTCATATAAAAAGTATTCCACTAAAATATGAAAAATTAATTCAGTTTATTTTCTAAGAAATGTTTCGAAGTGGTTATTAAGTGTATCATATCGTGGTAATAAGTTCCAAATTGTTCCAATAGTGTTCGAAATGTCCGAAATCTGTCTTTTAAAAACACCATGGGAACACTTTCTATATATCATAAAACACTTTTGGCACATTTTTTGGCTCGAATACATTTCCACTAGGGTACATACAAAGTAAGTGTTCATTCACTGTTTTCAAAGTGTTCAGTAACTAGCACCACGTATTCATTAATGGTTTTTAGGAGATATTTACAGATTTGTTATTAACAAAATTTCTACTTTTATTCTTTATCTACAATTTTGTCACTGTCGTAAAGTTTGAAGATTTTAAAATACTTTGTTTTATGAAGCTGATGGCGATACAATGCTGATGAAACCAGACAATGTATTGTTATATTATCGGCGGGGACCCCCCACTAATACGTGCTGTCTTGGTATCTCTCTCCCGTTTTGCTGGCTCTCATTGTTAACGGCATCCCCACCTTTCTACTCGTTCTCACATATATACACACTTATTCACAAACTTTATGTATAAAAGCCAAAAATTTGTAATAGTCCTCATTGACGAACGGAATATTCTTCCGAATCAAGATTTTGACTACACGTTAATTATAAGTTAATTTTTTAAGTGTTAAAAATTGTGATTTGCGGAAACATTTGTGATTTGTAACCATTTTTTCAATTTTGTACTTTCTGTATTTTGTTAGAACCTGAAGAGGGACATAATATAAAAAAATGTCCGAAACGTTGTAACCAATTGTTTTATTTCATTAAATAAACAAACACGTGGTAGTATGGCCATGAGCTTCATAAAACAACGATAATATAATCTACCATCAGCTTCAAAAAACCAAAATTTAAAAATACTAATTGAAAAAGATTTTTACTTTTAATCCATTTTTAAGACTCTTAATTGAATAACAAAAATTACTATTTCCTTATTTCTTCATTTACTGGTGAAGACACCTTATTACTTCTTGAATATTGGAAAATAAAAACTCTTATATCTGGAATATTTTTCAAGGCAAATCAATCTACCAGGTCTTAAATTAAAGCTTTTGTTAAAAAGAAAAAGCTCTAAAAATTTTACAATGATAGTAATTCCCACATAGCATGAAAGATTTCTGAAAGCTTTCTGCAAGCTTGCAAGAAAGTTTCGCAGTTTTTCAAGAAGCTTTCATGAAATTTCCGCTTCATGTTCTTGATAAGCATTTCCGATTTGCACAGCTTTTAGAAGGCACTCAAAATCTGCGTATATGACAAATGGCACTTTTTCATTATGATTAAAATTTTTAAACTGTAAAATTTTGTCTCTTGGTGTAGGCAAAGTTACTTTGTACTTGTTGAGTTGCATACAATCTTGTTCACGCAAGTTCAATTTAGAATTATTTCTGAAATAATCTAGACACCGATCACAAAATTATTTTCAATCATCACGTTTTGAAAGTTGTGTACACACTAAACGCGATACATCTTTGATCCAAACATAGTGGAATATCAATAAATCATTTTCAAAGTTTTCCTCCTGTTTCTTTTCCTCGTCATCTTCGTAATAGTTCTGTAGAAGAAGAAGGTTGATATGTGCTTCCTTCTTACATGATGTTATGTGAAGCGGCACAATTTTGAAATTTCCACTAGACTTTTTTAAAATATAAACGTTAACCGAGATGTTATTTTGTTTTTCAAATTTCGGAATTCGTTTAGGACTCATAGGAAATTGTATTCCATTAAAATTCAATTCATTCTCATAGACTTTATATGATGATACTCGGTCAGAGTGATGTACAGGGTATAAAGCTGACAGTATTGCCCGCTAGAAACATGCATCATGGAAATTCTGTACATTGATACATGCATGCTTCCTTTATATTTGCGGGGGTAAACTGATGTATGAGCCTCCTCGCATTGGATTATATTTATTGATGTGTACAGATAAATTAAAAATTTGTCGAAGTGTCCAGCCGAAATCTTTCTCCTGAAATTCTTCCATATCTTTTTCAATTCGCTGTTGAACATTCTCAGTAAACCATTGCTTTAAATCAGTTGTTCGTAAAATCGCCTCCGCCTTTGTATTAAAATACTTGATTTCTACTATCTCTTTATCAGCTTTTATTATGATGTATTCAGCTGACAAGATAGTATACACTTTGAGAGCCTCTTCTTTTTTCAAAATATTTTTCATTTGAGATTGAAATAATGCTTGAGCGTCTTTCATAAATCTAGTTATATCTAAATTTTTTAAGTTGGTAATCGCTCCAGATTTAATACGATCATTGAAAGCATACTCCACATTTTGCCATTTTACTCTGTCACTTCTTGTTTCACGCAAACCCGCACCACTCTTTAAGGACGCTTGCTCACAAAATGAGTTTCTATAGAATCTTATGAAACTTGCAGGGTAGATTCTTAGTGTTATTATGTGCAACATCTGCAAACTTCAGAAAGCCTGGCAACACCGTTCATGAGATATAAGCTATCAAAGTTAGACAATTTAATACGGTGTCTTATGAAAAAAAAAATGAACGTTTTCATTAATAACGCCAAAAGTTTTCTATAGAATTGAACGAAAAAGAGATATTGTACTAATGATGATATTTTAAATAAGCTCTCCAAAATCCAGAAAGCCTAGCAGCACCGTTTTCGAGATACTGTTGTTTAAAGTAGGTAACTTCGGCCGCGCGTGTCCTTGTGTGCGTGTAAACAAACCAATGGCGTGCCCGTGCACTACGCGTGTTCTACACAGACGGAGCGCTTCGATGTGAATGTACACACCGATGAAGCGGCGCCATGTGTACGTGTACAGTCTCACGTGAAATTTTGAGAGTGGGGAGACCCGAGAGAGCGCTAGGCATACGGCGTTCGACTCGGCGTACTTTTGGTTACGATTGCAATGAGCAAGCGTCCTTAATAAACGCTTGAATCTTCTTTGAAAGTTCAGAATGTCTGGGACAAATCAATGGCAGTAAGATTCCTTTAAAAATTGCACAAACCTTTCAGAAAACCTTTCAGGAAGTTTTCTTTAAAGTTTTTGAAAAGGTAACTGAAAGCTTTCTGAAGGAAGAGGGAATCTTTCAGCAAGCTTACGTGCAACCTTCAAGAATCTTTTAGGAAGCTTTCACGGAATCTATGTGGAAGTTCAAAATGTCTGGGACAAATTACTCACCTATCAGGAAACCTTTCGGGAAGGTTTCTTTAAAGTTTCTAGAAAGATAATTAGAAGCGTTATGCAAGCTTGCAAGAAAGTTTCGCAGTCTTTCGGGAAGCTTTCATGAAATCTCCGCGAAAGTTCAGAATGTCTGGGACAAATCATTAGCAGTAAGATTGCTTTAAAGATTGCAGCAACCTTTCAGAAAACCTTTCAGGAAGGTTTCTTTAAAGTTTTTGAAAAGGTAACTGAAAGCTTTCTGAAGGAAGAGGAAATCTTTCAGCAAGCTTCCGTAAAAGAATGCAGCAACCTTCATGAATCTTTTAGGAAGCTTTTACGGAATATTAGCGGAAGTTCAAAATGTCTGGGACAAATGATTCACATAAAGATACCTTGAATGATTGCAGTCACCTGTCAGGAAACCTTTCGGGAAGGTATCTTTAAGGTTTGTAGAAAGATGATTAGAAGCTTTCTGAAAGCCTACAAAAAAGATTCGTAATTTTTCAGATAGCTTACATGAAAGATTCTAATACTTTTTTAGGAAACCTTTCAAGGACCTTTTTTCAAGTTTTCGAAAAAGTTGTTGAAAGATTCATAAATGACGTGGGAATATTACGAGAAGCTTTCACAAATGAGAACCATAAGCTTTCAGAAAATGTTTCAACAAGACTTCCGTAATGTAGGTGAACGAATTTTTGAAACTTTTCAGAAAGATTCATTAAAATCTTTCAGAAAACTTTCATGAAAGATTCCTGGAAGATCGAAATTTCTGGGGCAACTCATTGGCAGAAAGTTTCCATGAAAGATTCTAGTAATCTTTCTAGAAATCTTTTCTCAATATCTTGAAAGAGTAACACATAATGCTATAAATAATATTAACAATTCTCTAGAAGTATTACAATTCTCGCATATTATTTTTAACTTATTTCTATATTGATCGCAATTTTATTATCGCAGAAAAAATTGTAGTGTATTTTTATCGGTTGAGAAATCAGATGCACTTTTATTAAAATGATAAGCTTTGTAATAATTATCCACGTTATTGGTAGTATGCTCTAGAAAATGAGAGTCAATTTATGAATTTTCTTGATCGGCAGTTGGGAGATTTAGAGGATTGACCTTCAATTTGGCTACCACTGCAGATTCTTTTCGCTCGGCAGTCTTATATTGCTCTCCCATTACATTAATAGCATTTTTAACTTGAGAAAGGGCATCTTTCAATCCTGGAAATACTCTTGACGATTATTCGAACATTGGTGAAATAAAATTATAAAATTTGTTACTCTGTAGTTTCCGAATCGACTCATTTGCGCAGTATAGCTTTTTATCAGCACTTGAATGTACTATGATCATTCTATAATTTTCCAAATCAGCTGAATTAATGCGATATCCATTAGGATTTTTTCTAAACAGTAACTGTAATAAGCCCTGAGTAAGTTGAAAAATCAATTGGACACTTTTTCATAGGAGGAGTGACACATTTTTCATAGGAGGAGTAATACCTTTTCCTAAAATGTGTCATAGGAGTGACACTTTTCGATAGGAGTGACACTTTTCCATAGAAGGAGTAACCCTTTTTTATAGAATGTGTTATAGGAGTGACACTTTTTCATAGGAGGAGTAACACTTTTTCATAGGAGGAGTAACACTTTTTCATAGGAGGAGTAACACTTTTTCATAGGAGGAGTAACACTTTTTCGTAGAATGTGCCATAGGTTGACACTTTTCCATAGGGGGAGTGAAACTTTTTCATAGAAGGAGTAACACTTTTTTATAGAATATGTCATAGGAGTAACACCTTTTCATAGGGGGGGGGGGCAGCGCTTTTTCATACGAGGATTAACACTTTCATAGAATGTGTCATAGGAGTGATACATTTTCATAGGGGGAGTAGCGCGTTTTCATAGGAGGTGTAACACTTTTTCATAGGAGTGACACTTTTTCGTAGAATGTGTCATAAGAGTGACACTTTTTCATAGGAGGAGTAGCGCTTTGAGCAAAATGTGTCATAGGAGTGACACTTTTTCGTAGGAGGAATGACACCTTTTCATAGGAGTAACACTTTTCCTAAAATATGTCATAGGAGTAACACTTTTTAATAGGAGGAGTGACCCTTTTTTCATAGGAGGAGTAACACTTTTTCGTAGAATGCATCATAGGAATGACACCTTCTCATAGGAGGAGTAACACTTTTTCCTAAAACGTGCCATAGAAGTGACACTTTTTCATAGAATGTGTCATAGGAGTGACAATTTTCCATAGGAGGAGTGACACTTTTTCATAGAAGGAGTAACACTTTTTCATAGAATGTGTCATAGGAGTAACACCTTTTCTTAGGGGGAGTACCGCTTTTTCATAGGAGGAGTAACACTTTTTCATAGGAGTGACACTTTTTCATAGAATGTGTCATAGGAGTGAGACTTTTCTATATGAGGAGTGACACTTTTTCATAGAATGTGTCATAGGAGTAACACCTTTTCATAGGGGGAGTTACGTTTTTTCATTGCAGGAGTAATACTTTTTCATAGAATGTGTCATGGGAGTGACACTTTTTCGTAGAACGCATCATAGGAGTAACACCGTTTTCATAGGAGGAGTAACGCTTTTCGCAAAATGTCTCATAGGAGTGAAACTTTTTCACAGGAGGAGTAACACTTTTTCATAGAATGTGTCATGGGAGTGACACTTTTTCGTAGAATGTGTCATAGGAGTGATACCTTTTCCCCAAATGTGAAAGATTTGGCACTAAAGTTTTGGATTATCATAAGTATTGATTCCGAAAGCGAGCATGTTAAAAGGTGTTGGTTGCCTGTTATTTCGAATAGACTACCAACCCTATATCAAACTAATAGCAATAGTAATATATATATATATATATGTGTGTGTGTGTATGTGTGTGTGTGTGTGTGTATGGTGTGTGTGTGTGTGTGTGTGTGTGTGCGTGTGTGTGTGTATATATATATATATTAAAACAAATGAAAGTATCATTAGTCAGAGTTCTATTGGTTCACAGTAGAGTTTAGCTGGAGTGTTGATCCATAAACACCTCAAATTTTGTGATATCTGTGCCGCGAATGGATTTGACTATAAATAACAGCTGCAGCTTTAATATATTTTTAGTTCGAGCTGAACTCTGAAAGCATAAACATAACATATCCTCAGCGAGATGCGGATAGTCTTCGTATATTCAAAGATGCTACCAAGCAAAAGTCTACGTCTTTGAAGAACAGCATCGACAATTCTCTTGATAATGTGAGAAATGATGTCTCTTATTTAAAGATGACGGCGAATCTAGATAGTACTGACAGTATTCCATATACCAGTGCTGTTGACGCTGATAAGAAAATGGTTTCACTTGTCAAGAAATATTTATACAAGCTCAAACGTAATTCAAAGAGGTATCTTATGATTGATAATTCGCCAATAGAATTTGAAGGTAACATCGTGAAAGTATGTGGTGCAACTTTTTAACTGGCTGAGGGCTTATTACAGTTGCTGTTTAGAAAAAATCCTAATGGAAATCGCATTAATTCAGCTGATTTAGAAAATTATAGAATGATCATAGTACATTCAAGTGCCCATAAAAAGCTATTACTGCGCAAATGAGTCGATTCGGAAACTAAAGAGTAACAAATTTTATAATTTTATTTCAGTAATGTTCGAACAATCGTCAATAGTATTTCCAGGATTGTAAGATGCCCTGTCTGAAGTTAAAAATGCTAGTAATGTAATGGGAGAGCAATATAAGACTGCCGAGCGAAAAGAATCTGCAGTGGTAGCCAAATTGAAGGTCAATCCTCTAAATCTCCCAACTGCCGATCAAGAAAATTCACAAATTGACTCTCATTTTCTAGATTATACTACCAATAACGTGGATAATTATTACAAAGCTTATCATTTTAATAAAGGTGCATCTGATTTCTCAACCGATACAAATTTATCGAGAAAACTTTGGCAAGAAAAACATGCCAAGTATAAAATAAAAAATAAGGACTTGACTAATTGGAGATGTAAATGGAAAAAAAGACTGTGGTCTAGTGATGAGGAGGAGGAGGAAGAAGTTGATTCTTCATTGCAAGGCAATATTGCAACTGCATATTAACTCAATGTCTGGGATGACCCTAACAAATTAGTTGATCGCCTTCGAGTACTCATTTTTGAGCAAAATACGGTAAATAACTCTGTAGAAATCTATTTTATTATTAATGAACTTCGCGAGGCAAGGCTCATATATTAAATGGTAAAGGAATGTTGATTGATTGGGAGGTAATTGTATGTGGTTGTACCTCACAGGGAGGAGCGATTGTTGGGGCTCTTACCATTTAAAAACTACAAATTTTTTTTTAGGTTAGCATACATAGATGTCTGGGAAAGCCAGTGTAGTAGTTGCGCAGCTGACCGCTAGGTTGCTTTTATATGAAAGTACTCTCGCAAGCGGTTAGTCGAGGTTTCGGTTATATCAGTTTGCTGAGGTCTTCATTACATAATAATGGGTTAAACTTTCCAATATTCAATCATCAGGTCACAACCTGCGGAAAGCCTTCTGATTGGTTGAAGTAGCATACAGGGCGATCATTGAGAATGGAGTACGTCGTGGACATGCAGGACTTCAAGCAACCAGTGAACGATTTCATTCTCAAGGAACTCGCCATACTTCCTTTAGACGACAAATCAGAACCTCTGGTGCTCGTGTTTCGAGAGCTGTATCCATGGCCTCGACTCACGGACAAGTACCAACGCGAGAATACATGGTTGGAGCATTGCTATCACGGTCTTGCATGGAAATCTGAAGACGTTGTCTACACTGACGTGGAGAAAATCATTCGAGATAGTTTGTATGATGCGAGGAAGGTATTTGTCCATGGTGAAATCAGGAGAGAGTGATTAAGACGCTTCAAAGTCAAGGCTATCGACGTCATCGAGTACGGCTATCCAGGCTTTGACGGTCCTAACAAGGCGGTGACTGTTTGCACCAATCACAATGGAGCATATTAAATATAAAACTACGTGTGCAGTTCACAACGTCAAGCTGGTGAAAAATTTATACTTCAAATACATACATATGGATTATGAATAAACTCTATTAATAAATGATGGAGAGGTAATGAATGTACCTCACAGGTGATGGTTAGGGCTCTTAACATTAAAAAAAAAATTACCGTTCGATGCTCCACGAATTCCCGCCGGAATGGCGAAAATTTTGCCCAGCCTCTTAAATTTCCCGCCCTTTCAAATTACCCACCATTTTTTAATTTCCTACCATTTTGTATTTCCCACCCACTCTGTCGCTAAAATAGATTCCTACCTTATCAATCGTTGGTAATGATATCATGGTGGGGGTAGAGCGATCGGGGTAGAGTGCTAGTATGTATAGTATACATAGTATATTCATGTAGTACACATAGTATATTTAGTACACATAGTATATGCAGTATACATAGTATATGTAGTATACATAGTATATAATGCATTCATTGTATGTGATCTTAAAAGTTAATGTATTACAATTACCGATGGAGGTAATCAGCTCTGTCGATAAGGTAGAAATGCCGTAGGGTTCGTATGTAATATAGTGAGCTGAGGCGTGAAGAAACTTGTCTAAATTTCGAAGAATTGGGGACCTCGCCTCTATAGTGATGGCGACGCTTTACCAATTAGAGAGCTCCATACATTTTTTCAAGAATTCTATGCAGGTTTGAACTTGCATCAGTGAGCTCCGTCTCAACCTGTCCAAAACATTTTTCCAAGAATTCTGTGAAGGTTTGAAGATGCGAACCCCATTGAGCGGTGGTGGGATATAGTATGCATGCTTCGTGTGTTATCTATATATGGATTGGGAGTATATGGTTGTGTCCCTAACATCATATGAATCAAAACTCAAGCGCTTATATCATCTTGTTGAACAGGAGAAAAAAGAGGAGAAAAAATGAAAAAAATGAAAAGAATAAAATAAATGAATTAATCAATTATTTAACAAACCACCACCCACCCTCATACGATGTGTGAGTGTGGTGCTTGTTGATGGTTTGCACAACCTGACTTATAGCTGGCAGTGCGCCTACGTAGCAGTGGGCAGCGCGACGAATTCGGCTCCCCGCCTAGTGGAGCTCACAGTATATATAGTGCATGTCGTGTATGTCATCTAACAAGTATCAGAATTATTGGTGAGTTCGGAGCTATCTCATACGGCTCTGTTTGTAAAGTTGGATAGCCTATTTGATGTTACATACTGCTTTGTCGGTAGAGATGCTTGATTCATCTGCAGATGGCGCTACGAAAGAGTGGGTATCAATGGAAACATAACCTCAAAATGTTTACAAGGCAGAGTTGGGTATTGCATATTGCTCTGTCGGAAAGGTAGAGATGCGTGATCCATCTACAGATGGGGCTACGAAAGAGTGGGTATCAATGGAAACATAACCGCAAAATGACAACATAACCTCGAACGTACACGAATTTTCAGAAGTCATGCTACAGTAAAGGGAAAAATCGAACGGCGAAACGGACAAAATTTTATAAGTTATGGTATGACTTTATTAGAAAAAAAATGAAAAAAAGGAAAAAAAAGGAAAAAAATGAAAAAAATAAAAAAATGAGAGAGTGAGATATTCCATTAAACCTTGGAGTAACCTTCCTAGCAAGAATTTAAAAAGCATTCTAAACCGATTTTTTATGTATGACAGAATTCCTTTACGAATGTCATAACGAAAGTTTGTTGGAGAATTCCAAATCAATGTTTTAAGAAAGCTTCCTGCCAGATTTGCGAAAGAATAGAAAAAAAGATTCGAATTACTCGAATATGAAAAATAATATGAAACCTTTAGGGAAGATTGTTGGAATCTCATGAGTAATATCAAAATAATCATCGTATTCATTGTAAAATTGAGTTTTTCCAAAACACTGTTCAGAAATTTTTTAATTAATAAATCGTTGTAATATTAATAAGTAGGAATCTGCATTTTTGTCATTTTGATTCAAATATTCAACGAGTATATTTCATGATAGTACTAATAGAATCGTTAAAAAAAATTCTGAATACTTATTGTATTTACATATAGGTAGGACGTGTATTTTTCAAAATAAATGTTTAAAAGTTAATTTATTAAATAATAAAATTGGGTGGATTTTGGACTAGAGAAGGTCAACCTTGCAAGTCGAAGACTTGATAAGCTATATTAAAAAAAAAATAATACTTTATATTTCTTATAAAATTACTTTTTGTAATCAACATAATGAAATACCAAGTTTAAAAAAATTTTTATTCGAAGTAATAATAATTAAAGTTAATATTTTCATTATTTCGTAAAATATATTCAGTACATTGATTTTATTTCTTCCTTACCGACATTATTTGTTTTTAATTTATGGAATTATATAAATAATTTTTAAATACCATTAATATATAAGATACAGTAATCAAAATAATAACATTTGAATTATCGTGGAAATTGCACCTTATTTACATGAAAATGTCTGAACTCCTTTATGCGAGCGATAGCGTAACGGATAGCATGCGTTCGTAGTAACCCAAAGGTCGTGGGTTCGATTCCCGGTCAGGTAAAAAAATTTGATGTACAATTTATTCTGCAATAATAAAATTGTGATCAATATAGAAATAGGTTAAAAATAATATGTGAGAATTGTAATACTTCTAAGAGAATTGTTAATATTTTTTATAGCTTTATGTTACTCTTTCAAGATATTGAGAAAAGATTTCTAGAAAGATTACTAGAATCTTTCATGGAAGCTTTCTGCCAATGAGTTACCCCAGAAATTTCGATCTTCCAGGAATCTTTCATGAAAGCTTTCTGAAAGATTTTAATGAATCTTTCTGAAAAGTTCCAAAAATTCGTTCACCTACGTTACGGAAGTCTTGTTGAAACATTTTCTGAAAGCTTATGGTTCTCATTTGTGAAAGCTTCTCGTAATATTTCCACGTCATTTATGAATCTTTCAACAACTTTTTCGACAACTTGAAAAAAGGTCCTTGAAAGGTTTCCTAAAAGAGTATTAGATTCTAATTATCTTTCTACAAACCTTAAAGATACCTTCCCGAAAGGTTTCCTGACAGGTGAGTGCAATCATTTAAGGTATCTTTATGTGAGTAATTTGTCCCAGACATTTTGAACTTCTACATAGATTCCGTGAAAGCTTCCTAAAAGATTCTTGAAGGTTGCACGTAAGCTTTCTGAAAGATTCCCTCTTCCTTCAGAAAGCTTTCAGTTACCTTTTCAAAAACTTTAAAGAAACCTTCCTGAAAGGTTTTCTGAAAGGTTGCTGCAATTTTTAAAGGAATCTTACTGCCATTGATTTGTCCCAGACATTCTGAACTTTCGCGGAGATTTCATGAAAGCTTCCTGAAAGACTGCGAAACTTTCTTGCAAGCTTGCAGAAAGCTTTCAGCAATCATTCATGCTATGTGGGAATTACTATCATTGTAAAATTTTTAGAGCTTTTTCTTTTTAACAAAAGCTTTAATTTATGACCTGGTAGATCGATTTGCCTTGAAAAATATTCCAGATATAAGAGTTTTTATTTTCCAATATTCAAGAAGTAATAAGGTGTCTTCACCAGTAAATGAAGAAATAAGGAAATAGTAATTTTTGTTATTCAATTAAGAGTCTTAAAAATGGATTAAAAGTAAAAATCTTTTTCAATTAGTATTTTTAAATTTTGGTTTTTTGAAGCTGATGGTAGATTATATTATCGTTGTTTTATGAAGCTCATGGCCATACTACCACGTGTTTGTTTATTTAATGAAATAAAACAATTGGTTACAACGTTTCGGACATTTTTTTATATTATGTCCCTCTTCAGGTTCTAACAAAATACAGAAAGTACAAAATTGAAAAAATGGTTACAAATCACAAATGTTTCCGCAAATCACAATTTTTAACACTTAAAAAATTAACTTATAATTAACGTGTAGTCAAAATCTTGATTCGGAAGAATATTCCGTTCGTCAATGAGGACTATTACAAATTTTTGGCTTTTATACATAAAGTTTGTGAATAAGTGTGTATATATGTGAGAACGAGTAGAAAGGTGGGGATGCCGTTAACAATGAGAGCCAGCAAAACAGGAGAGAGATACCAAGACAGCACGTATTAGTGGGGGGTCCCCGCCGATAATATAACAATACATTGTCTGGTTTCATCAGCATTGTATCGCCATCAGCTTCATAAAACAAAGTATTATAAAATCTTCAAACTTTACGACAGTGACAAAATTGTAGATAAAGAATAAAAGTAGAAATTTTGTTAATAACAAATCTGCAAATATCTCCTAAAAACCAGTAAATGAATACGTGGTGCTAGTTACTGAACATTTTGAAAACAGTGAATGAACACTTACTTTGTATGTACCCTAGTGGAAATGTATTCGAGCCAAAAATGTGCCAAAAGTGTTTTATGATATATAGAAAGTGTTCCCATGGTGTTTTTAAAAGACAGATTTCGGACATTTCGAACACTATTGGAACAATTTGGAACTTATTACCACGATATGATACACTTAATAACCACTTCGAAACATTTCTTAGAAAATAAACTGAATTAATTTTTCATATTTTAGTGGAATACTTTTTATATGACTCGGCACACTTTTGGAACAGTTTGGAACATTTTTTAAAATTTTCATTTACAGGGCCCATTTTTAGTCAAGTAAAACAAAATGGTTCTTGATACATAAAATATGTTCCAAACTATAAGTACATTTTTCACCTAAATTTGTAGTTATTACGTCTTTTTGGAACACCTTTAAACATCATTGGAACATGTTTTAAACACCATTGATCATTCTTAGAACATTTTTCGAAAATTTATTAAATTTGTTTAAACTATTTTTATTAACATTTCTTAAATATTTTAAAAACATTTTTAAATTTTAGATTTCTTTATGTTCCTAAATGCCCCAGAAGTATTCAGAAAGTGTTCCTAAATATTCCAAAAGCACCGACAACTTTTTCTTTTAATCCATTATAGATAAAAAATGTTCCAAATAGTTCCAAAAAGTTTTCGAAATTGTTTTAAAAAATACGAAAAATTTTTATATTTGTTACAGAAGAAAATTAGAAAGTGTTCCAATTTATTCAAAAAGTATGAGAATCATTTTCAAAAGTATCCCAAAAGTGTTCCGTTTACTACCAAAAGTATTCCGAGTAAAAATAATATATAATCGATTTCACCCTATTAGAAATTTTTGAGTCTAAAACAGTCATAAATGTTCCAGACTGTGTCCTTAAGGGAGTTCTATGGTAAACAGAAATAACGCTAAGACAATTCTGAAATTTCGCACATTGGTTAACTTTTACATGAAAAGCTCCCATATCAATTTTTAGAAGGCTAGGCTACCTAGAAGACAAGAAATAAATGTTTTAATTTTTCACTTTTTAACATGGGCTCTTATGGGAAATCACGATTTCGTTGTGTTCATTTGCGTATAAGAAAGAAATTAACGCTAAGATATTTTTGAAAATTTATGTAATAGAAAGACAAATGTCTTATGAAGATTTATTTTCTTGCAAAAGTATCATTGGATGCCTCTAATTTACGGAAAAAAAGTTTAAAAGCGAAAAACATACATTTAACCTCAAAATATGAGTCAAATCAACTTCTCAATGGAACTTTATATCGATATTTAAGACTATTAAAATAGATATAATTATCTAAAATGAAAATATTATTGGTATTTAGTGTAAGTTTATTAATAACAACATCTGTAATAAAGTAAATCAACAAGAGATAAAATGTGTACTTGTTTTGACTAGTGTAGTTACCATAGAACTTCCTTAAGTGTGCCAAAAGGGTTCCAAATGTCCGAAATCTGTTATTTATGTACAGCTTAGACACAGATTTCAAACAGTTTGGAACACTTTTAGAATAGAAAGGTACATGTTTGGCATAGTTTAAAACACCGGATTTTTTCCACTAGGGCACCCCGATGGAAATGGAAAATATATATAAATGTAAAAAACTGTATATAAATGTAAATAAGTGTATGTAAAAGTTGTAATTGGAACATTTTTTTCATTTATATACGTCTATATACTTTTATATATGTACATTTATCTACTAAAATCCAGTAAATGAATATGTGGTGCTAGTGACTGATCACTTTGAAACCAGTGAATGAACACTTACTTTGTATGTACCCCGATAGAAATGGAAAATGTATGTAAATGTAAAAAACTGTATATAAATGTAAATAAGTGTAGGTAAAAATTGTAATTGAAACATTTTTTAAATTTATATACGTTTATATACATTTATATACGTTTTTTACAGATATTTACACTTATTTACATTTATATATTTTTTTCTTACATTTTGTATAGTACGTTGTATTGAAAATTTTTATTTCTGTAAATACACTTATTTACGATTACTTACAGATTCATACATTTGTATACATTTATATACATTTATATGATTTTTTTTTTAATTTTTGCTATATAAGACTTTTTTTAAAAGTTTAATGGAAGTGTATATAAATGTATATAAATGTAAAAAAATATATATACATTTTAAAAAATGTGATGTTTAATGTGTAAAAAAAAAATATAGTTTCGTAAATAAGTATAAATTTATGTAAAAAGACGTATATAAATGGAAATAAACGTAAATGCGTGTTCTAATTACAACATTTATATACACTTATTTACATTTATATACGTTTTTTACAGAAATATACACTAATTCAATTTATATACATTTTTCATTATCACTAGGATACTTATGTAAGTTTAGTAACAGTAATTTTAGAATCTGAATGTTGAAAGTTGACACCAGAATGATAATGATACACTTTATGTATTAAAACTTATAAACATTAAATATTAAATATTATTGATTTTTCATATAGTACAAGTAGTATACATTCTACTATGGAGAGACGGTGAGTCATCGTGCCCTGCCCGGGCTATCTTATCTTTGTTTACATAAACAGTAATTAAGATATCTTAATAGCCTGTTGTTATGGTTTGTTTACATAAACAAGCAATAAAGAAGCAATTAAGATATCATAATAGCTGTAAATATAAGCAGAGAGGTCCCGTACGGGAATCGGTGACACATTTTCGTCTCTCTCTATAGTAGAATGGTGTTCTCGGGAGGCAGTGATGCTGCCCCTCTTATTATTGGTGTTCAACAATATAGTAATTAATGTGTCTTTATTGATTGTTTATATAAACAAGCAATTAAGATATCTTAATTACATGAACAAACATAAAAATGTTTTTACAAAACAATTAATAAAACACCGATTAAGATATTTAAATTAATGTTGCTAAACAATAGATAAGAGATTTTTCCGTATCGGGATCGATGACGTCGCGAGCCTACGCCATAGTAGAAAGTATACTGATTTATAAATTTAATTAATCAATATTCTTATTGTTTAAACATAATAAACAATAAAAACATCAATTAAGATAAATGAAATATGTGTGCGTGCGTGTATTTGTCCCGTATCGGGATCGATGACGTCACGAGCCTACGCCATAGTAGAAAGTATACTGATTAATAATTTTAATTAATCAATATTCTTATTGTCTAAACATAATAAACAATAAAAACATCAATTAAGATAAATGAAATATGTGTGCGCGCGCGCGTGTGTGTGTGTGTGTGTGTGTGTGTGTGTGTGTGTGTGTGTGTGTATGTGTGTGTGTGTGTGTGTGTGTGTGTGTGTGTGTGTGTGTAAGAAGATATCGAATAGTATGTTTTGACGTGATATTATATTGTGGTCCTGAAAAGGACCGTTTTGATAAAAAATTAACAGTAAACGATTATTAAAATCGTTTGTACGCTTGTTTCTCTGGAAACGAGAAGGTGTTCTTGGAGAAGCTATTGCGCGATGACGATTTTGATGATGACGACGATGATGGCTGTATAAGCGGCTGCTTCTCTTTATCGCCGGTGTAATTTTTCGTAGCGTTCTTGCTTTACGGTGGCCCCATACTTCTTGCTTGTTTGACGTTCAATATGAAAATGGTACCTCCCGTTTCGCTCATCGCATTATAAATGAATATACTATACTTTGCATCATATGATGTAGAGGCCATGCGTAGGAACTGGTGACGCCAAAATGGAGTATGCAGAGTATATCTATGATATATGAATTTTATAAGATAGGTTTGGTGGATAGAAGGTAAAAAATAAAAAAGATTGTTGGTTCTAATTAAAATTGAATATATATTGTTTAAGCCTTTGAATAATATTACAAATTAATTTGCTAACATATAATCGTACATATCATGAACCAAGTTGGATAAGCCAAATGCATAAAATTCTATAAGAAAAATGTCGTACAAATCTTTATTCATATTACCGAATTCCATGTGCAACTTTGCTCTATTATTAATTTCATTTTTACGCAATGAACAATATTGTTTAAACGCAGCAGTGTCTTTCAAAATATTTTTCGCTTTTTCAGTGCTTTCTCTCTTTAACTCAATTTTTAAAAACTCAATTACGTTATCGATACCGCGATTTATAAATCCGGCACTTTCTTCTAAACGTTTTAGCCACTCATCGACACATTTGCGCACTTCTCGTAGGCCGTTCAAAGTTGCCTGCTGCATGACGATCCCGGGTGGACTTTCGTATTTTCTTTTCTTCTGTGGTGTCTCGTACTGTGAACAACTGTCTGGAAACTGCGTCTCCTCGTCTATTGGTTGCCCTTCGGGAAAGTCTCCTCTGACGAGCTTCGGTGTCGGTACACTAGGTCTCTCGTCGATAAGGATGGACCTCACTCCGTACGCCGTTGTAAAATTGATGTCGTGGTTTGGAACAAATATTTTTGAAGGCTTACCGAAGTCTTTGTAGATGGTGAATGAATCTAGCACATACCCCATCATCGCGTCCATTTGGTCGCTGATCAGTTCCCAACTGTTTTTTTCGAGAGTTACGTATTTTGCAGGAGACCCTGTACTACAGAGTTTCACCACAGCTCTATAAAATCCTGCGTGGTGTTCCAATCCAACAACGACTCTTTTGGAATTTGATTTATTGATAGCGTAGGTTGTAGACAGGAAGAGATTTGGCAGATCCATGTTTTTATTAACTCGCGATGTTACTGCTACTGCTGCTGCTGCTGCTGCTGCTGGTGGAGGTAGTGGTGGTGCAGCTGATGGCGGAGGTACTGGTGATGGAGTTACTGCTACTGAAGCTGCTACTGAAGCTGCTGCTGATGCTTCGTTTTTGTCCAGTTTAAAGCAAGAGTATACTTAGAGATTGAACGGACACTGGAATGGATACTCGTGACTGAAGGCAAGCATGTCGGGCTCCAGCTTTTACACGTATGTCCCCACCATGCTCTGTTTTCCCATTGGCCGATGAATCCGTTACGTACCATTCCCTCATCCAATCAGTGAACGGAGTGATGCCGTTGTAATATATAGAATTCAACAAGATGAAAGCGATGAGTGTAACATAGCCTTACTACCCGTTTCGTATTCGCGATAAAAAAGTACGTTGGAATGACGTGAGCTTAGAGAGTAACGAATACGCGATAAAAATAACGGTTTCCGAGAAAAAAATCGATGAGTGTAACACAACCTCAGTTTCCGTTTCGTATTCGCGATAAAAAAGTACGTTGGAATGACGTGAGCTTAGAAAGTAACGAATACGCGATAAAAATAATGGTTTCCGAGAAAGAAATCGATGAATGTAACATAACCTCACTTTCCGTTTCGTATTCGCGATAAAAAAGTACGTTGGGATGGCGTGCGCTTAGAGAGTAACGAATACGCGATAAAAATAACGGTTTCCGAGAAAGAAATCGATGAATGTAACATAACCTCACTTTCCGTTTCGTATTCGCGATAAAAAAGTACGTTGGGATGACGTGCGCTTAGAGAGTAACGCGAATACGAGATAAAAATAATGGTTTCGGAGAAAGATTATGATGAAAGAAATCCTTGAATGTAATGTAACCTCACTTTCCGTTTTGTATTCGCGATAAAAAAGTACGTTGAAATTACGTGAGCTTAAACAGTAACGAATACGAGATAAAGATGACGACGAAATAAATTCTTATATGTATAAACCTAACCTTACTTTTGGCTTTGTATTACGCGATAAAAATTTCAGTTACAATCGCAGCCGATGTGAACGTATGATATAAAAATAAGCAAAATAGAGATACTGTTATAATATTAACGTGATAATTTCTTGAAAGCATGCAGGGGAATCAGATAGGTAAGGATGTGAAAAAGAGTCTAACACTAAATGTAAATTTGTTACAAATACAATTTTTATTTTACGAAGAACTTACAAAAGTATACATATTTTACTCTTACATCTATGATTACAAAAAGAAAAAATTTATAATTTTGCGTTACATGTTTGATTACTCTGCCCAGTTCTCAATGAAGTGTCTCTTGGAAGAAAACGATTTCTGTAATGATTCGCCTTTCTGGCTCGCTTTTATGAAATAACTTTATAAAATTTAGTAGCTATGTTATCGTTTTTGTATGTATTGTATGAAAAGATGCGACAAAACGCGCGTAAAGAACTACCACTACACATATGATGCAAAAACATAATGCAATATTCACCGCACACTTTTGAATCAAAACTTTGTAATGGTTTCTTGTTCCACTGGAAACGCACGCAGTTTCTTCGTAGGCGATCAAGATGGAGTGCTGAGGTGGGGGCGATCCCGTAACTGTCGAAATATACTCCGTATCCATTTTTGTCTATGTAAATGGCAACCCAATGCGATCCTGTTTTATTTGCTGTATCTAGATTGGTCACAATAGCCACAGGTGGACTTAAAATTTTTGGAATGTGATCAGCAGCATACACACCTATTGTATTCGCTCTTAACGCACGTATCGCATGCATTATTGTCCTTGTGTCCATCATGTAATTGATTCTCCCTGAATATATTTGTATTTACAGCCTTTTCACTGGGAACGTTCTCAGGGAATACAATGTTGAAGTCGTCGTCGTCGTCGTCGTTGTTTGCTTTTACCGCGTGTGTGCTACTGTCGTCGTCGGTTACATCTACTCCACCTGGTTCACCAAAGCGAAAAGACTTTCTGCTTTCGTTACGATACTTGCAAAGAGCAGCGTAAAATCTTTCGCTTTGTATGGTTTCAGTTACTTCGCGCCACTCTTCTGGAAGTATACTGTATAGCCATTTTCTTAATAGGTTTGCTTTGAAAAGTGCACAAAAGTCTTTCTTATTTTCTATATGTTTTTCGATATGACTTGCACACACTAATGAATTCGGAAATAGTCCTTCTAATTTACTAAACGATGGCGACCTCTACTCTTCGAGGTTTATAACGCACCTTCCAAGCACGTTCTCGAGATACCTTCGTTTTTGATCCCCTCGCACGTAGATATTTTTCCCCTTCTTGACAAGTTTGTAGAGATGATGGCGCAATCGTCGTAATGATACATCACCTTCGAACCACTCTATTCCGTGTAAGTGAACTGTGCAATAGCTGTTTGTCGTCTTTATGTCTGGTGGCAAATGCAAAAAATTACAAGGTGGGCCTGCTATCCAATGACCGACTATGAGCTCTTGCAATGCGATCACAGCCACTTCCTTTGGCAAAAAATTTCTGTTAACGTCGCGAAAACCTTGTATGTCGACAATGAAATCCATGATTTAAGAAGTGAGCGCGAGAGTGTATCGCTATGTAAAAGACCAAATGACAACTGATCCTCACGCGTAGGCGTTTCATTTCTGATATACGCTTATCCCCACTACTCTTGTTTCTCCTTCTTCTTCTTCTTCTTATATTTACGCGCTAAAATCCGATAGGATTTGCCTGCTCGAATCGATTTCCAGTACGTTATCGTATTCTGCGTAAATGATGCAATTTATGGTACTAGTGAGAGCGCCCTCGAATCGCACTTCCACGCGCACGCTATCCGACCGCACGAGGTTCCAGTGTGTAGCACAATGAGCTGATAAATCTGGTGTTAAGTCAAAAGCCGTCAGAAAATTTCCTCGCGCGTAATTGTGACGATTGATGCCGTTGCCTTCGTTGAGAAAATGTATACCTGTACCCGAGAATAGCGTATGGTAAGCATCTATGTAGAGACCGCTGTTGCCGGTAAAGCGAGGTTGTAACGGTTTGCTTGGAATTTGGACTCCGTCGACGTACAAAGAAAGATAATTTATCGAAAAGTGTTGAAAATTGAACGGGTTGAATTTACGATTTCCATTAAATGCTTTGTTGTCGACGAAACCTATAATTATTCTTTTATGATTTTCCTTTGTGAAAAATATTTTGCGTTATGAATATAACGCTGATATTTTTATGATGACTACCTTTCGTAAATAGATCTAGTATAACATCGCACGAAGATTCTCGCATTAAATCATCCAGAATTAATAACTTTTTTTTATCGCGGTCGCAAGAATTATCACTCACTTGAGGCAGACCCTCTCTAAATTCTATACTCGGTGCGTCACACCCGGGTCTCAACTCCGTGCGGTAGGCTTCTTGCCACTCGGCGTAATAAAAGAGTATGCGATCAAAGCATACGTTACAGATTTTCGGTAAATGAATAAGAAACTTTTTGACGAACTGAGTTTTGCCACACCCGGTAGGTCCGCACACACAACACGTAAATGGATGTTTCCAACGCGTATCCATTTTTATGAATGACAACAAAACCGAATTTGTTCGTGCTTTTATAGCAATAACACATTTTTTCTTTTTTTTTTTTTTTTCAGCGTAAAAAAAACCAACGATCCCCGGGCGGCGGCGGCGGCGGCGGCGGCAGCGGCGCGGCGCGGCGCGGCGCGGCGCGGTGCTCATCAGCTGATATGCACCGCGCACCGGGGCGCATGTACAAGCTTGTACTCCGCGCGGTATAAGCTGATATTCGCCGCTTTAAGAAGCGAATACTTTGCACGCGTGCGCATATCAGCTGCTACAGCGCGCGAGGCCTCGCGTATGGACAAGAGAGCGCGCGCGCGAGAGAGAGAGGGAGAGAGAGAGAGAGAGAGAGAGAGAGAGAGAGAGAGAGAGAGAGAGAGAGAGAGAGAGAGAGGAAGAGAAAGAGGGAGATACAAATAACTACAATGAACAAGAACAATATTTACAAATAAGTCTTATTTTTTATTAATAAAATGTTTTAACGCTTATAGCCAAAAGGCAATGATAATTCTTTTATTGAATGGTAGCGCCGTTTTTTTAACACTATAAAACATGTCTTGTATTCGTCTCGCGTGATAACATCGTGTTTGGGTGTGCGCCTTATGGCTTTAAAATATAATTTAATATTACCCGCATCGTCGCCATTCATAAAGGTATCGATCAATTGTTTAATACTATCGAAATTTATTTTTAAAGAATTAGCATAATTTAACCTTATCCCTTTGATTTTACAACATTCAAATGTCTGTCCTGTCGATGAATCGATTGCTTTATAGTCGTAAAATTTAGGAACGCCCGATAAGAATATTTCAATATGTACATTTGGTCCGTAACTCTTCAGTTCAATATCACCTAATAGCGTGCCAAGGTGGGGTCTGTATTCCTCGTCCTTCGCGCACTCATTACAAACGAATATGCAAGAGTCGGTATCGAAGTATAAAACTCGTCGATCTAGTTTCTCAAGATAATCGTACAATTTGAGTCGAGCTTGCGCCTTAGTGTATGCTGCGATTACTACATTCGTATTGGACCCCTGTGCCACAGCATCGGCGATATTTTGCCAGTTTACATATAAAAGTTCGTCGTTCACCGGCAACACGCTAAATACTTCTTTTTCCGGCGCAACTAAAAGTTTAAGGAGGGCCTCGCGTGTTTTTACAATTTCGGTCTGTTTCAAGTTGCTACGCTGCCCAAATTTTCCCCAAAAAGAATTAAGACAGAGTTTTGCCACTGCGCGCAAGCCAGCATTTTTTCCAATTTTTTCTCTCTCCATTCGTATACCCTCGTCTCGCTCGTACTCTAACAAATAACGTTCCTTATCTACTTCGCTCTCGCACCACGATGGCCATCCGCTAGCTTGTTGTTTTATTTTCAAAAACGCGTTCACGTAGTTTGCAAACAATCCTCCTGTGCCACTCTGTTGATCGTATTGCGTTACTTTATATCGCCATATTATGAATATTTCCGTTATTTGGTAACCCAACTCGATGGCTTTTCGCAGTTCGTCGGCTACCCACGTCCCCGTGAATTCGCGCTCGTGAGTATATTCGTGAGTACAATCTTCTTGTCGCATCTCCTCGCAACAAGAGCGACAAAGAGCAAAGAGTAATCGTCCATGCATTTTTATTGGTAAGAGAGGAAGAAACAAATTACGAGGAGGCAATATTTTACATTTGATCAAACCTTCTACTCGTGATAAATCGTTGTTATTTCCTTTCGTCAACGCGGCGCACTGACTGCCAACAAATATATCTGGGTGTCCGAGTGAAAACCGGCCTCGTTTACAGATATACGGATATAAAGAGCAAATATCCGTATATCTTATTGTTTCTCCTTCTCTTATTTTATAATGTACAGCTATATTTTCCGTGCGACCCCCAAAAAACACGTCTCGTGGATTTAAAACCATTTTGCTTATTAACGGATAATTATTCACATAATTTGCGATCCGAGGATTTTCAATTTTACGCCGGTCAAATGTGCACTCCCAAATTTCGCGAACCTCATAGCCCAGTGACTTTATTTTATCTATTTTTGCTCGAGTGCTCTCGTATGCCTCGTTGTGAGTTCTATTGTAGGCGGTTAATTTATCGCGTTTGTTTTGAAAACATCGCGGACACCCATGTGTGTAGCATTGATACTCGAATACTATACCTTTATCTGTGGCCGCGGCACTGTCGCTTGACGTCGACGAGCTCGGAAGCTCTGACGGTGGCAAATATCCATCTACCGAGAATCCTTCGGGTAATCTATACTCGCGGGCCCGACCTGCGTGAATAATCTCTCGCCCGATTTTGCGCTCGCACTCCAATAGCCACTCAACAGCTTTTTGAGAGTGGTTATCAGCGCGCCTGTAGCCAGTAGGCGGTAAAATTCCGATGGTGTTTGGCTTGAGAAATTTTTTTCGATACAAATAAGAGCAAGCTGAGGCGATAGTAGTTGCGGAAAAGAAGGGGTCAGTGCCGCCAATATCAAGAAAAATTTTTCGAAAAGCTATACACGCGCGGCGTAAAATTTGTACATCCATGCGACAATACTCGACGATTTCTGTTTTAAAATTGAATACATAGTCTCGTTTGTTCTCTTCGTACCATTTAAAAAAATCTTTTCTCTCATCGATACTCATAGAATTCGGCGCGTAGAAATTCGCATCGGGTAAAGGGCCTGCGTATTCTTGATTTTTTAGAGTATTGAATAAGTGGGGAAAATAACCCTTTTTACTGTTTTCCGGCAAGCTAAAAGCAGCGGGAAGAGCGCTCAACTTCATTTGGAAATAGTTTAGACTATCTATGAATTTCGTTCGCCCGTATTGCATAGTAATAATATTCTGTCCACTTAAAATAATACTCGGCAAAACTTCAGATGTACACTCTGCCAATTCTTTTAATATGAATTGCGCATCGAATGCTCGTGCATTGTGCGCAATGCATATGATTTGCGCAAATTTTGTCTTATCTCTAATACACAATTCTATCAACTGAGTGACAGGATTCTCTCGAAAAACATGTTCGCGAACGCCGCAAGTATTACACCAACGCGAAACATCGTCATCATCGATGCAATCCGAGCACGCTTGCTGTGCGACACATAAATTTGGAATGTGCAGATTTGAAGTCTCGTGATTAAGATAAGGCTCATCCTGTCGCGTCTCAAAATCATAAAAAACAAACAAAATGTTTTTTTCGTGATTAATCTCATTACTTATCGGTTGCATGTAACAGAATTCGTTGATAAAATGTTTTCTTTTACAATATTTACACCAAATCATTCCGCACGTGTGTTTCGAACGAAAACAATTTGTAACTTTATTGCATCTATTGCAAAGTTTAACTACATCGCACAATTTTTTGTTCTTTTTTTTATAAGAGCCATCTTTTAAATGATTATCGTAGCACATATTTCCAAAAAAATTTCTATTACATTGCGAGTATTTAATTAAATCGACATTATCTGTTTTACACGCGGGAGAGACAAAGCACTTGGAACATGTTTTTAAACATTTGTGTTGGTCTATGAAATTAAAACGTTTGTTACAAAAAGTGCAAAAGAATTTAGTTCGCGCAACACCGATTAAATTCAGTATTGTATCATAATGTTTCGCGTTAGAATTATAACAAAGATTAATTATACGCTGTGTTTCACATCCTGTCTGTCTTTCTACAACAGCACGCCCATCAAAAAATGGGGGCTCACCGCTGCCAAAAGTTTTCTTATCGTATACTACTATAGCTATACCAGTGTGTAAATAATAATTTTGAAATTGCTCAATTTCGAAGAAACCTGCTCCCGTGGGTGGTATACGAACATTAGCATCCTGCATTAATTTTTCGGCGCGTTCGCGTTGTAGTTTACGTCGACCGTCGCGCACGACACCCCATTCCTTTCGAGCTTCATCCGTATCGTTTGCCCGCAATTTGATATAAGTTTCACCTACAACTAACGAACGCGGTAGGCATAAATTATCGACATTTACAATAGACACTATTGATCTTTGTGTCACCGAATTGATCGTTAATTTTCTCGCTCTACGCGCGCCCATCCCTTCGGGTATACTTACAAATGTAATGTGTAACACAAAACTTTCGTCGATTTGGAAATTTTCATTACTTTGTGTCAGATTTGCAATCAAATCCCAAAGATCAGCGTAATGAAAATTTTCAATCGGTCGAAAAGATAATCCACCTGCGCCATTCGCAAAGTATTTGCTCCTAACGACCACACCGATCAAAAACCTTTCTTCATTCGGTATCAACGAACGAAATAATATGCGCGTGAATGTCGCGCATTGCTGCCTCCATCCAAACAAGGGGATTATCGCAATCGGTAGGCGGGTCTTTGATACGCAGTTTAATACAGCGCCCGACCACTCTAAATCGCTGCACATGGTTTTCGGTTTCGTCTGCCACAATAAATCTTACTCCGGGCGGTCTTATGTCGAGATTATTCGCCTCCTCCTCCTCCTCCTCCTCCTCCTCCTCCTCCTTCTCCTCCTCCTTCTCCTCCTCCTCCTCCTCCTCCTCCTCCTCCTCCTCCTCTGCAGCATCACCATTGGCTCTGTTCTCCTCCTCTTCGTCGCCTCCGTCGTAATCGTCGGCCATGCCATCATCGTTGTGGCCGTATCCCACTTGCAGAGGTTCTCCGCTCTCTCTTATGCATGAATTTGCGTCTACTGTAGGCGATGGTGGGAGCGATGGCCATACTGAGCTTGTAGACAACGAGTCGTCCGCTGTAATGTTTATTAAAAAACGATTGATAAAAATAAATGTTTTTTGTTTTCACAATTATAATACCAAAAAGTTAATCTTCAGGTTTTCCGTTGAAACTATCGCGCACGCGCTCCAACAAATCTTGTAGTTCGTTCGACGTATATAATGGAGAATCTTCATGTTCGGCCTGGTCGTGAAACCATCGCAATTCTTGCGCACGCCGAACATGCAAAATTCTCCTCGCGTAAATCAATAGAAATGGTATGTCGAAACCCGGAGTGGCCAATCCGTCGCCGCTATTGTTTCTTCTCCGAATAACTTTTTTGAAAAAATAAAAAGTTGTAAAAACAGCCTTTTACATGAAAAAAAATAAATATTCAAATTAAAAAAATTCTTACATTCGTTGACTCGTCGATCTAGAGGACTAGTTTCGTCGAAACTGTTCCAAACGAGACGATGGCTATCCTCGATATTATGAAAACTCCGCTCCGACGGGGGTGCTCTAGTTGAATAAAAATTATGAAGCATCCCTGCGCGAGGTTGGCCGCTGTTTCCACTAGTCGACGGCTGCGGGTCCTCGCTCATTATGGCTCTCTCCACTGCGACCCGTGGTTCCCGGTAGTGGTTGAGCACCAAGTTTAATCCGCGCGTTAAAACTGTGTCATTATCTTCTTCATCCGACGAGTCTATTCTAATCATGCTTTCGCTCTCGTTGTCGGATTCTAAAATATTCGGGCGCCTATCATCTTCTTCGTTTGCTACATGGATTATTTTTTGTTGTTGTATAGGTTGTTGTATAGGTTGTTGTATAAGTTGTTGTTGTTGTTGTTGTTGTTGTTGATGTTCTCCTTCTTCTTCTCCTTCGCTACTTGAGATATCGGGTTCGCTTGGGCTCGTTACAGCCTCATTCTCGCTCTCGTACTCTAGTTGACGTGCTACGGGATTTTCACGCCCACTATAGTTCATAAAAATTGTTGACGCGTCGCTGTCATCGGCGAGAAGATTTTCTAAGGCTTGAAAATTTTAAAACATATAACAAATATTTTTTCGTCATAAAAAATGAGTATAAAATCTTTTACTTACCAATTTGTTCGCTAAACGCCGACATCATGTCATCGAGAACATTTGCATTTTCCATGCGTATTTCTCTGACAAATTCGCCCGCTATCATCAACCCCGATCGATTATTGCGAAAAAATCGTTCGTAATAAACGGCGATTCTACGAGGACCGCTATGGGCGAGTAAAAATCGCAGTTCGCGACGTAAAAGCGAATAGTGCACTGTACGCAAACGCCGTCGCCATGAATCTCTACACCTACGCCATACAGGTTGACTGCGATGCGGAAAATAATCTCACGCAAATCGCTATGTTCGTCGATCTGCATCTCTGGCAAAAAAGCGTTACTTCTCGCCATGATCCGCATTGGCACACTGACCTGATGCGTACGCAATGTAGGGTTTTATAATGCTTACGGATATTAGCTCCAGACAAAAAAATATAATTCAAATGATCCACGCATCTCACCCTTCTTATCTCTCGCTTAGAGGACACAGCGTAAGATCAGAAAACCGTTACGTTTCGGCGAAATAATGAAAACATGAGAAGCACACGAGGCAGGGATTCGTATCCCATACACCGACAAATTTTGATCGAAGCTCGAGATATAAATATCATTTCTTCGAATTCAATTTTATTTTGGTGATGTGTACGCAGGGTCAGATTTGATAATGCTTACGGATATTAGCTCCAGACAAAATATAATCAAAATGATCCACTCACAATTGTCATCCCTCGCTCAAAGTACACAGCGTAAGAACAGGAAACCGTTATGTTTCGAAGAAATAATAAAACATGAGAAGCACACGAGGCAGGGTTTTCATATTGCACAGAGCGATAAATTTTTATCAAAGGTCCAGATATACACATAAAGATATATATGTACGTAACTAATACCCTAACGTACTATCGCGAAAAAACATCCAGCGCACGTGTTTAAATTATAAGACGAAAACTGATATAACGTGAGCAGATTCATTTAGGCGGTGCGCTTTTGGTGTATTCTCTTACACACCTTATTGATGCGGGCTTTTTATAATGGCAAAAACGATAAGGCTGTGGCCAGGCATCGCGCTGGACCCGAAGTCGTGCATCTGGCACCGTCTCCGCTCGCTATCGCGCTATATTTTTTACCAAAGGTTAAACAGCGGAGGGTACACTCTAGTCAAGTCAGCATTCGTCAAAGAGCCACAGTCAAGATGACATGGATCAAGAAAGCGTGTGCAGTAACAGACTGGATAGATAATTTAAAGAAAAAAGAACAGGAAATATATTTTTCTATCTTGAATAAAAAACGCGAAATAACAGTGCTCCAAAATACAATCAAGAGCGAAGTTCTACTACTGGAAAGCATACGTAAAGAGATTGCGGACTTTTCAAGACACAGTAATCATGCTCCATCAAACTATAATCAGTTTAACATACTAGCGAAATGCTTAGTATGCGATAAAGTATTAGTTAAAAAACAGAAAAATTGTGCGTGGAGAAAGTGTGAAGGGTGTAATATGTGGCTGTGTGGTGTATGCGTTCGAAATCGGAAGCACACATGCTTCAACGCGATTCACCAGTTCCCGCAGCACCAGAAGCAGCAGCAGCAGCAGCAGCAGCAGCAGCACCAGCACCAGCAGCAGCAGCAGCAAGAAACCGAGGTGGACACAAATACACAAGCAGGTGACTTTGAGTACCACGGGTTATATGCAGTAAATGACGAAGAAGAAATATGTGTTATAGATTAATACGGTATGTTGTATACTTAATGTATAAAACTGTGAAAAATAATTTTTTGTAATTTTTTTAAGTTTGTGTTTTAACGTAAAAATGAAATTAATATAATATGTAGAACTATAATGTTTTTATATAAAATAATTTTTTGTAATTTTTTGTAATTGTTTAAGTCAATTTTTTAACATAAAAAACAAAAAAATGATGTAATTTTTTTTATTCTCCTATCTTTAATTGCCATTCCAGTCTTCCACTCTGCGCGCGCGTGCGCGCACACACACACACACGCACGCACACATATTTCATTTATCTTAATTGATGTTTTTATTGTTTATTATGTTTAGACAATAAGGATATTGATTAATTAAAATTATTAATCAGTATACTTTCTACTATGGCGTAGGCTCGTGACGTCATCGATCCCGATACGGGACAAATACACGCACGCACACATATTTCATTTATCTTAATTGATGTTTTTATTGTTTATTATGTTTATACAATAAGAATATTGATTAATTAAATTTATAAATCAGTATACTTTCTACTATGGCGTAGGCTCGCGACGTCATCGATCCCGATACGGAAAAATCTCTTATCTATTGTTTAGCAACATTAATTTAAATATCTTAATCGGTGTTTTATTAATTGTTTTGTAAAAACATTTTTATGTTTGTTCATGTAATTAAGATATCTTAATTGCTTGTTTATATAAGCAATCAATAAAGACACATTAATTACTATATTGTTGAACACCAATAATAAGAGGGGCAGCATCACTGCCTCCCGAGAACACCATTCTACTATGGAGAGAGACGAAAATGTGTCACCGATTCCCGTACGGGACCTCTCTGCTTATATTTACAGCTTTTATGATATCTTAATTGCTTCTTTATTGCTTGTTTATGTAAACAAACCATAACAACAGGCTATTAAGATATCTTAATTACTGTTTATGTAAACAAAGATAAGATAGCCCGGGCAGGGCACGATGACTCACCGTCTCTCCATAGTAGAATGTATACTACTAGTACAGCATGAGGTGCGAAAAACGTTCGTTCACTGGGTTGCCGAACCAAAGTTGGAACACGTAAATTATATTTAAATAATTAACTTTTTTCTTAAAAATAATTTCGAATCGTCAACAAATAAGTATAAAACTTCATTTACACGTAAGATTTTAACACAAAAACTTTAGATTTTGAAGAAACTTCAGCATATGCCTACAGTGCATCTGCGTCACCCTTATAGCGAATGGCGTATATTTAATTCTCACCACGGTACTGCATAATATTAATAATGTTTTTCATCCAAGGTAATTCATTTCATATAGCATGTATAATATATAAAACGAAAGGAAATTTCGAAAAGATTTCAAAATCATGATTATATTTGATACCAAAAATGTACAAATTTTAAAATTTTAAATATTATATAAAAATGTTCATTCACTGGTGACTGTTCCAATACTGGTGTATTTTTCAAGGCAAATCGATCTACCAGGTCTTAAATTAAAGCTTTTGTTATAAAGAAAAAGCTCTAAAATTCTTTTTTTATTACTCTATTGAAAAATGAACATTTTTTTGGTGTTCAGTCATGTGCTTCGTAAAGGACTTGAATTATAGACTTTTAAATATAAAATTTGAGTTACATAAAATTTGAAAAGTTTCTGGGCTTTGTTCATGTATCAAATTTATTTGAGTAAATTATTTTTTACGGTCAAAAATTGATACAAATAAAAATAAATAAAAAATAATAAAAATAAATAAAAGTAAATCGCTTTTGCAGCTAATTTTTGTAATTTTATTCGAGTTAATTTATTTTGGTCGGAATAGAAATATCGAATGTGACATGCGAAATAAATATTTCTGTTTCGCTAAATCACAGATTCATGAACTATGTAGGTCATTTGGACTCAAATGAATAAAAAGTATTATTTACAGCAAATTATTTATTATTATTATTAAGTAATTAAAGAGAATTGCTTAGACAGTTGTAGCTTATAGACTATATATATATATATATATATATATATATATATATATATATATATATATATATATATATATATATATATATATATATATATATATATATATATATATTGTACAATAGGAGTAATAAAAAATAATATTTTTTTAATGTTAAAGTTCAAAATAAATAATGAACTATTTAGTAATAGGATACAGGAAATTCATTATTTGTTTAGACATCATGAATTTATATTTATTGCACATTTTTATCCTATTACCGTAATGCAAACAAGCTATTCTGTTTAGAGTATTGTTTTATGTATTAACGTACTGTGAACTATAAAAATGTCACTAAAAGAATATTAGTGCTAAGATTATAATGTAAAGTGCACAACAGTACGGATTATACTCATACATATGTGCATAATGATTTTACTATATTAATTTTCATTAATAAAAAACAAAATGGAAAGAAACACATTTGGACGTTAAAGTTTAGTCCAAACCTGATCTTGTCGACGAGCCTGCTACATCACTTGTGGGCTTTTGAATATTGTTTATTCCTTTTGCTGTAACACTACACAGAGTATAAAATTCTTTTCACTTTTACTCTATACTTTTATTATGTATAGCAACTGCGCTTGATGATTAATTTGTTTCATATGGTATATATCTTGTTGAAATATGCAATACAAACTCTTACATATGAGAGTTTGTATAGAGTTTGTATAGAGTCTAAGCCTGAACATGTAGACGAGCCTGCTACATCACTTATGAGCTTCTGAATTTCATTTATAGATTTCGGTATAACACTGTACAGAGTATAAAATTCTTTTCACTTTTACTTAACACTTTTATTATGTATCGCAAATGCACTTGATGATTGACTTCTTTGATATAGTCTATATCTTGTTGTAATATACAATACATACTCTTTTATATTCATATAAAACAGCATACTCTTTTATATTCATATAAACAACTTACATATGAGAACTGAGTCCATGCCTGAACATGTTGACGAACCTACTACACTACTTATGAGCTTTTCAATTTCATTTATAGATATTGCTGTAACATAGAGTATAAAATTCTTTCGACTTTACTTTACACTTGATTAGGTATCGCAACTGTACTTGATGACTGACTTCTTTCACATCGTTGATATCTTGTTGTAATATGCAATACATACTCTTACATATGAGAACTGAGTCTAAGCCTGAACATATAGACGAGCCTGCTACATCACTGATCGTTTTATTTTGCTGAAACACAGCACAGAGTATAAACCCTCTTTTCACTTTTAGTAGACGTTGCAACTGCACTTGATAATTAATTTCTTTTATGTGCTGACTGTAAACTTGATCACCTTGTGTTTCTTGTTTATGTCTGATTGTCTGTTTGAATTTATAAGCTTTACTTATACTTATTTCATCCATGTTGCATGAATGAACAATCTTCTGTAATAGAAAGAAATACGCACACAAAGTATCTGATCAAGAAATAATGGATATTTGTCATAAAATATTTTGAGTATTTAAATTTTTAAAAAATATTTTATTTCTTTCAGAATTATTAAAAATTCAAATACACAAAATTATTCAAACAATAAGTAATACTTATCTAATTTTCTCTCCCTCGTTGTTAAAATGCGTTTCTGCTTATTGTTGACTTTAATTTATTTCATTGTGATTTTATTCAATTTATTGGAGTACAAAAATCATAACCTACATAAGCTTCTGCTTCGTCTGCTTTGAATGCTCCGTTTCAATTTCAAATTAGCTCTGAGACGCGATGTCTCCGCCGCTGGGAAAATACTAGATCTAGTCATTTTCCACGACCCACTGTAGGAATCTAGTTATTTCCCACGTTCTGAAGGATCGGGGGCCACCACTGACCACTCTCAAAAGATTCTCATGTTTTTTTTGGCTAATTCTAAAAACATTTTATTCTTAGACAGTTTCGCTGTGCATTTAGGTGCATTCTTTGAGTAATTTTAAGAACTTTTTCGCTCTTGGCACTTTCTCCAAAGTTCATAGTTTTCGAGTAAAAAAAATCATGAATGTATTTGCAAAAATTTTGCGGTTCGCCATTTTGAAAATACTAAGGCAAAAAATCGGTCTTTGAACCATGGGTTCTTAAAGTTCAGATATTTATTCCACCGGTTAAAAAGGTTCCAGGTCGATTGCCGACGGGAAAACCTTTGAAAACTCAATTTAAAAAAAAGAGAGCGGAAAAATCGTGCTTTTTTTGTTTAAACGCAATTTTTTCATAATTAATAATATTTTGGAGCAATTTTGAGTTCACCATGAGAAAGGGCAAGTTTTAAATTTTAAAAATATGTTCCCCTCAATTTTTGTTAACGCCTATTGTATTAGTTATGAACTACCAAAGACAGATGTATTACGAGTGGCGTTTTCGGCGGAAACGGATTAAAGTATAAAGTAAAAAAAAATCCTAGTTGGGAATCGAACCCGAAGCAAAAGTTTGACCATTATTTGCCATGCGCCTTAGCCCCCGCGGCTATCGCTGCAACTGCCATATGATAACGTCGGATTGTTTATGATCATCTTTTCCATTTCGGGGATAGAGTATAGATATGTGGTTTTGATGTTGGTTTTGCATTTCAATCGTTAATGTTGTTATTTATTATTACCAAAATACGATTTAGGGTATAATTTAACCCAAATACGTTATTTCGGTATTTGTTTGTAGTGGCTCTCGCCGGCCGCCGCTCTTGACGTTCGCTTGCCACTTGAACGCGCACGCTGCTACAGCCTCCCTTCGACGCGGTGCACAGTTTGTGAATCCTGTGGATCCATTGACAGGCCGAGCGTATATAAGACGCGTAATTCCACCGTTTAAGTGACTCTTTACGAAGGGTCCGAATTACAAGGCTTGCCTTGTTTTTGATACCCCCTTTACATATACGTTTCAAAAGAAACGTTAGAGAACCGTACAAAAATCATTCCCAATGAAACATTTGATAATCATCTGAAGGTCGATTATATGAGTTTCAACCTAATCAAGCTTGAAACTTATACGAGAACTCAAATGAGAACTCATATGAGATCTCGTGCCAAAACCTCATATAAGAACTCATATGAGATCTCATATGCTATCTCATGTGAGTCTCATATGAGACACGAGAGATCACATATCAGATCTCATATGAGTTTTTTCAGTAGGGTAGCCTGTTCACTACTATATTGTGTGCTTTCTTTTTCATATCATGTATCTTAGCTTGCATAATGATAGGCGGCACATGGCTTACTAACCTTTTATCTCGTGTTACAGCACCAGCGTATGTTATCTGTTCTATAGGTCTTCTTTCTTTAATTAGCTTTAATTCATTTTTAGTTTTATTAAGAAGTTCTTGTAGTAGGCTATTTTTATCTCTCATTTCATTTACTAATTCTTTGTGTAATATAAGATTTGCTTGTAAATTTGTGTAGTCATCTTCTTCTTTTCCTACAATCGTTAAATTCAGTCTTTCCAAATTTTCACCCACAACTGAATCAGCAATATTACTTAAAATGTTTTCTTGCACTTTTTCTTGTTCATTTAGTTTTATTTGAGCAATAATTTGTCTTGCTGTATTGTTTAACACGTTTTCGTTATATTTTGAGGTTAAGTCTATGTCACTATGCTGTGGACAGATCACTAGCACGTTCGTTAGATATTTTCCTTGCTTTACATACAGTCATATAACAAGAGCATTTTTTTAAACACCTCTGCTATTTGGCTGTTTTATATATATATACGAGGGGTGTTCAAAAAGTAAGTTTCCCTAGTCTGCCGTTTTGCCCCAGCGCGATCTAGCGAGCTGGGATCGAACATAGTTTTAGTTCAGGATATACCGATAAGAGCGGAACCGGTCTTAGCTGCCGAAAAAATTTTTTTCATCAGTACCGGCTCGGAAACCATGGAGCTACCTGTGAAAAACGTGTCCACCTGTGAGTTGCGTGCAGTTATTCGCTTTTTAACTGCAAAAGGGCTTATGGGAAATTTTTGATCACCCATCCTACTCTCCAAATCTCGCACCAAGTGACTTTTTTCTTTTTCCTAAATTAAAGGAAAGTTTGGGTGGCCATCACTTCAATTCAAATGATGAAGTGAAAGACATCGTTAAATTATTCTTAAAAAAACAAGGCACGGATTTTTATAAACAAGGTTTGTCAAAGCTTGAGAACAGATATAAAAAATGTAATCAAGTCCAAAGGGACTATGTAGAAAAATAGTTTATAAGTCAAACAATAAATACATATGTTACTTTAACCTAAAAATTGTGTTTTGCTTTTTTCCCGGAGCAGGGAAACTTACTTTTTGAACACCCCTCGTATATATATATATATATCTACATATATATGAAGCGTTTCATGTCAACTGCTCCAGCGCGGCGCCCGAGCGCCATATCGTGCTATATCCAGCTCATGTTTACGATACTAAAACGTACTTAAAAAATTTTATGATAAGCATTTCCGGCGTATTTTTTCCTCACCTTTCCAATGGTGTAGGAAGTTTCCCGGAATTTTTCATTTCCACCTTCAAAAAGTACAAAACATCTTATATCTCAAACAGTGTATTTTTAATATTTTTTTTGACCCTCTAGATCGAAAGCTGAGCATTTTTTACGTAGGAAAAGATATTTTGCAAAGAGTGCCCGAGATTTTTTGTGCGAGAAATAGAATGCGAAAGTAGTAGATGCACCGCCTTCCTTGCACGCGGTACTACGCGGTACAGCGCGCGGATGGCGGCCGCCTCGTTTCCTACATAATAATCTTTTATAATCTTTAATTCTTTTCCTGTTCTTCTGGTTCTTAATAATACATTAATATTTTATTAATTATTTTATAAAAAAATAAAATTTCAAAATTAACAGCAATATAGTAACTCTTGTACTAATGTTTTTTTTTCAGTTTAAATAATATTTTTTTTTGTTTTCGCAGTTTTTTTCGGGAAGATTTTATACTCAGAACTCAGAGAGGTTTTTTTGAGCTTCAATGTACTTTCAACTATTGAAATAATAGCATGGTATTGTAACATGCCTGCACGGAGAGAAAGAAATCAGTTAAAATTACCAAACTATCAATTAACCCTGAGGCAGACTTGTAAATCCAAAATTTTTACCAAAATTTTGGTAAAAATTTTGAATTTACAAGTCTGCCTGTCGGTTACATGACAGTTTTGTAATTTTTACTGAAAGTTTAGTAATTTTTACTGATTTTTTTCACTCCGTGCAGGCACGTTACAATACCATGCTATTATTCCAATAGACGAACGTACATTGAAGCTCAAAAAATCTCTCTGAGTTCTGAGCATAAAATCTTCCCGAAAAAAACTGCGAAAAAAAAAAAAAATTTTATCTACACTGAAGAAAAAACGTTAGTACAAGAGTTACTGTATTGCTGTCAATTTTGAAATTTTATTTTTTTATAAAATAATTAATAAAATATTACTTCATGCATTATTAAGAATCCAGAAGAACAGGAAAAGAATTAAAGATTATAAAAGATTATTATATAGGCAACGAGGCGGCCGACGTGCGCGCGCTGTACCGCGTAGTACCGCGCGCAGGGAAGGCGGTGCATCTACTACTTTCGCATTCTATTTCTCGTACAAAAAATCTCGGGTACTCTTTACAAAATATCCTTTCCTACGTAAAAAATGCTCAGCTTTCGATCTAGAGGGTTAAAAAAGATATTAAAAATACACTTTTTGGATATAAGACGTTTTGTACTTTTTGAATGTGAAAATGGAAAATTCCGGGAAAACTGCCTATACCATTGGAAAGCTGAGGAAAAAATACATCGGAAATGCTTATCATAAAATTTTTTTAAGTACGTTTTAATATCGTGAACATGAGCTGAATATAGCACGATTTGGCTCTCGCGCGCCGCGCTGCGGCAGTTGACATGAAACGCCTCATATCCCCTGTTGTCATGAACAGGAATTCATGTCGTTGACATGAATTCCATGTGGATTCAAATGAATATTCGCGTGGATCATCCACGTGGATATTCACGAGGAAAATCTATGATGTGTTTGAAGTTTGAAACGTTGGGATTCAACGAAAAATCGATTTTTGAAAAATCGCTTTTTTCCAATTGGACGGAGTTTATTATCATCAAGAATGATAAAATACATGTAGGAAACAAAAAACAGTTCAAAACCAAACCACTCCCACCTCCCCAAAGCACTCTTTACGTAGATCAGTCCATAGAAAAAATTCTATTTTCGTTTCTTTTGTTTTTTCCCCGATTTTATTATTGATTATTCATTCTGGCGATAAAACTGTCGATAAAAACCAGAAAAAATTAGCGACCAAATTGATTCCCTAACAGTCGATTATATAGAGTGAGACTGGAAAAAAATTCTATTTTCGTTGGTTTTGGTTTTTTCCCCGATTTTTTATTCTTGGTTATGCATTCTCGCGATAAAATTGTACCAGAAAAAAATTAATGACCGAATCGAATCCCCGGAACACCCTCAAAGTCGATTATGTAGGTGTGCAAGTAAAAAAAAAATCAATTATCGTTGCTTTGGTATTTTCCCCAATTTTATTGTGGCTTATGCATTCTGACGATAAAACTGTTGTTTATGTGACCAAAGCTTCCTAGCGAAAACTCTGTGATTTAAATAAGAATTAATAGTTGACACTGACGTGTTGCCTACGTAACCTTTATGCGCGCGCGAAATTCAATTTTTTTTTCTTACTCCTATATTTATCTGCCTCAGGCTATCTACTTATCTAATTGAATGTGGAACTTTTAACTCTGGATATTGAATCCGAACTTCTAAAACACTTATTTACTATAAAGACATAAAGTATATAGTATAATATGTATGGGAGCGTCCGCCAGAAACGAGCCAGCGGGCGCGCGCGGCGCCGTTTTCGCGTAAAATGCACTCTGTTCAACACGCTCATATTTATTCGCTGAGTCTCTCGGAAAAAAACAAAGTACATATATCGATAGATTTTGTCCTCCTCTTTCGAATGGTACTATTGTTTTTTCTCCAAAATGCTTTCTTCTGATTGAAAATTCAAGTCTTAAGCTACAAAAGCCTAAAGTGTCAAGTTAGAGAAATGAAGGGTTCAAAAGTAATGCAATTAAAAAGACAGCGCCATGAGGTCGAGCGCGCTCTCCGCGCTGCACTGCACTATTAGTGTAAACGTTAATTTGTATGAAAGTCCACATATTAAAATTCTAAATCATGGTAAGTTTTTGTTTATTTCTTAATTTTTTTATTTTGAGTCGAATTCATTTTGATAGGTCTTTTCTCAATACTTGTTTTTTTTTCCTTCTGATCTTTATAATCTTTTCCTTTTTTGATTGGTGGGTATAATTCGAATGTTTCTGATGCTGAGAATCGTTTTAGTTCTAATCGTTTAGTGTCTGATATCAATTTAACGCAATGGTATGACAGAGTTCCAGGCACAGTTTTTACTGATCCTAATCGTTGCTTTAATTTTTGTCTAGTTTCTAAATATTTATCTTTTGATGAAAAAAAAAACAAACAATATTTTCAAAATATTTAGTTGCCCACTCGTAAAGATTTTGTGGCATCGATATATAATTGTCGGATACTTTCCGCAAACTTGCTAGCCTAGCATTGCTTTTCACGGGAGCACCATCACATGCATTTTTCCCGTGAGCAGTTGCATGAAAGTGCCACTCAGCTTCAATAGAAAAATCTTCATAGTGATGAACAAGATTCTGGAAGTTATGTTTATTTTTAAAATGTTGCGCTGCTCCATCAGTAAAATAAATGACTTTTTTAATAAAATCAAAAGATCTTTTAAGGTAATTAAGTATAATTTCTTGGATTAAGTAAACGGCTATGGCATCATGAATTAAATTGTCTGAAAAAACTACCATGCTTTTGTGTTCAATTTTGGAATCTGATTCTCTATAGTAAATGACTATTGTTGCTAAACTGCATTGATTATTGTTATAGTGGAAAGCTTATGCTGCGTCTTGTGAAATAAAAGCATAGTTTTCTGAAAAATCTAGGGAAATTAAAAATTTTCCTTTACATAAGGATTCTTATAAGATTTTATAATAAGATGCCTGTTTGGAGATGGAAGAATGAGTCTTGAGTTTATGCAAAAGAGGAAAAAAAGATATCTATAAATGATGAATTAGAAACAGTCTGAGTTTGTAATGTCGATCTATCAGTTGTTTGCCATATCTGAAATTTAATTTCATTAACGTCAGAGTTCTCAAGAAATAATTCTAAATCTTTTTTTAGTGATTCAACACCAGAACAATTAGAGCAATCATTTAAATAACACTTTGTTGTTGAATTTTTACATACTATTTGAGCTATGCAATCCTTGTAAGTATTCATTTTATCAAAAACATCTACTGAGTTTCTTAAGCCAGCTAACAAAAGTTTGACATTTTGGTGGTAGACGCATACACAAACCGAATGAGTGCCACTAGCACCGGCTAAGACGCAATGTTGAGGACGATATTCCGCAAATTTAGTGAAACCAATTTTCGAATTGAGATACATTTCTTTATATTTTATGTATAGTTCTCTCAGATTATACAAAACAAGTCTTTTCTGCATATAGTTTTTTGATCCATCTTCATTTTTTATGCACTTACTATCTTTGTAGCCTGGCATAATTCTACTGTTATCATCACTTTCATAAAACAGTCTTACTTGATCTACAGTATCGCTAGATAATTTTTTATTTCCGCTTTGGTCAATTAAAAGAGACTCATCATTATTTAGTAATTTAGATTTAGTAGCCAGCCGACGAGAAGAATTTGAAAATTCAGCAATTTTACGAGAGCTCCAATTCTTTGGAAGTAATTGCATGAGGATCAATTTTTCTTTTTTTGTTACATTTTCATCATTAAACAATTTTTTCAAATTAGAAATTATTTCATAACAATCATTTATCGAAACTTCATTTTCGTCTTTACTCTTGGCAATAAATTGTATCCTGCAAGAATCACATATTTTATTTCTATCTTTCAAAAACGGAAAACGTGTCTTCATTTCTACTGAAACTAATCTCAGATTATGTGAATGTTTTGTTTCATTGTAAGGATTAAAACAACGATCTAAATAGGAGTATCAAAAAATAATTGTAATAATAATTTTATTAATTATTTTTAGAAATATAATGAGGAAGAATACATTTTTCAGTGGACTTATAAGATAAAAGACTTTGAAGTCGCTTCTTTGGGTATGGAGAGCAGATCTGTTAAATCCCTCTAGTGATGAAAAAACGAATGAAAATTACATACATCCGCGTATAGCACATTAACAGCGCGTTGCATCGCAGCGCGGGGAGCGCGCCCGTCCGCCCGCCGATGTCTTTTCAATTTCATTACTTTTGAACCCTTTATTTCTCCAACTTGAAACTTTAGGCTTTTGTAGCTTAAGACTTATAGTTTCGAATGGTGTAATGCATTTTGAAAAGAAACTGGCATACTTTGAGAAAAATGTCTCGGAACATTCAACTTGAATTTTCGATCAGAAGAAAGCATTTTGGAGAAAAAACAATAGTACCATTAGAAAGAGGAGAAAAAAATCTATCGATATGTGTACTTTGTTTGTGCTTCCTTCTAGAGGAAGCTTTGTGATAGTAAATTTTTGAGTTGTTGTAAAAACATGTTATAATTGTGTTCCGAGGTGTTAGGAATCAAAATACATTGTTTTTGAAAAATGTCTGTATGGATGTGTGTGTGTGTGCGTGTGTGCGTGCGTGCGTGCGTGCGTGCGAGCGTGTGTGTGTGTGTGTGTGTGTATGTGTGTGTGTGTGTGTGTGTGTGTGTGTGTGTGTGTACGCCTGGATCTCAGCTGCTACTCGGTCGATTTTGACCGGACAGCCCGGACAGGTCTCATTTTTTTTTGTTTTTTTTGCCTGATGGCGGATCAAAAATCCGTTTTTTGATTGCGGCGATGCGTTTTTGTATTTTTTCAAATTTTCGATTTTCTCAAAACTGTTTTTTGATTTTTTTTAATGATAGAATCAAGTTATTCGAATCTGATGGGTAGCGTTCGAAAGAGAATTAAAATATCTATATTTTCAAAAAAAAAGGAGTTTCTAGCTGTCACGGTTCTTTTGTTATTAACAAAAACGTGGTTTTTTTAGAAGCTTATAACTCCTAAACTTAATGGTCAATTTTTTGAGAAAAATCGTGATAATACAGAATATAAATAGCTATAATCTGTTAAAATTTGAATACATTCTGTAGGCTAGATTTTGAGTAAAAAATTGAAAAATGAAAAAAATCATTTTTGTATGTCCAACGATTACAAGAGTAAAATTGACTTACTGGCTTCAAAATTCCTTTTAGAGGTAGATTTTTTATAGTTCTCGGTCGAGTTCTTTGGGCAAAATGATTGGTCCATAAATTTCAGAGATATTTGAGGTTAAAAATTTTTTGATATTTTTTTAAAATCGTAATTTCTCGAGAACGGCTCTATGTATCTGAATGGAGTGCGTGGCATTCGAAAGAGAATTAAAATATCTATATTTTCTAGAAAAAATTAATTTTCTATCTATCACAGTTCTTTAGTTATCATCAAAAACAAAAACGTGTTTTTTTTTAAAACTCATAACTCCAATGATGTTATCATCAGTATATTATAAAAGTATATAGTATTGGCGTCAAAATGTAATATGTTTGAATTTTCAAGACTGAATTCTTGAGTATTCAAGAAGATTGAATTCTTGAGTATTCAAAACTGATGAATAATTAAAATAGTATAAGAGTAGGTGGCGCTCCGATCGGGGTAGCGTGTAGTGCAGTATGTATTCCGGCCGGGTCCAACAAGCTGTGGGTTAGTCACGAATCCCGCAGTACTGCATACACGCCTACACGGTTGGTGCGTCATGCGTTGTGCGTACATATAAGGGATTTTCTAGTGCTTTGATAATTTGTCGCCATATTGGAAATTATAGGAAATTATATCACAGGAAATTATGGATTAGTTTGTCCCCATATTGGGAAATATAGCATTTATCTTTTCTTCATGAAATCGACATAAATTTGATATAAATAAATAATAAATAAATTTAAAAATTAACAATTTTTAATATTCATAAATGAATTTAATTATAATTATGCAATAAATTTTTAAAAAAATTATATATTTTGTTATTAAAAATTAATTAAAGGAATGAACAAATTACGGTTGAGGAAGCTACGGGCCAATGAATTGGCAGCGGTTTTTCCGAGATACTCAGCGAATGAATATGAGCGAGTTGAACAGAGTGCATTTTGCGCGAAAACGGCGCCGCGCGCTCCCGCTGGCTCGTTTCTGGCGGACGCTTCCATATACATATATAGAATAAAGTATAAATCGACGGCTGAGCGGAACAATGTCGTATCTCACCGCGCGGACGAATGACGTCGTATCTCACCGCGCGGATGAAGAACATCGTATCTCACGGCGCGGATGAAGAACGTCGTATCTCGGCGCTCTTGCGGCCAGTACACCGCCAGTATACGGCGAGATACGACGTTCTTCGTCCGCGCGGTGAGATACGATGTTCTTCATCCGCGTGGTCAGATACGACGTTCTTCGTCTGCGCGCCGAGATACGACCTTGTTCCACTCAGCCGTCGATATATAGTATAATATATATATATATATATATATATATATATATATATATGTATATATATATATATATATATATATATATATATATATATATATATATATATATTTATATGTATACATACCTATATAGTACAAAGCGGCCGATCTATGCTATCGGCATGCCAGTACCGTATCAACCGAGGTGCTTACGCCTCTCGGGCTCGGATTTACGACTTCCGAGAATTCCTGTGGGATGGGGATAGGTTTGTAGAAAATATTTTTGCCGAAAGCTAAAAATGCCGAAAGGTTAAAAACAAAGAAATATGAAACGCCGAAAAGAGTAAATGCCGATGGCTACGAATGCCTACAGAAACTGAACTCGAAAGTTAATAATGACGATAAGTATTTTTTTATAATAAGATATTACTTTTTCACTAAAAAGCAGAAGATAACAATGCCGAATTGATGTAAGAAAAAATTATTAATACCGAAATGAAAAATATCAGAATTAATAATTATAAATAATAATAATACCGAAGATAAAAATGCCGAATCTGAAATAACGATATCGTTTCATCGCCGACTTATCGTAATATCGCTGTATTTTTTATCTTAAAACTGCAACAAAGATGAACAAAAGGAGACATCACCGACCTTATTTTGTTAAAATTTTAGCGTTCTAGAATTTTTTAAAAAATGTCCTAAATCTTGTAAAAATCAGATATCCGATACGTCATCCGATACACGTGTTCTGGACTGGCTCTTTAGATCCCTAGTTGCGTCATATACTATTTTTTACAGTGAAACAGATTTACATAAGAGTGGAGAATTTATTTTAATGAATTAAATAGGGATCGTTTGTACTTACAAGGAAACGGATCGAGGTGTCCGCCTCTGATTTTCCTGAATTTTTTATATGTTGTAGGGGACCGAAAAATAAGAGACACGTATCTTTTTTTATCGGCCCAATCCGATATTAAAGGGATGAAAACCGCCCTTAAAGTTTACCCCCGAAAACGGTTTTTTCTTAATATTTTTAGTTCTAATTAATGTTTTGAAATGAAACGAATTGAAAAATTTGTCTCTTTGAATGACGAAACTAGCAAGTATAGTTTGGTCCCCGGAGGTGGCAACCCTTACTTTTTATTTCAGAAAAATCTTATTTTTTAAACTATTTTTCTATATAATATTTGCAATAAAATTAATTGATTATTATAAAAATCATTTTTGGACTTAAAATAAAAAATTAAAGTTGACGTGTTTCAGGGTTTTTGCAAATACAAGCGTTATCGGAGGTAAACAACCCCTTAGGCGCAAAATACTTTCGAACCATTAAATTAAATATTTTATGTTACGTAATGCATAATTTATTTTTATTTGGGCTAATTTTGTTTTATGGGCCCAATTTTCTATTATTAAAAGGGTAAAACGCACCCCTAAAACTCACCCCTAAAATAGGATTTTTCCAGATATCCCAAATTCAGATTAAAATTTAAAATGAAACATAATGGAAAATATTTCTCTTTGAAATACCAAATTAGCAATGGTTGTTTGATCGCGTGGGGTAGCTACCCTTATATTTTATTTCGGAAAAACTTTATTTTTTTTTAATTATTTTTGTATATAACATTTGCAATAAAATTAAATAATTATTGTTAAGATTAAAAATCAAAGTTGACTTGTTTCAGGATTTTTCTAATAACAGCATTATTGGGGGTTAGCAGCTCCTTGGGCGCGGAATACTTACAATTAGTACCATTGAAACAAATATTTTGAGGTGTATAATACAGATTTAGTTTATATTCGTGTCAGTTTTTTTACCGAAATAACATAATTAATGAAGTCGCTTATAAACTCTTATACTTATTGTGCAACTTACATTCGATTATTTTGCTCGTATTTACAGGTAAATAAAAAGGATGGAACTGGGATAAGAATGGGTGAGTTAAATGATTGACTGATCTAATGAATAGAAGCTAATTGATATTATTATAAAATATTAATTGTTATTATGTAATTACTTTTTATTAAAAGTAAAATATAGGTATATTTTCACAGATTGTCAAAAAAGATTCGAAGAAACTATACAAACGAGCTTATAGTTTGTTCCTTATCACAATTAATTTTGTTTAAGGATTATAGGTTGAACAATAATGAAAATCTTCAAAAAAATGTTTTAAGCACAGTGATTTCTGACACCATGAACATTTTATAATAGCAGTATTTTTACATCCTGATACCTCACAATCAGCTTTGGATCCACCAAAGCTAAAGGGCACCGGATTTACAAATTCATTTGGTTTATTATCGATATAACCGCTTGTATACCAAGAGTATTTAAACAGATTTACGTATCAAGGAGAAGGTAATTGATTGTGCACCAGAGATTGTAATTTAATTACATTATTTCGTTCGTGCAATCTTATATCTTTATCCAACAAAATTACGCTATCGGAAAAGTGTTTTACAAAATTTTTCCATATACGAAAACCAAACACATCCAGCGGTTGTATTTTTCCAGTTGTACCTTTAGGAATTTTGAAAAATTTAATGTTTCTATCATGAGGTTTTTCTCTTTCGACTACTTCTATGCAATGTCCACTCCAAGAATCAAGCAATAACAAATTATTTTTTCGAATTTATTTTTAACCATTTTCGAAAATGATCTGAAAATAAATTGTAAACAAATAAATTTCGCAGATCATTACAGTAAACTATTGCTATTTGTATTACATCACTAATTTTGATAACTATTTATTACATAAAATCAAATTAACAAAAATAAATAATAATGAAATTTATTAATAATTTACAAAAATTTTTTTATAACTTTCGGAGTTTTCGTTAAAATACCTTATTTTAAAAATAATTTACTAATAATTGTAAATATTTTTTAATATGAGTCTACTGAAATTAAAAGTTTACAAATAAAATCTTTAAAATAGATATAAGCAACAAGTTTACGAATACAAGTACACTTTCTTTAATTTCACTCACCTGATCTCATTTTGCCAGATTTAGAAGCTATCAAATATACGTTACCTGACTGAAATAAATTTTGTTGTATTATTGTTCCGAATTCATCTTTAGTCTCTTTTAAGACTATAAATAATGGAGAAAGCAATTTTCCAGCAGCATTAATTGTAGCTAATATTGTGTAACTATGTGCTGTCGATGAAACAGATTGCACAACACATTCGACAGTGTTTGTTACTTCTTCTGCTAATGTACGTCCAGAATGTAATTCTAATTGAAATCCACTTTGATCAGCGTTGTAGGTATTTTCAATTCCAAATTCTGAAATCAGTGGTTTGATGTCTGCTGAAAATTTACTAGCATCTTGATTTATAGTTTCCTTGTCTTCAACAGTTTTTTTCGTTATAAATTTGTTAATTTTTCTACTAATAATTCTGTGAGCTTTCTTAAATTTTCGCAGCCAGAAATCAGATGCTTTGAATCTAACATCATTAAATTCCAAACTTTTATTAGCTTCTAAAGCCCACCAACGAATATCAATAGCGTGAATCATATGACCAGCTTCGATAGATTCTTTGAAATTTCTTAAAACAAATTCAGAAATCTGAAATAATTTTTGTTTGTAAGCTCAACCTTTGTTGATTTGGCTTGCCCATCGGCGTAGTTGTCGTACTGAATTAACTAACTTAAATTGATGTTTAACACTTTCTATACTACAATTTTTCTTATTTTTAGTTGATCTCCAATATTCGACTCCTTTTTTTTGTAATCGAAGCTCAACTCTTCATCATCGTATGAACAAATATATCATAATCCTTTTCTTCTTTGAAAACTGTGTTATCTTCAATTGCTTGTACTTCATAATTTTTAAATTGCTCTTGAAAATCTAATGTTTCTTCTTCCATTGCTTCAATCGCATTAACATTATTCATACTGTCGTATAAAATGTTTTCGAATTTTTCAGCTATATCCATTTCAGCCTTATTAACAGGACTTTCTGATATCTGAAGCCCTGAGAATGCTGCCAATAATAAATTTATAAGGTTGATAGGATTCATCTTCATTTTTTCTATTATTTAATTTTTAAAAAATAATAAATTGTATTGCAGGAAAAAAAACAAATGGCGGGCTCTCGATAACGTGTACCTCGCAACAGAATTGACAAAAATATACTGACTAACTGCTCTCTTTTTAGACAGTCGTAGACTCCAGGCTCACTCGCGTTATCTTTGCACGGATATTTTTCTCCGTAAAATTCGCTATTTTTATCCATGAGTCGGTGAGCTATGGGGGTCCTGGCCCACTTTCGGTAAGGTAGAGCGCTACCTTGCCGGTGGGTGATAATTGCAGGGAGACCAATAACCCAACTCTCCCTAGCTCGGTCGGTAAGGTAGAGCGAAACCTTGCCGGTGGGTGGTAATTGCAGGGAGGCCAAATAACCCAACTCTACCTAGCTTGGTCGATAAGGTAGAGCGATACCTTGCCGGTGGGTGGTAATTGCAGGGAGGCCAATAACCCAACTCTCCCTAGCTCAGTCGGTAAGGTATAGCGCTACCTTGCCGGTGGGTGGTAATTGTACGACGGCCAATAACCCAACTCTACCTTACTAACAGAGCAGAATACTATATAGGCTGTTAAACCAATTTAAAAAATTTGAATTTTGCCACATCGTGTGAGGGCAGGTGGTATTTTGTTAAATAATTAATTGATCAATCATTATTAATTATTATTATTAATTATTATTTTTGTATTCTTTATTTTTTCCCTTTTTTCATTTTTTTCATTTTTTTCTAATAAAGTCATACCATAACTCATAACATTTGGTCTGTTCCGCCGTTCGATTTTTCCCTTTACAGTAGCATCACTTCTGAAAATTGGTATACGTTTGCGGTTATGTTGTCATTTTGAGGTTATGTTTCCATTGCTACCCACTCTTTCGTAGCGCTATCTGGAGATAGATCACGCATCTCTACCTTTCCGACAGAGCAGTATGCAATACCCAACTCTGCCTTGTAAACATTTTGAGGTTATGTTTCTATTGATACCCTTCGTAGCGCCATCTGTAGATAGATCACGCATCTCTACCTTTCTGACAGAGCAGCATGCAATACCCAACTCTGCCTTGTAAACATTTTGAGGTTACGTTTCCATTGATACCCACTCTTTCGTAGCGTCATCTGAAGATGAATCAGCCATCTCTACCTTATCTACAGAGCAGTATGCAACATCAGATAGGCTATCCAACTTTACATTAGAGCCGTATGAGATAGTTCCAAACTCACCAATAATTCTGATACTTGTTAGATGACATACACGATATGCACTATGTATACTGCGCGCTCCACTAGGCGGCGAGCCGAGTCGTCGCGGTGCCCACTGCTGAGTACGCGCACTGTCGGCTATAAGTCGGGTTGTGAAAACCATCAATAATCACCACCTACACTCACACATCGTGTGGGGGTGGGTGGTGGTTTGTTAAATAATTTATTTTTTCATTTTTTCATTTTTTCTCTTCTTTTTTCTCCTGTTCAACAAGAGGAGCATACGCGCTCGAGTTTTGATTCACATGATGTTAGGGACACAACCGCCTACTTCCAATCCATATATAGATAACCCACAAAGCATGCATACAATATCCCTCCAATGCTCAATGGGGTTCGCATCTTCAAACCTTCACAGAATTCTTGGAAAAACGGTTTCAACAAGTTGAGACCTGCACGGAGCTCTCTGATTGGCTGACGCAATTTCAAACATCCAATAGAATTCTTGGAAAAATGGCATGGAGCTCTCTGATTGGTCGAGCACCACGGTTCGAAATATAAAAGGCGAGGTACCAAATTCTTGGAAATTTAGACAAGTTTCTTCACGTCACAGCTCACTATATTACATACGAACCCTACGGTATTTCTACCTTATTGACCGAGCTGATAACCATCAGTAATCGTAATACATTAACTTTTACATACAATGAATGCATTATATACTATGTGAACTACATATACTATGTATGCTGTATATACTATGTATACTACATATACTATGTATACTGCATATACTATACGTACTACATATACTATACATACTAGCACTCTACACCGATCGCTCTACCCCCACCATGCTATCATTACCAAGGATTGATAAGGTAGAAATCTACTTTAGCGACAGAGTGGGAAATACAAAATGGCGGAAAATTAAAAAATGGCAGGTAATTTTAAAGGGTGGGAAATTTAAGAAGCTGGACAAAATTTTCACCGTTCCGGCGGGAATTCGTGGAGCATGGAACAGTAATTTTTTTTTTTAACGATGAGAGCCCCAACCATCACCTGTGAGGTACATTACCTCTCCATCATTTATTAATAGAGTTTATTCATAATCCATATGTATTTATTTAAAATGAAAATTTTTCATCAGCTTGACGTTATGAAGTGCACACGCAGCTTTGTATGCTCCATTATGATTGATGCAAACAGTCACCGCCTAGTTAGGCTCGTCAAAGCCTGCATAGCCGTACTCGATGACGTCGATAGCGTGGACTTTGAAGCGTCTTAACCACTCTCTCCTGACTTCACCATGGACAAATACCTTCGTTGCATCATACAGGCTATCCCGAATGATTTTCTCCACGTCAGTGTAGAGAATGTCTCCAGATTTCCAGGCAAGATCGTGATAGCAATGCTCCAACCATGTATTCTCGCGTCGGTACTTCTCTGTGAGTCGACGCCACGGATACGGCTCTCGAAACATGAGCACCAGAGGTTCTGATTCGTCGTCTAAAGGAAGTATGGCGAGTTCCTTGATAATGAAATCGTTCACTGATTGCTTGAAGCCCTGCATGTCTACGACGTACTCCATTCTGAATGATCGCGCTGTATGCTACTTCACCAATCAGAAGGCTTTCCGCAGGTTGTGACCTGATGATTGATTATTGGAAAGTTTAATCCATTATTATGTGATGAAAATCTCAGCAGGCTGATATAACCGAAGCCTCGCCTAACCGCTTGCGAGAGTACTTTATTATTAAAGCAACCTAACGGTCAGCTGAACAACTACTACGCTGGCTTTCCCAGAAATCTATGTATGCTAACCTAAACAAAATTTGTATTTTTTAAATGGTGAGAGCCCCAACGATCGCTCCCACCTGTCAGGTAAAACCACATACAATTACCTCCCAATCAATCAACATTCCTTTACCATTTAATATATGAGTCTTGTCTCACGAAGTTCATTACTCCTGTTCATTATTCATGTTACTCCTGTCGCTGATTCTGAAAAAAAATCACAACAAATCAGCATTACTTTAATAAAAAATTCATATTGAAAAAGCCATGAGTATGAAAGTCACCTGTCAGATTTAGCTGATGTATTTTCAATTCATTGTGATGAATATTTACTTTGAGTATTTAATGAGAATATAAGAATTATGAAAAGTCGCTCAGGTAACACATCTCTGGCATCTCATGCATCTCTAAGCTGTTTTTATAACTAAATAAAATCATATAATTTTACAGTTTTATATTACTAATTTTTTATACTATATTCTCGTTTTGGTCACCCAAGCCGATTTCTAGACACAATCGCAAATGCATCTGAAGATTCGAGCCAGAAATATCACTACCATATTTACCAGCCATTAACGTTAGAAATAGCAGGATTCGCCTGCCAGGGCGGAACCCGGTGTAGCTATCTCTAATTACCGAGGAGATACAAACGTCGATAATCTGGCTTAAGAATTGACCTACAGCTGCGTTTTTTTTTTTTCGGAAATAATGCGAGCAACAAAATCGCCGTATGCGTAACAAATTGGACACAAATTAGTAACAAAATATCCAATAGTTTGTTTAATTATTCGCTATTTAAAAAAAACGAAAAACTTATCAACATATTATCAAAATCAATGCTCTCAATAACAACATTCCGCACAGTTACAAAATTGTTGCTCACCGATTTATTAAATAAAACCCATTTACGGCGTCCAAAACAGGTTTTCTTTGCGTTTTCAATCGACTTGCGACTCCACAATCTAGCCTATTGTGAAACAACAAATTCAGGAATACTGTAACAACTTAGCAACATATTAAAGATAACCTTCTACACAGATATGAATTTGTTGCTAACCATTTTACCAAATAAAACACTATTTACGATGTCCAAAACACAAATGCCATCGTCTTCTGACTCTGGCATCTAGCCTATCTTGAAGCAACAAATTCTGAAAAAACGTAACAACTTAGCAACATACCAACCACAAAATTTTGCACAGTTTTGAATTTGTTGCTAACCGATTTACTAAATAAAACCCATTTACGGCGTCCAAAACCGGTTTTTTTTTGCGTTTACGATCGACCTTCGACACCAGGAACTAGCCTGTTTTGTAGCAACAAATTCGGAAATAGCCTTAAAAATAAGAAACATATTAATAACAACATTTAGCACAGTTATAAATTTTAAATAAAGTTTATTGCTCAGCGATTTATTAAATAAAACTCCATTACAACGACCAAATCACGTTTTTTTGCGTTATAGATAGACTTTCGACTCCGGGATCTAACTTATTGTGAAGAAACAAATTCAGAAATACTGTAACAACTTAGCAACATGTTAAAAATAACATTCTGCACAGATAAGAATTTGTTGCTTACCCTTTTACGAAATAAAACACTATTTACGACGTCCAAAACACGTTTTCGATCGACTTCCGACTCCGAGATCTAGCCTATCTTGAAGCAACAAATTCTGAAAAAACGTAACAACTTAGCAACATACCAACCACAAAATTTTGCACAGTTTTGAATTTATTGCTAACCGATTTACTAAATAAAACCCATTTACGGCGTCCAAAACCGATTTTTTTTTTGCGTTTACGATCGACCTTCGACACCAGGATCTAGCCTGTTTTGTAGCAACAAATTCGGAAATAGCCTTAAAAATAAAAAAAATATTAATAACAACATTCAGCACAGTTATAAATTTTAAATAAAGTTTATTGCTCAGCGATTTATTAAATAAAACCCCATTACAACGACCAAATCACGTTTTTTTGCGTTATAGATAGACTTTCAACTCCGGGATCTAACTTATTGTGAAGCAACAAATTCAGAAATACTGTAACAACTTAGCAACATTTTAAAGACAACAGTCTGCACAGTTATGAATTTGCTGCTCACCGTTTTACGAAATAAAACACCATTTACGATGTCGAAAACACAATTGCCATCGACTTCTGACTCCGGGATCTAGCCTATCTTGAAGCAACAAATTCTGAAAAAACGTAACAACTTAGCAACATACCAACCACAAAATTTTGCACAGTTTTAAATTTATTGCTAACCGATTTACTAAATAAAACCCATTTACGGCGTCCAAAACCGATTTTTTTTTTGCGTTTACGATCGACCTTCGACACCAGGATCTAGCCTGTTTTGTAGCAACAAATTCGGAAATAGCCTTAAAAATAAAAAAAATATTAATAACAACATTCAGCACAGTTATAAATTTTAAATAAAGTTTATTGCTCAGCGATTTATTAAATAAAACCCCATTACAACGACCAAATCACATTTTTTTGCGTTATAGATAGACTTTCAACTCCGGGATCTAACTTATTGTGAAGCAACAAATTCAGAAATACTGTAACAACTTAGCAACATGTTAAAGACAACAGTCTGCACAGTTATGAATTTGCTGCTCACCGTTTTACGAAATAAAACACCATTTACGATGTCGAAAACACAATTGCCATCGACTTCTGACTCCGGGATCTAGCCTATCTTGAAGCAACAAATTCGGAAAAAGCGTAGCTACTTAGCAACATATCAACCACAAAATTTTGCACAATCTTGAATTTGTTGCTAAGCGATTTACTAAATAAAAGCCGTTTACGGCGTCCAAATCAAGTTTTCTTTTGCATTTTCGATCGACCTTCGACTCCGGGAGCTAGCCTGTTTTGTAGCAACTAATGCGGGAATAACCATAAAAATTAGAAACATATTCGTAACAACATTCCTCATAGTTATAAATTTGTCGCTTACCGATTTACTAAATAAAACCACATTACAGCGACCAAAACACGTTTTTTGCGTTTTCGATCGACTTTCGACTCCGGGATCTAGCCTATTGTGAAGCAACAAATTTAGGAATACTGTAACAACTTAGCAATATCTTAAAGATTACATTTTGCACAGTTATGAATTTGTTGCTCACCGTTTTACGAAATAAAACGACATTTACGATGTCCAAAACACATTTTCTTGCGTTTTTCATCGACTTCCGACTCCGGGATCTAGCCTACCTTGAAGAAACAAATTCGGAAGAAGCGTAAAAACTTAGCAACATACCTACAACAAAATTTTGCACAGCTTAGAAATTCTTACTAACCGATTTACTAAATAAAACCCATTTACGGCGTCCAAAACCGGTTTTTTTTTGCGTTTTCGATCGACCTTCGACTCCGAGAGCTAGCCTGTTTTTATAGCAACAAATTCGGGAATAACCTTACAAAATTAGAAACATATTAATAACAAAATTCCACACTGTTGTAAATTTGTTTCTCACCGATTTACTGAATAAAACCCTATCACAGCGACCAAAACACGGCTTTTTGCGTTTTCGATCGACTTTCGACTCCGGGATCTACCCTATTATGAAGCAACAAATTCAGGAATACTGTAACAACTTAGCAACATGTTAAAGACAACAGTCTGCACAGTTATGAATTTGTTGCTCACCGTTTTACGAAATAAAACACCATTTACGATGTCGAAAACACAATTGCCATCGACTTCTGACTCCGGGATCGAGCCTATCTTGAAGCAACAAATTCGGAAAAAACGTGACAACTTAGCAACATACCAATCACAAAATTTTGCACAGTTTTGAATTTGTTGCTAACTGATTTACGAAATAAAATCCATTTACGGCATCCAAAACAGGTTTTCTTTTGCGTTTTCGATCGTCCTTCGACTCCGGGATCTAGCCTGATTTGTAGCCAAAAATGCGGGAATAGCCTTAGAAATTAGAAACATATTAATAACAACATTCCGCACAGTTATAAATTTGTTGCTTACCGTTTTACGAAATAAAACACCATTTACAGCACCTAAAACACGCTTTTTTGCTTTTTCGATCGACTTTCGACTCCGGGATCTAGCTTATTGTGAAGCAACAATTTTTTTTTTTTGCGTTTTCGATCGACTTTCGACTCCGAGATCTAGCCTATTGTGAAGCAACAAATTCAGGAATACTGTAACAACTTAGCAATATATTAAAGATTACATTCTGCACAGTTATGAATTTGTTGCTCACCGTTTTACGAAATAAAACGCCATTTACGATGTCCAAAACACGTTTTCTTGCGTTTTTCATCGACTTCCGACTCCGGGATCTAGCCTACCTGAAGGAATAAATTCGTAAAAAGCGTAAAAACTTAGCAACATACCTACAACAAAATTTTGCACAATTTTGAATTTGTTCCTCAGCGATTTACTAAATAAAAGCCATTTACGGCAGCCAAAACAGGTTTTCTTTTGCGTTTTCGATCGTCCTTCGACTCCGGGATCTAGCCTGATTTGTAGCAACAAATGCGGGAATAGCCTTAGAAATTAGAAACATATTAATAAGAACATTCCGCACAGTTATAAATTTGTTGCTTACCGTTTTACGAAATAAAACACCATTTACATCACCTAAAACACGTTTCCTTGCGTTTTCGATGGATTTTTAGACCCCAAACCTGGCCTATCTTGAAGCAAGAAATTATAATTTAGCGGGAATTATAATTTAGCAATATATTAGCCACGGCTGTTGCCACAGTTTTGAATTTGCTACTTACCGTTTTACTAAATAAAACACAATTTAGAGCGCCCGAAAGTCGATTTCTTACGTTCCCGTTGGACTATCGATTTTGGGTCCAACCCAGTCTCAAAGCAGCAAATTAGCAATAAATTATGCCGTTTTAATGATTGAAATATCTTTATTCTATCAAAAGATACAGCTGTGGCTGTGCTGAGTTAAGTCTTAAATTAGCACCGCCCGGATTTCTTGACGCAACGGCTGGAGCAAAAAATTCGAGAATAGCGTAACAAATTAGCAACAAATTAGCAATAAATTAAGGTATGGTTCATATTACGGCCCTCTATAGTGTCCGTATCTGATTAATAAACATGAATTACATTTTCATCGACTAAAGAATCTCTGGGGAATGTATTTTAAAAAGTTAGATGTTACTAAGGGAGATATTTGGACACTTTTTTCTAATTATTGTAATTCAAAGTAGCATTCTTTTAGTTGGTAGACGACCGCACACTGCGAGTGCAAGAGAGAGGACACGCGTAAGCGAGAGAAAGAGCGAGAATGCGGGGTTAAGTTATACTGACCGCTAAAAAGTTCTCGTCTCGCCCAGCGCACAAAAAACACGCGTGGCAGACAAGAGATTAGACTCTCTCTTGCGACTAGATTTGACTTTCGCCCAACTACCTTAAGCTAATGTATCTCGATAACGGCTAAAGCAACAAAATCGCGCTTTGCGGGAAAAATGAGCGATAAATTAGCGACAAAATGTGCAATTATGAATTAATTGATTTTTTATTTTTATCATTTTTGCTTATATCTGGACCAAAGCCCGTGTCGCTATCGTCACTTGTGGAGAAGATACAACCGTGGCTTTTTATTTTCCAGCTTCAAAATGGAGCTACAGCTGCGATTTTTTTTCGAGAACAACTATAGCAACATAATCGGGATTTGCGGGAAAAGTGAACGACAAATTAGCGATAAAATGTGCAATTATGAGTTGATTGATTTTTTTATTTTTATTATTTTTGCTTATATGCGCGTGGTTCGAGGTCATTTTTTTTGGGACAGCAGTCAACTTTTGGGACATGGGATCTACGGCATCTTCGAACGACAAATTAGCGACAAAATCGAGGCCAAACTCGGTGTCGCTATCGTCAATTACTGAGAAGATACGACGTAATGGCTTTTTCAGCTTAATATTATACTGGAATAGCCATTGCTTCTTGGAAACGGCTGGAGCATCAAAATCGGAGTTTGCGTAACAAATTAGCGACCAATTGGCGACAAAATAAGGAATTATTTTCAGCCGGCCCTTATGAAGTGGCTTTTCCAGCTTAATAGACATATTTTGTCTTTTCCAGCTTAATAGACATATTTCTTGAGGTAGCATGGCTTGAATATCTCGGAAACGGCTAGAGCAACAAAATCGGGATTAGCGTAACAAATTAGCAACAAATTAGCAACAAATTAGCAACAAATTAACAACAAAATATCCCATACTAGTTTTTTGAATTATTCAAGATTTAAAAAAATTACGTAAGTCGGGTGATGGCTGGATACCGCCATTTTGATTTTGAAAATTTGGGACCCAGCCTATCTTGAAGCAATAAATTAGCAACAAATTATGCCACCTGTCCCGTCTAAAAATGCTTTGTCGTTAAAAAGTTACAGCTGTGGCGGTGCTAACTTAAGTCTTAAGGTTGCAGCCTCGGCACTATATCTCGGAAACGGCTCGAGCAACAAATTTGAGCTTAGCGTAAAAATTTGCAACAAATTAGCAACAAAATATCCGATAGTTGTTTGTTGAATTATTTGTGATTTAATAAAATTACGTAATCCGGAGTATGACCATGTTCCGGCATTAGGCGCCATTTTGTTTTTCGAGATTCGGGACCTAACCTATCTTGAAGCAACAAATTAGCAACAAATTATGCCACCTGTCCCGTCAAAAAATATTTCGTCGTTCAAAAGTTACAGCTGTGGCGGTGCTAGCTTAAGACTTAAGCAAGCACCGCCAGGATATCTCGGAAACGACTGGAGCAACAAATTCGGGGTTTGCGTAACTAATTAGCAACAAATTAGCAACAAAATATCCGATAGTTGTTTGTTGAATTACTCGTGATTTAATAAAATTACGTAATCCGGAGTATGACCATGTTCCGGCAATAGGCGCCATTTTGTTTTTCGAGATTCGGGACCTAGCCTACCTTGAAGCAACAAATTAGCGACAAATTATGCCACCTCTCCTGTCAAAAACTGTTTCGTCGTTTAAAAGTTACAGATGTGGCGTGCTAGCTTAAGACCTAAGCTAGCACCGCCAGGATATCTCGGAAACGACTGGAGCAACAAATTCGGGGTTTGCGTAACAAATTAGCAACAAATTAGCAACAAATTATGGTATATTTTTCATAGTTACGGTCGTTAGTGGCGGTGCTAGCTTAATAGACATGAAATTGCATAATTTTATGTGTTATTAAATTATACTTACTTGAAGAAAGATAAAGACAACTCAAAAATACATGAGATATGAGAAATGTGTTACATGAGTTGCTTTCCATAATTCTTATACTGGTTTTGATTTAATACTGAAAGTAAATCTTAACCATAATGAATTATGAATATGCCTGCTAAATCCGATAGTTACACATTTTATTATTGTAAAAGTAGTTCGATGTTAGTAATAAAAAAAATTTCTTCTGTGAAGTCCTGAAATGCAGTATAGTGTCAGTGTGTCCGTAAGATCTATAGATATATGAGCCTGTTACAGCGGATGTGTTTGGAATTATGCATGGTACTTAATATTTACTTTAAAAGAGCACAGTCGAATAATGAATCTAGGAGTGTTTACAAATTATGACGAATTCACTATACCCTCTAAAAGTCAGTTTCATTGTAATAGATAACGAATAATGATATGGCTTATACATTAAGTACTACTAAAATAAAACTGAGAGGTTATACTGAACCTTGATTAATGCTGACAAGCTTATTGATTTCTTATTCAATTACGCTCTCTTAAAGAAAATATTAAATATCAAAAATGTTACCAACATGTCTCCTGTAACAGGTCTCTAAATCTATAGATCATTTGCATATACTCACACTATAGTGGATTTTATATTTACATAAATGCTAAAATAAAAGACTCCTGTCAGATGCAACGGAGATGTTAAAGATAGGCATACCTTTATATTATTAAAGACTGATTTCTACTCACCATAATATAACTGTTGGATATTGTGAATATTTCGCCTTCTGTATATGAGCGTACGCATGAGACACAAACAGCGCGACACACGTATACACACATGTAAGTCTCCCCTCCCTAGTGTGTCTGCGACTATGTAGGTATATCGAGCGGCAGTGAGCGACGCGCTATACTCTCTCTCTAGTCTCGGACGCCCGGCATGTAACATCTCGCGCATGGCGCAGGCAAGCGCCGATTATAATCATCAATTACACTTAACTCTAATAAACTAGTCATTCCTTTAAGTCTAATAAAAGTGTTCATTTCACTGCACCTTTCCACCGACTCCAACATGGTAGTAGAGCGCGTGATTGGTAAGTGAAAAAACAAAAAGACTCTGACTCAATACAAGCCTCGGCGAGTATTGTGCCAGCCATTGCTGTAGGAAGAGAAAAAGCACACGGCTCGCGAAAAGTTTAACTGTGAAAAATATTGAAGGAAAAGTGCAAAAGTAAGAAAAATACAAGTGTGAATAAATAATAGAATATGTCTATAAGTGATAGCAGACAGAATTTTGAAAAATTTATGAATAATTCAAGCCGATGCGAGCAGATTAAATTTCTTGTGTGAAGCACGCGGCACGGTGCAAGAATAGAATACGTGGCAGAATTCGAGGTTATACACGTGGTAAATGGACACCAAAGGACAAGTGAAAACCAAAGAAGAAGTAATACTAGAAGACACTGAATACGAAAGCAAAGAAATAATTGAGAAAAAGATTGCCGAAAAACGTTTTGTGAAAATAGTGCAGAAAATAATTACGCTAAATAAAGTAATAAAAGTGTATGAAGATATTAAGTTAAAAAAAGTCGAGATGGCTAAACACGCAAAAATTGATGATGTACATATCCCAATTTTTGATGGAGGTAACTACACAAGCTAGGAATTTAGATATTGAATGTACTAGAATATAAAGAGTGCAAAGAACAAGCAATAAGAGTGCGAGATGCAACAAAGGCACATGAAGTTGATGAGGCCACATGGAAGAAATTAGATATGAAAGCAAGAAATATATTAATTAGCACAGTGAGTGATAAACAATTAGAATATATTATGGACTGCGATACAGCATACAAAATGATGGAAAAATTCAAGAGCATGTACTCTACTAAATCTACAGTGCTGCAAATAATATGCAGAGGTCAATTGGAAGATATTAAACTAAAAAATTATGAGAAAGTTGAAGAATTTTTTGTAGAGTTCGAACAAGCGTGCAACAAATTTAAAGCAGCTGGAGGCACACTAGCAGAAAAAGAAAAAATGAGGTATTTAATAAGAGCACTACCAGCAAGCTACAGCTTTATTGGGAGTCTCATTGATCTCGTCCCAGAAGCTCAACAAACGGTAGACTATGTTAAGTCTACAATTCAAGAAAAAAATTTAACAGTGCCTGATAACGAGAAAAGGAAAAATGTAATTACATTCAACGTCAAGACAAAGGGACAGTGTTATAACTGTGGCCGGGGAGGTCATTTAAAGAAGGACTGTTGGAGACCACCACAGACCAGCCAGAGCAAAGGAGCATTCCAAAGCAGAGGAGCATCCCAGAGCAGAGGTCGAGGCCAACGAGGATATCAACGAGGCAGTTCCAGAGGACGCGGTCGTGGAAGAGGAGCAGCCCAGCAGAGGCAAGAAGACTCCAGTCAACGCAGAGAAGACTCAGCAGCTGAGACCTGGATGATCAAGGTCAATCACGACGAAGTGAAAAGTAAAATAGTGAGTGATGTGTTCTATAGTAAAGTAGAATCTAAGTTTTCACCCTATCACAATCCAAGCTTCGGCGAAGATTGTGGTAATAAAAATAGGATAACGAATGTTTATTTACAATTATAATTGCGAAAAGAATGGTAAATTCAACGAAATCAGTTGGTTGTTAGATAGCGGATGCACTGATCATGTTGTGAATGATGAGAAAATGTATGAAAAATTTATTATATTAAACAATCCAATTGAAATAAAGTTACCAGATGGTAAAAATTTAAAGGCCACAAAAGTAGGCAATATAAAAACATATTTCAAAAATTATCATAATGAAAAATTAATTGATTTAAAAAACGTTTATTTTGTAAAAGGAATTAAAAAAAATCTATTAAGCGTTGCAAAAATTACAAGAAATAATACTATTGTTTATAAAAATGATAATGCAAAGATTTATAACAAAAATAGAGAATTAGTTGCGGAAGCAAACAAAATAAATGATTTGTATGTTATGAAAAGTTACATATATAAGGATCTTGAAAATGATGTCTATGTAAACTCTGTAAAATTAACTGAAAAAGAAAAGTGGCATAGAGCATTAGGCCATGTCAACTTTCAATATCTAAACAAATTAGTAAAAGATAAATTGGTAGCTGGTTTACCAGATAAATTAGAAAATAATGAAATGAAATGCGCAAATTGTATTCAAAGTAAAATGGCTAATGTACCGTTTAAAAATGAGAGAAGTAAAACTTCAGAAATTTTAGAGTTAATTCATACTGATCTAAATGGTCCACACAGAACAACAGGTTCCGATGGAGAAAAGTTTTTTCTAAGTTTTATTGACGATTACAGTAAATGTAGTAGAGTTTATTGTATTAAAAGCAAATCAGAGACTGCAAGTTGTTTTAAAGAATATGTAAACTTAGTTGAAAACAAATTTAATAAAAGAGTTAAAAAATTAAATTGTGATAATGGCAAAGAGTACTTGAATAAGGAAATTTATCAGTTTATAAATAAGAACGGAATTGAATTATTACCTTGCCCACCCTGCGTCCATCAGTTAAATGGAGTAGCAGAAAGATTTAACAGATCAGCTATGGATATAGGCAGATGTCTGTTAAGAGAGACCAAAATACCATTAAGATATTGGCCAGAAATTGTTAAAACAGTCTCTTACTTGAAAAACCGTACAATAGCCAACTCAAACGAAAATAAAACTCCTTTTGAAATATTTTTTGGAAACAAACCAAATGTAAAAAACTTAAAAATATAGGGAAGTAAAGTCTTCGTTAGAAAACCAGAAGCTTTGAGAAAAGGAAAATGGGATGATAAAGCCCAATTAGGTATATTAGTAGGATATACGCACAATGGTTATAGAGTCTTGTTAAATAATAAGGTAATAAATGCCAGACATGTACAAATTGTCGAAGATGGCACTGAAATAATCTGTTTGGAAAAGGTTAACGATGAAAATATTATTGAATTAAATTTAGACGAATCAAACGATTCAAGTAGTGAAACAAGTAGTATTATTGAAAATAATTATGGCAATGAAAATTTAATTAATAATAACGATGACATTGAAAATATTGAAAATGAGAATGAGAACATCGATAATGCTTTCAATCGTTCAAATGAAAATTTAAATGTTAAAAGAACATCAAACAGAAAGAAAAGTCCAGTACAAAAATACGGAAACCCTGTAGCACATTATATTTATATACACTATGTAAATGCAAATGTACCGAATACATTTGAGGAGGCGTTAAACTCCAGTGAATTTAAAGAATGGCAAAAAGCCATGAATTCAGAAATGGAATGTCTAAAGAAAAATAATACATGGGTTGTAGTTGATAAACCTCAAAATAAAAAGATTATTGATGTAAAGTGGATCTATAAAAGGAAAAGCGATGACTCTCTTAAGGCTAGGTTAGTTGTTAGAGGTTTCCAACAAAAAGAATATCAAGAAAATGTTTATTCGCCAGTAGAAAAAATGGAAACGTTAAAAATTTTATTAAGTTATTGTTGCGTAAATAATCTGTTCATAGAACAAATGGATGTAGAAACAGCGTTTCTTAACGGAAAAGTAAAATCAGAAGTTTATATTCATGAACCACAAGGTTATGAAACCGGCAAAAATAAAGTTTGCAAATTATTAAAAGCACTATACGGATTGAGAGAAAGCCCAAAGGCTTGGTATGAGACATTTGATAAATGCGTGAGTAAACTCGGGTTTATAAGAAGTAATTATGATTACTGTTTATATGTAAACAACACAGACGATGATACTATATACATTTTAGTATTTGTAGACGATCTCTTAATATGCTGTAAAAATAAAAATAGAATCAATGAAGTTAAATCTGCTTTAATGAAAAGATTTGTAATGAAAGATCTAGGAAAAATTAAATCATATATAGGAATCGACATTGATTATAATAACAAGAAAGGTATAATGACTTTAAGTCAACAGAAATATATAGAATCATTGGCTGTGAAATACAACTTAGAAAACGCGAAACTCTATGATACTTCGATGGAGACAAATTTAAAACTTGAACAGGCTAATAATGCAGATGAAACAATAAAATATCGAAATTTAATAGGTGAACTATTATATATTAGCACAGGTACAAAACCTGACATAACTTACAGCGTGAACTACTTAAGTAAATTTCGAAGTTGCTACGATTCAACACATTTTAAATACGCGATACGAATATTGACATACTTATACAAAACGAAACATTTAAAATTGACTTATTGTTGTAATTCAAATCAGGATAAACTTGATTGTATGGTCGACTCAGACTTTGCAGGAGATAACATTGACAGAAAGTCAACCACCGGATTTGTTATAAGAATGTATGGAAATATAATATATTGGAAAGCACAGAAACAAAAAACTGTGACTAAAAATTCAACATTTGCTGAATACATTGCATTGTCTTAAGCGACAACAGAAATATTGTTTGTAATTAATCTCTTGAAAGATGCCTTTAATACGACATTTAAAAGTCCTGTTAAAATATACGAGGATAACTCAGGCGCAGTAGCAATAGGTAAATTCGGTAACTTAACAAAAAATTCTAAGCACATTGAAGTACAATGTCATTATGTAAATGAGAATTACGAGAAGGGTATTATCGATATTGTAAAGATAGAAACTGAAAAAAACATAGCAGACATATTCACTAAGAGTCTATGTAAAGATAAATTTATTAAAAATAGAAACGCGCTAAAATTATTATAGAATATTATAAATAAAAGTCGAAAATCAAGGAGGAGCGTTGGATATTGTGAATATTTCGCCTTCTGTATATGAGCGTACGCATGAGACACAAACAGCACGACACACGTATACACACATGTAAGTCTCCCCTCCCTAGTTTTTGGGTTTTTCAAAACCATCTGGTTTTTCAAAACCGTCTGGTTTTTCTATCATGATGGATAATTTTTAATATTAATTTTATCAAGTAGTATATTACACAACAAGGGCGGTAAAGCTTTGGCCAGTCCAGCTGTCCAGCGCACGTGTAAATTGCCACCCGAGCTAAAGACGAGGGTGACAAACATGAGGCGTTTCGCCTCAACTCTCCCAGCGCGGCGCGCGAGCGTCAAATCATGCTATTTTCAAGTCGTGTTTACGATATCAATATGAATTTCAAAAAATTATGTGATAAGCGTTTCCGACGTATTTTTTCCTCAGCTTTCCAATGGTGTAAGTGGTTTTTCCGAAATTTTCCATTTTCACCCTCAAAAAGTATAAAACATACTATATCTCGGAAAGTATATTTTTAATATTCTTTTTTATCATCTAGATCGAAAGCTGAGCATTTTTTACGTCGGAAAGGATTTTTTGCAAAATTTGCTCGAATGTTTTTCTTAGAGAAACAGAACGCGAAAGAGCAGACGCAGCGTCTCCTTCGTGCGCGGTATGCGGCGCGCTGTACAGCGCGTGGACTAGATGTATTTCGCTCTCTAGTAACCTTATTATTTTTATTTATTATTTTTAATTCTTTATGGAATATCTTTTTGCACTTCGAATTTCACTTATATGCACGGTTGACATTTTCATAGGTTATTTCGCAAAAAAAAAACCGCTGCCAATTCTTTGGCACTTAGCTTCCTCAAACTAATTCATCGTTTCCTAATTAAAAATTGAAATTCTGAAAATACATTTTTCATAAAAAGGAATGCTAAAGAATTTCAATAATACTTTGAACCGATGCGTCTTATACCAGTTTCTTGCAAAATAGTATATTACGTACCTATTTTAAAAAAAGCTTTGACAGACCACCAAGTTTACAAAAAATTGAGATTAAAAAGAGATAAAAGAAGGGGCTAAAAATGGCACTATTAATACGTTTTGATATTTTAATTTACTACATTATATAAAAATATTAAAATGATAGTTCTCGAAAATAAATGTATAATATATATTCATATAGATAATCACTTAAAATTGCAACACAATATTGCCACCAACAAGTGTAATAAGTAACAGTTAAAATTTCAAGTCGATAAATAAATTATTTTTTGAGATATTAATTTTTTAAATATAAAAAAGTTTTCATTAATAACAAATGACAGAGTGAAGATATTTTAAATTTTAAATTTAAAAAAAAGAAAATGTAGGTAATTTGAATACCTTTTAAGAGAAGTATATTATTTTATGTAATAATTACTATAAGATACGAAAAAATAAAAAAAACTAAAAATTCAAAATCGTTTTTTGGTTATAAAACAAAAGAAAATCAATAAAATCCCAAATCCATCAGGGTACTTTCCTTTTGCCGCAAGACGAAGCGAATAAGCTTTACCCGACGAAAATCGGTTGATTAGTTTCGGAGATATTAAGAGTTGAAATATACACACACACACACGCGCACACACACATACATACATCCACGAAATCAAAAATCATCAAAATCAAATAATATACACATATACCACCATAAAACATTTTTTTGAAGACTTTTTTTTCGAAAATTTTTTTCACCGTTACAAAGCTTCCTCTTTGAGGAAGCAAAAACATTACAATCAATTTGAAATAGCAGACGCAACGCTTCTCACTTACTTTTTACCCGATAGGTGGCTTGCGTATAGAAAATTTTTGCCCGAGAGTAATTTGTTGTATCCAATTATATAAGTCTGATGAATTTTCGATCTTTGTTATCCTTGAAATTATTTAAGAATTTTAACGCTGTTTCCGTTATATTTGTGTTCTTCGTGTGTTTGCTGATTAAATCATAATTTATTTTTGGTTTATTTATTGCATTTATTTTCTCGCTACTGAAATGGATCCAGCTTTGAAGCTGAAATGCATAAATCCTTTTAATAAAATTAATCACTCTGTGCGTAAAAATTTGTCGAATTTTCCTTCAATATTTAGGAGTGCGTATCCCCTCGTACCAGAAAACGCGAAAATTTGTTCCAACTGTCAACGTCAACTTTATAAACATAAGTTAGATTTACCTTCATGCGATGCCAAAAAAGCTAAAATTGAATGTACTGATGAATATCATAAAGCAGGCGTGGCAGTTCTCAACCAATTAAAAAAAAAATTTTTAGAATCACCGGGTAAGGAAGATAAAATTCAGCTACTCACGCTTGCTCCTGATTTTTGGTCTCGCAGAGACTTAATCAGAGAGTTCGGTTGTACTGAGTGGGAAGCTCGAGAAGCGAAAAAGTTAGTAACTGAAAGTGGAATTTTTTCAAAACCTGAAAAGAAAAGGGGCAAAATATTTCCAGTTGAAAGTGTAGATTCAGTTAAACGTTTTTATGAGAGGGACGATATTAGTCGTGTAATGCCCGGATTAAAAGATTGTATATCTGTTAAGCAGGATAATGGTAAAAGAGAACATGTACAGAAAAGGTTACTACTTGGTAATTTACGTGAAATTTATTGTTTATTTAAAAAAGAGCATGAATCTGTTAATATTGGCTTCACTAAATTTACTCAATTGAGGCCGCCGCATTGTGTTCTAGCGGAAAGCAGTGGTACGCATAATGTATGCACCACGAAAATATCAAGCTGATGTTAAATGCTATTAATTTACAGAGTTTAACTGAAGGTACTCGACTATTTCTTAAAAACTACCACGATTGCATCCAAGCAATCGTATGTAGTAATGCTAGTTCGAAATGTTACTTGGGAGACTGTTTAGATTGCCCCAATATGCCTGTATTACGGAAACATTTGCTTGAATGTTTTGAGAGAAATGATATTTTTCAAATACAGTATGAGTCATGGCTTCAGACAGATCGTTGCACAATAGTATCTACAACTGTAAATGTTTATGAATTCATGAACATACTGGGAGAAAAATTAATAAAATTTAAAACTCATGACTTCTTTGCGAGAGAACAATATCTTTTCTTAAGCGATTTGAAAAAAACCTTCAAAAAGGAGAATTCCTTGTTTGTTGTGATTTTGCAGAAAACTATGCGTTTATAGTGCAAAATTCAACACAATCGTTCCACTGGAACAATAATCAAGCAACAGTTTTTACAACAGTGGTATATTATAACGAAAATCAAGATCTTAAACATATAAGCATTGCTATAATTTCTGATAATCTAAATCACGATACTGTTGCTGTTTATGAATATCAAAAAATTATAATATCGTATTCAAAAAGTAATTTCATAGTCAAGAAAATTTATTACTTAACTGATGGAGCAGGTCAGCATTTTAAGAACAAGTCTACCTTCCAAAATCTTCTGTTTCATCAAAAAGATTTTGGAGTTCCTGCTGAATGGCATTTTCATGCAACAGCGCACGGTAAAGGTGCGTGCGATGGTATAGGCGCAAATTTGAAAAGAGGGGCGAAAAGAGCAAGTCTTCAACTCTCTTCGAGTAATCATATTTTAACACCAGAAGACCTTTACAACTGGGCTTTAGGTAATTGCAAAGAAACTAAAGTTTTTTCCAGCACTAAAGAGACTTATGAAAAAGCCGTTTTGAAACTAAAATCAAGGTTAAGTAAAATTAAATCTATACCGGGAACTTTACAGTACCATGCCGTTATTCCAATGAATAAAACAACATTAATACTAAAAAAACGTCAATGAGTTCAGAATATCAAATCTTCCCTAAAAAACCCGTAAAACAAAACAAAATAAAATTATCTACTTTAGAAAAAAAGAATTATTAATATAAATACTAGTTTATTGTTGCTATTATTAAGGAAATCAAAATTTTAAGTGGTTGTTAGAGAGTGAAATGCATCTAGTCCACGCGGTGTACAGCGCGCCGAAAACCGCGCGCGAAGGAGACGCTGCGTCTGCTCTTTCGCGTTCTGTTTCTCTAAGAAAACATTCGAGCAAATTCTGAAAAAAATCCTTTCCGACGTAAAAAATGCTCAGCTTTCGATCTAGGGGGTAAAAAAAAATATTAAAAATATACTTTTCGAGATATAGTATGTTTTATACTTGTTGGGGGGGAAAATGGAAAATTTCGGAAAAACCACCTACGCCATTGGAAAGCTGAGGAAAAAATACGTCGGAAACGCTTATCACATAATTTTTTGAAATGCATATTGATATCGTAAACACGACTTGAAAATAGCATGATTTGACGCTAGCGCGCCGCGCTGGGAGAGTTGAGGCGAAACGCCTCACATGTGCTCTGGGCTAGCCCATTTTATCTCCATGTTGCGTATACCATTTTTCACTATATCTGGGCCGAAAATACCACATGTGCGTTTGGGAGCTGGGAGCAAAAGTTGTATGTTCAGCCAGGGTATGGTGAAAAACCTATTTATCTAAAAGGATTTTACATAAATATATAAAATTTAAAAAAAAAAATGGTAGTTTTCATAAATTTGTTATAATATTTATAACTATTACAGTTGTAGAAATGATATAAAAAATAAGGTTTCACCAGGGCAATTGCTGACAGTATAATGAATTTTTTTATTAATGTTTATTTACCATACATAAATACATAAATGAATGTTGAACTCTTCCAAGTAACGGTCACAACTAAAAGAAACAATTTAAAATTAAGTATGAATAAATCAGATCCTTTTATTCTTGTCCAGAGCCGCTAGATGAATCGCTAGATGCATTACTCGATGAATCACTTGATGAATCACTAGAGTTCCTACTATTATCATCTAGAAAAAAATATAAATTTGAATGAAGTAAAAAAAAATCATTAAGTATAATACACAAATTTTAAAAGTATTTTTACCTTTAAATTCGGTTTTATATAAATAGCTTATATATTCCCCCAATAATTTCTTCCAAGACTTTTTCATTGTTTTTTTTTTTTTTATTTGGGGCCTCCTCTTTATCGACATGTGCAAAGAACATTTCTGAAATACGAATAATTACGCTTATTAATTGAAAATATTTCAAAAATGAACTGCAAATATTATTATAAAAAACAATATAGTACTTCGTAAAACGGCTTTTCTTACAGGCGTCAAACACTTTCGGGGTGATCTATTCGGCACTTTTCTTCGTGTTTAGATAAATGTTTTGCTCTGTTTATGAGATTATAAACGCCCCATATAGCTTTGGCTAATTTCCGCAGAAAAAGTGAACTTTTTGGAGCATGTCTAATTTCTCTCCAAGCATTATACGTTATGCTGACTCCAAAAAACAAATGCATCATTTTTGTCTGCAATGAAAGAAAAAAGTTTGAAAATATTTTAAATATAAAAATAAAAAAAATATCTACTTAGTCTGAAAAAGCATTCTGACATACCTTCTGACCATCCTTCTCCTCTTCCCATGAAGTCAAATTAGATTTATCAGATAGATTTGTATACTGATCTGAATCATATTCATCTTCGCTGTCCTTTTGTATATTTCTTTTTTTAGACTTATTTTTCCTTTTTTTAGTTCTCGATCTCTTATTTTTCTTTTTTTTCTTATCCTGTTTTGACATTGAATCATTGCTCATCCTTTTCTTTTTCTTTGAATTTACTTTCATGGGTGATAGTCCTGTTTTACCTATAACAAATTTTAGTAGAATAAGAAAAAATTAAGAAAATAAAGTCACCTTTTAACTAAGAGTGAAATATTATTTTGGTTTACTATGAATTTTTCTTTAAAGTTTTTGTAACAAAATTTAGTATAATTACTCTTACAGTACAATTATCACTCAAACAAATTTTGATTAACTTTATTGTGTCTGTATATTGGGTTTTACAATGAACATTGATTGGAAGCTGGAAAATTTTATCGTGGACAGATTTTATTCATCTTTGCACCCAGGAGACCATTGTACCTTATAGATATTCTATCATAGTAATCAATGTTCTGAGTAGGTAAGCTATGAGAGTTCTAGCCCAGTGGGCCAGAACTCTCATAGCATTTTCGATGCTGCGCATCGAATTCTACGAGCCCCGTTGAGCCCACTGGGCCAGAACTCTCATAGTATTTTCGAGTTAAACATAGAATTTTATGAAGCCTGTTAACCTCTACTGAGCCAGAAGCCCCTACTGAGCCAGAACTCTTATAGCATTCTGAGCGAGCTCTGGTATAGCTCGATGAGGTAGCGCATATTTAAAATTAATGACTACTTTAGTCTTTTATACTTATCGCGTTCGGGTAAAGAATTCGTATTCGTGGAATACTTTTGGGAATATTGTTTCCATTTTGAATCCTCCTTTTTCTCTTGCTTAGAATCAAGGAGAGGAGTATAAGCACTTGAGCTTGTGTTTTGACTCATCTTGTTCGACGTCAGGGACACGAATGAAGCACCTACTCCCAATCCATAGACGTCTCACACGTTTCGTAGAATTTTTTCAGAAGTTTCACGTTATGAAGAGTACAGCTGGTTTTGTAGGCGCCCTCATGATTAGGACAAACTGTGACAAGCTTGATCTTGTCCAAGGGTGGAAAACCCATCTCCGTTACATCGTGGACGTTGAATTTGAAACGTTCGAGCCATTTTTTCTTGATGGAGCCCATAACGAGTATCTGACTAGCATCATGCAGACATTCTCGAAGAACACTTCCGATGTCGGTGTAGGGACGGTCACCTGACTTCCAAGAAATACCGTGATAGAACTTCTTCAGCCAAGTATTTTCTCCCTTATACTTATCGGTGAGTCGTTTCCAAGGAAAAGGTTCCTTGAATAAAAAGACTAGAGGTTGATCGTCATCATCTAACGGAACTATTGCCAGTTCTTTCAAAACGAAATCATTACCAGGCTGTTTGAAGCCCTGCATATCAACGATATATTTCATTTTTACACAAGCTTCTTCACGTCACCGCTGACGGGACTATACTGAACGATACGGTCGTGCAGAATGAGACAATACGCGGCTGTTCCAGCTGGAAAATTATTTCTTGATTCAAACTCTAAACGCACGTCCACAGGAGCGTTTTTCAAAGATTCGTTTTGTTTGGAACAATCGATCACTATCAAAGGTAAGTATTTTATAAAATCTACTTTATTCAAAAGAGGTTCGGGATTTTTTTCATAATAAGCACTCTGAAAATTTGCATACATATCATACAATACAGCGTACTGGTTACGATCTATATCTAAATTTAAATTTCCATACGGGTAACATTGTGAATTTAAAAAGAGTTTAACATTACTCAAGTGGCAGTGATCGAACTGACTCGCGTTTACCTGCCTCCGAGATTTTCTATTCGTTTGAAAAGCAAGAATAATGAAGCGTGGTTTTTCCAACTGATTGGATGTTTTAACAGTCCAAACGTGTTTAGGAGAAGATGGAAGGAGGGGATATTCGTAGAATTCCCAACTGTGGTAGCTCATAACCACAGGTCTGTTTTTCTCGATATAATTGAATAGAGGAATCTTTCGCTTATCGGAGAGAAATATGTATGGCATCAACCACTCTATCTTCGTGAACTCAATTTTAAATTCTTCATAAGTATTGTCTGGTCCTGCTGTCTGTATGATGGCATTGATATCATTTCTCGATCTAGTGAGTATGAGTTCATGCTTAACATTTACTAAAATTTTTCTATAATCTTCGGCAAATCCAAGAATCATACAGAGAGGTATAGAAAGGTCGAAGTAGCCATCATCGTTGGTAAGTTTTTACGTTTCTTCTACATCGAGCCACCCAGCGTTCTCGATGACTAATTTTTGACTAGGATTGAGAGAAACCCAACCTTTCATGAGAGTAGTTAACCCTACATTTTTACATTTATCAATTTCAATGGCATTTATTTCATATCTGATTTCTTCAAACATATGACAGATGGCGTTGTTGACTAACATAGAACGTTCGAGTGGTGTACCGTCCGGTTTAACTAATTTACCACATACATGTAGTGAACTTCGTGATGGTAGAAGACATAAATCTTGATGTTGAATGGCGATGCGAATTTCATCGCTGTTTCCAAACGATGATGTGGTGTAGGGCTGATGTGCATGAAGTTCGTAGTGAGCCACTGACTCATCAAATGTTACAGGTGACTGAATGTTTAGAATTTCTTCCATCTTTTTGTAGACAACAGAAAAAAATACAAGTTATTTTCCACCAGCGACGACTCTTAGGCCGAGACTTCTCAGGAACTGAATGTTTTGTCGTGTTAGAGCTCTGCTTGCTCGCGGACGACTGATGGTCTGTCGACATGTTAACTTCTTTATATAGCCCTTACCAACCTTGCTGTTGTAAACGATCCCCATCACACTTGTTTGATGTGAAGTCTGATTGTAATGGTTTCTCCTCGAAAATTAACTAATTGTCCGTCTTGATCGACTATGCGTATTTGTAAGTGATCTATGCTTTTAACTGTAACTGAAAGGTAAATTACCTGTGAGGGTACTTCAATGATCTTATATCCTGGTGGTACTGCTGGAAAGAATTCGTGTATCGTATGAACCTTAGAGCCGTTTATATATGCTCCTGAAGTTATATTACACTCAACTCGTAAGGCGTTGATTTTAAGAATAGCTACAGGCAGATCTGAGCTATGAGTAATGTTTGCTTGTATTAAACGTTGAGTAAAACCTAAGAGCTCACCGATGGAATCTCGAGGACGAAAGTCAATAGACTACACTTTATTACACTGCGAAGTGTATTATTATTTGGCTTTAAACTGATTGAAATACCTTTGGGTGCTAAAGTTTCACGAAGAAAATTTTCTATATCCTCTATCTCGTAACTACCAGTCGGTAAATATATTTCTTCCTTACCGACGTAAAACTTATTATTATCAATATCGATGTTGGGTATAGAGTTAAATGTTAAAAGTTCAACCAAACCGAGAACGTAATTTTTATTTGGTGAAAGTTCAATAAGTGGAAAATACTGCACTTCTATAACTGATGAATTACCGGAGAGACTTAACGTCAATGAATTCTCCATGACTATTCAATCTAGAATGATTAAACTATCATTACGCTCGCCTTTATATAGCCCGGCTTAGCTTGTTACATAAGAACTTGAGACAGAGGTGACCGCAGTTGAATGTATTATAATCTTGATATCTCTCATGATTATATTTAACTTCATTCACTCGCAGATAAAGCAATAAATCAATAGGTGGTTGAAGATCTCCAAAGCTGTCGAAGTAAACTACATTGTCTCCACGTTTTCGATATGCTACCCAATGTGTTCCAGGCCCATCTTTATCATCTAAATTTACAATGGCTGATTCATGATTATGAGGACCACTAGCAGGTAAAGCATTTCGCATAAATACTCCTCGAAAATATGGAATTTTTAGAATTTTAGCATACTTAATTAGATCGAGATCTGTGAGAACCCTCTGTGGTAATCTTACTTCGAGGTTCTTTTTTTTTTCTTTAACCGGAATTTTTTTTTATTATCGCCTATACGAAGGCCTGCACCTGTTTTATATGGTTTCAGAAATAGACCCTTTCCCAATGCTATTTCTTCCATTTTCATGTTATGCCTCTGATTTTCTTCTAATTGCTTTTTAGCTGTACTCGCATCATTAACTGTTTTTGCTATACCAGCAGCCCCACCAGCCACAGCCCCAACAGCACTCAGACCAGCAAATATTGGTACGAGAAACGGTAGAAAACCACCTACTTTTGAGGGTACAGGTAAAACCCGTGGAATGATAATTTTACGTTTTCCACCTGCTTTCTTGACAGCAAAACGAGCACCTTTCAAAGCAGAGAGAATTACCTTGCGAGCTGAGTTACTTTTAACCATTGATTTTGAAGCAGCTTTTATTATCTTGTTCAGCATCGTTGGCGGCTTTCTCTCCATGCCCATTCCTAGTTTTGATTTAGCTTTCATAATATTTGTGATTGCGTAAGCAGCTACTTTCTCACCAATACTTGAATCTTTAGCCTTAACTCTCTGCCACGCCTTATCTGCTAAAACTTTATCTGCGTTGTTTCTAGCCTCAATGTTTTCTCTGTTCTGAGAATAAGTTATGTCATGCTCTTGACAAGCTCTATCAAGTAGATTGATACCTTTATCACCTCGAGCTAAACGTTTTGCTAACTTAGTACCTGGTCCGCAGTACTGATATCCTGGTAAATGAAGTTCTACTGGAACACTGTTGAGAATTTTATTGATTAAACCGCGACCTCGACGTCGTCTGTATACGATCATCACACCACGAAGGTTCGATGAAGACTGAACCCCGCGAGTATAAAGCGCTCTATTTATAGCCGAACGATCAGTTGCGATCGAGACCTTGTACTGTACACATGAATTTCAAGGAACACTCTGTTCAACTCCCGGTATTTAATTTCGATAATATCGTAGAGCAAGAAAAAAAGACAAAGCGGCATGGAGACTTACTTCCAAGCAGTATTAGAGCTGTATTTTGTGGGCCGTCAAATTGTGGAAAAACCAGTAGTTTGCTTGCACTCATTACACATCCCAATGGTGTTCGATTTGAGAATGTTTATACATATTTAAAATCTTTGAATCAACCAAAGTATGAATTTCTTGAGAAACTCATAGAACCACTAGAGGGCGTACAGTATTTTCCCTACAGTGAACACGATGAAGTAATAGCTCCTGAAAATGCTCTTCCAAACTCAATCATTATATTTGACGATATAGCTTGTGAAAAACAGAATCATGTCAAAGCATTTTTCTGCATGGGTAGACATAAAAACGTAGACTGTTTCTATCTTTGTCAATCATATGCCCATATTCCTAAACATCTCGTCAGAGATAATGTAAATCTTTTGGTAATTTTTCGTCAAGATGATGTAAATTTAAAACATTTGTATGAAGATCATGTTAATTCTGATATGACCTATATACAGTTTAAAGATTTATGCATCAAATGCTGGAGAGATGAGAAATATGGATTTTTAATGATTGACAAAGATAGTCTAATCAATGGAGGTAGGTATCGTAAGGGCTTCGACTGCTTTGCTATAAATATGGGAGACACTTAGTCTTTCATTCACAGTCTACAATTGAACGTTGAAGCGGTAACATGGCAGAGTTTCGTGAAAAGAAGGATATACTTCATGAGCTTGTAAAAGCTCGCAATGCAGTTAAACGTAAATATAATCTGTTAAAGTATGGAAAAGATACGTTTGAAAGAGCAATGGAAGATACTTTCAAACCAATTGTTGATCCACTTCAGAAACTTGTTGAAACGTCAAAAAACCATATTCAAAAAAATGAAGCTTCAAAGAATAAGGAGTTAAATAATACTCCAGATAATAGTCATTTTACGAATAAAAAAAGAAAACTTGAGAATACTCTAGATGACGATTCTTTCAATGATAATACATTTGGTTTTAATAATGATACTTTAAAAAATAATACTATTGAAAATCTTAAATTAGATACTTCATTTGAATCAGCAACCAGTGAAATTGAAGAGGCTTCATTAGATGATAAATACATACGCATGCTCAGTCAGAATAGTAAGTATATTGATAACATTTATGGAGTACGTAAAGAAGAAGGACATATGTTAATTGGTAATACACCAATACAGTTTGGTAGTGATTATGTTGTTATAGAAGATGAAAAATATCGAAAAACTCGAGGGCTTTTGGAGTTATTAATAACTAAAAATCCTGAGCAGAAGTATGTAAGTTCAGATGACTTAGCAAACTATTGCAGTATTCGTGAGATAAGTAATGTTCACAAGAAGAGATACAGAGGTGATGAATCTATTCGTAAACACAACAGTAAGAAATTTGATGAAATCATTCATCCTCTTTTCTTCGAGACTTCTAAAAAGCGTAAGAAAACTCCGAATAAAAAGAGTGGTTTTGGCATCATACCAAGATATAAAATTGCAAGAAAGGGTTCAATAATGGATTATGTATACTGGGATGATCCAAATGAACTTGTGGATCGTCTTCGTTTACTAATTGCAGAAAGGTCAGCTGGAAATCAAAGTCATACGAATGAAATTCATTCAATTATTGAAGAGCTCCGTGAGGCGGGCTATATATACTGAGACGAATTAGTGAATGGTTTAGTATCAAAATGAGCGTTGACGTGTTCGGACGAAATCTGAAAGAAAGAGAGGGCATTAGAGGTCCTCCAGGAGTGGGATATAAAATCACATCCGATGGGCAGTTTGATCTTGAAAATAAGAGATTATGCAATGTAGGAGCACCCAATGATCTGCACGATGCAGTTAATGTGCAATCATTACAACTGATAGTGGGAGAAGAAGTACGAAAAATTAAAAAAATTACAAGTGGTTTAAGAAATGAGTTAAACAACTTAGATAATATTATGAATACAAATCGTGATGAATTAGATAAAAAAATTGCTGATCTTGAGAGGGAAATCGAGAGTATAAAAGTGATGGTACTTCAATTGTCACTTAGTAGTAATTCGCTGGACACCAATGAGTCAACATCGAAGCATGGATCATCAAAAGAAAGTAGTAGTAGAAGAGTTGCATAAACCTGCTCGAAGAAACTATCAACGCCGTAAGTTTGATATGCGAGGCATAGATGAAACTTGGCAAGCTGATTTAGTTGAAATGCAGCCTTATGCTAGAGAGAACAAAGACTACAGATATATGCTTACTGTAATAGATGTATTTTCCAAGTACGCTTGGGCTGTACCGATTAAACGAAAATCCGCAGACAACGTTACAGCAGCGATAAAATTAGTTATGTCTCAAGGTCGAGCACCAAAAAATTTACAGACAGATAGAGGTAAAGAATTTTACAACTCAAGCTTTCAGAATTTGATGAAGCGGTATAAGATTAACCTGTACTCCACATACAGCAACTTAAAAGCATCTATTTGTGAGAGATTTAATCGAACGCTGAAAAACAAGATGTGGATTTAGCTTGCTAGCAATTTAGTTTGCGTGGAAATTTTAAGTGGCTTGACATCTTACCTGATTTGATTACTGCTTACAATAATAGGAAACACAGAACTATACATATGAAACCAAAAGATGTAACAAAAGCCAATGAAACGCAGGTTCTAAGACAATATTCCACCAAGTCTCAACCTGTAAAAAAGCAAAAATTTAAAGTTAATGATAGAGTACGTATAAGCAGATTAAAGCAAGTATTTGAGAAAGGATATACACCTAATTGGTCGACTGAGATATTCACAATAGTTAAAATATCGAAAACAAATCCTGTTACTTACCATTTAAAAGATTATCAAGATCATCCAGTTTCAGGTTGCTTCTATGAAGAAGAACTTTTAAAAGTTAAATACCCAGATATTTATCTCGTAGAAAAAGTTATCAAGAAACGCGGTAATCAAGTTTACGTAAAGTGGCTTGGGTTTGACAGTTCGCACAATAGTTGGATTAATAAACAAGATATGTAATTTTATTAGTAATAATTAAATAAAGAGAAAGTGGTGGGAGCCCCAACCAACGCTCCCTACCTATGAGGAACAACCGAACATTTTTCCTGTCCATAAACTTTCTCTTTATTTTATTTATTTTACATGCTTATTAATTTTAAGTTACATTACAAAGTTATTAATTAAATTACAATATTAATTTACACATTTAATCTTTACGAAATTCAAAATATTGTTCACCTTGATACAATAAAAATAATTTGTACTTATTAGCCCTCTCGGCAAGCTCATCGAATAAATTCCCATTGTTCTCGAGGGCCTTTGAAACTCGATTGGGAAGGAAGATTTGAAACTCTCCATCGATGACGACAACCGCTTTCAATCCATATTTAGTATTCACCTGCTTGATCTCTGTCACTATATAGATCTCACCTTTCTTCAAATCCGATAGATTCTTCTTTGGAAGATAGGTATTTGAGCAGATTCGGTTTAACATGGCAAAGTCCATTCTCAAACAGAGAGAGAAAGAGAGAATACTGAATATTTGTAAAATATATTACAAATCAATAAATGAAATACTCACCTTAAAGTGTGTGTGGAATTGTTCAGAGTCTAAGTCGTTTGCTAGGAGGCTCTCCGTTCTCATCAATCGAAGGACTGTACCGAATGCTCTGTCGACTCTGCTCCGTCGGCTTCCCCCTCTCCATCATGCTCACTCATGATTGGCTCTTCCACCTCCATTCTTCCCCCGTCTCCATCATGTTCATTCATGATTGGCTCTTTCACCTCCATTTCTTAATCCTCTTGAATTAAGTATCGCAGAAGTTGTATATCTTCCTCATCGAAGATTGCATAGTGTCCCCATGGTAATGTATCTGTGCTGTTTGCTAACAGATGGCGTTTATCATCGTGGGGACTGAGAGCCACTTTGTTTTCGTTCTCTGTATGAACAATATGATTCTTGGAACGAATATTATTCTGCTGACATCTTATTGTTTCTTCATTAAAGAGACAGTCTCGATAGTTTTCAAAGGTGATGGTTGTTTTCACAACTAATGATTTTACACCCTTGGCTTTCTTTATAGGTTTCTCATTTTGAATGAGAACGCTATACATTTTACTGCGTAGTCCAATAAATTCAGTCATGATATTACCATTACACTCATTCTTCATGAGTCCAATAACTTTTTTGTTTTGCAAAGGCAGCCCAAACTGATTGTCTTTTGAATAATCTGATGTATCGAACATGTGGATATCCTCTTTCATAATATCATACATATTCACTCCTTGAATTTCGTATATAAGACTGTCTGTATCGGTGTAGAGAAGTTTACTCCTGTTTCTAATACGTTTTCTCATATATGAGTAATGGAAATCATATATAAGAGTTTTGGAAATGTCGAGAACGGAGAGACCAACGTAGATAGGTTTTTGAATTGCGATTTCCGTTCGAGAAAGTTGTATGGCAACCAAGTTTTCATCAAAAATCGAACGACTGTGAAAATTCGGCTTAGCAATCATCACCTCAGCTCCGCATCGACCTTTCCACTTATTAACGAGTTTTACATCCACTCGTTTGCGTTCATTCTCCATAGTCTTACCATACACAGCGTTAATTAAAAGTTTAAAGAAAAGTTTTTCAAACTCATTCTTTGCCCGCTTCTTCTTCTCTGTGTTCAAATCAACGTAAGGCTTGAGCCATGCACTTTGTTTAAATTGTAGTACTCTATGAATCTTCTTTAGAACTAAACCATGCTGGAGAACTTGTTTTAACGCTCGATAATGAATGATATACTTACTTTTTTTAAATAAAGTGGTGAGTAACTTCTTTTGCCGAGAGCCTGGTGGAGCCATATGTTCCGGACATAATGGTAAATCCTTATGATCATCGTGAATATTCGTTGGGTATTCTAAATCCACCTCTAATATATAGCCAATTGAACTATCATCTGGAATGTCAAAAAAAAATCCAGGCTCATCAAAATATTCAAGCCAGCGAAAACCTCCTTCTGGTAAGTACTGCGTCATAGCCCATCCATATAAATTATTAGCATCATAGTACATTAAATACTTCTCCTCTTCGTTTGGATTGTAACCCTCAGTCATATATTTGTTATTAGCCTTGACGTAACGGTTCGAACATTGGCTGACTCCACCTCTAATCCCTCTTTCAACGAATAACAGCATATCTATGTCGGTAAGTAATTGAAGTTCGACTTGTGTGTATTTTAACATAGCATCCCACGTTAGTCCTGGAGTAGTGTAGTAATGCGCAGGATCCAAGCCATAAGCCTCAATGCACGTCGTCCGAAAATTCTCAAAGACGTCTGCTAATAGAAGTACATCTGTTTTCAAATATATGTCAGAATACTCACCAAGCGTACTAATATTGAAAGTATTCCAGACCGTCTCCGCATAATTATATTCAGTATCAGCAATGCCAGAGTCAGTTAATTTACTGTAAAAATCTTCTTTTGAAGGCAACTCTTTTTCCTTCAATTTTTCGAGTGATGAAACGTAGTCATACGGGAAAATGCCTTTTCTCAGCAACAACTTTATTTGTTCCTCTGTATATCCATCTTTCATAAATACACTGCTGGTAATGTTTTTTTCGTCCAAATACGACGCCAATTTCTCCAAGGATGATGCCATGAACCTGAAGGAATCTATAAATCTAAAATTGAAATCGCTACCTTCGATATATTTTGTGAAAGATATATATCGTTCTTTATTTTCAGCAATAAGTTGTACACGTCCTTTTAAAATACTATCACTTGCAAGTTCCTTAATGATAAAATGCGAGTCATAACCTGTCAGATTATGAAACACTACTGGGATAAATCTTGCATGTTTAAAGTTGATGTTACATCCCTCATGAGCAGCTCTTCTATACCTGAAATCATACACATAATTAATTTAATATATATGTTTAAATAACATGATATATAATAATAATGTAGTTTACTTACTTTCCAGTAATATGGCAGTGGTCTCGTACTTTTTTATCCTTGATAGAAAACTGCTTACTGCAAATATGACATACTTTAGCTGCTTTAAAGTCTTCCATCTCTTCAGTAGTGAGAATCATAGGTTTAGGGGCATTGTACATCTCTTCCAAATGAGTAGCCAATTCTTGAAGTTTTACAATGAACCAGACAGCAGGGCTCATTTCACCATCTTCTTTCTGCCGATAACTGTGATAGCCTGATCGATTATCATCGAAACTACATTTTAAATAATACCCAATACTATAAGCTTCGTGTTCTTGAAATGCACGTGATGCTTCATCTTCTACAGGTTTCAGGAAACATTCGAAATCCGCATAGATAACATAAGGTACTTTCGTCTGTCGATTATAATTTTTATATGAAAGAATATTATCTTGTGGTAATGGTAATTTTATCTTAAACTTATTCAATTGTATACAGTCTACTCCATGATTATTCAACTTTTCTTCTGAATGAAAATAATGTAGACATCGATCACAGACATGACATTTTCCATTATGCTTTGTTAATTGTCTCGTTACCAAGCGTGATAAGTTTTTTATCCAAACGTAGTGAAACTTTGGCATTGGAGCATTTGGATTATCATTACTTTCTTCTTTTTCATTTTCATCCACATAGTAGTTTTGTATAAGTAGTAAATTAACATGTGAATTTTTCTTTAGAGATGTAAGATAGCACGGATGAAGCTTGAACTTTCCATTATACATTTTTAAAATATATACGTTTATAGAAACACAATTTTGGTTTTCAAATTTATTTATCTGCCTCAGCGAGATAGGAAACTCTATGCCATTGAAGTTTAGTTCACCGTCAAATTTTGTATACTTACTAACTCGGTCGGCATGTTTCTCTTGAGGATGCCAAAATGGACCACTTGAAGCATTGATCATCTTTATTTTGTACATTGACACAAGCCTTCTTCATAAGTATTTCCTTTGGTAATGCTATGTAGGAACTTCCTTTCATTGGCTCATACTTATTGATGTTGATTGTTAGACTTAAAATTTGTTGTAGACTCCATCCAGAACCTCTTTCTTGAAATTCTTCCATCTCGAGCTGGACAGCTTGTTTAATATTAACATCAAACCATTGTTTTAAATCTGTAACTTTATGTATTGATGCGTTTTCAGTATTAAAGTATTTAACTTCCGTATCTACCAAGTCACTTTTTTGAATTATGTATTCTGCTGCAAGTTCGGCATTCACTTTAATTGCATTATATACCTTGAGAGCCTCCGTTATCTTCGATTCAAAGACTATTTGTGCATCCTTCATGAATGAGACGATATCCATATGAATCAGATTGGATATTACACCTAATCTTATACGTCTCTCAAATGCCGAGAACACATCATCCCATTTAACGCTTTGGTCGTCTTCCTTACTTAATGATGGTGATGAATTTTGCAATAAGCGACCACCAGTTTTTAACAAGCTGCGCAGTTTATTTTGAATAGTGAGTAAATGTGTCATTGATGTTTGACATTTCTGCTTGTTTGCTCTGGTAAGCGTTCCCGAAGAGGTTAATTTCTCTAACGCATTAATAGCATCACTATTCAAATTAAGCCAGTTCTTTATATCAGTAGAAGTTGCAACTCCTTTGTTTGCACTCTCTAATGATTTCAATGATAATTTAACTATATAACTGAAATACTCAGGAGATGTCATTCTCACCCAATTGTCTTTATCCTAGATGACTTATGTTTTTTCTATAATACTGGCGTGATGAATCCTGATAGTAGACCTTACACTAGGAAGTAGAACACGATGTATCCTCGTAGTAGTCCTTCCACTGTGATGTAACACTCGATGTATCCTTGTAGTCTATCTTGCACTTGGAAGTAGCACTTAGTGATTCGATTCAATCGACTGATGGCTCCGTAACGATGCGACTGCTCTTATAGCCCTTCAATGGTGCGATAGTGGGAGGTTTCAAGGAAGTAAAGAACCTTCGAGAGAGGAAGGAAACTCGAGAAAGGGAGGGGATTCGTGGAAGGAAGTTTCGAGAAAGGAGAATCTCGACTATAAAAGAGCGCTCGCTACTCCGCTAGCTTAGACGAGGACGACGCGGCGAGGCAGCAACAGCTCTTCATCATCAGCAGCAAAGAAAATGGAGTACATCGTAGACGTTCAGGGCTTTAAAAGATCGTCGAACTTATTCGTCGTGAAGGAGTTAGCCATCCTCGAGCTATCTGAAAACTCCATTCCATCAGTTTATCACTTTCAGCCACCTTGTCAATGGAAACGTCTTCTACATGAAGAAAAGATGGCGAATGAGTCGCTCATAAAAAATTATCATGGAATGGCATGGGAGTCTGGAATGTTTCCATACAGTCGGATAATAGGGATTTTATAAAGTAGACTCAAGAACGCTACAACAATCCATGTAAAAGGGTATGAAAAAAGAAAGTGGATTAAAGAAATGGTTCCCGGAAAGTAAGTATTAAAAAAAGCAATATTCTTACATAACTTTCAATAATTACATTTATATTTTTTTTTCTTAGACTAGTTAATAATATTGAAGATTTTGGATGTCCGGCGTTGAAAAAAATTCATAAGGATGAGAAAATTAGATGTCCGAAACACCCGCTCTGTGCAAAACCGAAGTGCGCTGTAAAGAATGCAGATTCATTGAGATGGTGGCTGCTGGAAAATGTCTACACCCACAACGATTCACCTAACGTATCCTGGGAAAATAAGGATGTTTGCGATCATCAAGAGGAGTGCTGTTTGGGTCTTGTGCCAATGCCTCGAACAGAAAGCGTGAATTTACTTACTACTGAATTGTTTCATTCGATGTATACATAATTTTAAGATTTTTTAATAATGTATTATAAATAAATAAATGTATGAAAGAGAGAGAAAATTTTGGAGGGGAAAGGTAAAATATTTGTTGACAGGTTATTCCACACAGGTGGGAGCGTTGGTTGGGGGTCTCACCATTTTCTCTTTATATAAATATATGCACACACACACACACACACGCACACACACACACACACACACACACATCTAATCATTCATAAGCATATATATATATATATACATTCAATCATTTACATACACACTTAATCAATCAATCATTTACATACACACTTAATCAATCAATCATTTACATACACACTTAATCAATCAATCATTTACATACACACTTAATCAATCAATCATATACATTCAATCAATCAATCATTCATATACATTCAATCATTTACATACACACTTAATCAATCATACATATTCATTCGCACACTCTCATTTACATATACATTCAATCATTTACATACACACTTAATCAATCAATCATTCATATACATTCAATCATTTACATATACACTTAATCAATCATACATATTCATTTATATACATATATATTCATTCGCACACTCTCATTTACATATACACTTTATCATTTATATATGCATGCATATCATCTTAAGATTAATAAGAAAAAAACCCATTACTTTTTATTTTTATTTTATTTAAATGAATATAAAAAAACTTATAAAAATGTTAATATAAAAACTTATAAAAACTTATAAAAAATCATAAAAAAGTTCATATAAAATTATAATTTAAAATAATTTAACTATTTTTCCCCCACTTGCACCAGTACTTTGGGTAGCTCCTCCTCTGCTGCGTGTTTCTGCAATTTAACAATAGAAAATAATTAGAATAGATAAATTAAAATAAAATTAGAATAAAGTTGAAATAAAATTAGAATAAAAAAAAAATTCTTTTACCTCTCTATCGTCTGCCTCCTCCTAATTACCAGTCGCGGTGGTGGCATCATCTCCGCTACGTCAATTGCGGATGATGGAGGTGTTCTCAATGGACGTGGTGAGGCATGCGGTCCCTGCAATGGGATAACCTCACCCAGTGGGTCGTCCGCAGTAGTAAAGTTTTCCTAAAAAAAAAATTATTAATTTAATATATACATATGCGTACTTTGTCAACATGCATATATCTAATCATCTACATCATTCTCATACACACTCATATACGACATGTAATCTATCATTTATACAGATATATACATAAAATCAAACATTCATATACATAAATATCTATCAATCATTTATACACTTGCGCACTGCATCATGTATTATAATATACACGCCCGCAGACACTTACACTTTACACGCGCACATGTATATACGCATACTACACCGCACACTTTATGCCTGCACTCGTACACATACCCACACACTGCATCACGTATAATATATACGCTCGCATACACTTTCACTTTCCACAAGCATCTTCACTCACACTGCATCACATATTATAAGATATACGCCCGCACACACTTACACTTTACACGCGCACTTTACGCCTGCATTCGTACACATACCCATTCTATGCATTTAAACATATATACGCCACGATTTTACATCCCCACACTATACCATGCAAATAAGCCCTCACACTGCACTACACATTTAAACATATATACACCATTACTTGTATACGCATACAGTGCACCGTACGTTACAATACATATACGTCGACACTTGTATACGCACACACATTGCAACGTGTAAATATAATACATACACGCCCGCACACGCTTACACTTTATACGTATACGCCCTCATATGTACACGCGCACCCGCACACTGCATCGCATATTATAAGATAAACTTCCACACACACGCGCACTTTTACACGTACACGCGTATACACACCGCGAATTATAACACACATACATATATTATACGTCCGCTCGTACAGTGCATTTTACTGATAAACACTCACATACACACACACACACACACACACACACACACATATATATATATATAACATACTGCACCATGCATTATGACACACACGTTCGCACACTCGCATACACATACACCTGCACTTTACACTTGTGCAAATAACGTACACGTATACACATAGACACGCCTGCAATTTACACTCGCGCAAATAACACAACCGCATACAAATATGGCACACTGGTACACACCACGTACTCACGTCATGCACCCGCGCTCACATACACACACACATATATATATATAACATACTGCACCATGCATTATGACATACACACGTTCGCACACTCGCATACACATACATGTGTCTACACTTTATACACACGATCGCGCACTCATATGAATAATGTGCCCCACACATCCATGCATCACATTGATACACAACCACCGCGCACTTGCACCCACAGAAGCGTATATTCACACACATGAAACGTACCCGGCTCGCACACCCGCACAAATAATACCCTGCAAATATACGCACACATATCCGCACATATATACATAAACCCACGCACCCGCATAAAGACTTACTCCGGTAGTGTCAAACTCGGGCGAAGGCAGCCACATGAAATGTTCCTGTGGCTGCTGTTGCTACCATGAGGAGGAGGTGGATGGCTGCTGCTGCTGCTGTGGTGGAGGCGAGGAGGCCCATGGTGGCAGCGGTGTCGAGGGTTGCTGTTGCTGCCATGAGGAGGAGGTGGATGGCTGCTGCTGCTGCTGTGGTGGAGGCGAGGAGGCCCACGGTGGCAGCGGTGTCGAGGGCTGCTGTAACGGCCATGAGGATGGTGATGGTGGCTGTTGTGGCGGCCCCGAGGAGGCCGATTGTGGCGGTAGCGGCAGCTGGCAGGACGGCGGCGGCGGCGGTGGCAGCGGAGTCGAGGGCAGCGGTGTCGAGCGCTGCTGCTGCTGCGAGGAAGAGGAGGGCAGCTCCTCGCAAAATGCCTCGAGGAAGTCTCGGACATTTTGCGAGGACATTTCCTCCTCCCCGAGCAGCACTCGAAGCTCCTGGGCGAGCTGACGAGACGACTTATCCATGTCAGCCTCCCCAGCGCTGCGTCGCAGCTCCTGCAGGAGCTCGAGCGGGATGTCCTCCTCGTCCTCCTCCTCCTGCTGCGGTAGCTGCTGCTGTTCCTGCTGCGGCGGTGGCTCCTGCTGCGGTGGCGGATGCGGCTGCTGCGCGGTCTCGCTCTCCTCTACGAGGTTAATGATCTCCTGGAGGATATCATCCTCCATATCACCATTGACTAGGAGGTCCTCAAGGAGATAGTTCAATGGCGCCGGGTCCATCGTGCGTATGTGTGTGTGTGTATGTATGAGAGAGAGACTAATGAGGCCCGCTCATGCGCCGGGCCCTTATTTATAACGAGCGTGCGCAAGCGCCGAATATTCGAGGCGTAGTTCGCGGAATTCCGCGGCGGATTAGCGTTCGGCTCGAACGTTCGGTTGTATAGCAATAACATTCGAGACGGTTCGCTACTGCCGGGGGATTCTGCGGAAAACATCTCGAAGTTTCCATGCTCGCGCGCGTGAGCGCCTAATGTTCGGGACGTATTTCGCGGAATTCGGCGATGGTCACAGCCTTCTCGAAGTTTCCGTGCTGGCACACTCTTACTATAAATAAGGGTGCGGTGCGTAACGGTCTCTCATTACTGTTGTCGCCGCCGCCACCGCCGCTGCTCTCATCCTGGCTGCCATCCTATCCATCGTACATATGAACATGAGCACGTGCGGAGCAGACGACATGTGCCGGTATGCACAGCGAGCGGCCCTGATGATGTTATTGAGCACGTGGAATAGTCTTCCCGCGCGTGATTAAGTCCGCCGCGCGTGCGCGGTGTAGTCGTGAGAGAGGGAGCGCGCCAGGCTCATGTAGCGGCCTGTGGCCGACCGAACGGCCCCACCACTGCGCGGTATAGCTGGGAGAGCGCCAGACTTATGTAGCGGCCTGTGACCGACCGAACGGCCCCACCACTGCATGCTAACACTCGCGCTTATTCGAAATGATTGCGCGCTCTTATCGGCTGCGCGTTGGCAGTCTCGCGTGTCATTATCATGCTTTGCGTATACTTCATATATGCAAAATAATATAGTATTTAATATTAATATTCAATTATTAAATATATAAGTATGCATTAATAACTTTTATTAAAATAAATTTAATAATAATAATAAATATTTAATAATAATAATTTTGTAATAATAATAAATGTATACGCTAGATTATCGAGAGCTCGCGATGAGATGAGCTCGAAAATGTGGGGAGACTTCTGGCTCAGTAGGGGCTTCTGGCTCAGTAGGGTTAACGGGCTTCGTAGAATTCTACGTTTGACTCGAAAATACTATGAGAGTTCTGGCGCAGTAGGGTTAACAGGCTTCATAGTATTCTATGTTTGACTCGAAAATACTATGAGAGCTCTGGCGCAGTTGAGTTAACAGGCTTCATAGTATTCTATGTTTGACTCGAAAATACTATGAGAGTTCTGGCCCAGTTGGGTCAACGGGGCTCGTAGAATTCGATGCGCAGCATCGAAAATGCTATGAGAGTTCTGGCCCAGTGGGCTAGAACTCTCATAGCTTACCTACTATTCTGAATTACTAACAAACTCAAAACATTTATTTTTTCTAATTATTTCTAATGTATTATAATTTTATAGCCAGTATTACCTTTAATTAATAAATATGTTCTAAAATGTTATCCATAAAATAACAAGAATTAAGTTATTTCTAAAGATTAAGTAAACATTTATAGAATTCAAGAATCAATGTTAATTACATAACCTGTTTTCATAAAATCATCTTTCTGATAATTACATTTTTTTTATTATAACTACGGCTTAATAATATTCAAAACTACTATTATTATTAAAACATAAATACAACATATGTATACCAATCTTACCTGAGGATCGGTTATCTGTCAATGCGATATTTCCACCAGTAATTGTTGACATATCATCAATATCATGATAGTTATCAAACATATAAGAAGGCGTTTCTAAGTCTTTATGTATTTGTTTTGTAGAAACAGTTGTGCCTTCTTCTCTAATATCTTCTGAGTTTTTACCATTATTTGGTTTTATGGGAGTACTTGTCTTTTGAAAAAGAGTACGTCTTACTGAGGAACTACTACCACTATTTAAATTCTTTTGATTCATTTTCTCCAATTCTTTAACTTGCTTTTCCCCTTTTTTCAAATCACATTTAAATTTTTCAATGAAATTACGTTGCTCATCAATTATTTTTTGTTGTTTATCTATTATTTCTTGCAATGCGTTCACTCCTTTTTCATTTTTTTGTAAATTACATTCAAATTTTTTAATTATATTACGTTGCTCAACAATAATTTCTTGTTGTTTATCTATTTCTGTATCAGCTGTCTGAGTACCAACATGCACTAAGCTAATTGAATCTCTGTTGCCTTTCGTCATTTCATTTTCATTTTCCTTTTCATCATCCTCACTGTCAAAGTCTAATTTACCAGAAGATAATGCTGCCATGAATTTTTCGTTGAGAATAGAATTGTCAAGTTCCATTTGCTTCTGGCGAACTTTTTTTTTTAAATCTATGACAAAAAATACATTAATATTACAAATTAAACTTGAAAAACTCTTACATAAATTAAATATTTGTTTACATTTAACTAATGAAAATATTATAATGGTTTATGATTTACTATCTAATTAAAATGTATAAAGTACCTTTTCTTCAGCTTTCAAATTAGCAGCTTTACTTGATTGTTTGGATTTGTTGTTATTAGTAACTGTCTCTTCCTTATTTTGTTCAAACTCATTCAAAAGCGTTTGTGAATGTTTGGAAAATACTGCTCTTTTCTTAGCCAGCGTTTGGATGTCCATTTTTCCACCTAGTACAGAGAAAATGTTAAATATTTTATAAAGTTTAAATTTTGAATAAAAATCTATTTTTATTTTAATTATATAAAATATTGTATACTCACAAGCTAAGTCACTTATCTCAGCTGGTAAATAAATACCATCTGGATATTTTGAATCTGTATATTTAGCAGAGTAATATTTCTTTTTTATAAAGTCATTTTTGTCTTTTGGTATTTTTGATTCAAATTCTTTTATATCTGTAATAGGGATAAATTCGATGAGCCCATCATCGTAATTGTCTCTATACTTTACTCGTGCATGTGTCACTGCCATCGTTCTGAAAAATATATATACATTCGGTATTTTCTGAATACTTACTATAAATAACAACGTTACCTAATATATTTTCATGCAATCTCAATAAAAATTATATTTTATTAGACACGTGCGTTTTTGCGCAGGTTAACAAAAAAACAACAGAAATAAAAATCATAACAAACCTTGGTCCTTCTTATATAGAAAAGATCGTTGCCAATGTTATTAACACAAGATCTCTTGAAATTAACCTCTGAAACGAAGATCGCTGTATGCAGCTCCAGGCTAGTTAGCGAATTATGATCGGTTTCAATTAAAAAGAAAATTTTTCCTCGGTACGACAGATCAATTTCATCTTCAGAGTGTGCACAAAGTCGCGCCAAGGGCGAAAGTATGCATGGAAGTAATTCCGGGACTTCGATGTAAACAAAACTCGTCTAAACTTCGCTAGGACAGTGACACTGCAAGAACCGAGAAGTTGACCGGTTAAGCAAACTACTTTCTTACGCAGTGACGAAGTGAAAACCTTTCGTGACCGAACTAATAAAGTATTACGTGTAAATATATGTTCAAATATATTACAAATTTCAATTATTTTTATATTAGTGTAATTATTTTCTTAAATAAATTAACATATACACATTAATTATTATAACATAATTTAAAAATTGACTAGAAACTTTTATTTTAATACGTATGAATAGCTTATAAGTGCTACTTGAGTGCGTATGTAGTATTACAGAATACTGCATACCGTTATTCTTATTCCCCATTTATAGACTAATTAGAATATAGAAAAATTGAATTACGAATGTTTGGGTATATTTGAAAACTAACGTTAACGTCTAGATAACTTTTTAAAAATCATTTCTAATTGGTACTTTATTAAAATTGAGTGCATAGCCTGTGACGGAGAAATCTAACTCTAGAAGTAAAATACAAGTTTAACAAAGTACATAGGTAATGAGAAGATACGGAGAGTATTTAGAGGGTCGGGGTAGAATACCAAGAGCTACTGCATATCGCCATCGGCAGCAACGTCAAAGACATTATTCAGATAGCAGTAGTGAAGATGAAAAGTGGAGGGTAAGTTTAATTTTGTACTAATGCTAGATAACTTATACTTAAACATGATTATATTTCTTCCTTGAATACAGTTGTCTAATTTTTAGTATTTCTTATTAAATGGCATAATAAAATTAATAATTTTTTATACAAACAAATATTTAAATAACTAGTTAAAATGTTCTACATTGAATATAGAAAATACCACTATATTCATTTTACTATATTAATTATAATGTATAAAAAATTTCATTAAGATATCAAAAAATGATCAAAAATAAAATACACTCCCAAATTTTTGCAGTTAGAAAATTGTCTTATTATATATAAATCATGAAAAAAAATTTAGTGGTGTACATATGTGGTTCTGTTTATGCGTCACTAATTATGAACTAATAAATTAAAATTTGTTTTAATTCAGTAATTATATTATATACTTAATTGTAATATTTTGTATATTCTTTAGGAATATTTCCAACGTCAAGTACCTACTGATTCTGGAAATTCTACTGAATTAGAAAGAGCCAGCGATAATGAATCAGGATCGTCATTACCTTTGTCATTATGTTCACCGATTCCACCAGAACCTGATTTCATGATAAATGAGTCTATAGACAATTTACAATCGTCATATAACAGCCAATCTAATAGTATAAACCACATGCAATCAGATCAGGTTTGTAATGTTTGTTATGAAACATTTGTTTAATAATAGATAATAATAATGATAATAATATTTCTTTTTTATTTCAGATAAGCAGTGAATCATCAGTGAAATATATGGCTTAAGATACTCTGATGATGAATCAATCGAAGTAAGTCCAAATTTGATAGTTTAATTGATGATATTATTCCATCTTTTTTCTTAAAACTGTTTCTGATATAGTGCTGTTGAGTGATACACCATCTTGCCCTTTCTGATTCATGTATCACTAAAATACTTGTTTATTTCTTCTTCTTTATGTCTTAGTTAGAATTTAGTTCTATCTGTTCCATCAAAATATATACAGTTCTTGGATCTGGAGTCGATGGCAGAGTCCAAAATTTTATATTGTGTAGAAAACAGCTTTAGATCTAAAATCACTAAAATGCTTGTTTATTTCTTCTATACGTCTTGACTTCTCTGGTCTGAAATATAAAAAAGTATTGTTTTTAGCTTAAAATCTTTTATATTTGTTTAAAACATTCTGATACCTCAGTATACGGTCCATGAGACTTGTAAGCTAGATGAGTGCAGGTATATAGCAGCAACAGCCATAGCCACATCAGTTAGTTAAGCATTGTTGCGTGGTCAAACATATATTTCCTTTCGTGCTACATATTTTTAATAAACCTTTTCACACACAGGTACAATTATATACTGAAGTCATTGTGTTGAGAAAGTCAAAATCTTTAATGCATGTTATGAAGCCAGTATCCTCATAGCCAAATGCTTGTAAAAAATGTTTATAACTATATTAATCTTCTTTTAATATCTGATAGGGTGAACCTTTTATTACTTTTCCTTTATTATTCTTTTGCACTTTTAACATTATTACTTAATAAAGAGAATACGACTACTATATATTTCTGACAGGGCATAACAGTTTTTATTTTAATAAATGAAATGTCAATTATATCACATTGAGATTCAGTCGTTGGTTAATGATGGTAGCTTTCTGGCAGAAGCAAAAGTTCCATAATATTTTTCTACACAATAGCACATCTTTCGCTTCCTTTCCAAATTGATTTGAATCTGTACACTAAATTTTGTTTGTAAGAGTCAGTATGGACTTAATTTGTCTTTAGTATCGATCCTGGTTATTTTAAGAATAAAGTTTCCAATAGCAGTTCAAGTACTAAAAAGCTATTTCTAAAACTTCAATTCCACTGTCACTGTACACTTATATTACACTGTTAATAACTTTTCCAATATACCTTTACATCTTATATCTATTATCTTGTATACATGAGAAGCTGCTTATATCACAGCACAGTATAGTTACATGAATGTGAAATGACAGCTGTGCATGTTTCCAATGTAGCTTGCTCTGACTTTTACATACCTATATATATTACAATAAAGGAGTGAGTGTCTGTCGATAAGTCAGGTTGTTATAGTACCAACTTAACTGTTATAAGTTTCAAATTCAAATATTTTATTTTTTTCCAAAATCCCAAAAATGTTCATAAATTATATTATTTATCTTTTATCCCTATATTAATATTATTTTTGGATTTTATACAGTATATATAGATATTTGAAGTGGAAATTTCGAGTATATTATTAAGACTAGAGAAATCAAGAAAAAAATTCGTAGAAATCAATGTACGAATTATATAAATATCCTAAACAAGGGGAAAAGTGTTATTTGAACAAAAAACAAATGAAAGGCGTTGTCCGTTTTTTGTGTATATCCTTAAGGGGGCTAGACACCTTTTTTCTCTGAAATAAGAAGTCACATTTTAATACATAAATGTAAACTAATTATTTAATACTTTTTACATATAAAAGTGGGTATATTTACCTTACATTAAAACTTTCTCCGATGGGCCTTTTATATGGTCCAGAACCATAGTCATCGATAAAACAAGTTTTTTCACTAACCGTAAGCTTTGAAATTTTCCTGTGGATGGATTGACTCCAGATTTGAACTAAATTACTCCTGAATAGTATAATTCTCATATGATTGTAGGGATTTTTGATCTAATGAGAAAAGAAAAATTGTGCTGTTTTTCAAGAGTTTTTTTTTAATTTTTTAAAATTTTTTATATTTTTTCATAATTTCTCTGATGTAAAAATTTTTTCCGACATTTAATCCTAAATCCCTACACTCATATGAGAATTATACTATTCAGGAGTAATTTAGTTCCAATCTGGAGTCAATCCATCCACAGGAAAATTTCAAAGCTTACGGTTAGTGAAAAAACTTGTTTCATCGATGACTATGGTTCTGGACCATATAAAAGGCCCATCGGAGAAAGTTTTAAGGTAAGGTAAATGTACCCACTTTTATATGTAAAAAGTATTAAATAATTAGTTTACATTTATGTATTAAAATGTGACTTCTTATTTCAGAGAAAAAAGGTGTCTAGCCCCCTTAAAACAAAAATAGATAATGCCTTGAAACAAATTGGGACATACTCTATCTAGTGTTTTTGTAGTAAAATATGTAAAAAAAAAAAATCGTTTTTTTGTCATTTTAAAGGTGTCTGACCCCCTTAAGCATTGTTGCGTGGTCAAACATACATTTCCATAAATTATTCACCTGATCTATTATTTCACTTTTTCTAATCTGGATATTTCGAAGATTTCGTAAATAAATAAAAATATTTGGCTATATTTCAATAAAAATATTAATAAAATTGTCTTTACAATATATATCAGAGATCAAATTTTTATTTTTTTCTCAGCTTTTCAATAATGGGATCAAATTTAACAGAATTGTAAACTCTCATCTTGAAAAATTAAAAGACATTTCCTCCCCCCCCCTTTCTCTCAAAAGAATGGATCATTCTGAAAATGGCTTATAAAAAAATACTGTTGTGAGTTGAGTTTCGAATGTAAAAAATATATTTAAATTTACGAAACATATGGAAACGTACACAGATGTGCAAAAACATACTGATATAGATATTGAAAAAGTATATGCAACAAGATCGCCGTGCACCAGTGTATATAATCTATAATCTCCAATATCTATTGTCGCAATAGTCAGTTTTTTTTCGTAACAAAATCCATCAAAAAATAGAAAAAAGAAATTTTAAATATTTTTAAATTTGTATAGAACTATCTAAGTATGAGTACTTATAAATTTTGGCGTTTAACATTTTTCGACATTTATCAAGAAATAAAGTTTAAGGAAGCTAAGTGCCAAAGAATCGGCAGCGGTTTTTTCTTTGCAACAAAAATAGTATATTACGACCATGGCCAGTAAAATAAGAAATGTCTCAGATCACATGTAATTGTCGGCGAGTGCGGCCTTGGCGGCCTCGCCCCACTCGGCCTCAAAGCTCGCACTCGCCAAGAATGATACATTTTGCGTCCTTGGTGCAGAATGTACTATTATTATGTAAAAATAGCAGTTTCTTTTTGATTTATAGTAATTTATTCAAGATAACACTTTAGCATACTTTTAAAATCTATTTTTTCATATTGTAAACCTAGAAAGTAAAAAAAAAATAGAACAATTCTTAATTTTTTCTAATCAACTTTTTCTTTAAATTGGCCAAAGCTCATGAAGAAAGATAGTGGTTTCTTAAAAATTGAAGAAGAAAATTTATATTTACCTCATTTTTCCTTTCTTTTTTGTGTAGATTATTTCCTCATAAAATTACTGTTACGCGCGTTCTCTATTACCTGTTTTTCGATTTCAATATGGATTCGAGATTTTGAGATAGCTCGCAAAAACGCTGGAAAAACGAACGAATGTCGATCGCTCAATTATTATAAAGGATCGAATATATATGTAATATTTAAAGTCCAGTGTTATTTTATGTTATGTTATGTATGAAAAAAATTAAATTTATATAAACAATAAATTCTTTCAAAATTTATTTCCATTTGGAAAGCTGAGACAAAATATAATTTGAAATCTCAAATACGAGTTATCATCAGTATGAGTTACAAAAACAAATGAGATAATAAAATGAAATTTTATGTGTAGGATTCTTGGATTCGTGATGTGCAGAGGAAATACTTGGAGACACTAATGAAAGTTTTGAAGAAAATGATAATAGCAATGTTGACAGTGCCGATCGTAATCTTGAACCTGAAAACATTCTGGATGAAAATAGTTATTTAGCAAACGATGAAATATCTTTTGTTCGATTAAGAAAGTTATTAAGAGAAGATGAAGCTAATGAGACGGTTGATGCAGAAGTAGTAGCAAGTAAATCAGAAATTTTACTTGCAGTATTGAAATTTGGATTGACGTACAATCCGAGTCAAACCGCACTAGCAGATCTTTTCAAAATGATGAACTGTGTCCTTGGGGTAAAGATATTACCCGAAACACGATACCTTGTGAATCAAATCTTTACTGATATAGATCACGTAGAATTTCATGCTATATGTCCAAAATGTAAGATGTATGTAAAAAAATTTAAACGTGAAGATCGCAAAATTAAATGTTATTTATGTGACACTAAGATTTTTCTAAAAAGTCCTACGTATCATGACTTTTTTGTAATATTTAAAATTGAGAACGATATTGTAAACTTGATTCAAGACAATGAAAAGCAGTTTATTTCTATACTTAATAAACGGATGGACTATCAAGACAAATATGAAGATTTTATCGATGGATATTTACACAAACAATTCATGAGATCATTACCAGCCAATGAAAGAAAAAATACCATCACTGCAATTTTTAACACTGATAGCTCTCCAGTTTTCAAAAGTTCTCAATTTTCTATTTGGCCAATTCAACTGATTATAAACGAATTGCCATTTCGAGTGAGAACCGCTAATCCTATCGTATGTGGAATGTGGTTCGGTAAAAATAAACCGATCATGTATATTTTTTTAAAACCATTCGTAGTATGTATGAATAAGTTAGTAAACGACGGAATCAAATGCATAATAAATAATGAAGAACAGTATATTAAAGTTCATACAATTTGTTCCTGTGTCGACTCAGCGGCAAGAGCACCTATGCAAGGCCTCGTGCAATATAATGGTTACTACGGATGCGCATGGTGCATGCACCCAGGAGTTTATATTCCTACTATCAGAGGGGGCTGTGTTAAATATGTTTTACTGGAAGAGTTACCACCTTGAAGGACACAAATCGGAATGTTAGGACATATGCAAGAATGTTTAACATCAGCTCGACCTGTTTACGGTGTTAAAAGACCATCATGTTTAATAAATCTTCAAAATTTTAATATTATTTCAGGGTCTGTACCAGACACTATGCATAATATTTGCCTTGGTATTACAGAACAGATTTTAAGTTATTGGATCGATACGAATGGAATGCCATACTCTTTGTCAAAGAATGATATAATTCAAGTAAATAACATATGCTATCGATTATCAAAGCTCCTCATCAGGTTGCTCGATTATCCAGGTGTATTAGTGACAGAAGCTGGTGGAAGGCTCGCGAATTCGAAAATTTGACATTATATTACAGTATACCTATACTGTTATCTTTTTCACACATGCAACCTTACGCAAAACATTGGGCATATTTAGTTGAAGCGTTTCACACTCTACTAAAAGATAGCATTACTCGTGAAGAACTAGAACATGCAGACTTTTATTTAAAAAATTTATAGTTTATACGCAAATGTATTACTCAAAAAATGCTATGACCTATAATATTCATCAACTTTTACATGTATCACAAAGCGTAGCTGATTGGGGCCCGTTATGGTCTCACAGCGGCTATTGTTTTGAAACTGGCAATGGACAATTAGTACGAAAAATCCATGCAGCTAAAGGTGCCATACATCAATTATGCAGATTAATTACGATGAAACAGAGTGAATTAATTTTAAAAAAGCATGTTACTGAAAGACCCTATACATCAATTCAGAGGTTTATTTCATACCTCGATAAAAAGCAAGCTCGAAATACATTTAAATTACCAAATGCTCGATATTTTAGCCCATACCGTCGGACCAAACGTAGATGGAATGATGCATTAAGACTTTCTAACGAAAGTAGGACGTACAAAAAGATGGTGAAAAATCAATGTCTTTATACATCGTGCAAAAGCAGAAATCTTCGATCTGATAATTCCTTTCTAGTAACGAAAGAAGGAAATTTTATTCGAGTAGTGAACTTTATAGTTGACGAGTCTTTGCGAAAAGAATATGTAGTATACAATGAAGTAAGTGTCGAAAATATATTTGAAAATTTAACCAGTATAAAAAAAGTTACCGGTATTGCTGAAGAAGAACAAGCTGTAGAAACTAATACTATAGATAAAATATGTGTTTTCATCAATACTGGTGATGATAAATACATTTGTTCCGTATCGCATTTATACATGTATTAACTGCTGAACTTAAATTGATTTATTTTACTTGTCATAATATTGATAAATAAAAATTTAATACATCTAGATGTACATGTATCTGTATAAAACTTATGTATTTATTTGTTTTTATCATGTAAATATCTGTATTTAAGAATGAATTTAATAATGAACCAGTAGGCAGAAAAGGTGCGGAGCGGACATAAAAGTTCCGGAGCGGGCGCGAATTTCAATAGGTAATCCACGGTAATTCAAACCTGTTTCGCAAAAAATACCGTGTGAACCAAAGGGTAAGTGGACTTTTTGTACTCATGTCGTTGCAGTACTCGTCTACGGTTCGTAAAACGCACTCGCTTTTGGCTCGTGCTTGCTCGACTGCGACTCGTACTGCAAACTTCACACTAGGGGTGCGTCGAGTAGTTCGAAGACTTCTGCCTATTTTATTGATAAACTTGTATAAAATAGTGAAAATGATAAAATTTTGTTCGAAATCACTCACATTTTCTAACCAGTATATTAATTTAGTAAACTGATAAGGTTCAAAGGCTCAGAAAATATTTATGAACGTACGAGGTTGATGCGATCAAAATCAAACTTTTTTTCGAGTTTTACTCAGACAAAAAACTCGTAAAAAACATGAGTCAAAAGTTATAATTAAAAACTTGAAAATGAAATAAAAAGTGTTATACTAGCTTCATTTATGTCCAAACATTGCAATTTTATATGCTTGAGAGATTTATTTAAATCTCCATACATTTTGTAATGCAAAAAAGAAGAAATAAAAAATTTTCGAACTACTTGGTCGTATTCCTACTTCACACTCGGTTTGAAAAGACACATTTTACGCCCTTGGAAAACAATATACTATTATAAAACTTTGAAAATATTTCATTTTAAAAAGTTATACTGTTGTAAAAAAAATATTAGGTCATCTGATCATTTGATCTTAAATAACCGGAAAATTTTGAAAACCAGATAGTTTTCAAAAAACCAGATGGTTTTCAAAAAACCAGATGGTTTTCAAAAAACCAGATGGTTTTCAAAAAACCAGATGGTTTTAGAAAACCAGATGGTTTTAAGAAAACCAGATGGCGAATTGAGACAAAAAACCAGAAGGTTAAACCAACTACTAAAACCAGATGGTTTTATCGTATAGAAAAACCAGATGGTAAAACCATCTGGCTTTTTTCAACAATACTCAATTTTTTTTTTTAATTCTATTATTATTTGCAATAGATATAGACATTCTAAAATTATGTCGGTAAGCACATTACCTTAAGTATTTAATAAGGAGCGGGTTAGATAAGTATTTCTACACAAACATTTAAAAAAAAGAACATTTATAATGTTATAAAGGATGGCTAAAGTATGGCTAAAAAACATGCCTGAAGCGTCCCGGGAAAAAATGATCCATATACGGCCATATACATCCATATATAAAAATCTTGCATGGGGATATATGAGCATACGTGATTATATATGATCATATATCGATTTCGTCTCTATATAAACATATGAGGCGTTTCACGTCAGCTCTCCAGGCGCGGCGCGCGAGCGCGTAATCATGCTGTTTTCAGCTTGTGTTTGAAGGGCTAAGATGTATCTAAAAAAAATAATCCCCAAGTGATTTCGATGTATTTTTTCCTCAGCTTTCCGATGGTGCTATTAAATTCTCAAAATTTTTCAATTCTAACCTCAAAAAAACATAAAACGTGTTGTATCTCAAAAACTGTATTTTTAATATTTTTTTTGACCTGCTAGATCGAAAGAGGAGGAAATTTTACATGGATATAGCCTTTTTCTACATAGGGATTTTTTGATTTTTTCGAGATATTATTCAAGAAATACTTAGAATTGAAAAATTTTGAGAAACTAATAGCACCATCGGAAAGCTGAGGAAAAAATACATGGAAATCACTTGGGGATTATTTTTTTTAGATACATCTTAGCCCTTCAAATACAAGCTGAAAACAGTATGATTTCGCGCTCGCGCGCCGCGACTGGAGAGCTGACGTGAAACGCCTCATATATACTTGTATATTAGCAAATATAGTCATATATGAATATATATGATGATATATGGACTTATATGATAAAATCGATATACATTCATGTACGTCCACGTACGGTCGTATACGGTTTTATATATTTGTATATAATGATATATGTTCATATATGGACACGTATAAAGATGACTTACAAAAGTATTATATATATCCATATATGATCATATATAGTCATGTATGGCTATACTTGCTTATATACAACCACATGTTTTTATATAGAGACAAAATCCATATATGCTCAAATATGCGTGAGCAACGACAATTCTTAAAGAGTTCTATAAGACTTCGAAAGAGCTCGCATGAATTCGCGAAATAATAAGTATTTATCCCCAAAGTATTCATATTTAATTCTTTAAGAATTGGTGCTATGTCCGGTCGCGAGAATTCATTTAAAGTTCGTCATAGGTTCTTTTTTCGATTTAGTACTCATAAAGAATTCATTAATAATTTTTGTTCAAGTCATATTGTAGTAATAATACTGAACATGTAAAAGAGTTCATTTAAAAAAAAAAAGAATTCATAATGAACTACAATTGCACTATTTTCGAATAAAAAACAATTATTATTGTGCTCTTTTTTAAGTCATATAAAAAGATGAAAAATTGAGTTTTCAGCAGAGTATTCTTTTAGAGTTCAGGGAGACTTCATTCTACATATTTCAATTTATTGCAAAGTAACTTAAAGTATTCAATAATACTGCTTTAAGAATATTTAATATCTTGTCATGAGAATTCATTTAAAGAAGGCCATACGTTCTTTTTTCGATTCATGAAAGAATTCATTAATAATTTTTCTTGAACCCATATTATGGTAATGATCCGAGACAGCAGACAATTCTTAAAGAATTCATGGAGTCTTCGAAAGAGTTTGCTTGAATTAGCAAAATAAGAACAACTGGTTATCAAAGTATTCACTGAGAATTCGTAATGAACTATTATTACACTCTTTTCGCATACGAAATTATTCTAGTGAATTCTTATTTAACTTTAATGTAAGCAATAAATTCACTTAGAGTTCCTAAACAGTTCATTCCAATTTTTTAGACTGCAAAAATCGATCTTGTTTTGCAGCTGGAATTTAAATTAAAAAATTTATTTATTTTGCGCAGACATGTCATCAAGTTTTTAGTCCCTATTTGTAAAAGGGATAACAAAAACAAGGCAAGCCTTGTAAATTCGGACTCTGCATCAAGTCATTTCAACGACGGAATTACACGGCTTATATACTCTTGGCACTCCAGTTTATCCGCAGAAAACAGCACCGGCGCGCCGCGTAGCGGATGAATAGCCGAAGCTTGTGTATCGAGAATAGCGTTTCACAAGAATTCTTTAGGAGTACTTTTATGGAAAAAGCGTTCCTTAAGTAACCTTAAAGAGTTCAACAAAAATTCTTTTTGATCATTACGTGATTTTCTAATTTATGAACTCGATGAAAAGAGCTCAAGAGACTCCCTCTATTCTCTAAGAGTTCATAAAGAGTTCATTCCAAGTTTTAGCAAAGAGCTCATATTATATATAGAAAAGTACTCATAATGAACTTATTATTACACTCTTTTCGAATACGAAATTATGCTAGCTAATTTCTTTTTTAACTTTAAAAAGCAAAAATATTTTCTTAGGGAGATGCGAGGTCCACGTATATAAGGGAATTACGTAGATGTGTAACGGTAAGACAATTTTTTAAATAATTTTTTAACCCAAGTAGACGGGGCACACGAGATCCACACATATAAAGGAATTTCGCAGACCTGCAACTCGATTATTTAAATAATTTTCAAACCCAAGTAGACAGGTGACACGAGGTTTTGCATATAATGAAATTACGTAGAAGTGCAATAGTAAGCAAAATAATTATTTAAAATATTTTAAAACCTAAGCTAGTGGCCGCTGGGTGCGAGGTCCACGCGTGTAAGGGAATTACGTAGACGTGCAACAGTATCCCAGACATATTTTCAGAAAGTGTTCAGAAAGTATTCAGCAATCTGTGTTCTTTGAGAATTCATTAGTGTGAAGTCAAATTGAATTCAAAATGTATTCTGGGACTTCAAACGAATATAATATGAATACAAAATGAATATCTGAAAATCTTCATAACTTCTCCAAAAAGAATTATCTGATTCAACAGAAAATGTCAGCAAACTTGAATTCATTTTAAATATATTACGAATGTAAGGAAACGTGAACATTTTTTTATTTAAGAGGAATAGAGGAAAATTATAACAAAAAAGAGGAAGATTTTCATGGAAAAGGGGAAACCGTAACAGTAAAACAGACGTAGGCGGGGGATATGAGGTCTATATATATAAGGGAGTCATGTAGACATGAAAAAATAAGCAAAATGATTATTTTCTCCACACGGCGCGTAAAGTGCGTACTGTACGCCCTGCGGGCGAAAAACAGCCTACGCATTTTACGCTTCTCGTGGAGAAAATTAGTATATGCACCACGGGAGTAAGTAAAGAATCCCTCAGATCGCATATAATTGTCGCCCGAGCCGAAGGCTCCCTAGGTGCATAATCTACTATTAAATAACTTTGAAACTCAAATAGCCAGGGAATATGAGGTCCATGCATATAAAGGAGTCATGTAAACATGAAAAAATCAGCAAAACGATAATTTAAATAATTTTTAAACCAAAGTAGGAAAGGGATATGAAATCCACGCATATAAGGGAGTCATGTAGACATGAAAAAATTACCCAAACAATTATTTAAATAATGTTTAAACTCAAATAGGCGGGGGATATGAGGTCCACGCATATAAGGGAGTCATGCAGACATGAAAAATAAGACAAACGATTATTTAAGTAATATTTAAAACCAAGTAGGCGGGAGATATGAGTTTCACGCACATAAGGGAGTCATGTAGACATGAAAAAGTAAGCCAAAATATTATTTAAATAATTTTTAAACCCCAGTAGGCGGGGGATATGAGGTCCACGCATATAAGGGAGTCATGTAGACATGAAAAAATAAGCAAAACGATTATTTGAATAATTTTTAAACTCAAGTAGACGAGGAATATGAGTTCACGAATATAAGGGAGTCATGTAGACATGAAAAAGAAAGACAAACGATTATTTAAATAATTTTTAAACCCAAGTACGCGGGGGACATGAGGTCCACGCATATAAGGGTGTCATGTAGACATGACAAAATAAGCAAAACGATTATTTAATTAATTTTTAAACGGAAGTAGCCGGGGGACGTGAGGTCCACACATATTAGAAAATTTCGTAGACGTGCAACAATAAGCCAAAAAATTATTTAAATAATATTTAAACCCAAGAAGGCGGGGGACATGAGGTCCACGCATATAAGAGAGTCATGTAGACATGAAAAAATAAGCAAAACGATTATTTAATTAATTTTTAAACCCAAGTAGCCGGTGGATATGAGGTCCATGCATATTAGGAAATTTCGTAGACGTGCAACAATAAGCCAAAAAAAAATTTAAATAATATTTAAACCCAAGTAGGCGGGGGACATGAGGTCCACGCATATAAGAGAGTCATGTAGACATGACAAAATAAGCAAAACGATTATTTAATTAATTTTTAACCCAAGTAGCCGGTGGATATGAGGTCCATGCATATTAATTTTAATTTTTAAACCCAAGTAGCCGGAGGACATGAGGTCCACGCATATTAGAAAATTTCGTAGACTAGCAACAATAAGCAAAACGATTATTTAAATAATTTTTAAACCCAAGTAGCCGGGGGACATGAGGTCCACGCATATTAGAAAATTTCGTAGACGAGCAACAATAAGCCAAAAGATTATTTAAATAATTTTTAAACCCAAGTAGGCTGGGGATATGAGGTCCACGCATATATGGGAGTCATGTAGACATGAAAAAATAAGCAAAACGATTATTTAATTAATTTTTATCCCAAGTAGCCGGTATATGAGGTCCATGCATATTAGGAAATTTCGTAGACGTGCAACAATAAGCCAAAAAATTATTTAAATAATATTTAAACCCAAGTAGGCGGCGGACATGAGGTCCACGCATATAAGAGAGTAATGTAGACATGAAAAAATAAGCAAAAAGATTATTTGGATAATTTTTAAACTCAAGTAGACGGGGGATATGAAGAGCTCAGGGCAACAAACAGTCAGCTCATAATGTATTTTCATAAGAAGCTAACCGTTTGTTGCCATGAGCTCTTCATATGAGTTCCACGCATATTAGGAAATTTCATAGACGTGCAACAATAATCCAAAAGATTTTTTAAATAATTTTCAAACCCAAGTAGGCGGTGGATATTAGGTCCATGCATATAAGAGAGTCATTTAGATATGAGAAAATAAGCAAAAAGATTATTTAAATAATTTTTAAACCAAAGTAGGCCGGGGATATGAGGTCCACGCATATAAGGGTGTCATGTAGACACGAAAATATAAGCAAAAAGATTATTTAAATAATATTTAAAAACAAGTACTCGGGGGATATGAGGTGCACGATTATAAGGGAGTCATTTAGATATGACAAATAAGCAAAACGATTATTTAAATAATTTTTAAACCCAAGTAGCCGGGGGACATGAGGTCCACGCACATTAGAAAATTTCGTAGACGAGAAACAATAAGCCAAAAGATTATTTAAATAATTTTTAAACCCAAGTAGGCGGGGGACATGAGGTCCACGCATGTATGGGAGTCATGTAGACATGAAAAAAAACCGCTACCAATTCTTTGGCACTTAGCTTCCTCAAAATAATTTATCGATTCTTTTTATTAAATTGATATAATATAATAAATTTTTCACAAAAAAAATAAAATTTTTCTAAATTAAATTATCTCAAATTTATAACTTTTAATACATTTTCATATTTATATAATATATTCTTTTAAGATTGTATTAACATAATTTTTTAATTTTATCTTATTGAAGAAGAAACTGTTTTGTTATTAATAATTGATGATTTTAATTTTTTTTTATGAAAAAGACGATCATAAGAAAAAAAAAATTTTATCCTCAAATATCTTTAGTCGTAATGAACCGATTTTTTTTGGCAATTAACTCGTTTCGAAGATATAAAATCGTAGCCGTACTGATTAGCGCCTTCTCACATCTCTGATGGACTCGCCACAAATGACCCGTGCCGTGTCGTGCCGTGTCGTGCCATGCGCTTTTGAAAAATGAGTGTGCCGTCTACCAACATTATTGCGTCCGTGCTCCAAGCAACAATGATCAAAGCGTGGACGATCTCAGATCAAAGCACTGACGCAATATAGTTGGTAGACGGTACACGCGTTTTTCAAATGCGGACGGTACGGCACGGTACGGCACGGCATAACACGGTACGGCACGGTTCAATTGTGGTGAGTCCCTGAGGAACAGATATAAAGAACAAGAATAACATGGATTATTATATCTATATATACGATGTACAGACTCTTGTTCCTCGTGTATCTCGCTGTTCGTTGTATATATAGCTGTATATATAAAGCTGTCTATGTGCCAAATTTCAAGACGATTGTTTGACTTTTACTCATTTTATCGTGTCCGAAAGAAAATTCACTTGTATTCAAAAATATTTTTTTTCTATGAAAAAAATGAAGATAATCACTTTAAATTTTAACCAAATATAGTCTTCAATGAGTGTTATAAGTGGTTAAAATTTTCGGTCGATAAATCAACAATTCTCTGAAAAAACGCAATTCGAAAATTAAAAAGAAAAATTTTTATCCTCAAATAGCTTTAATCGTAATTGACCGATTTTTTTTTGGCAACAAACTCGGTTCGAAGATATAAAAAAGCTGTCTCTGTGCCAAATTTCAAGACGATTGGTTGACTTTTACTTCTGGTAACGTATTCGAAAGAAAATTCCCTTGTTTTCGAAAATATTTTATTTCTCGAAAACAAATGAAGATATTCACTTTAAATTTTAACAAAATATAGTCTTCAATGAGTGTTATAAGTGGTTAAAATTTTAGGTCGATAAATCAACAATTCTCTGAAAAAACGCAATTTGAAAATTAAAAAGAAAAATTTTTAACCTCAAATATCTTTAATCGTAATTGAGCGATTTTTTTTCGGTTCGAAGATATAAAAAAGCTGTCTCTGTGCCAAATTTCAAGACGATTGGTTGACTTTTACTCCTGGTAACGTATCCAAAAGAAAATTCCCTTGTTTTCAAAAATATTTTATTTCTCGGAAACAAATGAAGATAATCACTTTAAATTTTAAACAAATATAGTCTTCAATGAGTGTTATAAGTGGTTAAAATTTTAGGTCGATAAATCAACAATTCTCTGAAAAAACGCAATTCGAAAATTAAAAAGAAAAATGTTTAACCTTAAATATCTTTAATCGTAATTGACCGATTTTTTTGGCCAACGAACTCGGTTGGAAGATATAAAAAAGCTGTCTCTGTGCCAAATTTCAAGACGATTGGTTGAATTTTACTCCTGTTATCGCGTCCGAAAGAAAATTCCCTTGTTTTAAAAATCTTTTTTTTCTCTGAAGCAAATGAAGATAATCACTTGAAATTTTAACCAAATATAGTCTTCAATGAGTGTTATAAGTGGTTAAAATTTTAGGTTGATAAATCAATAATTCTCTGAAAAAACGCGATTCGAAAATTAAAAAAAAAATTTTTAACCTCAAATATCTTGTGTCGTAATTGACCGATTTTTTTGGGCAACGAACTCGGTTCGAAGATATAAAAAAGCAATCTCTGTGCCAAAATTCAAGACGATTGGTTGACTTTTACTCCTGTTATCGCGTCCGCAAAAAAATGCAATTTTTTTCAAAAATATTTTTTTTCTAGAAAACAAATGAAGATAATCACTTGAAATTTTAACCAAATATAGTCTTCAATGATTGTTATAAGTGGTTAAAATTTCAAGTCGATAAATAAAATATTTTTTGAGAAATTAATTTATGAAATATAAAAATGTTTTCCTTAATAACAAATGACAGAGTAAAGATAATTCAACTTAACTTTTAAAAAAAGAAATTGTAGGTAATTTGAAGACCTTTCAAAAATAGTTTACTATATTATGTAATAATGGCTGTATGATATGAAAAAATACAAAAAACTAAAAATTCAAAATCGTTTATTGGTTATAAAACAAAAGAAAAACGAGAAAATGTAAAAATAGGTTAAGCTATCTCTATTCTATGTCCAAACGAAGAGAATAAGCCCTCATCGATAAAAACCAGTCAATTGGTTCAAAAGTTATAGCCGGTACACATACGCACACACGCGCGCGCACACGCACACGCACACACACACACACACACACACACACACACACACACACACACACACACACACACACACACACACACACACACACACAGACACGAAAATTTTTGCTTCCTCAAAGAGGAAGCTTTGTAATGGTGAAAAAAATTTTTCGAACAAAAAATGTTTAAAAATATTTTTTAAGACTTGTGGCACCAATACCCGATGTTTTTGAGAAAAAAAATTTTCGTGTCTGTATGTGTGTGTGTGTGTGTGTGTGTGTGTGTGTGTGTGTGTGTATGTGTGTGTGCCGGCTATAACTTTTGAACCAATTGACTGATTTTCATCGATGAGGGCTTATTCTCTTTGTTTGGACATAGAATAGATATAGCTTAACCTATTTTTACATTTTATCATTTTTCTTTTGTTTTATAACCAAAAAACGATTTTGAATTTTTAGTTTTTTGTATTTTTTCATATCATACAGCCATTATTACATAATATAGTAAACTGTTTTTGAAAGGTCTTCAAATTACCTACAATTTCTTTTTTTAAAAGTTAAGTTGAATTATCTTTACTCTGTCATTTGTTATTAAGGAAAACATTTTTATATTTCATAAATTAATTTCTCAAAAAATATTTTATTTATCGACTTGAAATTTTAACCACTTATAACAATCATTGAAGACTATATTTGGTTAAAATTTCAAGTGATTATCTTCATTTGTTTCCGAGAAATAAAATATTTTTGAAAACAATGGAATTTTCTTACGGATACGTTACCAGGAGTAAAAGTCAACCAATCGTCTTGAAATTTGGCACAGAGACAGCTTTTTTATATCTTCGAACCGAGTTTGTTGCCAAAAAAAATCGGTCAATTACGATTAAAGATATGTGAGGCAATAATTTTTTTTTTTAATTTCTGAATTGCGTTTTTTCAGAGAATTGTTGATTTATCGACCTAAAATTTTAATCACTTATAACCCTCATTGACGACTATATTTGGTTAAAATTTAGTGTGATTATCTGCATTTTTTTCATAGAAAAAAAATATTTTTGAATACAAGTGAATTTTCTTTCGGACACGATAAAATGAGTAAAAGTCAAACAATCGTCTTGAAATTTGGCACATAGACAGCTTTTTTATATCTTCGAACCGAGTTCGTTGCCGAAAAAAATCGGTAAATTACTATAAAGATATTTGAGGATAAAATTCTTTTTTTTAATTTTCTAATTGTGTTTTTTCAGAGAATAGTTGATTTATCGACCTAAAATTTTAACCATTTATAACACACTCATTGAGGATTATATTTGGTTAAAGTTTAAAGTGATTATCTTCATTTGTTTTCGAGAAAAAAAATTTTTGAAAAAAGTGGTTTTTTCTTTTGGACACGATAACAGGAGTAAAAGTCAACCAATCGTCTTGAAATTTGGCACAGAGACAGCTTTTCTATATCTTCGAACCGATTTCGTTGCCAAAAAAAATCGGTCAATTACGATTAAAGATATTTGAAAAAGAGTATTATATGGCTAATAAGAGATACATAAAGCAATACATATATACAGTTATTTAATAATATTGAATATATTTATATTATTATTTTAAATAATTATACATTTTTTAGAATATATTTTATATAATTCATGTTACAATACGGTATTAAAAGTCATAAATTTGAGATAATTTAATTTAGAAAGTTTTTCATTCTTTTTCGTGAAAAATTTATTATTATAATTTCAATTTAATAAAAAGAATCGATAAATTATTTTGAGGAAGCTAAGTGTCAAACAATTAGCAGCGGTTTTTTTTTCATGTCTACATGACTCCCTTATATGCGTGGATCTCATATGCTCGCGTACTTGGGTTTAAAAATTATTTACATAATCGTTTTGCTTATTTTTTCATGTCTACTTGACTCCCTTATATGCGTGGTCCTCATATCCCCCAGCTACTTGGGTTTAAAAATTGTTTAAATAATTGTTTAAATAAGGCAAAATCCAAGTAATTCTTAAACTCATGTAGGCAGGGAATGCTCCCGTAGTCGCGTGGAATGAGCACCCTGGAGTTAAGAATTATTTAAATTATTATTTTGCCATGTATACACGTCTAGCACGCACTCGTATACGCGTGAAACTCGTATCCCCTGCCTTCTTGGGGTTAGGAATTATATCAATAATTATTTTGCCTTGTATACACGTCTATCGCACTCCCGTATACGCGTGAATCTCGCATCCCCCGCCTTCTTGGGGTTAGGAATTATATAAATAACTATTTTGCCTTGTATACACGTCTGACGCGCTCCCGTATACGCGTGGAACTTGCATCCCCCGCCTTCTTGGGGTTAGGAATTATATAAATAATTATTTTGCCTTGTGTACACGTCTGGCGCGCTCCCGTATACGCGAGGAACTCGCATCCCCCGCATACTTGGGGTTAAGAATTATTTAAATTATTATTTTGCTATGATGAAACTGAAGTTAGCAGCCACGTCCAGCAGCCAGTTCGAATTTTGAAGGGGTTCTCAACTCAGAAAAAAAATTTCATCTAATAAAGTCTAACAAAGCCAAATTCAGTCATTTTCCAATCTAGAACGTTAAAATAAGATAGAATTATGTCAAAAAAATGATTTTCCGTAATAAAATTGCTAAAAATATTTATTTATAAGTCCGTAATTGCAAATTTCGAGCCGGCTGCCAGCCGATTATGCCCGTTCTTCGGCTGTTAAAACGAAACTGCGCCTGTGCATTCTCTATAAATGGATATACATACTTCCAACATCTCCAGAAAGATGTGTAGAAAGTTATAAAAAATGAACACCCCGCATTATTTATTTATAAGCGTTTTATTGCAAAATTCGAGCCGGCTGCCAGCCGATTACGCCAGTTTTTCGTCTGTTAAAAAGAAACTGAGCCTGTGCATTCTCTATAAATGGATATACGTACTCTCCATACTCCCAGAAAGTTGCTCAGAAAATGATAAAAAATGAACACCTTCCATTATTTATTTATAAGCGTTTTATTGCAAATTTCGAGCCGGCTGCCAGCCGATTACGCCCGTTTTTCGAATGTTAAAAAGAAACTGCGGCTGTGCATTCTCGATAAATGGATATACATACTTCCAACATCTCCAGAAAGATGTGTAGATAGTTATAAAAAATGAACAACACGCATTATTTATTTATAAGCGTTTTATTGCAAAATTCGAGTCAGCTGCCAGCCGATTACGCCAGTTTTTCGTCTGTTAAAAAGAAACTGAGCCTGTGCATTCTCTATAAATGGATATACATACTTCCAACATCTCCAGAAAGATGTGTAGAAAGTTCTAAAAAATGAGCACCCCGCATTATTTATTTATAAGCGTTTTATTGCAAATTTCGAGCCAGCTGCCAGACGATTACGCCCGTTTTTCGGCTGTTAAAAAGAAACTGCGCCTGTGCATTCTCTATAAATGGATGTACATACTTCCAACATCTCCAGAAAGATGTGTAGATGGTTATAAAAAATGAACACCCCGCATTATTTAATTATAAGCGTTTTATTGCAAAATTCGAGCCGGCTGCTAGCCGAATACGCCAGTTTTTCGTCTGTTAAAAAGAAACTGAGCCTGTGCATTCTCTATAAATGGATATACGTACTCTCCATACTCCCAGAAAGTTGCTCAGAAAGTTATAAAAAAATAACACCTTCCATTATTTATTTATAAGCGTTTTATTGCAAATTTCGAACCGGCTGCCAGCCGATTACGCCAGTTTTACGTCTGTTAAAAAGAAACTGAGCCTGTGCATTCTCTATAAATGGATATACGTACTCTCCATACTCCCCGAAAGTTGCTCAGAAAGTTATAAAAAATGAACACCTTCCATTATTTATTTATTTATTTATTTAATATATATATATATATATATTTATATATATATATATTAAAAAAATTATTACGAATTATTAACTATAAATAGAACTTTACCCTGTAAAAATTTCAAAAGGCTATCTCCAGAGGTTAACTAGAAAAAAATTATTGAAAAAAATGACGTTTTCGTTGTCGAGCGATAATTGGAGTAAAAATTGTCGATCTTCATGAAATTAGGCATAGAGGTAGCTTTTCAATATCTTTGAAACGGGTTTGTTCCCCGAAGAAATTTTATAAATCTTTTCTATGATGTTATTTTAATATTTTGTATTCGATAACTGAAAAAGAAAAACGATAGAACATAAAACGAAAAATATATAATTATACTAAATTGTTATTCATACCATAACATTTCGCTAAAGAAAGATTGAGAAGTACCAAAGTATTGGCAGTAGTATTAGATGTATTAATAAAAGCCTAAATCTCCGAAATTATGTCGGAAACACGGATTGATTAACGGAGCAGGCTTATATGCATACAACGTTCCAAAATAAGTATCGAATCGCCGTCAGTAGACAACCTGGCAGCTATTCCATGCAGCAGTACCCTCCGCGACAGATTTCTATTACGTAAAGTAATACCCAAATCGAATATTTATGAATGATAATAAAAATGAAAAAGACTAAAAAAGAAGTAGTACAGCTATGATGGTTCTGGCTCATGATGGTTCTGGCTCAGTAACCCAACACCCTCCCCCCCTCCCCTTGTGTTTTCTGGCTCATCCCCTCCCCTTGTGTTTTCTGGCTCATCCTCTCCCCTTGTGTTTTCTGGCTCACCCCCTCCCCTTGCCTCTCCCCCCTCCCCCTTGTGTTTTCTGGCTCACCCCCTCCCCTTGCCTCTCCCCCTTCCCCTTGTGTTTTCTGGCTCACCCCCTCCCCTTGCCTCTCCCCCTCCCCCTTGTGTTTTCTGGCTCATCCCCTCCCCTTGCCTCTCCCCCCTCCCCCTTGCGGTTTCTAGATCACCCTCCCCCCATGCCGACTCCCTCTTGGTAAGACCCTGCGCTAGGTAAATTATAATAATTTCTATTTTACCGACTCAGGATAATAATTTATTTAATGTTATTGACTATGGTAAATGACAAAATAATTTTTTTATGAAATAAAAAAACTCCGGAGGGTGGATTCGAACTCACGATCTTCAGATCACTGAGCAGCCACCTTAGCCACTCGGCTATCGAGTCATATGTATACTCCCATCTAAATAAGCGTCTTATAGCGCGAGCGGGCATGACGCAAACGAAGCTATAATCTCTCCCCACCCCCGTTTCTGGCTCACCCGCTCCCCTTGCGGCTCACGCCGGCTCCCCTGTTGGTAAGACCCTGCGCTGTAGGTAAATTATTATTATTAATTAATACTGTTTTACCGACTCAGGATAAATGTTAACTATTAATTTATTTACTTTTTTATCGACTATGGATAATACTAAACATTACAAGAATAATTATTTATATGAAAAAAAAAAAAATTCCGGAGGGCGGATTCGAACGCATGATCTCCAGATCACTGAGCATGCACCATACCCACTCGGCTATCGAGTCATATGTATACTCGTACCTAAATTTGCGTCTTATAGAGCGCGCGGGCATGATGCAAGCGAAGCTATAATCTCTCTCATGCGTTATCTATCACACCTCCTCTTTGTTCCGATATTCACACCGCGCGATTCTTGGAACTCGAGAGTATTTCAATTGCGCTCTCCTTATCCACACTCTTCCGTCTTATAATATTAAGGATTATTCGTTAAACAATTCACACTAAAAAAACTATATGGAAATAATTTTTATAGTAAAATTTAAAAGTATTTCTTCATATTGAAAAAAACAAAAGAAATTGCATTTCAAAACTTTTAAATCATTTTTTAAAAAATTATCTTTCGATTTCTCGAAATTTATCGTGTTCTCTTATGAAAAACTCTTAGAATTCCGATATTTTTTCTAAGTGAATAAATAGATTATTAGAACTATTTACTTCAAATAAAGTGTATATTTAGCAATACAACAGTAAAATAAGTATATTTAAAACTTTTTTTTCTTTATAAGTGAAATACACTAATAATGAAAAAAGGTAAAATAATAATTAACAATTCATTTTTAAAAAATATGCCTTTATTATTCATTAGATTATATGTACATGGCACCAAACGATTCACAGAATGTCGATGTTGTTGAAGCATCCATGTTTTAATCATCAATGCATTACGTAGAGCACATACATTTGATACATATATGTGATTATTGCATAACACGCTTTCCACAGGTATTATTTTTTAACAGAACTAAAAAATGAGTTACGCAAACTTTTTTTGTATTATATATTTTAATATGAACTCCAATATAGATTCCTCAAGACAAGAAGACTTGATATATATATTTTTTCACAAAAATATAAAAAATAATAATATACGATATATTTTTTTAAATATACAAAATGTATATTTATACATATTATATCGTAGTACGAGATAAACGGCGGCGGACTCTAGGTGGTTCATTATCACTGTCATCATCTCGCGTGGTCGCTTCCCATATATTATTCGACAGTCCTCGTCGTTGTCATCCTCCTCCTCCTCCTCCTCCCTCTCCTGAGACTTGGAAGAGACGGAGATACATAAAGGTGACGAGCCGAGCTGAATAAACTCGTCTTCCAATCGGCGTAGACATGCTTTTCCACCACCGAAACAACAACAACCAAAAGGCAAGACATTCAAAACACAGCGAGAGAGGATGAGCAGTCTGGTGGAAACACCACGTACGAGGCACCAGCCAGTGATACTGGAAGAACGTCTGAGACAACGTCTCCAGATAGTTGAACATACCAATAAAGTCAAGGAGGAAGTCCGAAGGAGACCCACACGCATCCCTCTACAAAGAAGGGACTTGGTGAGACGACGTCTCACTTTCAAGGATAAACCAAGCAGCCCCTTACCGAGTTACGAAAATTGGTTTATGAAATATAACCTTCTCCCATCATTCCTTTAGAAAATGTAATAAATATAAAAGAAAAATATTATTATAATAATATACAAAATATTTTAAAAATATGTAAAAAAATATAAAAGAAAAATATTATTATAATAAATATAATAATATATAAGATATTTTAAAAAAATATGTATAAAAAATATAAAAAAGTATCAACCACAATCTCTCTCTCTCTCTCTCTCTCTCTCTCTCTCTCTCTCTCTCTCTCTCTCTCTCTTTCGCAGTGACGTTTCACGTAACGTGACTCGCGTCGGTAAGTATACTGCTAGAGTGTACAAGATTAGTTTTCTCTCTAACATATACTCTCTCTGTATTAATGAAATACGCGTTGATTCCACATACATACTCTAGCTATAATTATGTGTGAAGATGTATGTAAACCATCTATATATAATTTTCAAGAATATTAGATAAAGAAGCCATTTAATCTTTAGGAAAAATTATTCTAAAAGTTATGCGTGTAAACAACTATATATAATTTTCAAATACATTCAATAAAGAAGCCATTTAGTATTTCGTAAAAAATAATTTTAAAAATTATGCGTGAAGATATATGTAAACAATTATATATAATTTTGAAATACATTCAATAAAGAAGCCATTTAATCTTTCGTAAAAAATAATTTTAAAAAATTATGCGTGAAGATATATGTAAACAACTATATATAATTTTCAAGTATATTAAATAAAGAAGCCATTTAATCTTTAGTAAAAAAATAATTCTATATCGAATTTAGATGAAAAAAGGTAAAATAATAATTAACAATTCATTTTTAAAAAAATATATCTTTATTATTCATTAGATTATATGTACATGGCACGAAACGATTCACTTAATTCATTCACAGAATGTTGTTGAAGCATCCACGTTTTAATCATCAACGCATTACGTAGGGCACATACATTGGAAACATATCTATGATTATTGCGTAAGACGCTTTCCACAGGTAGTTTTCTCAACGATGGGCATTCCATCTCCTCTACGTTGAATACTAACCTAAAAAATAAAACAAAATATCTAAATTCTTTCGCAGTTTAACTTTGAAAACAAAAAAATTTTTTTATTTTAAATTTCATCTTACCAATCGGGGAAAAATCGCTTCAACCATTTACTTTTTTCTAGTCCCTTCACATATATCTCTGCGCCGTGGAGTATACCGCTCAGTGTATTTTTGAGCTCGTCATATGGTATGCTGCCTGCTCTCCACATAATTCCATGGAAATTATCCTCAAGCCAGCGATTTTCAGACTTGCTTTTGTCCAGCAACTTGTCCCATGCACACGGTGGTTTGAACAGGAAGACTGATGGTGTAGGATCTTCCTCAAGAGGTATCACCGCTACTTCCTTGAAAACAAATTCGTTCAAGGTAATCTTAAAACCTTGAACATCTACGATATACTTCTTCATCTTGCTGACTCGATGAGAGCAATAGGGTAAATGAATTTTCATACTGATAATCGCTCCTTATATACCTGTCAGCTACCACTACCCCCCCACTCTCTTGACTATCACCGTTTTACCCCTTCTTAATTTTTTAGACCAATCAGAAACAGTCTACCCTGCTCTGCTGTAGGATAAAAGGAAGCGGTGCTGGTGATAAGTGCTCAGTTCACTACTTTGGTCAGAACAAAGCAGTTCTTCTGAGCAGTATCATGGCTCAGTACTTTAAGGACATTGCGCATATGCTATGGAAGGTATGCTCCAACGAAAGTGCTGAATATGATGATATCATTAGATGTTTGGATCTCAGCCGTGTAACTCTACAGTCTGCACGTATTTTCCTATGTTCGTCCGAACTGTCCGTGGCTGATCGACAGAAGCTGCAAGCAGCTATAGCTTTACTCTGTAGTGTTATACATTTTTTACAAGATCGTCGTCGAGTTGGCGCTGGACTTCTCGCAACCCCGGAGTCAGTAGCCATTGCTGAACCAGTTGGCGCTGGACTTCTCGCAACCCCGGAGTCAGTAGCCATTGCTGAACCAGCTGCTGCAGAAGCAGTTGCTGGACAAGCAAACGTTGAGATAGGCGATGATGTAGCAACGGTTAGCTGGGACGATGTCGAGGCGGTTTTTAATAATAGAATCAGGACTGGTATAATTACAAATCATCGGCATTTGGATTTTTTACACTTCATGGAAGATGCTCGTGAACAATTTATCATACAGGTGCAACGGGCTGTTGAAGTGCATACCTCAGTGAAAGTGAATGCTATACTGGCAGCAGAGTACATGATTATCAAAGATGATCAGGAGACTGTGGATATTAAATATTTTAATACAAAAACAGCTCCAATATACTCCACAACAGACCTGAATGAGTGGTTTATCACAAATGTTATTCAACCCATTGATGCTGCGATGGAGGAGTTTCAAGAGCGAGACTCAGGCTGGTCGTTACGTTCTATTCTAAATTTATCCATTAATATCAACAAGTTTAATCCTATGAGAGGAAGTTCTTATATAGAACTGCCCAATTTCATCAAAAGGAAGAAAGCTTGTGTTAATGTAAAAAACAATGATGATCAGTGCTTCAAATGGGCCATATTGTCTGCACTACATCCTGTTACACAGAACATGGATCGATTATCAGCTTACATACAATATGCTGATGAATATAATTTCAAAGCTATTACATTTCCCGTGGACCCTCGACAAGTGGTTAAGTTTGAGAAGCAGAACGATATATCAGTGAATGTGTACTTCTTGAAGAAGAAGAAGAGTGAAGTCTATACTGTTCTACCACGACATGTGACTGCACTGAAGAAGGAAAAACATGTGAATCTGCTTCTTGTGGAGAGTTACTATGTAGATGATGATGAAGAGAGTGTACATGTTAATGATTTTGATGACTTTCCACATAGCTTCCATTATGTGTGGATTAAAGATTTGTCACGGTTGGTGAGAAGTCAATTAACTACTCGCCAAAATAAAACATTTATATGTGATCGTTGTCTTTATTATTTTCACACGTCTGAAAAACTTGCAATGCATACAATCGACTGTGAAAAAATGAACCATTGCAAAATTCTACTTCCCACTAACAAAAAGGACAGTGTATTGGAGTTTAAAAACCATACCAACACAAATAGAGTGCCATATGTAGTGTATGCTGACTTTGAGTGTTTACTGCAACCAGTGAAGGACAATGAGAGAGCCTATCAACAGCACGAGGCATTCAGTATCGGCTTCTTCGTGAAATGTAGTTACGATGATGCTCAATCAGAGTACAAATGCTACAGACAAGATAGCGAGCAAGATGAGACTCCAGCTAAGTGGTTTGTGAGGAAGCTCAAAGACATTGCTTTACATCTACATACTCTGTATGAGAATCCACGACCAATGAGAGATTTAACATCTGCAGAAGAGGCTGAGTTTGCAAGAGCTCAAATTTGCCATATTTGCCGCATACCCTTCAAAGAAGCTGACAAAAAAGTCCGAGATCACTGTCATCTCACTGCTGTGTAAGTATATTTGTCTTTTATTTATAGTCATATATTTTAACTTGATGAATTTTTAGGTATCGAGGTCCAGCACACAACTCGTGCAATATAAATTATCATGATTCGAGGATGATACCTGTGATTTTTCACAATCTCAGCTGTTATGATTCACATCTATTCATCCGAGAGATTGCAACTTGCTTCCCCGGAAGAGTTAGTCTACTGCCACTGACGAAGGAGAAATACATATCTTTCAGCAAATATGTTGAAGGCACGAACATAATATTGCGATTCATAGACTCATTCAGATTTATGGCTTCCTCATTGGACAAGCTATCATCCTACTTGGAGCGACTTGACCTCCTCGAACGAGTCTTCAAACAAGATGACAAATATACGACCGAACAAATAGCTCTATTGAAAAGGAAGGGAGTTTATCCCTATGACTACTGCTCCTCATATGATAAGCTGAAGGAGACGAATCTTCCGTCACAAAACGACTTCTACAGCAGCCTGTACGAGGCTCACATCACTGATGAAGAGTATGAGCACGCCAAGACTGTCTGGCAAGCGTTCAACATTCAGACACTCGGAAAATACTCCGATTTGTATCTGAAGACAGATGTTCTGCTTCTCACTGAAGTCTTTGAGAATTTCAGAAGCAACTGTCTCGAGGCTTATGGCTTGGACGCTGCTCATTATTACACAACACCCGGCTTGAGCTGGGATGCCATGCTCAAATATACACAGGTAATACATATTAATTGAAGTATGTACTTACAAATATTAAATTATTATCATTATTATAGGTGAAACTGGAGCTTCTGACTGACATAGATATGCTGATGTTTGTCGAGCGAGGTATACGTGGAGGTATAAGTCAGTGCTGCAATCGCTATGCCAAAGCGAATAATGCCTACATGGGAGAGCAGTACAAGCCTGATGAGGATGACAAGTATCTCATATACTTCGACGTCAACAATTTGTATGGATGGGCAATGACAGAGCCCATGCCCTCAGGTGGCTTCAAGTGGGTAGATAAAATAGGGCAGCATGATTTTTTCAATATCCCCGACGATCATCCCTATGGATTCATCCTCGAAGTTGACTTAGAGTATCCAGAGATCCTTCATGATGAGCATAAGGATCTTCCCTTTTGCGCTGAGCACAGGGCACCTCATGGCTCAAAGCAAAATAAGCTGATGACAACTCTGCATCACAAAGAGCGCTATGTTCTTCATCACCGAGCTCTCAAGCAAGCGTTGGAGAATGGACTGATTCTCCGAAAAATTCATCGCGCTTTGCAATTCAACCAAAGTCGATGGCTGAAGAAGTACATAGACTTAAACAGTGAGAAGCGAAAGAACGCTAAAAATGAGTTCGAGAAGATGCTATTCAAGCTATTCAATAACGCAGTCTATGGAAAAACAATGGAGAATGAGCGCAAACACGTCGATGTCAAGCTTGTAAATAAATGGACTGGACGCTATGGCGCTGAGGCTCTTATCGCTAAGCCGAACTTCCACAGTTGCACAATCTTCGAGGAGAATCTCGTAGCAGTGCAAATGTTGCGCAGTGAAATCTTCATTAGGAAGCCGATATACGTTGGACTAACAGTTTTGGACTTGTCCAAAACTCTCGTATATCGATTTCATTATCAATACATGAGAAATCGTGTCAATTGTAAACTCCTCTACACTGACACTGACAGTCTCGTGTATGAAGTGACAAACACTAACATATATAATATCATACGTGAAGACATCCACGAGTTCGACACATCTGATTACGCAGCAAACAATCCATTCAATATGCCTCGTGTCAATAAGAAAATCGTTGGTTTGATGAAGGATGAGTGTAATGGTGAAATAATGCTAGAATATGCCGGACTGCGGAGTAAAATGTACAGCATAAGGGTTCAAAATCAAAAGCCCATAAAGAAGGCGAAGGGTGTGAAGACCTCCACAGTCAAGAACAACATCACTTTCGATGACTATATCAAATGTCTACACGAAAAGGTGACAATCAGACGAGAGCAACACACCATCAGGTCTCGCCGTCATGTGCTACACACGGAGAGAGAAATGAAGGTAGCTCTAAGTGCATGTGATGATAAGCGCCATCTGTTGCAAGGCCAAACGGACACCCTACCATGGGGTCACTACATGGTGAGAGAGCTGGAAGATAATGCTGGAGTGGGGCAACCACAAGGAGTGGGGGGACCGCAAGGAGTGGGGGAATCGCAAGGAGCGCTCGAGCCGCCGCAGCCGCAACCATCGCTATATGAGCAGCAGCTTCAGAACCAAGAGCTCATTCCGCAGCAGCAGTCCAGCAGTGACCAATCGTTCAAGTAGCAAGCAGTAAAGAGAGTTGCAATATCGTTGGACAACGTACAGAGCAAGAAGTTAAAAACTTGAACTTACATAAAGGTTAGTATTTTTTTAAATATTAATAAAATATATTAATTGATAAATTTCTCTCTCTCTCTCTCTCTCTCTCTGTTACAGATGGATCTCTCTAAATTGAATACCATTGCTTGCGGAGTTAATCTCCCCACAAAGAAAGTCAGTGAGTTGCCTACTAGCCATAACTTCATGATCACATAGCAGTGCTGGATGATGAATTCCAGATTTTCCTGCCGAACCGAGTGTGTAAAGCGTTGCAAGAAAACGAGGAGTTCTTCTTCACTTTGCAAGATGCTGCTAATAAATATGAACTTTTTATAACCTATAATGGGATCAATGTTCAATTTGCTGGCAAATAATGTATATACATAGTTTATAAGGTGGTTTTTATATTAATAAAAAAAATTTTCTCTCAAATATTGTCTATTTATTTGATATATATGCATGATACAAAAAATTAATTTACATGTCATTTTTATCAATCCAACTGTTATGAGAATCGTCGAATCCAAGCCATTTTACAAAAATTTTTCTTCCTTTCTTCTTGATAATTTTTTCTATGAGATAAATATCTGGATACTTGGCTTTCAGCAGTTCTTGCTCATAGAAGCCACCTGAGACGAACTGATTTTGATAATCCTGCAGATGATACGTTGTGGGACTTGTAGCCGCTATACGTGCAATAGTAAATATCTCCGTTGACCAATTGGGAGTATATCCTTTCTCAAATACTGCTTTAGCCTTACTCACTCGTACTTTATCACCAACATTAAATTTTGGCCTAATCTTCTTACTTAATTTATGAGTAAATTTCAACAATATAGCTGCTTCATTGCTGGTGGTTATATCTTTAGGTTTCGCACCAATAGTACGATGTTTGCGATTGTTATATGCTATGAGTAAATCATGCAGAATATCAAGCCACTTGTAGTTGCCTCGCAAACTAAATTTTTCCACATTGCATTTTTCAGCGTACGATTGAAACGTTCACATATAGCTGCTTTTAGATTGCTATAGGTTGAGTACAATTTAATTTTATATCTACTCATGAGTTTTTGAAAATCTGCATTGTAGAATTCTTTGCCTCTGTCGGTCTGGAGATTTTTCGGTACTCTACCTTTAACCAATACAGATTTCATAGCTTCTGAGACATCTTTGCCCGTTTTTCTCTTTACAAGAACAGCCCATGCATATTTGGAGAAAACGTCGATTATAGTGAGCAGGTATCTATAGCCCTTATTGTCGCGAGCATATGGAATCATTTCGACGAGATCTGCTTGCCAAGTTTCATCCAAACCACGCACGTCAAAGTTTCGACGTGAATAGTTACGCCTTGCAGGTTTATGTAGTTCTTCAACTAGTCTTTCATGTTCCATGTTTGTGGAATTACTGATTGAATATTTGTGCCATAGCCTCTTTTATAGTCAAAATGTCAGCTTTTATTAGAGATATCTGAACATCAAGGCCATTTCTGTGATTATCAACTATTATATCCAAATCATCCAGACTAGTTCTAAGTCTCGTAGTTATGTCAATCATTCCTCGAATTTCTATTTGAATGATCTTTCGTAGAGTTTCTAAATTTACAACATCGCTCGGTTGCTGAGGATCGGCAACATTGCATAATTTTTTATTTTCTATGTCGTAGTGGCCGTCAGTCGTGACTTTAAAGCCAACGCCAGGTGGTCCTCGACTGCCTTCGAGTTTTCTAAGGTTACGTCCAAACACGTCAACGCTCATTTTAAGAATGAATCATATATTCATGTGCGCTTAATATATATAGCCCGCTTCACGCAATTCCTCGATTATAGAGTGTATCTCGTTTACGTGACTTGGATTTCCGGCAGATCTTTCAGCTATTAGTAATTGAAGACGGTCAACGAGCTCGTTTGGATCGTCCCAATAGACATAGTCTAAAGCAGTACACTTTTTTGCAATTTTATAACGAGGTAATGAGCCACCTTTAATCAGTTCTTCAGTAGTTGCCTTTTTTGCAATTTTATAACGAGGTAATGAACTACCTTTAATCGCTTGTCCAGTAGTTTCTCTCGAGGTAATATTGAACATTGGAGCAATAATATTATTGAATTTATTACTATTATGAATACGAATCCTTTCGTTCTTATCATGTCGCTTTTTATGAGCAGACGATAGTTTTAATATTTTGTGATAATTTTTTAAATCATCGGGACTTATGTTATTTTTATTTGGTTGTTTCGATATGAATAATTCGAGTAATCCTGTAGTTTTCGGGTATCCTACTCCATTAACTTTAATTTTATTACTATTAAAGCTAATCGGTAAATTACCAATAAAAAATTCACCATTTTCATTCCGAACTCCATAAATTTTGTCAATATACTGGGACTGATTAAGCTTAAGGGCCTTGATGTACAAATCAGAGTCATCTTCAATATCGCTACCTGCTGTTTCGAAAGATGTCTCGTGGACATTCTGTAACGTATCATTGAAATCACTGTCAAAACTGTCATTTTGTTTGACGCTACTTTGTTCGATGATGTTATCGTCGACACTACTTTGTTCAATATTTTTCTGAGCTACAAGTTTTTGAAGATGATCAACTATTGGTTTGAAAGTTTCACTTAAAATCTTTTCGGCATTTTCTTTTCCAAGTTATAATATTCTATATTTGCTTTTAATCGCATCTCGTGCTTTAACAAGTTGACGAAGCACGTTCTTTTCTCGTTGAAAGTCAGCCATGTTATCGTCTCAACGTTCAGTCAGAAACTGTTGATTATCACCTACGTGCATACTATATTTATAGCAAAATTGTCGAAGCCCTTGCGAAATCTACCATCATTTATTCCTCTATCTTTATCGATGACTAGAAAACCATGCTTATCATCTCTCCAACACTTAGAGCATAATTCTTTAAACTGTACATAAGTCATATCGGTATTCACATGATCGTTGTAGATATGCTTTAGATTTACTCCATCTTGTCTAAAAATAGCAAGTAAGTTTACATTATCTCTGACAAGATGTTTGGGAACATGAGCATAAGTTTGACATAGATAAAAACAGTCAATCTTTTTATGTCTGCCCATGCAGAAAAAGGCTCTAACATTATCTTGTTTCTCACAAGCAATATCGTCAAATATCATGATAGAGTTTGGAAATGCATGATCAGGGTCGACAACTGCATCGTGCTCGCTGAACGAAAAATATTGTACACCTTCTATAGGTTCTAAAATTTCATTTAAAAGTTTATATTTTGGCTGATTTAAAGACTTTGAATAGACGTATACGTTTTCAAATCTAACGCCATTTGGATGTGTTATGGGAGCAAGTAAACTATTGGTTTTTCCACAGTTTGACGGGCCGCAGAAGACCGCTCGTATACTATCAGGAAGTAGATCGCCGTGTCGCTTTGCTCTTTTATCATGTTCTACGACTGCGTCAAAATTTTCTATTGGTAGCTTTACCAGTTGCTCTTTGAAGTCCATGATCTTTACTCTATGACAACAAAATCACGACTAATTGCTGCGAGTATAAATAGTGGTCTTATATAGTTCGCATCATCAGTTGCCCGTTGGCTTTCGAAAAGTGATGATCATTCACAAACGCGGACACGGTTTAGTTAATAAAATTATCAATAAACTTCCGTTTGAGCTTCACATACCTGGTTATCAATACTGCGGTCCAGGAACAAAGTTGGCAAAGCGTTTAGCTAGAGGAGATCTTGGAATTAATCCACTCGACGCTGCTTGCAAAGAGCACGATATAGCTTACTCTCAAAATCGTGAAAACGTTCAGGTGAGGAACGAAGCAGATACAATTTTAGCTGATAGAGCTTGGAATCGTGTTAAATCAAAAGACGCTAGTTTTGGCGAAAAAGCGTCTGCATACGCTATAACTAATACTATGAAATTAAAATCTAGATTTGGCATGGGTTTGAAAAAGAGAAGTAAAAAGAGAAAGCAAAATAGCGCTAAAAAATCGGGAATGGGTTTGAGAAAAAAAGCCAAGAAGACAAACCAAGTTTCCTTGAAAAATATTATCAAAGCTGATCCCTTTGAATCAACGCCAAGTAACTGTGCTCAAACAATCATACGATCAGCTTTGAAAAAAGCTCGAAGCGCTGTTAAAGAAGCTGGAGGAAAAAAGAATATTAAAATTCCACGTATTTTACCAGTTCCCGTGAAAACAGGAGGAATATTGCCATTTCTCATACCTCTATTTGCAGGTTTGAGTGCAACTGGCGCTCTAGCTGGTGGTGCTGCTGGAATAGTAAAAGCCGTAAACGATACGAAAGCTGCTAAGCGACAGTTGGAAGAAAATAAAAGACATAATAAAACTATGGAAAGTGTAGCGTTGGGCAATGGCTTGTATCTTAAACCTCATAAAGTTGGATTAGGTCTTCATTTAAAAAAAAAAAAGTTCATGAGATTACCTCATCGAGCACTTACCGATGCTGATATATTAAAATATGCAAAACTCTTTAAAATCGCAAATTTTCGGGGAGTATTTATGAGAAATGCATTGCCGGCTTCTGGACCGCACTATTGTGAATCAGCTATAGTTAATCTAGATGATGCTAGCGGCCTTGGAACACACTGGGTTGCATACAGAAAAAGAGGCAAAAATGTTGTATACTTCGATAGTTTTGGTGATCTCAGACCTCCGTTAGAGTTAATATTATATCTTGGGGTTAACGAAGTTAAATATAATCATGAAAGATACCAAGATTTTGACACATTCAATTGTGGTCACCTCTGTCTAAAATTCTTGTGCGGGGCTATATAAGGAGAGGTAGGGGAAATATTGTGTCATTCTGTTTTAAGCTGTCATGGAAGATTCATTGACTCTAACGCTTTCAGGCACATCATCAACACTAGAAGCACAGTATTTTCCACCAATCGAGCTATCGACAAACAAAAATTACGTTTTAGGGCTTGTAGAACTTTTAACATTCAATTCAATCCCCAATATAGACAGTAATAATAATAAGTTTTACGTAGGAGGAAACGTTTTAACTTTAGCAGTAGGAAGTTACGAAATTGAGGATATTGACAAATTCCTTCGTAAAAAATTAGCCCACAACGATATTACTTTCAATTTAAAGCCAAATAATAATACTCTTCGCTGTACAATCAAGTGTAGCCTACCTATAGATTTTCGACCTGAAAATTCTCTTGGTCGTCTACTGGGCTTCACCAGACGTGTTCTCGAACCGAACGTTGTTCATAATTCTGACTTACCTGTTACAATTCTCAAAATCAACGCTTTGAGAGTCGAGTGTAATATCACTTCGGGAGCATACATAAACGATAAAAAAGTACACACGATACACGAATTTTTTCCTGCAGTACCTCCAGGGTATAAAATCATCGAAGTTCCCTCACACGTCATTTACCTTCCGATTACCGTAAGGCGTATAGATCATTTACAAGTACGCATCACCGATCAAGACGGAGATTTAGTAAATTTCCGCGGAGAAGTTATAACTACAAGATTGCATATTCGACAAGCATAATGGGAATCGTTTATAACAAAAACTATATAAACAGAGAAATATGCCCGCTCCGCATCAGTCATCAACCAACTGTGAAGGTGCTAACACGTCAGAGCATACAAATACTAAAAAGTCTAGGATTAAAAGTAGTACTTGGTGGAAAATAACTTGTATCATCTTTTGCTGCTTTCAACAAAATGGAAGAAATTCTAAGCATACAAACACCTGTAACTTTCGATAAATCCGTAGCGCACTACGAGGTTCACGCTCACCAGCCGTATACAGCATCATTCAACAACAGCGATGAAATTGGCATATCTATTCAACATCAAGATTTATGTTTCTTACCTTCTCGCAGTGCTCTACATATCTGCGGACGATTGGTTAAAACTAATAATACTCCCACTGAAAATACAAAACTTGTGAATAATGCCATTTGTCACTTGTTTGAAGAAATCAGATATGAGTTGAATGCCATTCAGATAGACAAGTGCAAAAATGTTGGCTTAACCACTCTCATGAAAGGTTGGGTATCACACAATCCCACTCAGAGTTTCATCATTGAAAATGCTGGATGGATCGATGTAGAAGAAAGACAGAATATTGTTGATAATGCTGGTTACTTCAATGTATCGATTCCATTGAGCCTAATTTTTGGCTTCGCAGAGGACTATCGTAAAATTGTAGTAAACGCAAAGCATGAACTCGTTCTCATGAGATCAAGAAACGACTTGAACGCTGTTGTACAAACAGCTACACGAGCAGCCGAACAAGATGTTTATGAGGACTTTAAAATTGAATTAACTAGAATCGAATGGCTTATGCCATACGTAGTTGTATCAAACTCTAACAAAATTCGTCTACTAGATTTTGTAGGAAAAGATCGTCCTATTGTCATGAGTTTTCGCACGTGGGAATTGTATGAGTATCCACTACTTCCGATTGCGTCGAGACAGGTGTGGACTGTTAAAACATCAAATCAACTTGAGAAGCCACGCTTTGTCATCTTAGGTTTTCAAACTACTCGAAAAGATCAGAAGGCAGTAAACGCTAGCCAATTTGATCACTGCAATCTTACAAATGCAAAACTCTTTCTCAATTCTCAGTCATATCCGTATGGTAATCTTAATCTGGATGTGAATCGTAATCAATTTGCCATGCTCTACGATATGTACGCTAATTTTCAAAACTCTTACTATGGCAAAGATCCAGAACCTATGTTGAAAAAGTCGGAATATCTCACTTACATACCGCTAATAGTGATAGATTGCTCAAAACAAAACGAGTCCTTAAAGAGCGCCCCTGTAGACATTCGTGTGGAATTTGAAGTAAAGGAAAATTTTCCCGCTGGAACTTCAGCCTACTGCTTGATCTTGCATGATCGCATAGTTCAATACAGTCCCGTAAGTGGAGCTGTGCAGAAACTTTAAGGAGTGGGGATATATTCAATAGCCTGTGAGAGCGCATAAAGGCAAAGAATCTTTCAGCTCCGAATCATTCGTCATGGACTACGCAGTGGATATGCAGGGCTTTAAAAAACCAGGCAATGATTACGTTCTCAAAGAGCTGGCTACAGTATCCCTCAACGATGACGATGAACCAGTTGTGCTCCTATTCAAGCCACCATTTCCCTGGCGAAGACTAACGGACAAGTATAAACGTGAAAATTTGTGGCTAGAACTTTGCTATCATGGATTATCGTGGAATGGTGGTGACTATGATTATACTGAAATCGGAAAAATTCTTCAAGATCATTTGCGAGACGCCAAAAACATTTACGTCATTGGTGAGATAAAGAAGTTATGGTTGGAGCGTTTCAACTTTAAAGTTACCGATATCACCGAAAAGGGCTATACATCTTTCAATCATCAAAGATCTGTGACTATATGTACTAACCACAATGGAACGTGCAAAACTAGTTTTGCCCGTTACAACGTAAAGCGTATGAAACAGTTTTACCTCAACGATTCCAACATGGAGTGGGAAGACGTTATGGAATGGGAAGATATTGATGAATAAAAAAAAATGTTAAGGGTATTGGAGGGGTTGATAGACAGGTAGAACCTCACAGGATAGGAGCGAGGTGGGGCTCCTATCCACCTTAACCATTTTTTAATCATATAGCTGACCGCTAGGTGGCTACGGTGCTCTCGCAAGCAGACTGTTGGGGTTATATAAGCGTGATGAGGTCGTTAGAGGCTTTCATTCACTAATAATGGGACAAAGCAGCTCGACCGTTGCTCCTGAGCAACAACAACTGATACAAAACGATAGAAAAAAGTCGCAGTGGAAAAATTATTCGGAAAAATTTTCGACAAATACCTGTTCTTTGCCCGAACAACAGGGTTATAAAAAGTTTTAAATATATCGTTGAGAAAGCTACCTGTGGAAAGCGTGTTATGCAATAATCACATATATGTATCAAATGTATGTGCTCTACGTAATGCATTGATGATTAAAACATGGATGCTTCAACAACATCGACATTCTGTGAATCGTTTGGTGCCATGTACATATAATCTAATGAATAATAAAGGCATATTTTTTAAAAATGAATTGTTAATTATTATTTTACCTTTTTTCATTATTAGTGTATTTCACTTATAAAGAAAAAAAAGTTTTAAATATACTTATTTTACTGTTGTATTGCTAAATATACACTTTATTTGAAGTAAATAGTTCTAATAATCTATTTATTCACTTAGAAAAAATATCGGAATTCTAAGAGTTTTTCATAAGAGAACACGATAAATTTCGAGAAATCGAAAGATAATTTTTTAAAAAAATGATTTAAAAGTTTTGAAATGCAATTTCTTTTGTTTTTTTTCAATATGAAGAAATACTTTTAAATTTTACTATAAAAATTATTTCCATATAGTTTTTTAGTGTGAATTGTTTAACGAATAATCCTTAATATTATAAGACGGAAGAGTGTGGATAAGGAGAGCGCAATTGAAATACTCTCGAGTTCCAAGAATCGCGCGGTGTGAATATCGGAACAAAGAGGAGGTGTGATAGATAACGCATGAGAGAGATTATAGCTTCGCTTGCATCATGCCCGCGCGCTCTATAAGACGCAAATTTAGATACGAGTATACATATGACTCGATAGCCGAGTGGGTATGATGCATGCTCAGTGATCTGGAGATCATGCGTTCGAATCCACCCTCCGGAGTTTTTTTTTTCATATAAATAATTATTTTTGTAATGTTTAGTATTATCCATAGTCTATAAAAAAGTAAATAAATTAATAGGTAACATTTATCCTGAGTCGGTAAAACAGTATTAATTAATAATTTACCTACAGCGCAGGGTCTTACCAACAGGGGAGCCGGCGTGAGCCGCAAGGGGGAGCGGGTGAGCCAGAAACGGAGGTGGGGAGAGATTATAGCTTCGTTTGCGTCATGCCCGCTCGCGCTATAAGACGCTTATTTAGATGGGAGTATACATATGACTCGATAGCCGAGTGGCTAAGGTGGCTGCTCAGTGATCTGAAGATCGTGAGTTCGAATCCATCCTCCGGAGTTTTTTTATTTCATAAAAAAATTATTTTGTCATTTACCATAGTCAATAACATTAAATAAAATAATGAAATTATTATCCTGAGTCGGTAAAATATAAATTATTATAATTTACCTAGCGCAGGGTCTTACCAAGAGGTAAAGAAAATACAAGGGGGTGAGCCAGAAACCACAAGGGGGAGGGGGTGAGAAGCAAGGGGAGGGGGTGAGCCAGAGAACACAAGGGGGGGGAGAGAGGCAAGGGGAGGGGTGAGCCAGAAACCACAAGGGGGGGGGGGAGAGGCAAGGGGAGGGGGTGGGCCAGAAAACACAAGGGGAGGGGATGAGCCAGAAAACACAAGGGGCGGGGGGGGAGGGTGTTGGGTTACTGAGCCAGAACCATCATGAGCCAGAACCATCATAGCTGTACTACTAAAAGAATTATTATTATATGCAATATTGTACATAGAAAAGAACAAATGTACGATAAAAAAGATAAAGATAAAAAGGAAAAATTAAAATACCGAAAAAGTATAATATTCACGAACTTTCTGAGCATGATTCCACAATTATTAGGAGTTTCTCTATCATTTGGGAAAATGAACAGACTAAGGTTTGGTTTTGTGAAAGAAAAAGGTCAGAATTCGCGCCGAGCCACTTCGAATTATGCATTTACGCAGTTTTCAAATAAACAATTAGAGGTGTTCATTCGCTAAAACTTTTTTAGCAATGTTCTAGAACTATAGAGAGACTCTTTATCAGTTTTCAGAGAATGAAAGAGCCTACTTTTTGTTTTGTGATCGAAAAACCGTCGGATTTTGTAAGCGGCCGCTTGGAATCATGCATTTACGGGGTTATAAATAAACAATTAAAGGTGTTCATTCAATATAACTTTCTACACATCTTTCTGGAGATGTTGGAAGTATGTATATCCATTTATAGAGAATGCACAGGCGCAGTTTCGTTTTAACAGCCGAAAAACGGGCATAATCGGCTGGCAGCCGGCCCGAATTTTGCAATAAAACGCTTATAAATAAATAATGCGGTGTGTTCATTTTTTATAACTATCTACACATCTTTTCGGAGATGTTGGAAGTATGTATATCCATTTATGAAGAATGCACAGGCTCAATTTCTTTTTAACAGCCGAAAAATTGGCGTAATCGGCTGGCAGCCGGCTCGAAATTTGCAATAAAACGCTTATAAATAAATAATGGAAGGTGTTCATTTTTTATAACTTTCTGAGCAACTTTCTGGGAGTATGGAGAGTACGTATATCCATTTATAAAGAATGCACAGGCTCAGTTTCTTTTTAACAGACGAAAAACCGGCGAAATCGGCTGGCAGCCGGCTCGAATTTTGCAATAAAATGCTTATAAATAAATAATGGAAGGTGTTCATTTTTTATAACTTTCTGAGCAACTTTCTGGGAGTATGGAGAGTACCATTTATAGAGAATGCACAGGCTCAGTTTCTTTTTAACAGCTGAAAAACTGGCGTAATCGGCTGGCAGCCGGCTCGAATTTTGCAATAAAACGCTTATAAATAAATAATGGAAGGTGCTCATTTTTTATAACTTTCTACACATCTTTCTGGAGATGTTGGAAGTATGTATATCCATTTATAGAGAATGCACAGGCGCAGTTTCTTTTTAACAGCCGAAAAACTGACGTATTCGGCTGGCAGTCGGCTCGAAATTTGCTATAAAACGCTTATAAATAAATAATGCGGGGTGTTCATTTTTTATAACTTTCTGAGCAACTTTCTAGGAGTATGGAGAGTATGTATATCCATTTATAGAGAATGCACAGGCTCAGTTTCTTTTTAACAGACGAAAAACTGGCACCATGTATATAACAAAAACATTCGAGATGGCGCGGAAGGTGGGCTGCCTTCGAGAGAGCCTCCTGATAAAAATCTAGAATTAGTGTATAAATGCCACCCAGAAAAGAAAGTGTCACTTTTAGTTTGCATAGTGTGTGAAAACGTGTACCATAAAAGTGATTATGAAAAGTGTAGAGACAAAAAATATATAGGTAATCTATTAGTGATATGCCCAGACCACGTGGAGCTTAATATAACCTTAAAAATCAAGAAATTAAACTCTGTGAAGGAGCTAAAATATTAATTGCGCAAATTAAAAGTGAAAAGGAGGAACAAATAAAACATAAAATATTAAATGAAATATCTATTATCTCTGATAGTGTACATAAATCAGTAGATAATGAAAAACTACTAAACGTTACGATGCTAACTGAAAATGCTGAACTGGAAAATCAACATCAAATTGAAATTCAGTTACTAAGACAATTAAATCAAGAATTAATGGAAAAAAATGACATATTGAAGCAATTAATAAAAAAGGATAAAAATATCCAGGAGATGGAAATAAAGCAACATAACCAAAAAACATATGCAGAAGTAGCAACTAACAAACTAACAATTAAAAACAAAAGAATACCGAAAATAATTGTGAAAAATCTTAAAAAGGACATTAAAAATCCACATGTCTTTAAGAAAAAGGTATGTGACGTTTTAATAAAAGAAAAAGATATACAGATGAAACAACTAAAAGTAGTGAACGACAATGAAATTGAGATTAAAAGTATGAATGAAAAAAGTGCTAAAGTAACAATTGAATTACTCTAAAAAAAAGTGTCTAACAATTATAAAACATTTATTGAAAAAATTGAATCCCCGAAGATGAAAATAGTTGGTGTAGACAACTATACTAATATGAATATAGAAGAGCTGGAAGAGGACTTAAATAAAAGAAATTTTATTGGATATCAAGATAAGTGTAAGATACTAAATATAGACAAAAATAAGATTATAAACAAGACAACCATAATAATTGAAGTTCCAAGAGAGCTATATAAACATATTCGTGACAATCAAAATAGAATCTTCATTGGATATCAAAGCTGTAAGGTATGGGATTTAATAAACATCAAGCCCTGCTTAAACTGTGGAAGATTTGGACATAACACATTGAAATGCAAAAACACTCTATGCTGCTTAAAATGTGCAGGTCCGCATAAGACTTTGCAATGTGATAATAACCCATCCAACATTACATGTGTCAATTGTTTTTACAGCAACTCGAAATATAACACACATTTCGAGGTTAAACATATGGCCAATGACACAGAGGAATGTACAATATTTAAGAATAAGCTCAATAGATATATAGATATGATTGATTATCCGATAAGACCTACTATACCAAGATACTTAGGTAAAGTAGAAAACAGCAATCAAGCCACTACGATGACCAGCTCGACTAGCGCAACTATGATAACTTCGCCGTCTAGAGCCAACTTGACTACCGCAACTTTGCTGACTTCACCGTTTAGAGCCAGCACTGCATCTCTAACACATACGTCACCAAGGAAACAGCAAACTACATAATGGAGCAACACGTCGATCTCATTGAAGAATTGCAAAAAGAAGTAATACAGGAAGAAACGTCATTTCTTGATCTTAAAACTCTCAATAAAAATATAAATAAAAAAGATAGTTTGATATTACAGGTCAATATTAGAAGTCTAAATCACAATTATACGAAATTGAATATTCTTATTAAGAGCTTGAAGATCAAACCATATATAATTGTATGTACAGAAACATGGAATTTACCCAATCCTCACTTTTTTGCAATACAGGGATATAAACTATATTACAATAACGGTAACTTAAATCAAAATGATGGTGTCGTTGTATATATAAAAGATTGTGTATCAGAAATTACTGAAATAATCGAAATTGGTAGACTCAAAGTATTAAACTCACGAATAAGTCTAAATAACAACAGTAATCTTGAAATTTCCGCATTATATCGATGTCATGATTTACCGCGCCTTGAATTTATTTTGAATGTAAAATCATATATCAATAGCAAAAGAAATATAAAAAACCACCTGATTATTGGTGATTTTAACATCGATATTATGAAAGAAGATGAATATAGCTTAGAATTATTAGACAATATGATGGAAAAGGGTTTCTTCCCGGATTTTATACATACAACTAGACCAAATGATAGTGGCGGAAGCGGTACATGCATTGACAACATGTACATAAAAGCTACATCAATAGACACTAAAACTTTTAAACTCTCGATTCCTTTTACTGATCATTATCCACTTTTCTTGAAACTGAATAAGCCACCAAAATTAAAACAAGAAAATATCCAGTATCACTATAATTACTATAAACTTTCAAGTATAGCCATTACAAAAAATTGGAATGTTATAGAGGCAATGCATGATCCCGATGAAGCTACCGCATTCTTGATAACTGAAATACAAGACTGCTTAGAAAAGTCTAAAGAAGCGCATAAAACAAAAAATAACAAGAGATATCCAAGGAAAGATTGGATATTTAAAGCAATAATGATCTCGTGTGAAAAGAAAGAACAACTATATATTAAAATGCGCAATGAACCAAATAATAATCTAATAAAATTAGAATATAAGAATTACACAAAGAGGCTAGACAAAGTTATTAAAGAAGCAAAAATAAAACATGAAAGAAATTTAATTAAGAACAATATCAATAATGACAAGCAACTTTGGAAATACATAAACAAAAAAATGGGAACCAACTTGAAAAAGAATAACACAATAAATAAGATCATTTTAAATAACAATTGCACAATAGAGGATCAGACGCAAATTGCCAATCATATGAATTCGTACTTTTGTAGAATTGGAAAAGATCTAACTAACACCATTGTAAAACCCCATGGTAAGCATTTACAATTACCAGCAATGAACATGAATACGATTTACATTAAATCCACTAATAACGAGGAAATTCTTCAAATAATTGATAACATGAAAATAAAAAATGGTGGGGTAGATAACATTACTACCAAAAACTAAAAATACTATCATATCAAATTGTTAATGCACTAACACATATCTTTAATCTTTGTATTGAAAAATCAACATGGCCTCAAACGCTTAAAACAGCTGAGGTAGTTCCTATTTTTAAATCGGGTAGTAAAATGGATACATCAAACTATAGACCGATATCTCTAATTTCTAACGTAGCAAAGATATTTGAAAAAATTGTATATGTTCGTTTACAATCATTTTTGGACAGTAATAATTTGTTAGCGCAGAATCAATTTGGATTTATAAAAAAGAAAGGTACCAAAGATGTTCTTAGTTACTTAATGAACATAATCTATAAGAAATTAGACAAAAGTAAACCAATGGCTATTGCATTTTTAGATCTAGCAAAAGCTTTTGATACTGTCAACCATGCTATTCTTTTAGACAAATTATATAATTATGGAATAAGAGGTAAAGCGCATGCACTTATATCTAACTATCTTAGTAACAGAAAACAAAAAGTAAGAATAGGAACAACTGAAAGCTATTATGAAACGATTACTACAGGTGTGCCGCAAGGTACTATACTAGGGCCACTCTTATTCATAATTTACGTAAACGATTTACTAACAAACAGAACAGATAGTACCATTTCATATGCGGATGATACAGTTATTATTTCAACAGATGATAACTGGGAGAAAGTTGAAAATAAAATGAACAAGTACTTAGAAGATATAAATATCTGGCTAGCACTTAACAAACTATCACTAAATATAAAGAAAACTGTGTACATAACTTTTGGTAACTATTGTGATAGTGTTCCCGAAGATATGAATATATGCATACAGGGTAGTAAATTGAGCAGGGTAGAATACTGTAAATATCTAGGTATAATTATTGATTATAGGCTAAAGTGGGATAAACATATTGAATATATAATAAAAATAATAATATATAATATATATACTGTACAAATTATCAACATATATGTAATCTGACACACTCACGACAATATATTATGCATTTCTTCATAGTGTCATTAGCTATGGAAATATTGGATGGGGTGGTGCATATAAAAACAATTTAAAATTACTACCAAACATCCAAAATAGGATTTTAAAAATTATAAACAAAAATATTTTCAATCGAGACAACCCCTTGAATCTAAAACAAATTTTTACTTACGAATGTGTAACGTATCATTATAATGAACTTAAGAATTTATACTTAACATCGACTAGCAAAACTAGAAATAAACTTATAATGCCACCAAAGTGTTCGAAAACTGTTAGTGATAAAGATAACTATCTCAGAGCGATACAAGTATTTAATTGTCTTCCGAAATCTGATCCAAATCTTAAAGTTCTAGATATCGAAAAATATTATAATAAGAAAAAGATAAAAATTTGGATTGGTACTAATATATTCTAGAATTTAAAAAAAATAAATAAATAAATAAAAGAAATAAAAATAAATAAATAAATAAATAAAAATTTAACTTTCCAGTGTGGGTGAGATTAATCAATGTGGACCAAATGTATTATTTATAGTGGAATCTTTGATTCCATGCCTAGTTTGTAAGTTACTTAAGTTTTTTTAGTTTTAAGTACACCGGACCTATGTACAGGTAGCTATGTCTACCTCTATAGGATGTTTGCTGCTTCAGACATGTAACTATGTCCTAAAGTAAGCCATAACATGTAATACAATATTTACTACTTTGGTTTAAATAAATAAATAAGTATACACGTCTATCGCGCACCCGTATACGCGTGAATCTCGCATCCTCCGCCTACTTGGGGTTAGGAATTATATAAATAATTATTTTCTCTTGTATACATGTCTGACGCGCTCCCGTATACGCGTGGAACTTGCATCCCCCGCCTTCTTGGGGTTAGGAATTATATAAATAATTATTTTGCCTTCTATACACGTTTATCGCGCTCCCGTACACGCGTGAATCTTGCATCCCCCGCCTACTTGGTGTTAGGAATTATATAAATAATTATTTTATCTTGTATACACGTCGGACGCGCTTCCGTAGACGCGTGGAACTCGCATCCTCCGCCTACTTGGGGTCAAGAATTATAAAAATAATTATTTTGCCTTTTATACACGTCTGACGCGCTCCCGTATACGCGTGGAACTAGCATCCCCCGCCTTCTTGGGGTTAGGAATTATATAAATAATTATTTTGTCTTGTATACACGTCTGACGCGCTCCCGTTTACGTGAGGAACTCGCATCCCCCGCCTACTTGGGGGTAGGAATTATTTAAATAATTATTTTGTCTTGTATACACGTCTGACGCGTTCCCGTATACGCGAGGAACTCGCATCCCCCGCCTACTTGGGGTTAAGAATTATTTAAATTATTATTTTGCCATGTATATACGTGTAACGCGCACCCGTATACGCGTGGAACTCGTATTCCCCGCCTACTTGTGGTTAGGAATTATATAAATAATTATTTTGCCTTGTATACACGTCTGACGAGCTCCCGTATACGCGTGGAACTTGCATCCCCCGCCTTCTTGGGGTTAGAAATTATATAAATAATTATTTTGCCTTGTATACACGTCTGACGCGCTCCCGTATACGCGACGAACTCGCATCCCCCGCCTACTCGGGGTTAAGAATTATCTAAATTATTATTTTGCCATGTATACACGTCTAACGCGCACCCGTATACGCGTGGAACTCGTACCCCCCCGCCTACTTGTGGTTAGGAATTATATCAATAATTATTTTGCCTTCTATACACGTCTATCCCGTATACGCGTGAATCTTGCATCCCCCGCCTACTTGGTGTTAGGAATTATATAAATAATTATTTTATCTTGTATACACGTCGGACGCGCTTCCGTAGACGCGTGGAACTCGCATCCTCCGCCTACTTGGGGTCAAGAATTATAAAAATAGTTATTTTGCCTTGTATACACGTCTGACGCGCTCCCGTATACGCGTGGAACTAGCATCCCCCGCCTTCTTGGGGTTAGGAATTATATAAATAATTATTTTGCCTTGTATACACGTCTGACGCGCTCCCGTATACGTGAGGAACTCGCATCTCCCGCCTACTTGGGGGTAGGAATTATTTAAATAATTATTTTGTCTTGTATACACGTCAGACTCGCTCCCGTATAATCGTGGAACTCACATCCCCCGTCTACTTGGGGTTAGGAATTACATAAATAATTATTTTCCCTTTAATAAATGATCGATGTTCGTTAAAATATAAATCCATAAGATCTTTAATATGTAATAATTCTTGGATGAAATGTAACCTTAAAGAGTTAATTTGTGAAGTTAATATGTAATAAAAACTTATAAATGATAAAAAAAAAAATTATTTATTCTTGCAAATTTATCAATAACAATAATCTTGCAAGATCTTGATAAAAAATTTTGTCAAGAAAATGTTCTTGGTTTTCAAGTCTTGGTGTTGTCTTCTTTTTTTTCTTCGAATATTGTCTTGATATTGTCTTGATTTTCAAGACGATATGATACAATATCGATATTTATCTTGAGTCTTGTGGAAGCCCTATTTGGAAGGAATTGACATATTTTAATTAATTCTACTAGACGTTGTTATTGTGTGACGGCACAGAGGGCGTGCGTTAGTTGTTGTGTCTACACGCGAGCGCGTGTGCGCGTGCTCCCTCCCTTTTTTTCTTTTCTCGAGTCGAGCATATACACCTGCTCATACGGCTACGTAGCTATAACTAACATCCGCCCCCCCCCCTTCGTGGATTAGCGTAGTATTATTCATAACCCCTCCCCCCGGGTAAAACGGCTACGTAGTTTATGGACGATCCCTTATATGCGTTGACCTCGCATCCCCCTGCTACTTTGGTTTCAAAATCATTTAAAGATTCGAATTGGACGTCTACGTAATACCATTATATGCATGGACCTCTTGTAAACAGTTCATACACTAGAAACTCATGCAATGATCTAAAAGAATTTTTGTTGAACTCTTTAAGATTACTATAGGAACGCTTTTTCCATAAAAGTACTCATAAAGAATTCTTGTGAAACGCTATTCTCGATACACAAGCTTCGGCTATTCATCCGCTACGCGGCGCGCCGGTGGTGTTTTCTGCGGATAGACTGGAGTGCCGAGAGTATAATATTAGCCATGTAATTCCGTCGTTGAAGTGACTCTTGACCCAGAGTCCGAAATTACAAGGCTTGCCTTGTTTTTGGTATCCCTTTTACATTGGGGACTAAAAATGTTATAACATGTCTGCGTAAAATAAATAAATTTGTTTTTAAATTTTGCCGTAAAAGAAGGTCAATTTTTGCAGGCTAAAAATTGGAATGAACTCTTTACCAACTCTAAAAGATTATTTTTGATTTGAATCTGGTAGCCACCGTTCTCCGCGGCAAATAATTATTGTAATATTTATTATTAATACTCATATAAGAAATTAGTTACTCATTCTTTATGAACACTTTTCGAACACTTGAAAAAATTTGTACATAAATAAATTATTGTAATATTTATTTCATACTCACATAAGAAATTAGATATTAATTCTTTATGAACATTTTTTGAATACTTAAATTATGACCTATAATAAATTTGACCTATAGTAACTTAATGAAAACGTTTGAAATAACATATTATGACTATTTAATAATTTAATAATAATAACATCATATGATAGCTATAACTTCATGAAATCATTTCCTAAAATAAGTTTTCTCGTTTGAGTAGTAATGATTTCATTAAGAACGCATGAACTCTAAAAATTCCTACTGAGTTCTTTCCTGTTATATTATTATGAAAAATACATTAAAAAAATATTCAAAATTAATTCATGAAAGTATTAAAATAGAATTCATATTTAAGCATTATTTATTTTAATAAGAATTCTTCACGAATACTTTATATATTTTTTATATTAATTGTTTTTCTACTTAAAGTATTAAAAGTATTCTCTTTTTATTATAAAAGAATATTTACTTTCTATTCTAAATTAAATAAAAAATAATTCATTAGGAATTCATTTTCGTCATATAGGGATTCTTTTAGAGTATCTAGTGATTGAATATCACCGGACATAACGCCATTCATTAGGAATACTTTCAAAATTGTTTAAGAATACATTTTGAATTGTCCATAGAATAGTTTTAGAATTTATTTTGAATACTTTTAATTCATTATGAGTTCTATATGTATTACGGCAAAAGAATTCTATTCGAATTCTTTTTGAGAATTCTTTATGAATACATGGCGAACATTTGTGCTATATGGCAGCCTTCTAAAAGCAATATGGCTGCCTCCTCAAACTCATCTCCCTTTTAATATAGGATTTCTTATGCGTTATTGTGATTACAGAATTTTGTTAAAATTTATGCGAATTCTTTTTTAACTTATTATGAACATGCGCTATATGCCATTTGGCTACATTTATAAATTTTTAATTCCTCCCTATTACCAACGAATGACCCATATTCTTCATTATGTTTGTTGAAATAAATTGTAAAAACTTATAAAACTGTATATACTTAATGATAACATAAAGATATAACATGAACGTATAATGCGTTCTTCAAGAATTCTAAATTTACTTGTGTAAATATTAAAACGCGTTAAAAAAGAATTCTAAAAATATACATTTTTAGGACCCTTTTGCCAGTTCTTACATTCGTGGTCTCTTAAAGCATTCTGATTGCTGAATAATAAATGAATTCTTTATTAATTACAACATGATTAAATGTGACACATTTTGAATTCATTATAATGTTAAAAAAGTATTAATTTTACACTAAAAACGTACATTTTTTTGAAGTCATAATTAAAGTAGAAAGAAGTCCTTAACAATTCATTTCTTTCCTGTATGAACTCTTTTAGAATACATATCCCTTCCATTCTACCGGACATAGCACCCATTCATTATTAACTCTTTAAGAATAGATTATGAATTACTTATGAATAACCAACAGAATAGTTTCTGAATGTAATTTGAATACTTTTAGTTCATAATGAACTCCGTATGAATTACGATGAAAGAATTCTTTTAGAATTCTTTTTGTGAATTCTTTTTAAATTCATCACGAACATGTGTGCTGTCTGGACATTTTTATATATGAGTATATATGGCCATACATGGATCATTTTTTGCCGGGATGGCTTAAAATATGGTTGAAAGTATGGATGAAAGTATGGCTTAACGTATGATTGACAGTATGGTACAATGAGTATGAAAGTATGGCTAAAAGTATACGTTTAATGTATGGCGAAAGTATAAAGTATTCCATAATAAGCGTAGATTCGAATTTTTACCCCAACTTTGACCGAAATTAACATGATCTTATATGTATTTTTCCGTAAGTTAAACATTAATATTTAGAATTCTTTTCTCAAACTTGGCAAAACTTAAACTCAATTTTGTATAAAGTTTTAAGTAAAGTCATCATGAGATTTCAATTTGGTTCTCCAAACTTTAGCCAAAGTTAATATAAACTTCATATAATGTACTTCATAAGGAGAGCGTAACATAAGTATTTCTACCCGAATGTACGTATGGCTGAATGTATGAATGAAAGTATAGCTGAAAGTATAGCTGGAAGTATACAAGCGAAGTTAAACATACGCAAATTTATCATAAGATGGAATTTGAGAAAAGGCTTGTATCAAAATTAGAAAGCTCAAAGAAAATATCAGAATTTACAAATCAAGCAACACTATAGTAGTTTGTTTTAAGGTAAGTACAATATAAATTTCTGTAAAATAGAGTTAATTTTCATCGTATTTCATTTTATTATGTATTTATATTATCGATGAAATATTATCAATGTTAATAAGCGTGTGCTAATCAAAATTTATTTTTATTTTATTCAATATTACGATAAATTAGTAATTATACATTATAATAATAGTAATATGAAATAAAAATTTCCATTATTTATAATTATAACCGAAATATAAAAAAATAAATTTTACTTTACATTATTAGCAAAACAAAACACAAAAATATTTTGCTTAATAAATAATAAATTAGGTGATGTGTTGCAGGGTTTGAAATAATTAAAATTTGAATTAATTATATGGTTTAATAAACAATTAACTTTTTAATCTTTAATTAAAGTTTTATATAATTAGTAATTAAATTTTAATATTTAATTATCGACCCACTTAATTAAGAAGTAACTTTTTAATATTTAATTAAACACTCATTTAATTAATGATGAACTTTTAATGTTTAATTCTAATCACGTTTAATTAAATATGAACTATTAATCATTAATTAAAGGCCCGTTCAATTAAAAATTAACTATTTACTAATAATTATAGGTCTATACAGAAGTATTAATTCGCCAAATTTAATTATACGACGTATAATCATTAAAGTTCTTGTTAATTATAGGACGTATATTTAAATTCCCTCTTAATTCTACGATCTAGAAGTAATAAATTAAACTTTTCTCGGGTATTTTCATGCATTTGGGCAAAAATTTAGTTAATTCTCACGGTACCTAGGGGGTTCTTCAACCCGCTGAGCACGTTTTTGAGGACTGTGTCGGCGTACCTCGATACCTTGATGCCCAGGCGATAACTTCCTAGAGATAGCGCAAATTAGTGTATACACGGAGAAAAATACTGTATGAAAAATTACTATGTTCGCTAGTAACGAGGCGATAAACTTCTATTGTCAGCATATTTACTCTATTTTTAGTAATTATCAATATAACATTGACCAAAAATAAAAATAAACTGTTATAAAATTTACTATATCTAGGTGCCGACAATACATTTCGTGGCCAAATTTTGTCCCCGCCTGAACCAAAGTTTTCTAGGCGTAATTTGACCTGCTGAACCCGAATTTCGAGGGTTCCCGGCAGAAAAAGTGGAAGAAAAAATGTTATGAACAATTTAATTGTTTTAAATAAAATAAAAAAACAAACGTTTTGAAAAAAGTTTCAGCTCGCTGCGATATTTCACTTCGGAGATATGGCCTTTTAAACGTTTATAACTTTTTTCTCCCACTTTTTCGGCCGGGAACTCTCGAAATTCGGATTCAGCAGGCCAAAATGCGCCTAGAGAACTTTGGTTCAGACAGGGACAAAATTTGGCCACGAAATGTATTGTTGGCGCCTATACTACTATGTTAACCTAGTAAAAATTAAGCCGTTCAAAAATTAATATATAAATGGAATAATTTTTACTACATATTTAGTATAAGTTTTGCTAAAAAGTTGGCACAAATTTTACTACAATACATAGTAAATTCTCGTTATTTTAATAACTGACAGAAGATATAAGAATTTTTACAAACCAACATAGTAAAAATTGAGTGGTCATCTGCTATTGGTCGTAGTCGGGGAGTCAACATAACCTCAAGTTATATTTATCGTTTCCTCAATTGAAAACTAATGATAATAGAAGAATTTGCATGTTTCTACAATAATACTTAATACTAAAATAATCATTATTAATAATAAAACACATCTACAAGATATTCTTTTCGAAGCAAACCGTTAATAAACATATCTGAGAAAAAACAAGGTGTAGCAAATATATACGAATCGAAACACCGTACGCGTAAGAGCACGTTGGCGCAGCGTTAACGCGGCGGCTTCTGGCTTAGCGGGCTAAGGTTCGATTCCCGGTCACTGCAAATTTTATTTCGTGTTTAAAATTTATTTCCGATTTAATAAACTAGCAAAATCCAAACGCGCTGCGGGCGTACTATTTTGTTTTTTAGGTTATGAATATATAATTTTTCATTATAACTTCATTTTAATTGGTTTAAATGATAGGATAATCAGATCATTTTTCAAAGCATGACAAAATTAATCTTTTTATTCTAATTTGATTTAATTATTTAGTTTTAAATAGTTAAGAATAAAAATTCAATTTCAAAAATTCAAATGTAGCGGAAGTAGCGAATGTTCGCACCTATTCCTTACAGACCAATCAAAATCCCTCTTTAAGTATTACACAACATCCGGTCATCGTTTTTTTAAGAGAGGATAAATATAACGGAATTTAAATAATACAACATGAAACAAATATTATGTCGGTAAAGTCGATTGCGAAATAGTATATTACGCACCTAGGGAGGAAAAAACTTGGACAGTCCACAGCTCGTGTAAATTGCCACCCGAGCCGAAGGCGAGGGTGGCAAACATGAGCTGTGGGCTGGCCAATTTTACTCCCGTGATGCGTATACTATTTTTCACCATACTTGGGCCGAAAACACCACATTCCCGTTCTTGAGCTGGGCGGGAATGTGGCACTTTCGGCCAGGATATGGCGAAAAATGTTTTTTCTTTGCCGATTTCCACTTTACTTTCCAGTCTAGTAAAATTTAATAGAGAACATTGTAAATTTAATACAAGTCAAGTTTGTCGCTTCGTTCCTATACAACATAGTAAATTTTCATAGTTAATTTAAGAATTTTTCATACAAAATTTTTATCCGTGTACCTGGGAGGTTTTCCGACGCGCTGAACACGTTTTTGAGAATTTTTAGATGTACGGCGACACGCTGATGCCCAGGAGACGATTTACTCCATATTTGAGTATACCTATTGCGTAGGTGTATTCAAATTTGCGAGTAAAGCGTCTCTTCGGCATCAGCGTGTCGTTGTACACCGAAATAGTCCTGAAAAACCTGCGCGGTGGGTAGAAAACCCCACAGGTACATTCAATTGCACTAGTGGCTATGATTTGCAACGAAGCCGACCCCTGGGCATCGCCGTGTCACTGTCCAGCGATACAGTCCTCAAAAATGTACTCAGCGGGTCGGAAAACCCCCAGGTACCGTCACAACCGCGCTACAAACTATGATTTTCGACGAAATCGTCTCCTGGGCATCAACGTGTCGAGATACACCGAAATAGTTCTCAAAAACGTACTCAGCAGGTCGGTAAACCCCCAGGTACATTCAAATTCGCGTGTTTTGACTTCTGATTCTGTTTTCGTTTACTTTTTTATGAAGTCGAGCTGACTTCCCGTGTAAAAAAAATGTCTTGCACCAGTCTGCCAGTAGTCTGGCGGAACTCTCGCGAAAGTCTGGCTAAAGTCTGGCGGTAGTCTGGCAAAAGTCTCGTGGTAGTCTGGCGGAAGTCTCGCGAAAGTCTGGCGAAAGTCTGGCGGATGTCTGGCGGAAAACTGGCGAAAGATTTAGCCACGTTTTAATAATTCCACAAAAAGGCGATTAAAGTTAAAGAAAAAAGCTTTAATTTGAGATGTGAATCTTTAAAATCGGTCGAGTGTGTGCAAAGCTACGTGAATTTGAAAATGGCGAAAAATGAAAAAAATCTTGAGAATTACGTGGGTTTCAGAAAAATCACTCATTTTTTTACCATTTTCAAATTCACGTAGCTTTGCACAGACTCGACCGATTTTAACGATTCACGTCTCAAATTAAAGCGCCGATAGTGCTTTCTGTAGATACACTGAATGGCCGAGAGTATATAAGCCGTGAAATTCAACCGATCAAATGACTCTTTACGAAGAGTCCGATTTACAAGGCTTGCCTTGTTCTTTATATCCCGTTTGCAATGGGGGATGAGGACTCAACATTTTACACCTTATCTATGTGAAATAAACAACTTAAATACTAACGTTACCTGTATACGTTAAGGGAATATTAGCGAATATGGCGAATATGTCGCAGCAACATTGAAGCAATATTGCTCCAATATTAAGTGTTATAGGGGAATATATTGAATGCTCCTCTCGTGTCGATGAATCTTACACGAATATTGCTGCAATACTGCTTAATCGAGGAAAAATTGGTGAAACTTAATTATATATTCGTCTAGTATTAATTAATCTTGTACGAATATTCCTGCAATATTACAATAATAGGTAGCCTACCTGATCATTTTAGAAAAGAAATGGAAAAACGGTCATCAAGGTTTGCAGGAATATTCCCTAAGGGTTTCTTTCATGTTCATTAACGTTGAGGGAATATTAGCGAAAATTGCGAAAATGGCAAATGAATATTGACGGAATATTCCTCAAATATTCAGTGCTATAGGGGTCATAAAGTTTAAAGGGAAAATATTTTTAAATAATAACACGTAATCATCCATTATGATCAAAAACTGCACAGATTCACATAAAAAATTCTTCCATATGCAAACTCATTACTTTCCGGTTGCGGCAGTGATAATCACGTGCGCGGCAGCTTCAGTCCCGCTGTTCATCAGAAAAAAGATGAAAGTGCGCAGCCCACACGTCACGTAAAGCGCTGTGCTTTTGTCTGCTACACGCAGATTTTTGGGCGCTGGCCGACAGCGCCACCGAACTTGCAAACTTTTTTCCGTGTTCCTTCAATCCATTACATATACATAGAGATTTAAAAAATAAATGAACTATGAAAAGCTGACTTGGAGGCGATTGAATTGACGCGAGTGCGTCAGATCCAAGAAAGCGCTTAAGCTTTTAACGTCGCTTTTAAGAACCTTATAGTTATATATTTTTTATATCTTATTTATAAAATTCGAATTATGGATAAGATGCAACGCTTAACGGCGATGCATCGGTGTCTTGTATTGCATCCGGACAATATGACGTATGCACGACGCCAGTTTGGAATAGATCATACTGAGGAAAGGTTACCGTCCAGGAATGCATTTTATGAGTAAGTATTATAAGAACATATTTTTAAATATTTATTTTCGAGTATCGCTTTTACTTTTTATTACAATTTCTCTACGATTATTTACTCATCTCACTATAATACTTTTTACTTAACTCATTCTCATTACAATAAGTAATAATTATTAATGGAATGATGCACATTTAATTATAAATTCTCGCGTCTTCTATCTAAAAGTCAATTACAAATGAAACCTATAGAGCCTCAAATTTTCCGGGCATCCCTTTTATTTACAGCCTCAAGCGGAGGTCGACCAGACAGGACGAATTGATGAGCCCAAGCGGAATCGGCACAGAACGGTGGATACGCCAGAAGTAAAGGCGCGAGTATTAGAAGCGTTTGAGGAGCGGGGCCGACGCAGTGCACGACGACTCGCCACTGAAATGAGTAAGTTAGTTAATGTCTTTGTGTGTGTCCACTAGATGCAGAGCCAGTGGGCCTGCGGGGTGCATTTTTAACGTAAAATACTCTCTGTTCTTCTCGCTGATAATTGCATGCTCAATCTCTCAGAAAAAAATAAAACACACACGGAAAAGGTTATGATTAAGCAGCAGTGCTAATCATGAAATCGTCGCACTATTCATCAGTTGGTATAGCGAACGTCTTTTTTGAGAGCGCCAGGCTCCCGATGCAAGACAGTTGCAAGCCCAAGTCGCGAAGTCAGGACTGTTACTTCATGCGAGTCACGGGATTTTCACGGCTTGGGCTTGCAACTGTCTTGCATCGGGAGCGTGGTGCTCTCAAGAAGGACAGTCACTATACCAACCGATAAATTCAAGTTGAAAGTTCAGAGACATTTTTCTCAAAGTATATCATGTTTTCTTAAAATCCATTTTATCATTCGGAAGTATAAGTCTTAAGCTACAAAACGCAAAATTTTCGAGTTGAAGAAATTAAGCGTTCTAAATTACTCAGATTAAAAAGACAGTGACGAACGGCCATAAGCGATCTTTGTGCTGCCCTGGAATGTTCTGTAATTGATGCAAATACGCAATGCACCATTTTGTTATTTCGTACTCGAAAATATAAAAAAACTGAGGCTTAAAACATAATTTCTATTAATATTGATAATTTATCTGAATATCTCCTTCTTGCAATAGTCACTCTTTCGGCATTTCAATTTTGTTTTGTTTTTTTTTTGTTTCGAATGGTAGATATATTTGGGAAGTTTCTGAGGCTGAAAATCGTTTTAGTTCAAACTTTTTATAATCTGCTAATAATAATAATTTCATATACTGAAGAGATTAAGTTACAGGCACTATTTTATCTGAATCTAGCCGTTGTTTTACTTTATATGTTATAGTTTTTAAATATTCATGTTTTGATGAGAAAAAGCAAACAATATTTTCAATATATTTAGATGCAGAGTAATGATTTTGTGTCGTCAATATATATATAATTATCGAATACCTTCCGCGAAATTTGTTGTCTAGAGTATTACTTTTTACGAAAGTACAAATTCTATCAAATACATTTTTTCCTTTAGCAGTCGCATGAAAGTGCTACTTAACTTCAACAGCAAAATCGTCATAGTGATTAAGACAGATTTTGGAAGTTATGTGTTTATTTATTAAGTGTTGCCCAGCTCCTTCAGTAGAATAAACAATTTCTTTAAAGAAATAAAAATTGGTAAAGTTAAATTATACGGACACGCGCACACGTACGCACACACACATACGGTATCATTACACTTTGCTTTCATGATAGCGCGTAACGAGCGTAATACTACTCCATCGCGCGTTAGTGAACCGAAATTACGATCATTAGCTTCGCTAGCAGTAAGCTTGGACGTGAGAATATCTCCTTTGTTCGCGAGTGAGTTCATGTGTACGCTTGAGCTTGTGATTTATCCGATTATCGTGTCCTTGAGCTTGCGGACAAAGCCATGCGTGCTTGTGATCAAGCTTATAATCGACGCCTCCTATTCATAAGATGCCAGCTCAAACACGAAAAAATTTCAATAAGATTATACTAATTCACCACTTTTGGCAATATGGTTCTTACTCGCCGCTAAGCGCAATAAGAATCGGTCTAAAGGTCGCGTGCAATATTATTCTAACTCAGCCGGCATTCATGATTATTCCAATTACAGCGGGCAATTCATTATGATTTAAACTGTGCTTACGTAAACCACAATTCAGAAAAGTAAAATCTAATCCATAACCTACTGAAATCCTAGATTGAGATATCGTTAATGTTATTTATGTCTCGTACATGATACGGTCTTTATTTGGCTCTATAATCTTCACTAATAGGGTCACCATCAATCCCCAATGCGACCGAACTTGGGCTCGCAGTAATCCACACTGGGTGATTCCTATTGATAACCAAAGTAGGTGGAAACTCCTAGTGTGGATGGGGATTGTCGGCGATCAGTTAGTAGGACCGATATTCATCGAGGAAACTATGAATGCAGCGCGATACTTGCAACTTCTTCAAGAAGATCTGCCTCCACTACTTCACAATTGTGGCGTAGAAGCAGCTGACAGGTGGTGGCAACAGGATGGTGCACCGCCGCATAATTCCAATGCCGTCACAAATTTCTTGAACGGCGCATATCCGCATTGTTGGATCGGTTTGAAATCGCCCACAAGGAAGTGGCCAGCGAGATCGCCGGATCACTCAATTTTAGATTTTTATCTTTGGGGAGAGTTAAATATCTGGTTTATCAACAGGTAATGAAAACACTTGTGAATTTATTTTTCTCACGGCTTGCGGAAAGTTCATTTTTCCGTACGCGTTTCTCTTTGGAAAGTATGCTATAACAGCACGTAAAAGTTATTTTTAACGGGCGTATTTTGAATGTGAATTTTTTTTATTCTAAAGTCAGGTAAAGTGGACAAATTTGTAGAATTAATTTACAATCATCATTTTTTATTATTTTTTTAATATATTAATAGTAACATTGCTATTTGTGAAATGAAAAGTAATATTGTTATCTGATCCGGTAATATTTGATAAATTTACAGACGTTAAATTGCCACCCGCATCAGTATTAATAATCACTGAGAAAACGATACGATTATAGTTAAGATATATTGTAATGGTTAACATATGTATTTTAGATTATGGCGAATTATAGGTATGCTAGTACCAAAATGCCATATTGTAACACTTACAGTATCAACATTGAGCCACAAATGTATTTCTTTAACTATGTTATAAAGTACTATGATTATCTGTAATATATTATTTTTACGCGGGATTCTAATATAATTTAACAAACTAAATTTATTATCATCGAAAAATTGATAATTCGGTCATATTTGGTAACTTTTCGCCATTTTAAAATTCACGTAGGTTTTCATAGAATCGACCGATTTTAACGATTCTCATATTAAATTACATCTCTTCTCTTCAACTTTAATCACTTTTTTGTGGAATATTTTTTACCTCTTCAATAGCTTGCTATTGGTTAATTATCATGAAGACTTTTCGTCCACTTTTCGCATGTTAAATTACTATACGAAATATCAACGTATAACATTGTAACTGTTACAATATGTAACATTCACACAACTGGCTTTGGTAAGATTGATCCTATCGTACATATTAACATTAACTATATTTTTTAATCAGTGATAGGCTCAAAACATTCTTCGTGAAAACATTCTTTTCTGTATATTTACTATTTGCCAGTGGTTTTTCGGATCATTCTTATCATTTAATCAGATTAACTTTCAGTGACTATTATGTATTGCTTAAGGGGTTCCGAAGTCAATTAAAAATTCAAATTTCGCGCCACAACGTAGCAGACGAAAAAATAAGTAATTTGCCAATAGTAAAAACAATATTACGGAAAACCTGCAGAACTGCATTGCCCTCCGTTACATTATTATCTATCATTTTACAAAGTTTTAAATTTCTATATAAATATTTCGCTGAATGGCATTTGAATAATGTCTCAAAATCAAGTAATTCAAATGCCATTCAGCGAAATATTTACATAGAAACTGCAAACTTTGTAAAATGATAGATAATAATGTAATGGAGGGCAATGCAGTCCTGGTTTTCCGTAATATTGTTTTTACTATTTGTTATAGGCAAATTACTTATTTTTTTGTCTTCTATATTCTGGCGCGAAATTTGAATTTTTAATTGACTTTCGGACCCCCTTAAAGTAATATCGAACTTTCCGCAACTTGTGAGGAAAAATAGTGTACGCTACACGTGCGTAATGTACTATATCACTTATCTTCTTCAAATTTATTAAGAATTTCTAATTTTGATTCTAGAATCCAACAGATATAGAGCACTGTAAGACTCTTATACGCGTGATATGCGCTGCATTAACCCAAGAAGAGATTCGGCGGGCGAGAATGTCTATTGGTGAAAGGGTAGACAAATGCCTTGAACAGGAAGGAGGACATTTCGAAAATCTGATCCACTATAAGAATCCGTAATGGTAATATATTTTCCTAATTTTTATTTTTCTCACAGTACTATCCCTGGTGCAAAATTAACCATATTTTATAGCTAACGTGTTAATTATACTGCAGGTAGAACAGCTATGACCACCTCGAACTTGAGGTTGCCTTACGTACAAAACCATAAATTTTCGAGTTGAAGAAATGAAGCGCTCAAAATTAATGAGATTAAAAAAAAAGTGGCGAACGGCCATAAGCTCTCTTCGCGCTGCCTTGGAGCGTTTTGTAATAGATGCATATAACCTATATTAATAAAAATAATGTTCGTTGCATTAGTATTATGATATGATCAAGTATGTAACAACGAAATGGTGCACTATGTTCATTAGAGAACGCTCGGAAATTAAAGCTCTGAGACCAAGATCCCTCTGGGTTTTTATTCTTTCATTATTTTTATATCAAAATAAAGGTTTTCATGCCAATTTAACTTCAAAATCATAATTTTAATATGATTATTCGGCTCACGTGGTATAAAATACTGTATGCCATTGGTGCGTAAGGGTTATTTACCGCATGAGACGTTTTTCTCACTCGCTTCGGTAAAAATCATCTGCGGTATGTTACCCGTATCATAATGTATTATTTTTAACTTTTTTTCTGTTTTTTTTTTTAATTTGCCTTAAGATTCTATAATAAAAACTTGATTTTTACGAATTATTTTTTTCAAAAATACTCAGGAAATTATTTTGAAATAATAATGCAATCTTATAAAACGCACTCGCCTTTCGCTCGTGCTGATTACCTTAGGCTTGTACTGCAAACTCCATACTCGGTCTAAAAAGATCCACTTTATGACCTTTGTACACATTATACTATTAAATGATGATTTGTTCTGCAATGAGATAGTAGAGCAGTACGAGGCTGACAATAACTTCGTGAGTCGCATTCTTTGGACCGATGAGTCGTTCTATGGTCGGCTGGAAATGTTTAACACACGCAATGAGCATTATTGGTCAGATAAAAATCAGTGCTGCGTGCGTGAAGGTAATCTTCACTTTCTCAAAGAACAAGTTTTTATGTTACTGGAAAAATTCAAGCGCGCTACGCGCGTACCATTTTATTTTTGAGGTTGTAAATATAATTTTTCAAAACAAAAAAATTAATCTTTTCATTTTATTTTGATGTAATGATTTAGTTTTGAACAGTTCTAAATAGTTAAGAGGACGTCGTAGATGGAAACAAAGATCCCTGTTTTATCGGCTATTTCAGTAATTCAAACTTTTCTCCCAAACCAAAATACCAATCGACGTAAAACTTTAGGAAGTGAATTCAGATTAAAAAATGAAGGGGGACAACTATTATTATATTGAAATAAGCAAAAAATACTTTTTCTGTAATTTATGGCTTACCGGCCGCGTGCCAGCATAGCAGCTTGTTCGCTATGCCTCCGTTTTTGCAATATTTTTATAGGTCATTCTGAATATTTTGAAATAAACGCGTACTTGTCCCCGCTCACTTACACAACAAAGAATGTTCATAAATTTGTAGCATACCTTTTAGTGGACTAGAAATTACAAAAACCTTGAACTACTGCCGAGGTGATTATGCTGCTTGATTGAAATCGTGGAGCAGACGACGCCTACCCATATCTCCTAATTTCGCTTGGGATACAAAACACTGATAATTCTTGCGTAAAAGAATAGTTATCCCCGCTCACTATTACACTAAAGAATCTTTTCAATTGTATTTGGTCAACAAAAAATTCGTAAATTTTCCAAAAACCTTGAATTACTCAGCGAGGATACACAAGTTCGGAGCGTGCTAAGCATATAATCGTACCGCGCAGCCAACTTCAGAGCGTTCAATCGAGTGTACAGTACCATGCAGGATGCAGCGCTCTAGTATAAGTGCCCAGTAGTGGCGCTAATGGCGCAGTGGGTGCAGGTCGGGTCAAGAGTGTCAAGAGAGTCCCGTGCGGTAACGCACTTAACCTAATCGTAATGTATACATGTGCACGACGTAAGTTGCTTGCTTCCGCTCGTCACGAGGTTAACATGCAGCGAATGATTGATGTTTACGGGAGTGTGTAAAGATACGGTGGAGTACGTGCGTGGGTGCAAGCGAAGAAGCTAAAATAGCCTTAGGAGTATGGAGCGTCGACGTACCGTCATCCTCGTCATCGCCGCCTTGGCCGCCGAGCTGCGTCGACGTGTCGTCGGTGTGCCTGCCGCCTGGACCACTCGCAGACGGCACAGCCTGGAGCGCCGCATCAGCTGCCCACCTCGCAGACCGTATTAAACACCATGTTTCAGATATAAATAATCAGCAAGTGTGGAGATACTGCATTTTCTGTGTGTTTTTCAAAATATTTTCAAGAAAAGTCGTTTCCTCCAAACTGGCTGATTGAGTAGATCTGAAACGTAATATACAATGCCTCAGCATGTACTAGATTGTGTGTAAACATTCTCATAAACTTTAAGCGAGGGTGAGGAAGTCTACATTTGAAATACACACGCGCTTTTTCGACTTTTCATTTCAAAGACCCTTTCCATTCTCTACAAATATTTCAAACTTTACACACACTATGTAATACATGCTGAGGGACTGTTTATCAAGTTTCAGATCTAAATAATTAGCAAGTGTGGAGATAATGCAATTTGTATGCTCTTTTTAAGAAATGTTCAAGAAAAAAAGTTATTTCCCCTACACTGGCTGATTGAAAAGATCTAAAAATTAATATACAATGCCTCAACATGTATTGGATTGCGTGTTAACATTCTGGTAAGCTTTGATCAATGGTCAGGAGGTCTTAGTTGGAAATGCACCTGCGCTTTTTCGACTTATCAGTCCAAAGATCCCTTTCTATTCTCTCAACATATCTTAAACTTTACACATACCGTGCAATACATGCTGAGTGACAGTTTATCAAGTTTCAGATCTACATAATTAGCAAGTCTGGAGATATTGCAATTTTTGTTCTTTTTCAGGAAATTTTTAAGAAAGAAAAGCAATTTCCTCCAAACTCGCTGATGGAGTATATCTGAAACTCAATATGCAATGCCTCAGTATGCATTGCATTGTGTGAGAACATTCTGGTAAACTATGAGAAAGTGTGAGGACGTGTTTGTTGCAAATGCACATGCGGCTTTTCGACATTTCGTTCCAAAGATCCCGTTCCATTCCCTACAAGTATCTTAAACTTTCCATACATAATGGAATACATGCTGAGGGACAGTTTATCAAGTTTCAGATCTAAATAATTAGCAAGTCGGGAGATATTGCAATTTTTGTGCTTTTTCAGGAAATTTTTAAGAAAGAAAAGTAATTTTCTCCAAACTGGCTGATTGAGTAGATCTGAAACCTAATATACAATGTCTCAGCATGTACTGGATTGTGTGTAAACATTCTCATAAACTTTAAGCGAGGGTGAGGAGGTCTACATTGGAAAAGCACACGCGCTTTTTCGACTTTTCATTTCAAAGATCCCTTTCCATTCTCTACAAATATTTCAAACTTTACACACACTATGTAATACATGCTGAGGGATGGTTTATCAAGTTTCAGATCTAAATAATTAGCAAGTGTGGAGATATTGCAATTTGTATGCTCTTTTTAAGATATGTTCAAGAAACAAAGTTATTTCGCCTACACTGGCTGATTGAAAAGATCTAAAATTTAATATACAATGCCTCAACATGTATTGGATTGTGTGTTAACATTCTGGTAAGCTTTGAGCAATGGTCAGGAAGTCTTAGTTGGAAATGCACTTGGTCTTTTTCGACTTTTCAGTGCAAAGATCCCTTTCCATTCTCTCAACATATCTTAAACTTTACACACACCGTGCAATACATGCTGAGGGACAGTTTATCAAGTTTCAGATCTACATAATTAGCAAGCCTGGAGATATTGTAATTTTTGTGCTTTTTCAGGAAATTTTTAAGAAAGAAAAGTAATGGAATTATGGAAAGAATCGTACGAAGCCGGAGCGGCCGACAGCCGTATACTTGTGACGAAGGTAGAGTGCGCGCGCGGCGCTGACCGCGAGTCGTCAGCCGTAGGCCGCAGCCACACAAAGATGGACCAGGCGCCGGCAGGTGAGACAGCACCTCGGAGCGGCTCTCTTTTACGTGTGAGTTTGTGGTGTGATGCCTGACTGTATATCTATATATACTGTATATATAGATATACATTCCTTGCAGTCAGAATAGTGCGGGGCCAACGCTGCTCGCAACGAATTCTTTCGTTTATTTGTTTATTCATTTTTTGTTGTAAATAATTGTTATTTAATACTATTATAATCTCTAGTTATGCAAGAATATTAAATGCAATTGATTTCATGCATTTCATTAGTTTTTTCACGCGTTTTTGTCAAATGTAATAGTCACTACGCGATAACTTTCAATAAAGGAAAATTAACAAACAATGATAAATAAGTTATTTTTTTACGATAACTTTTCTTCTTGTGACTCATTTTAATTTATGCAACATTAAAAATAATTATTTGGTGCAATTTTTTTAATGCAGAAAATCACAATTTCAAATTTTGTGCTTGTAGTGTGTCATTTTTGGCTGCGCTGGTTCCGGGGTGTAGAAGTTTTCGGAGCAGCGAGGCCGTCCTGGCTTTTGAGGTTAGGGTGTTGCATTCCGAACTGCACTAAAGTAAGTGACTTAAAATTGATTTTTTATTTTTTCAAATAAAGTTGGTGGCTTTTGTTGCTTTTATCGTTTAGTTTGAATAAAAAAATATGAACGTAGTTGCTAGATTCTTTCGTTGCAAACTCTGATTTTTGATTAACGATGTTTAACTTCAATCCTACACTGAGAAAAGGATTTGGTTACTGTTAATATGGCATTGTAACTATTAACATGCGTATGTTTAGATATGTTTAAATATACGCATTGTAATAGTTAACTTACAATATGTAAGTTAACTATTGGTAAACATTGATATTGTAATAGTTACTATATAAAAATATTCTTCTCTCAGTGTACTACTTAATGTTAATTGACAATGAAATTTGATAATGAAACGTCGTAAATTGTTTTATGTGACTTTAAAACAGTTTAATTTATTAACAGGAGTCCCATGCCACCAAATTCTGGACCTGGAGCACATAACTCTGGTCCTGGACATACGACACCAAATTCTATGGTTAAATCGTCAAAGTGGCTTCAAAGTGAATTGTAGATAGTCTTCAGTCACAGCAAACTGCACTTCAAGATCAAGTTCGTCAATCAGAGCAAAATTTAGCTGCACAGCATGCTGCTTTAATAGCCCAGCAGCAAGGGAGGGTTGAGAATGCTGAAAGGCAGGCCCAGAAAAATACTTTACAAACCAATGCGAATCTACCCACTTGAATCTGCGTGACAGCAGTCAGCTACTCGTATGGGTATGTATATATTCCCGATCGCACGTTTTGATTCCTTGCTATTAAGGTTAGGTTGCCAACTGCCAAGTACTGCTCTCTCTCTCTCTTTCGCTCTTTCTCACTTTCTCTCCTTTCCTATGAGTTTCAATAAAGAAGCAGCAGCTATACAGCACTGGCTCTCCACAAGATTCCCTCTTCCTTCTATTTGTTGTCCTGCAACTATATTCCCTTCCCTTTGATAGGAGCGTAGCTTCTCTCCTCCCTCCGCTACCAACCTGTTGTAATTATTTTTTGTTGCTTAGGACGAAGAGCTGTGGACGACATCGAATCAATCGAATCGATAAGTTCATGAAGGCCATTGAGAAGAACATTCTGGTGGTGTCTACTAGAGAACCTAGACTGTATGATAGAAGAAGTGAAAATGGAGATGGTTTGGTCAATGGTTTGCTGGAGGATAAGACCTCTCATTATGGCCAAGATTCTAATGAGGCGGAGATGGAGAATTGGGTAAAAAACTGTACAGCCACTGCAGCTACTCTCGTGCATGCAGTAGGTCAAAGTGAGGATATCTGTAGAAAATGGTCTAAACTCGCCATCCAAAACCACTTTCTAAGCAAAAGACTTTACATTGGACGAATCTAGTAAGCCCAAAACATACTCAGAAGTACTCAAGGATGCTAAGCCAGAAGGAAGTACCAAAAGCACTGACAGCACTGAACGTATTAAGGAAGAGGAGCCACTTATACAGTCTACTTATTCGAGTGAGAACAAAAGTACAGGTGACTCGCAGAGTTCTGAGAAGTCAGACAATGCAGACATTCATTCCATTGTAAGTAAAGCCGAACAGGCTGATAAGAAGCTTGTGACTGAACCAAAATCAAGTGAAAAGAGTGAACCAGAGTCTACAAATACATGCGAAGGGAGCTTCTCAGCTATCACCAACACAATGGAAGCTGATATGCAGAATCTTCTGGAGATCTTCCCTGGCAACTCAGTACTCGGTGACTCTTCAAGACCCGCGCTACATCTATAGGTGAGTTTTTACCCGCGAGTTTCCTTTTTTCTTCAGTGGTGTTGTGTATTCTACCTTCCAAACCCAACCTTCTTACTCCTTTCCTCGCCGTCAGTTCCCCACGCTTCTGTAATCCCCTTTCTCTCTCCCGCTTCATGCCCGTTGGTGACGTCACTAATTTTTTGTTGTTTGCCTAGTGCGAAGAACTGTAGACGACATCACGACGTCTTCAGGTGCTGCTGTTATCGTTTTGGTTATTGGGACGAGTAGGTGGAGGCATCTATTTTATGTGGACATTGTCACCCTTTAAACTTTTTGGAAAAATTTTCCGGTGAGTAGTTTGCTGTAAGAACATTTACTGCTTTACTACAGCTGAAACCTATCCTACAACTATTCCCTTCCCTTTGACAGAAGCGCGGCTTCACTGCGCTCCCTCCACTACCAGCTTGTTCCTATTTTAATTATATTTTATTGCCTAGAGCGAAGAGCCCCTGTAGACGACATCACGACGTCTTGACTTGCTGCTGTCTCGGTTTTGCTACATCCTCGGCTGCGTTCACTTGCTGCTCTCTATGGTAAGAAGTTACGATTCTGTGAGCAGTAATGCTCACTAAAAGCTCATTTAAGTAAGTACACTATTTCGATAGGGTGTATAGGTAAGCTTATCTTTAGAAATTTTGTAATCCTTTTTTAGGATTGCTTTTATAATCGTACGAGGCAATATCCTGACGTTTAATAGCATGCCGTTAATTGTTATTACGCTAACCTGTCCTGTCGCGAAGGGAGCTAAATAACTTAGTTATTTAGGTGGTTATTTAGGTTATTAAGGCGGTCTTACACCTATAGACCTTTTTGGCCAAAATTACCTAAAAAAATGATAAAAAATATTATTATACTAGAATAATTAAAATATATTGTAAATATAACTTATTTTGAATGAAATGAGCCAAAGCAGAGGTCCTTAAACTCATTTTATCCTCAGTTATAGCATTTTCAAGAAAAAAAGTTTGTCGTTACTTTTCTCTGAGACCGCATAATGAATCTTCATGGGATAAAAAGCAAATTGTTCATAATTTATTTAGTTATGGGCCTAAGAGTTGCAATTTTAAGGTTTTTATGTTTAAGTATTTTTTTCATGGAAAAAACTGATTTTTTTACAATATTTGTTTCCATTTTTTTGAATTTTTAGGGTTTTTAGCATGGAAAAAATACTTACACATGAAAATCTTAAAATTCCAACTCTTAGGCCCATAACTATATAAATTATGAACAATTTGCCTTTTATCCCATGAAAATTCATAAACTAGTCTCAGAGAAAAGTAACGACAAAGTTGAAATTTTAATATTTTCAGAAATAAGGCTTTAAAGATAAAAATACCATAAAATTAAAAAAATCATCAGCCATCGGGTCCTCCATTTCTTCTCCTTCTTGACACAGTTTCCTATACCTCAGACCCATTCTCTCACATGAAATGATTTAAATATAAGGTCTGACTTGCAATGTGTTCATATATACAGCATCCGTTCCACTAAAAGTTATTGCTAACAATTCGTCCTTCTTTTGTATTTTTCATCCATCTACTGTTGAGTCACTTTTTAAAACATCATACTGATGTGAGTTATATAATTATTTGTAATACTAAGATAAATGTGGAATATGCAGCAGGTCATATGAAATATGGAAGCCCAGCTAACATCATCCTGGCCAAAAGTATATTAATACGTCTAAGTTGATAAAAACATTTTTTCCATGATCACTTCATTATACGTATTATCTATACTATATCTTGCATTCAAGCCTTCATTATATATTACTTGTGTGCTAAAAAGCCTGGTTGCTTTTATCTGCAAATGTGTCTTGATACTAATTGTAGTGTGCAACTCTTCTGAATTATTGAATAATATCCTATAATGAGCAAAACTCAATAATCTCACTTTCATCTTTCTTATAAAATAGATATATTTTGATTCATTCGATCAGAATTATCACTGCTTTTTTCTTCATACATTTAACTAAATCTTGACAATTCATGTTTGAGGTTTAAATAGCCGTATTTAATTTTCATATAGTATAATCCTGTCTTGAATTGAAGCATTTTTCAAATTTCAACAAAATTGTCACTGCACGCTTATGTTAAACTTGTCCAAAGATATATGAGGTGATGGGTCACTGCATGTCATCAATCTTCATTCCATAGAAAAAAACATGAATGAATTATAAACTTCATTTGACATAACTTTTTTAATACTATTGCAGCTGTATACAAAGCAAAAAGTCAGAATTCAACAGCTTTGTATTTCGTATAATGATTTGTACATCATAAAAACGTGATAAATCATCTAATAAATATTATTTTGAAAAGTTTTTGAAATTAGATATACATGCTGTGTGTAGGCATCGGTGTGAGTTTTACTCCTATTCTTAACCTTCCAAGAACTTGCATATTACGTATTATGAATGATTAATAAAACGAAATTGCTCGATCATGCAATATTAAACACACTGGATTTTCTGCAATTTGGAAACCCACCATGATATTTATAGTAACTTTGCAAAAGTTTTCGCCACACTGATGCATTCATAAAAAGAAATTTTCCTGTCCTGTAATCAACAAGTGGCTGTTCCTCCATTGGCCGGTTAGAATTCTCCACCTTTTATCTGGCCCTTTCTCTGATTAATTTCAGGTGAGCCTTTCTCTTGGTTGGCCGACAATAAAGAAGGATTTCTCCATCTACGAGTCTTCTTAGCGACGAGCTTCTTCAATACTTCAACTTTATAGAAATCACATAGATATTTTCAAAATGTTATACTACAGATTACTACAGAAGAAGCTTGCTTATTACTTTAACGTCAATGATAAAACAAATTACTTTTAATAAACTTAAAAATAATTGACTGCATATTGCGATCTGTATTTTTGGATAGCCTACATCAGTTAAGTTTTTAAAAATATGGATTGCATTTCATTGTCAATAAGTTGTATCTAACTAAAATAATTTTTTTATTGGAAGTTAACAAGATAAGCAAGATAAGCAAGTTTATTCTTACAGTATATGAGCATGAAATTCAAAGTGTGATAATCTTAGTTCTTTCGTCTTTGTGGATTGTTTGGATTTGTAGGAAAGAAATTTTTATTTTGGTTTTTGCGTAAGAGATATAACTTGTGCGTTTTCTAGTATGATAAAACTAAAAAGCTGAATAATTTCCTTCGTTATCGTGTTAACCTGTGAGATTAAGTCATGTGATGTGCTAAATGAGTTTCTGCTATTGTAAAGGAATAAAGATATAAGGTTACATGTGAATAATTATTTTCATTTGGATATTATATATCTATATATTATAAGATAAAAATTAATCCAAATAAAATAAAATATTTTGTTCAAAGGATTCCCTGGTAGAAACATTAGTGATGTCGGCTAATTGTTGGTTAATTTTGAAGTTAAAAAAGTCACACTAACATTATTTCGTTGTTAAACATAAATATTCAATTTTCGTTCATAAGAACATATTCTATTGACAATATTTGAACATGTGATTATAATTTTAAATACTTTTGATAAGATTTAAATATTGATTTTGGTCAAAAATGCTTCTATTCGATTAACACGTTAACCAACAAAAATGATTAATTTTCTATCAGGGTTTTAGATTATATTCATTCAGAGATTAGATAGACCTTCATTCAAAGGTTAGATTTTATTCATTCAAGTTATTTAGATTCTTTTAGCTGTTTAAAGAATAAATTTTGCATGCTAAATAAAATTTTATATATTTTTTACAAGCGTGTATTACATGAGATATTTGTTTTCAGGTGAAGTCATTCAAATGAAGGTATCCTAAAACATTATTAAAGAACTAGGCATAGGCTGGTGGCGTGTTAAAAGTTTTCTTATCATATTAAAAGGACAAAGTAATTTTAAAAATAGAGAAAAATAAAATAATTCAAAGCAAAAAAGTTCAGAAAAGAAAGCTAAAAACAATTTAGAAAGACGGGTGAATTCGGTCTCATTGGCCGAATTCGGTACAGGGAAAAAGTCAATTTCTCTAAATTCTTCTAAATATCTTACAAAATAAAAATTAATAGTAATTAACAAGATTAGTTTAAAATATGTATACATTTAGTATATTAATACATACGAGGGTCATTTGATAAGTACCTAGCCTACAAATGAAAACACAAAAATTTTACAAAAAATAAAATTTATTTTTCAATGTAGTCTCCTTTTAGTTGAATACACTTGGTCCAGCGGTGTTCCAATTTTTTTAACCCCGTTGAAAAAAATGTTTTCTCTTGGTTTGCAAAATAGGCCTCCGTGACGGCGATTATTTCGTTATTGGAGTGGAATCTCTTCCCGGCGAGCGAATTTTTTAGGTTTGGAAACAAAAAAAAGTCGCACGGAGCCAAATCTGGAGAATACGGTGGTTCGAAGCGTAATTCGACCAATTTAGCCGTGGCGAGTGCAGAAGTGTGAGCCGGTGCATTATCGTGGTGGAAAAGCACTTTCTTTTTAGACAAATGGGGCCGTTTTTCTTCTAACACGGCGTCAAATCGGCTCAATAGTTCGGCGTAGTACTGTCCTGTGACCGTTTTGCCCTTCTCCAGATAGTCAATAAAAATCACACCTTGAGAATCCCAGAAAACAGTGGCCATCACCTTTCCGGCCGACGGGGCCGTCTTCGCCTTCTTCGGAGCAGGTTCACCGGGTAAGGTCCACTGTTTTGACTACTCCTTGGTCTCTGGAGTGTAGTAGTGAATCCATGTTTCGTCGACGGTCACGTAACGACGCAAAAACTCTTTTGGATTGCGATTAAACAGCTCCAAACACTGCTCTGAACTGGTCACACGGATGCGCTTGTTGTCTGCAGTCAGCAAACGCGGCACCCACCTTGCTGACAGCTTTCTCATGCCTAAAATCTCATGTAGGATATGCCACACGCGTTCTTCTGAGATGCCTACTATCGCAGCTATCTCGTGCACCTTTAATCGGCGGTCTGACAAAACGATATCGTGTATTTTTGTCACGTTCTCCTCCGTAGTGGCTGTTTTCGGAGCACCTGGGCGTGGATCATCAAAAACCGACGTACGACCACGTTGAAACTCGTTATACCAAAATTTAACGGTCGCCATCGAAGGAGAAGCATCCCCATACACTGCATCCAAGCGTTCTTTAATTTCACTGCGCGATTTCCCTTCCAAAAACAAGAATCGAATCACCGACCGATATTGTTCTTTCTCCATTTTTTCAAAAATCAACGGACACATTTGCTTTCACACGCTCTCAAAAATAAACTACAACTCCGATCCGGCTGAAATTTCGTCTGTAACCGTTTACAGGAAGATACTGCACTGTAGGGTATTTCTGGTGCGATAGTGGCACCATCTGGCGGTGAGGCTAGGTACTTGTCAAATGACCCTCGTATATCATATTATTGTTTTGAGGGCAAACCATGTGTGTGTCAGTCGGTCACATACGTAGACTCTAAGTCAATAAACGTATAGACAGCACATAGGAAAAACATGGTATCAGTCAATAAATACGTAGACTCTAAGTCGATAAATGTATTGGCAAGCCCATATGTGCATTAGTCAGTAAACACATAGATCCTAAGTCTAAACGTATTGACTATCACATAGAAATAATAATAATAACAATAATAATGATAAAAAATATATCAATTACTTTCTTTGATAACTGATTATAGTAAAAAAACTGAAAAATTATATGAAAAATTGAATGAAAAATATAAAGTGACATATCTTACAATAAAAAAAGTAATAGTAATTAACAAGATTAGTTTAAAATATGTATACATTTAGTATATTAATAAATATATCATATTATTGTTCTGAGGGCAAACCATGTGTGTGTCAGTCGGTCACATACGTAGACTCTAAGTCGATAAACGTATAGACACCACATAGGAAAAACATGGTATCAATCAATAAATACGTAGACTCTACGTCTATAAACGTGTAGCATATAGAAATAATAATAATAATAAGTAAATATCCTCTTTCTAAAAGTTGATAGATATAATCTTACATCATAATAAGACTGTTTAGATTGGTTGTTGTTAATTTATTTCATTAGTCTATATACAATGGACCCCAAAAATTTAATGTTTGAATTTTGGAAATACAATTCTTAAGTTGAGTATTTAAAACTGAATAATTGTAAAAGAATTATTACATCATTTATTTATCAACATGACATTATTGTATGATTTAAACAAATTAAAACAAACTTCGAAGTTAAAAGTAACTAATCTAACTATATAACTGCAAAATTAATAATAGTAATGATAATAATACAAATGAAGCGCGTTGAATGTATACAAGTTATACAATTAAAAATATATGAAGTGCTTCTTTGATTGCGAACGCTTTTATTGAAGTGCGAATTATTACAGTCAAAATTCATGTTCTGGTGAAAAACTATAAAAATTTAATTGATTCGTATATAATTGATACGCAAATATAAACGCAATTACATGTACACTTGTACATTTATATATATGCTTATACGTGTCCGTGTTGTAACGGGATGGCTAGTGGGGGAAAATCCCAACAAGCCACAGGCCAGCGATGCCCTAGAACACGGTGCCGCGGGTGCCAGACTAAAATGACTTGCCCGGGGATCTGCTCCTGGAATCTCGAAAACAACGCGAAGATCGCACACGAACTTGGCTTTCCAACTAATTGGATCGCTGAGTGAAAAGCGCACGCTCGAAGAGTAAAGCGCGCGGCCGCTATACTCAGATATGAAACGACCGGCGGATTCATTTTCCCGCGGAGGCGGCGGTATCCGGGAGAAGGACAGGTTGTAATGAACAACGCGACGAGTAACTAGATATCACAGTATATTAAAATCAATAACGATTACATGCACAACGCACGTGCTTATTAAACAATTATGAGTTAGTTCGCGCGCGACCGTTAATATTCAAACGCGAGAACGATACGACGCGCGGCGAAGCTGCTATTCTCGCGCGCGGTGTTAAAGTACGGCGGGCTAACACACACCCGCACGTACACGGCACAGAAAGCTTGCACGGGGCGATTTCCGTGCGAGCTTTTACAATAAACCCGCGAGAGGAGAGTAGAAAACTTACGTTAGGAAGGAGCAACCGATGCACTCGGCTCTCTCTCGCTCGCTCTCGCTCGCACAGCAGTTGCGCTCTCTCTCTCTCTCTCTCTTTCTCGCTGTATTGGGTCGGCAGGCGGGCTGGCTGCCGGCTCCTCGCTCGCTGTCCCTCGTTCTGCTCGTGGCACACGCGACGCGGTATCGCTCTCTCTCTCTCTTTCTTTCGCTCGCTCGCTAGTCGGCGCCTCCACTCTACACGCTGTAAAGCTATATATAAAACTATACGACACGAACTTTTAGAGAGATACGCTGGAGAGATGCTTACGGCGCGATGGCAGACACGAAGATGGCTGCCGTGACTCGCATAAAGCCGTAACAGCTTCGTGGGTACGCGACGGGCATATTACGCGTCGCGAGACCGTTCTAATCCGGTCAGGATGCTCGCGCGCTCGCGCCCCAGGTGAGCATGCCTGCTCGGCGCGGGTAATTCGAATCTTGAATTACCTAACTCGCGCACGCGTTACACCCACCCGCCAGACACTGCTTAGGGGACCTGTGAGCAGCTCTGCCATCCATGGCCGTCGTCGTACCTATACGTAGGGTGGTAAGGCTTTAGTAGAAGGAGGTTCTAAAAGGGAATTAGGAAGAATTGGAGTCACTGGATTTTCTTTTTTTAATTTTTATTAAAAAAAACAAAAAAAACTCTTCGGGGCTTAGCCCTCTTCAGCTGACCCGGGAGTAAGTCCGGCGCCCCTTGTGGCGAGCTTGGTTGGGGCAGTGCTTCGACTTCATTACCCGAAGCTCGCCACACATGAAGCACCGGGGAAGCGCCTGCGCGTCTAATGCCTCCCGGGCAGCCTTCTCCTCTTCGAGCGCCTTTCGGAGGCGCTCGTCTTCTTCCTGGAGGCGGCGCTCGGCCTCTTCTTTGGCCCGGCGCGCCGTCCCCTCCGCCTCTTCTCTGGCTCGCCTTGCCTCTTCCATGCGCTCTTGCGCATGAGCCAGGCGAGCCTCCGCCTCTCTAAGTAAGGTGGCGCGGCGCAACCTGGCGGCCCTGGCCTCTGCGGCGGCCGCGAGCTCTTCTCGCCGGCCTCGGGCCATTCCGACCCATTTGCCGGCTTGCCGCTCGCCGGCCTCACCGTGGCACTGGAGAAAATCCTCCAGTGCAGCCAGAGCAGCGTCCTCCGCAGCGCGCGAGGACTTGCTGAGGCGCCGCGCCTCCTCTAGAGCCTGGTCCACCAGGACCCAGGCCGCACAGACTTCATCGGTCGGTGCTCCTTTTGGGGCCTGGGTTGGAGCATCTCCTTTTTTTCCTTTTGCGGCCCGAGCCGCGCCGGCGTCAACTTCCGACGCACAATAATGGGCTCGGGCCGCATCCTCTTCGGGGACTCGGCCAGCACCAGTCGACTCGGCTGGTGCCTCTTCTTGAGGCCGGGTTCCGCTCTCCTCCCGCTGCTCCTTCGGGGGATGAGGTCGCCGAAGCGGGGACGGACCGGCGCGTGCCGGCCTTGAAGGTCCCCTTTTGGGCTCCGGTGCCTCTATCTCCTCAATCACTAGGGTGGAGGGTTCTTCCACTGGTGGAGGTTTCAGCGCCACCGCATCTATCCCCTTCACCACCTGCTCCAGGAAGTCGATGACGGCGGGGTCAGGTTGACACTGGATTAATCCAGCGATCACCCGCTTCGCCGTCTCTGCTACCTCTGGAGTCAGGCCTAGCATGTCCTGCAATAGGAAAATTGATCCCGGAAAGAGGTGAGCATGAGGATCGGAAAGCAAGGACGAACACGGGTTAGTACGGACGGCACAATTCTTGGACGGCACAGTTAGCGCTTTTTGGATGCTCGGGTTCGACGGGTGCTAATTGGCCCGACAGCAGTAGGTGCAGGCTTTTTCTTCGAACCCTTTGGCCTCCCTGAGCCTCGCTTGGACTCTGTTGGACCGACCACACGCGTAGGTCGGCCGTCGCTCGCACGTTTTCCTGGCCTAACTAATAGCGCGATATTACGAGGTGGACCGTGCCTCTTAGCTGTCGCCCGAGGCTGTACATTCCCCTGGCTAACTCTGTTGCCCGCTGGCACATTACGTTCGGCTGAAGAGTCCCTCGGTGGTAGCGACTGTGCTACTTCTTGATTACTTTTATCCAAGTAGTTCTTGGGCTCTTCTGCGGAGACGTATCGCTTGAGTTGCTGCGCATGGACGGGATGTATTGTTCGACTATCCTCACCTTGGATTTCATAGGTGTTTTCGCCTAGAATATTCACAATCGTGTAGGGTCCCGCGTACTTCGGGGCTAATTTGGCAGAAATCCCCTCGGCTGCTGAGGATAGTACCTTATTCTCTCTCCATACACGATCGCCTAGACAGAATTCTGGAGTTCGGCGATGAGCGTCATAATATTTGGCTTGTCTCGCCTGCTCCGCTTACGCGTCGGCCGCCGCCCAAACGTGCAATTCGCGGAGCTTGTCCATGCGCGCCACCCAATTATTTATCGCCTCTTGCTGCCCTTGCTCTTCGGCTAACCTGTTTTCCTCCCGCCTTAGTATCTTCGGTGGGTCAGGCTGTCGGCCGTAAATGAGCATGGCAGGACTTATTTTGGTGGAGCTGTGTTCGGCCGTATTGTACGCGAACGCCAGCTCGTTCAGATGCTCATCGCAGGACCGGTGATTCTCCTCAGCGTAAGACATGATCATGGTCTTCACCGTTCGGTTCACACGCTCGACGGGATTGGCTTGAGGGTGATATGGTGGTGCAAACGTGTGATGCACGTTTCTCTCCTTTAAGAATTTCTCTAACGGTGCATTCTTAAATTCAGTCCCATTATCGGAGAGAAACACCTCGGGGACTCCGAACCGCAGACATACTCGTTCGTTGAGCCCTTTTATCACCGATTTGCCATCTGCCCTTTTTATCAGAATTACTTCTATCCAGCGTGTGAACAGATCCTGGAAGATGAGAATGTATTCGTGTCAGTGCTTGATTTTAGGGAGAGGTCCCATAATGTCGCTGGCCACGATTTACCATGGACGCTGTGTTATACGACGTCCCATGAATCCTGCTGGAGCGCGCTGTTCGACTTTGCACTGCTGGCAAATTTGGCACTGATTCACATATCTGGCCACATCTCGAGGTATGTGTGGCCAATAATATTTCCGTCTTACTCTCTCTAGAGTTTTCTCGCGGCCCAAGTGCCCAGCAGTTGGAAAGTCATAGCATTCTCTCAGTACTTCGCATCACTTTTCGTGAGGGACTGCTAACTTCCATGCATCGTCGTCGCCGAGAGATTCGTCTATGACTTTATTAGGGTTGTACATGTACAGTCTCCCCCCCGCCAGCTTGAACGTGGGGAAGTCTCACGGCTGTTGTTGAACCTCTTTCACGATCTTGAGGTCTTCTTCGTCGAACATCCGTAAAAGGGCATCTGGGACATTGTTCAACGAGCCCCTTCGATGTTCGACCGTGAAACTGTGGTTCTGCAGCTCCAAAGCCCACCTAGCTAACCTGCCGGTCAGGTTTCCGAGGTCACGGAGCCACTTCAAGCTGCTATGGTCCGTGATAACCTTGAAGTCGTAGGCCTCTATATACGGACGGAACTTTTTAATTGCCCAGAGAATTGCTAGACATTCTTGTTCCGTCACGCTATCATTCCTCTCGGCTGCGCTCAGAGTTCCACTCGCGAACTCTAGGACTCTTTCATCGCCGTCAATTATTTGGTATAGCACCGCTTCTAGACCTGTATCGCTCGCGTCAGTTTGCACCACGAACTGCGCGTTAGATACCGTCCTGTGTAGAATCGGTGCAGAAGCTACTAGCGCTTTTAGCTTTTGGAAGGCCTCTACTTGTGCCGTTGACCACTCATATTTCCGATCCTTTTTCGTTAATTCGGTCAGTGGTTCAGCAATTGTGGCAAAGTTCGATAAAAACTTTCTATACCACGAGGCCATTCCTAAGAAGCGTCTCAGCTGACGGAAGTTTTTCGGTACCGGATATTCCATGATGGGCTCTATTTTCTCGGGGTCTGACTTAAAACCATCTCTATTTACTATGACCCCGAGATATTGGACTTCATCGCGACAAAAGACGCTCTTCTCGTGATTTATTGTGAGGCCTGCGTCCTGTATCCTGTCCACAACTCTTTTTAGAACCTCTTTATGCTCCTTGAATGTCTCTGTGACTATTATTATATCGTCGAGATACGAGTAAGCAAAAGGTTCGAGTTCAGAGCCGATGACTTTGTCAATCAGCCTCTGGAAGGACGCTCCGGCATACGAAAGACCGTAGGACATTCTCGTAAATTGGAAAAGCCCTTTGCCTGGCACGGTGAAGGCGGTAGTCTCTTTGGACTCCGAACTAAGTGGTATCTGGTGGTACGCACTGCTTAAATCCAACGTGGAGATGTATCGCGCTTTCTGCAGTTTGCGCAAGATATTTTCCATGTATGGTAACGGGTACGCGTCTGGCCTTGACGCTGCGTTCACTTTTCTGAAGTCCACGCAGAAACGGAACTTACCGTTTGACTTGCGTACCATTACCACTGGACTTGACCAGCCACTTGTCGAGGGTTCTATTATTCCCGCGACAAGCATTTCCTCCACCTGTTTGTGCATCTCTTCCTCGAGTTTCTGAGATACAGGGTAGTACTTCTGTTTAATGGGTCTTGTAGATCCGACGTCTATTGTATGCTCGATCCACGAAGTACACCCTAGTGGTGCCAGGCTGTTACCGATCAGCTGAGCTACTAAAGCTTCTACCTCTTTGTGCTGTTCTTCTGTTGGGTCCGCCAACCCTATAACTGATACGGACACGGTGTTATTTGCGATTATGGCGGCTACTTCTAACTTTACGCTTGCATCGTCATCCTTGAGATGCAGCATGTTATCTGTGGGGTCTAAGACGGCGCTCAACTTCTTAATGAGGTTTACCCCCAAGTAGCACTCCGTATCTAGATCTGGCATTATTGCGACGCGCACTTCTTTGCACACGCCAGCCACGACCATGGGCAGATATACATAGCCAACCACTGCTATGCTTTGCCCGTTTGCTACCCGTGCCGTTAAGCCGCTGGCTGTGATTAACTCTTTTCCACAAGCCGTAGCCAGCTATAGGCCGATGGAATTCATCTCAGTCCATGAAGCTCCTGTATCGAAGAGTGCTTGTAGCCTGTAACCGGCTACACCTACTTCAAGCCACCATCGCGAGCAAGTTTCTTGGTTGACTTCATTCGGTTGAATCACGGGCACTTCTTTGCTCTCCACTCCAGGCGATTGGACCGTGTTACCCTCGGTCTCTGGTGAGAGAGCTGGGGCGGGTATGTGGTCGTGTTTACCTGCCCCCCTGGCCGTATCCCTGTTAGTTTCCGGCAGAATTGGGCTTGTTGCCTCGCTTTTGCTCATATCCGGGTTCCCTTCGGTTCTCTTGCCTTTGTGGAGGTCCGTCATTTCTTGGACTTTGCGGCCTAGCCTGGTGGGTTGAGCTACTACCCCCACTAGGCTGGTTTGTAATTTGCCCGCCCTCCCGCCGCCTATTTTCCCAGTTACCCTTCTTCTTAGGTTTTCTGGTTGGCGGCGGGCTAGGCTTTTGCCCCTTGTTTTCGTCGGTGCCTTTCTTTGTCAATGTCAATAAGTATTCGGCCATGACCCGACGGAACATAGCCTCGAGGCTCTCTCGAGGCTCGTGCTGTTGGTGCCCCATCGCCGCCACTCTTGGATTCTGCTTTTTCCGCTGATCCGTGGGTGGCTCAGTCGGCACGTAGGGAAATCTGGCATGTACGTGCGCTCGGGCGGTGGTGGCGAGTGATACACCTTATCTGCCGCGAGCGCTAATTCGGCTTCGCGGAACAGGTCCAGGAGCCCTCGGTAATCCGTAATTTGATTTCGCATTACCATCGTTTGCAGTTCTGGCCGCATGTTCCGGTGCAACATGTCTAACTGTTGAGCGATGCTAGGCACCGGAACCAACTTTAGGATCATGGCTTGTAGATTTACTACGTAATCACGCCTAAGTTCATTTCTGCCTTGAGTCCTCGGGTTTATTTCTGCCATGACGCGCTACTGATGTCCCCTGTCCCCGCCATACATGTGCGTTATGGCCTCTATGAAATCTGGCCACGATATCCATGTGTGGCGGTTACTCCGGTACCAGGTGGCTGCTACCCCAGTTAGGAGCTCTGACAACGACGAAAGCACCTCGTCGTGTGTCAGATTAGCTAGAGTTCTGCATTCCTCTATTCTTGTGAGGAATAACTCGACGCTCTGCTCCTTTGAGGACTCTGAGAACCTGATGTGCCATTTTCGGACTATCTGGCCCACATCACGGTTCGTCTGCTGAGGCAAATATGTATGCCTCTCAGACGGGTCCTGGGTCGCACCATTCCTAGTTTGGCGCTGGGAAGAATTTCTGGTATTATTACTCCCAGCCTCTGTTGGGGACTGGAGACTCGGGCTGCTGCTGTTAAACTCCGCATACATGAACGTGTCTTGGAAGTTCACATGCGGTGATCCTCGTCTACGGCCCGTGCTTGGGGGTTGAACTCCCTCCAAGTGCGTACTTGAGGTTGGATGTCGAGCTCCTTGAAGTATTCGTACATTCTCTTTAAGCTCTTCAACCTCTTCGACGAGTGTTTTGATCACCGCCAGTAGCTGCTTCGATAATATATTGTCTCCGACTGCTATCCCAGCGGTTCTCGACTCACGTTGTCGCGGCCACTCCAAGTTTTGCGGCTGTGGCGGATTTCGCGATTGCTGCCAGAACCCTTGCTGCCCATTTCGTGCTAACAACGACTCTTCTTTGTAGTTGCGCTGGTATTGTCGCTGCCTGCGCTGCTCTTCCAGGAGCACTTGCTGCCGTCGCTGCTGCTCCATCTGCTGTTGCTGCCTTTGCTGCTGCTGCATTTGCTGCTGCTGCAGTTGCTGCTGCTGCATTTGCTGCTGCTGCAGTTGCTGCTGCTGCATTTGCTGCTGCTGCAGTTGTTGCTGTTAGAGCTGTTGCTGTTGAAGCTGTCCCTCGGCTTCGGCTGGAGATGTCCCGGTTGGTGCTGCAGAGCTCAATATCTCTGTCCCGGAACCCTCCTGGCCGTTTGCCTCTTCCGCTGGCTCCACCACTGCATTATGTGCTTGTTGTGGAGCGTTCATCTTCCGAGACTCCGAGAGTTTCTGCATCACTATCGGATCATCAAGGAGCGTTATGAACGGGTGCGGGTGGTCTGGGTCAGTATTGGGATCCACAATAGTCGACCCAGATTTGTTCATCAACGTTAAGTCGATGAACGCCCTTCGGGACTGCTCCCGTTTAGCAAACGCTTGCTGCTTCGACAGCTTCGGCTCTGGCACAAAATCGGCGGCACTATAATCGCCCATAAGCCACTTGATCGCTGTCAGCATATTTACTGACTGCAGATCTGACTGCTGTAGACCAAAGGCTTGCATGGCCTCGATAATTTCCTCTTCAGGCTGTGTATACACCCAATTGAGTATCGCAGATTCCGCAAACTGCGATGACCGGGCCATGGTGTCAATTGGCTGTGCGCTTCCCCACGAACTTTACTAGCGCGAGTAGTATCCGGATTGATGGGAGAGAGAGTTTGCCTATTCAACACGTGAGCTAGCTTTTTCAACGCGAACCCGGATTATTTTCTAAGAGCTATGGCGGTTGCTCTTAACCTCGATAACGCACGACGGTTTCCCGTATGCGGCTCTAAAAGAACAAAAGCTATTTTTGTAATTAATTACTATTTGTAATTAATTACGCTCAACTACTCGCACTTGTAATTTTAAAATAAATATGTGTGTCAAAATGGACAATATCACAAAAAAAACACAAAAAAATAAATACAATTTTCACCTAAAAAAAATAAAAAAACAATTTTAAAGTTCGAGGGGATTTTTGCGCTCGAGTTTTTACTCGGGCGCACAGTCAACTTTTTGCTCCGAGAGTGCCTGCCGACTTTCTCTCGATTTTCTGTTAACAGCACGAGAAAAGAAAAAAAAAATTTATTTTTCGTCCACTAAAAAATAACTCGTATCGAAAATACGAGAGGAGAAAAAAATATTTTCGAGTCAAGAAAAAAATTAATTAAAAAAAATTAATTATCGCTTAAAAAAAAATTTTTTGTCGTTAAAAAAAATTAATTGTTATTAAAAAATTTTAATTATTAAAAACAATTACCTAACGCACAAAAATTTCGCAATCAAGATCTCTCCTCGTCGGCTCTCTAGGTCGAGGGTTATTGGCTATCGCTCGCCTAACCTCTCGACCGCACTCTCGCAACAGCACGGCTGTGTCACGCACACGCACACACGCACCTACGAGCTGCGGCACGAAGAGCCTTTCTTTGCATCTTACGCTCAGCTACGCTGCTGAGCTTCTTCGAGCCAAGCTTCGCCGCGATCTGCTCCTGGAATCCCGAAAACAACGCGAAGATTGCACACGAACTTCGCTTTCCAACTAATTGGATCGCTGAGTGAAAAGCGCGCGCTCGAAGAGTAAAGCGCGCGGCCGCTATACTCAGATATGAAAACAACCGGCGGAGTCGTTTTCCCACGGAGGCGGCGGCATCCGAGAGAAGGACAGGTTGTAATGAACAACGCGACGAGTCACTAGATATCACAGTATATTAAAATCAATAACGATTACATGCACAACGCACGTGCTTATTAAACAATTATGAGTTAGTTCGCGCGCGACCGTTAATATTCAAACGCGCGAACGATACGGCGCGCGGCGAAGCTGCTATTCTCGCGCGCGGTGTTAAAGTACGGTGGGCTGACACACACCCGCACGTACACGGCCCAGAAAGCTTGCACGGGGCGATTTCCGTTCAAGCCTTTACAATAAACCCGCGAGAGGAGAGTAGAAAACTTACGTTAGGAAGGAGCAACCGGTGCACTCGGCTCTCTCTCGCTCGCTCTCGCTCGCACAGCAGTTGCGCTCTCTTTCTCTCTCTCTCTTTCTCGCTGTATTGGGTCGGCAGGCGAGCTGGCTGCCGGCTCCTCGCTCGCTGTCCCTCGTTCTGCTCGTGGCACACGCGACGTGGTATCGCTCTCTCTCTCTCTCTCTCTTTCTTTCGCTCGCTCGTTAGTCGGCGCCTCCACTCTACACGCTGTAAAGCTATATATAAAACTATACGACGCGAACTTAATAACTTTTAGAGAGACACGCTGGAGAGATGCTTACGGCGCGATGGCAGACACGAAGATGGCTGCCGTGACTCGCATAAAGCCGTAGCAGCTTCGCGGGTACGCGACGGGCATATTACGCGTCGCGAGAGCGTTCTAATTCGGTCAGGATGCTCGCGCGCTCGCGCCCCCGGTGAGCATGCCTGCTCGGCGCGGGTAATTCGAATCTTGAATTACCTACCTCGTGCACGCGTGTGTAGATATTCCATTTTCAAAGTTTACAAAATAAGTATAAATGTAGAAATCTAAAAAATGCATTATGTTATTTCAGCTTTTATGAAATATTTCGTAAAATTAATAAAACAAAATTTCAACCGGCCACCATGTTCCAATTAGTCCTAAGTTTTTAATGTCTAATGGGCGCTCCTTGTAAATTACATTGTGTTCGATTTTTTCAATGAGCACACCGCACCACTTCTTTCAGAGCATAATGAGATATAACTGCACCGTGTAGCCAGTCTTGGAGGTATCAATCTGCGATTGCGATTCACGCTTAGCGTGCAATCTGCAATGCTGAGGCCCGAATATATAGTCGTCACTTGGCACTCAGCACTTGGAAAGTCAATATGATGACAATGTTAATTGTATATCTGTATATGGGAACGTCCAGCAGAAACGGGCCACCGAGCGCGCGCGGTGCCTTTTTTCGCGTAAAGGGCGCTCTGTTTAACTCGTTCATAATCGTATGCTGCGTCTTTGAAAAAAGACCAAGGACCTATATCGATAGATCTTTTCCTGCTCTTTCCAATGGTGCCATTGTTTTTATTGCGAAACGCTTTCATCCGGACGAAAACTCGAGTTGAATATTGAAAGCCATTTTTCTCAAAGTATATCATGTTTTTTTTTTTAAATAAACTATACCATTGGAAAGTACAACTCTTAAGCTTCTAAACCCTATGTTGGAGAAGTTGGAGAAATAAAGGGTTTAAAATTAACAACATCAAAAAGACAGCGCCGAGGGTCCGCGCGAGCCCCTCGCGCCCGTGCGTACGGCACGTTTAAGTGCATGCTCTATTCAATTCGCTAATAATCGTGTACCAAGTCTCTGAAAAAAGAACTAAGGGCATATATGGATAGATTTTTTCCTGCTCTTTCCAATGGTGCTATTATTTTTAATGATGCCAAAAAGTTAGAACTTAAAAGATTTTCAACGTCATAAGATTCTTAATTATATCCACCGATCAAAAAAGAAAAAGTATTTAAAACTCAAACAAAGAAAGAAGTGGATGTCGCAAAAAGGACAATTCTTATAAAATCAAAAAAATCTAAAAAAAATTAGAATTTAAAGGAAAAGGTAATATTGTTATGCCAGATTAAACAATCTATAAGGTTATTTTAAATTTCTGTTTCACTGCTTTCAGTGCATTCATGGATATTTTTATGTATAATATATTATGTTTTTCAAATTTTGTTATATAAATGAACAAAGTTCATTGTAATATTATACTAACTGTTACAACTAAATCCACAAAATTATGTCCACGCATTGGCACTGTAAGTTACAAAACATTTTATATTTACAAAAAAGAAAGGGCGAAATAGCACATCGCGTGTATTAATCCGCCCTTAAGCATAGCGTAAAAAGTTCGGGCAGCCGCTGTCTTTTTGATCTTACTATTTTTGAACTTTTCATGTTTCAACTTAAAAATATAATATTTTATAGTTTAAGACTTGTACTTTTGAAGAATATGATTCATTTTGAAGAAAAGACTGATATTCAAATGGAATTTTCAACTAGAAGGAAGCATTTCGGAATAAAAATAATAGCACGATTGGAAAGAGCAGGAAAAAATCTATCGATATATGTCCTTAGTTCTTTTTTCAGAGATTTGGTACACGATTATTAGCGAATTGAATAGAGCGTGCACTTAAGCGTGCCGTACGCACGGGCGCGAGGGGCTCGCGCGGACCCTCGGCGCTGTCTTTTTCATGTTGTTATTTTTAAACCCTTTATTTCTCCAACTTTTCCATGATAGGGTTTTGAAGCTTAAGAGTTGTACTTTCCAATGGTGTAGTTTATTTTGAAAAGAAAACATGATATACTTTGAGAAAAATGGTTTTCAATTTTCAACTCGAGTTTTCGTCCGGAAGAACGCGTTTCGCAATAAAAACAATGGCGCAATTGGAAAGAGCAGAAAAAAATCTATCGATATAGGTCCTTGGTTTTTTTTTCAAAGACGCAGCATATGATTATGAGCGAGTTAAACAGAGCGCCTTTTATGCGAAAAAAGGCACCGCGCGCGCTCGGTGGCCCGTTTCTGCTGGACGCTCTCATATATTGAATTCTAAGAGCTGAGTGCCAAGTGACGACTATAAATTCGGGCCTGAGTCCCCATAAGCGCATTACGAAGTGCGAGTGCGCATTGCCCGCTGCGTGATTCATTCTTCCACACTTATTTATAAAGTCAAAAATATTCGTAAATATTTATAAATACAAATATCAAAATTATTTATAAACATTTGTTGAATGTTGTGAAACAATGAGCCACGCAACGGGCAAATACCGTGCGGCGGGCCCATAAGAATATTCGGAGGAAATAGTTCTACGGTCCTCCGCAAGGTATTTACAGATGGCGCCGCTAAACGTGCGGTCACGGAACGCTCTGAAGTTGGCTGCGCGGTGCCAACTCAAATAATCGTTTGCCCAACACTGTCGGTAAGGCAGATTATTGTAGCCGCACTTTTTTACCATTACAAAACTGTGGCGCTGGGAACTGCTTATTGTTTGCGAACGACTACGACGTCCTCTTAAGATAACTATTCAATTTAAAAATTCAAATGTATCGGAAGTAGCAGTTGTTTGCGCCTATTCTTTAAAAACCAATCAAAATCAATCTTGAAATGCTTCACAACATGCGGATATAATTTTTTTAAGAATGGATGCAAAAACGAAAGTAATGAAATTAGTTTTTCGAAGTATTCTTTGTGAAACGTTTATAGAATTACCTAATATTTTATAAACTAACTAAATAATATCTGAGGTGTTCCACGTCGACTACCCCAGCGTGACGCACGAACGTCAAAACGAGACATTGCGGAACTTTTATGAAGACTTTGACCAAGACTTTGAGGGAGTGTTAATGCAAGACTTTTAGTGCAATTTTAGGCAGTACTTTGAGAGAAAGGTTAAGATAGACTTTCAGCGGGACATCAAGCGAGACCTTACGCAAGACTTACGGCGAGACTTTTATTCGACTACGACGGAGACTTTCAGCGAGACGTTTTGCGATTCTTTTAGTGCTATTTTAGGCTCTACTTTTAAAGAAAATTTTACGAGAGACTTCTAGCAACGCATCAAGCGAGACCCTCTGCGTCACATTCAGCGAGACTTTTTGCAAGACTTACGGCGAGGCGTCCGACGAGACATTCAGCGAGACTTTTTGCGAGTCTTTTATTCAGATTTCGACCGTGACTTTGAGCGAGAGCTTTCTCGTAACTTTTAGTGCTATTTTAGACGGTACTTTGGAAGAAAAGTTTAAGAGAGCCTTTTAGCGAGACATTAAGCGAGACCTACTGCAAGACATTCAGCCACACTTTTTTCGAGTCGTTCCACGAGACTTACGTCGAGACTTTCAGCTAGACGTCCGGCAAGACATTTGCAAGACTTTTTGCGAGACTTTTATTTAGACTTTGACCGTGACTCTAAGCGGGACTTTTTTCGAGACTTTTAATGTAATTATTGGTGGTACTCTGAGCGAAAGTTCGAGAGAGACTATCAGCGAAACATCAAGAAAGACATCAAGCGAGAGCTGTTGCGAGACTTTCATCGAGAATTTTGCGAGACTTACGGCGAGATTCTCAGCGAGACTTTTTGCAACTCTTACGACGAGACTTCCGTCGAGAGTTTTAGTGCAATTTGAGGCGGTAAATTGAGATAAAGTTTAAAAAAATATTTCAGTGATACATCAAGCGAGACATTATGTGAGCTTTCAGTGAGAATTTTGAGAGCCTACACTTTGAGCAAGACTTTTTGCGAGACCTTTAGTGCTATTTGAGGCGGTACTTTGAGAGAAAGTTGAAGAGAGTCTTTCAGCGAGACATCAAGCGAGACTTCCGGCCAGCCTTCCAGCGCGACGTTTTGTGAGACTTACGGTGAGACTTCCGGCGAGACTTTTATTCAGATTGCGACGGAGACTTTGAGAGAGATGTTTTGCGATACTTTTAGTGTTATTTTAGGCTGTATTTTGGAGAAAAAGTATGAGAGACTTTCAGTGAGACATGAAGCGAGACCTTCCGCAAGACTTTCAGCGAGACCAGTGATGTGGATTGATCGGTCAGACAAAATTTTCTGACTTGACGGCCATTTTGACAAAAAGTTGACCGACATTGACAGTCAGAATTTACAATCCCTGAATGTAAATATGACCGTCAGTGAGCTTTCTGACCGGTCATTGGTCAGAAAGTTTAAAAGAATAAAAAAACGATCAAAATTTTGGTAAAACAGTTTATGCTATCATACGTTTTAGAGAGCAGTCTTTTTGTACAAAATAGTCTATATTAAATAATAAGTCAATGAGGACGAAAACGTATATTCTATGCAAGAAGCAGCCCATTCCTGGTGACAAAACCATACTTTTCCCCGTTCGTCTATCTCTGTACCATGGTGTGAGGAAATAATGTGTGCTCGCTAGCCATACTCGTTTTCGACCGCTACTGCGCATCCCAACTTTCCACCATGTTCAGTATGGCAGCGTAGTGTTTACGTTTGAATAGCAATTGAAGATTTTAATGTACATTTTTACGAAATGCCTACTTGCTCAATAAAATCTTGCCATAATTGGAATGAAAATACCACAAATAAAGGAATCAAATACTTTAGATTTCTTGCGATAAAGGAAACCTTATTTTCCCTTTTGAAGAATTGCTGAGAACAGCACAGATTTTGGAAATAGTTTTCAACAATTTTCATAAAGATACACTGTCAAGTACCAACTTCATTTTTAAGAAAGTAGCAACCTTTGTTAAAACAAAAATAAGCAATGAATTCAATATTCCGGAAGAAGTTCTTCTACGCTTAGTAAGAACGCATACTTATATTAGATTAAGGGAATTGAATAAAAATATAAAAAGCAGTTATAAGAAAACTAGAATTGCGCAAAAGTCTGCAAAAACAATAAAATTTTATTCGTAAAATATTTATTCGTAAGTTATCGTAAATATTATCGTAAATATTCGTTGTTTCTTTTTAATAAGAGTTCAAATATTTATGTACTTGACTTAGTTGTTGTCTATTTACAATAATTTTAATTGTTAATAAATGGTATTAACTATTACTTATCAAATTGTTCTTTTATTTAAATATATTTCACCCTTTTTCAAATATGTGTTTTTTCGTATTATATCTTACTGAGATCATAAAATGAAATATTTTTATACATTGGCAATAGCAAAATTAACATATATTATATAAATCGATAATTATTTTTAATTTCTTATTGAATTTTTTTCAAAAGATTATTTCAATGATCCGCTGCAAAAGTACTTCTTTCATTTCATAAATAGTACGAATTATAAACATTTTCATTCAATAAATTAATATTCTTCTTAATTACTTGAGTATTATTTTCATTATCTATTTATTTAACATTAATAACACTTTAATTTTCAGTTTTATACAAAACTCTTCTATATTACATTTCAAACAAATTCGCCACTCGCGCGCTGATTCTATTGGTTTAAAGTTCAATATGACCGATTTTGGGATGAGAATTCTATTGGTCCGTAAAGAAGGTTGCGCAATAGCACACTTTATTTCCTTACACCAAGCTCTATACTCTATATAGATGTAGGTTTGACTGTCACGCAAAAGTGTGACCGGTCAGGGTCAATTGTCAGTCAAAATTTTTTTTGTCAGGTCAGGGTCATGACGGTCAATTGACTGGTCAATTGACCAGCTCACATCACTGAGCGAGACTTTTAGCGAGACTTTTAGCGAGACTTTTAGCGAGACATCAAGCGAGAACTTCCGCAAGACTTTCTGTGAGACTATCAGCTAGACTTACGGCGAGACTTCTGGCAAGGTTTGCAGCGAGACTTTAAGCCAGACTTTTTGCGAATCTTACGGCGAGACTTTCACCGAAACTTATTGCGAGACTTACGGCGAGACTTGCGGTGAGACTTTCAGCGAGACTTTTTGCGACCTTACGGGGAGACTTCCAATGAGACATTTACTGAGGTATTGCGAGACTTTTGTTAAGACTTTGACCGAAACTTTGAGTGAGTTTTTTTGCGAAACTTTCACTGCCATTTTAGGCAGTACTTTGAGAGAAAGTGTAAGATAGACTTTCAGCGAGACATCAAGCGAGAGTTTTGGGAGACTTACGGCCAGGCTTTTTGCGAGTCTTACAGTGAGACTTACGGCGATAGTTACGGCAAGACTTTCAGCAACACTTTTAGTTCAACTTTGGGTAGAACTTTGAGTGAGAGTTTAAGAAACTGTTTCAGCGAGACATCTAACGAGACTTTTAGTCCAATTTTAGTCGGTACTTTAAGAGAAAGTATAAAATAGACTTTCAGCGAGACATCAAGCGAGACATCAAGCGAGACCTTATGCTTAGATTTTATGCTAATTAGTATTTATTTTCTAAAGAAAGGAACTACTGAGTACATATAATTTGCAGAGATAATCCATAAACTTGATTACATGCTAACGTACATATTTATATACAAACATCAAAGAAAGCATCTAAAATACACTGGATTATAAAAAAATACGTAAAATTTGAATCGTACAGTGTATATAAGTCTTTATTTTATAAATTAAGCATTTAAATGATCTGTTATAAGATGAATAATGCGATACAGACTTCGGTGTATAAAATTAAATACATTCTTCACGCACTTAATAAAATTCATAATTTCATCAAATTTTGCTTCCAGTTGCTCCTGTTTTTTCTTCTGCTGATCTATTAATTCATTAAGTCGTTCCATCAGTTCAACAATCCGATAGCAACGTACTACAACAAATTTTCAATAATTAATAACAGTATAATAATAAAAATATATATGATATATTGTCGTTCCCGAATAAAAATGCCTAATCTCGAGATCCAGTTGGAAAAGGCCTTATCTCGCAATCCGGTTGGAAAGACCTTTTTGTTCGGAATCGACAATATATTAACCATTTTCGACATCATTCAAAGTAAGGTTAATGTTAATTGTATTTTTTCAACCGAAAAGGTTAATAATATTTAAGTTCTTACTGCAACTGCAATTATATGCTTCGCATTGACAATTCATTTTAATAGCAATTCCATTTTTTCTATTTATTTTAACTGCCAGCCAACATCAACGAAATACTTTTTCTCTATCCTTTGGGCGAAAGTACGTATAAGTTCCACCGTTCGTTTACGCTAGAAGAAGTAGCACTTTTACTCATTGCTGTAATGGCTGAAACAGTTGCCGCGCGCATGTCGCGGAAGTGTGCTACTTCGGCGCGAAACTGTTTCGTATCGAGAGCGTTCAGTTAAGAACGATGGTATGGATACCGATAAATAAGTTGCGCGTTGCGCTATCACAATTACGTCCTTCCCACATGGAAGTGCGTCGTGCGCCGTGCACCACGTTCCGATCGCTTGAATACAGCAACTCTATGCTGATTGGTTAATTCCTTTGACGAAACTAGATGGTAAAATAAAATTAACCAATCAGCATAGAGTTGCTGTATTCAAGCGATCGGAACGCGGCGGACGACGCGGCGCACGGCGCACGATGCACTTCCATGTAGAAAGGACGTTAGGCTACTATATACCATAATGCCTTCCGAAAAATTAAAAGGAACGCATTCTAGCCTGTAATGTTGTTATCCCATGACGTTCCGAAAAATTAGACGGAACCATTTATAAGCCTGTGAAGCGAGAAAGACATTCACGGAAGAAACTCCTCTCGCTCTCACAAGCTAAAATGAGTCCGTTGAAATTTTCTCGCAACCATGAGCAATTTGGCAAAAAATGATATGGCAAAAAATTCTTTGTTAAGGGTGCCTTTCACTCCAAAACTCAATGTTTACCTGTATTAGTAGGCAATCTTAATATAGCCTACCTAAAATTTTGTATCAATATAATACATGAAATATCAAACAAAATGATAGGTTAACATAGATAAAATTTTAAAATTAGTCCTAGTTAGCTTACAAATACTGTATAAAAGTCTTAAAAAATATAATTCCTTCAAATTCTTCCAAGTGATGAAAAATAAAAGTCTACGCTGAATCGTTGCACATACTTTTTCTTTAATATAAAATAATAATGTTGTTGTGATCTTGTCATGTAGCTAAAATTAGAAAATTGTTTTCTAATTTTTTTTAAAATAAATATTTAAATATTTATTTATTAATATGTATTTTTTTATTTATTTAAAGAAGGGATCAATTTTCTAATTTTAGCTACATTATAAAATGCATTAGTATAAGCAAAACTTGCTTCGTAGGAATGCGCGTAAAGGTTAACACTTGAATAAGTTTCGAAAAGGAGCTTGACATAAGGAAAAATGTCATACGTTAACTCTGCTACGCGTCAAAATTCTGATTTATGTAATAACTATTTTCTAGGCTCGCTCGTGCTGCTTTGCACTTGAAGGAGGATGGTAATTTGGACCATTCTATCGGGATTTTCAAATCGGCGCCAAAAACTTTTATTTGCTCAAAAATAGTGTTTTAGTACGCGCATGCATTTTTTTCACTTAAGGAAGCCTTGAAAACCATTTTATTTTTAGTAGCGAATTCGATTTGTGTGAGAAAGAATCACGTACGAAGGTGATTTCCGAGAGCTCGCCTTCTTGTACGCAGAAGGTTATTTTATTTTGAAAAGAGATTTCGGTTAGAAAGAGCCTTCTATAAAGCTTGTTTCCGAGAGCTTGCTTTCTTTTTCGCACAAGGTTATTTTATTTTAGGCAGATATTTCGGTTTATGTTAAAAAGCCTCATACAAAGCACGTGTCCTGAATCTCGCCTCCTTGTATGCACAAGGTAATTTTATTTTTTACAGAGATATCGTTTTGCATCAGGAAAAGCCACGTACAAAGTGCATCTACAAGACCTCGTCTCCACGTGCAATACACCTATTTTACCTTACTGGGATTGATATCTTGCCTAAGAAAAAATGCGCACGAAGCTTGTCTCCATGAGCTAGCTTGCTTGTCGAAATGCATTAAGGTTTTCTACTGCTTTTTAAAAATATGTTGTACTGTAATGATCGAAAATAATCATTTCAATTTTATTTTGTTGATATACCCTGTTACGGACTCCAAGTCATGTTATAACCATTAAAGTTATAGAGGTGTAATATTGATTTTTAAGAATTTTTAGCTAAAATGACAGAAAGAACCGTTACATTTAGAATATTGGATAATCCAAAAAAGTATAATGAACTTGTTCATATTTTAGCTAAATACGAAAATATTGATTTATCAACATCTGCCCATGTGCGTTCTATTTACAAAGAATTATTTTCTTCGTTTGGTGATAGCCGTAACATTCGACAATTAAAAAATTTTATCAACGCAAATTTACAAGAATTAACAGCGCACGTTCAGTAAGTTATAAGTTAAATATTATTCCATGCAACAGCGAAAAGTAATCATTATCTCCATGTGGCGCATACGATTTTTTTGACTAGTGAGGACGAAAATATAACCTTTGCGACCGGGTGTTGGGAGCGAAAGTGGTGCTTTCGGCCCGCTAGGCAAAGAATATTATTTGTACTCTCGGATGATTACTACCCTCAGGTGGTAAATCTACCTAGGGGAAAAATGTTTTACTTTCGCTCCTTGTTACATAATGTACTAAGTATTATGCTCATGTTGCAAAATTACTTTTCAAAACTATTGTTTGTTAAAAGTAACATACTGTTAATTTAGGATATGTAAAACTAAAACTGAATACATGTTTTGTATAGAGCGTCACCAAAAGGACATGATTAGTAAATGCCAACTCTATGATGTAATTAAAAATATAAAAACATGGAACAAAAATTTCACTAATAACTACATTCAGTCTGTGATGAATGACGCTTGGGGTTGTCAGAATAATTGGCCAAAGAATGGCTTTTCTTTAACAAAAAGTTATTTGAGAAGGCAATACGAGGCCATCAAAAATGGAAAAACTCTGGATGCTCCGAAAATATGCGATGGTTTCATAATAATAGATGTAAGTACCATAAACATAAAATAGCAATACTGCTAATCCTAGTTTGATAGAAATGTTAATCGTAAGTTTGCTAGTATTTTCAGTTCGTTGTATGGCTAATAAAGGCATGTAGTTTATTATTTAATTATTATGTACTTATCATAAAATATTATGGTATACTTCACTAACTATAGTACATTTCGATTCTCGTACGAGAAAGTGTTTGTGTCCTTGTGTGAGTGTTTGTGTCCGAGCAAAGGGAGGGCGAAAAGGCCACACGAAGATAAAATTACCTTCTCGCTCATGCATCGAACTATAAAATACAGTTAATTTTTTACCAGTACTTTTTTCGTGAAGTTGGAGAATGCATTAAATCTCCATAAGGTGGACATGCGGGTCCAAAATCCCCGTTTGTGAAATTCAGTCGTTTTAGCTTTTTCTGCCTACGATGAGGTTAAAGAGCCTGGAATGAGCTAAACTCCTACTTCCATACCCTGAACATGTATCACCGCAGTACTGACACGCATGATATTATCAGCGTATCCTACAAGGCTAGCGCCTTCTGGATATCTGGTCCTAGTACCAAACCCTGAACCGCGCCAGCTGTAATTACTTTGGTCCTGCGCCCCTTTGTTGTGTCATAAAGCAATTCTCGGTCGATAATGTAGCTCTGCGTTATACGAAATAAATAACCTTCATATACTTCAGAGCTTTCTACCATGGTAATAATAGTAATAATAATAAATTATTATTATTATCTTTATTATTATTATCTTTATTATTATTATCATTATCATTACTATTACTATTACCATGACTATTATTATTATTATTATTATTATTATTATTATTATTATTATTATTATTGAATAGTAAAAGTATAAATAATAATATTTTATTTTCACGATTTATTTTTATTTCTGACTATTAGCATCAATATATTTAGTGGTTTATTAATTACTTTTTCTTCTTAATTGTAGGGTAAGTTGATAAACATTAATGACGTTAACCACGTGAAAATCAAATTCGCTGATCGATCTACCCCGAGCAAAATCACTTCAATACTGAAATGGTTGGCAATTACAATTGATAAAATACAGGACATACTTTATAGGAAGATAGTTGTGGAGGCCGCCGAAATTACAGTAGCTGAAAATATTTCAGAAGCTTTTGTAGATGATGACATTAATTAAACATAATTAAAAATTATTTGACAAGCGAGGCTTTCGAAAAATTAGAAAAAACTGTAACGGAAATAAAATTGAAAAATGTGTTTCACTGTGAAATTGCAACGGGCAGCTAGAAAGTGATTGCGTGCGGTATGATAAATGTTTGATATGGTTTCACTTCAAATGCGTGTTTGAAACTGTTCGATCTCCATTGTATAAGGCAGCAGTCATTGATGGAAATGATTGGCACTGCACAGACTGTGATAACTATCAATAAAATATTACGAAATAATCCCGTTATTATTCACCGAGCAATGATTGCGTTGTTACGTGATGGATTTTCACCACAGTACTATCGCATTTCTACTAAAAAATACCCTCCACTTATTGGGCAGCTTGGAGAAGAATCCTTTACTTCAACGTTCCGAGTCACTCGTATTTTTGTATATGTACTTATATTTGTTGTTATCTTTTCTTTTTATGCGAGAGAAAAAATACGGCCAGCAAAAAGCACATCGACGTGCTACTTTCCAGAACAGATAGCTGCTTAGCTGTCACACATCTGCGTCTATCGTCCCATCTTCGGCCGATTCCACATCGCCAGGACGCAGCATTCAGTTTCAGCTAAAGACTATTGCTTCCAGCGGAAGTAACATATTGCCAAAGCTACGTGTTTATTTTTAGTTGCCTTTGCGAGTTAATGTCGGGAATTTTTTTAACAGTACTTGGTAACATAACAAACGTATTTCCGCTTTCAAATTTTTGTGAAAGCCATTAGCGCCCGAGTGAGAATTTTTCAAAGAATTTTATCACCGTTTTGCTCCCCTCTCCACCCCGAATGAGAAGTTTCCCTTCCGATTTTGATATCGGGAATTTTTTTCGCCTCTGCTATTTGCACGTCAGATTTATGTATACTGTCACGGGCTCAGCTCGACCGTCATCCGAGCCCTGACGCACTCGCTTCACGATAAGGACTAGACACTCGCGATGCTCTCGAGCAAGCATCGCGACGTTAGCTCAGTGGTAGAGCACGGGCCTACAAACCTCGAGATCGTGCGTTCGAATCCCGCTCGTCGCATATTTTTTACGCGACTTATTCAGTCTGTCCTCTCCTACGTAACATATATAAATCTGGCATCCCTTGTGTGGCATAGTCAACTTTACCAAGCCTCCACAGGCCATGACTCTGTCAAGTGAACGAACCTACATCATTTCCTACTTTACCCTCCGAAGATTAATTAAGTATATATAGAAAATTTAACCGCAGACTCGCCCCGAATCATGCCGCTGTGTAGCCTAGTATGAAACGGCACCAAGCGTTACGGTTGGCCTTTGAGTTGCGAAGTACAAATACGACCCGTTGCGTCCCCCGTGAAGATATAGTACCACGTGTGAGGATCCGAACACGCAGTCGATAAAAGAAGTTTACCCGGAGGATAAATTAAGAACGACGAGGGCGTCGTTCCGCCTAGCCCCAGAGGTGTCACGGGCTCATCTCGACCGTCATCCGAGCCCTGACGCATCCGCTTGACGATAAGGACAGACACTCGCGATGCTCTCGAGCAAGCATCGCGACGTTAGCTCAGTGGTAGAGCGCGGGCCTACAAACCTCGAGATCGTGCGTTCGAATCCCGCTCGTCGCATATTTTTTACGCGACTTATTCAGTCTGTCCTCTCATACGTAACAATACAAAGTATATACATATATAACAGAATATAATTTCTCTAGTCAGATGTCAAAGCAAAACAAACATCACAGCGACGTGTTTTGAAACTTATTCTCTGAATCAATGTACTTAACATCTGACGTACGTTTAGCAAGAGTCAATTTTTTTACAAGTACTTAGCAACATCACAAACGTATTTCCGCTTTTAAATTTTTATGAAAGTCATAACCGCCCGAGTGGAAATTTGGCAAAGGTCGTTTTCGCGTATTTCTCACCATTTTGGCCCCCTTCCCACCCCTAATGAAAAGGTTCCCTTCCGATTTTGATATCGGGAATTTTTTTACAAGTACTTGGTAACATAACAAACGTATTTCCGCTTTCAAATTTGTATGAAAGTCATTAGCGCCCCAGTGAGAATTTTTAGAAGGTATTCTTCTCGTGTTTTTCGCATTTTATCACCATTTTGCCCCCTTCTCCACCCCGAATGAAAAGGTTCCCTTCCGATTTTCATGTCGGGAATTTTTTTACAAGTAGTTAGAAACATTTAGAACGAATTTCTGGTTCAAAATTTTTATGAAAGTCATTACCGCCTCAGTGGGAATTTTTTTACGTATTTTTGTGTCATGTACCGTATTCTGGGGGTGGTTTTAGGACTGATTTGAGGGGATGATCACTTCGGAAATAACGAATTTTGTGATTTTTACATATTTTTTGGCTATATTTAACCGCTCTTTGATCTATTATGAGAGCTAAAAGTGACCGTTTATAGACCAGTGGACAATAAAAATTGAAAACGCCCGCTGCTCGCCGTAGCGGGCAATAAAAACTGAAAAATGCCCGCTGCTCGCGAGTAGCAGGCAATAAAAACTGGTAATCGCTTGCTGCCCATAAGCCTCGATTTATCATATAAAAAATGCGAAAATCAATACTTATGTTACAAAAAATATGGTGTCCACCAAGGGCTAAGTGGACTTTTTGACCTCGTGTTGTTGCAGTACTCGTCTTCGGCTCGCAAAACGCACTCGCCTTCGGCTCATGCTTGCTCGCCTTCAACTCGTACTACAAACTCCACACTCAGTCTAATAAAGCCCACTTTACGCCCTTTCGTTCCTATATTACGCTGTCTTTACAACTTGTAAGCTTTTATAAATACACCAAGTCCAGCATTTTCTACAATTTTTAGAGAGAAAAAGGCGATAGGCAACCAACTAATCAGCGATTGCCACGCCAACGGCGTTCGAGGTAGTGGCAAAAAGGATCACGTGTTGCTCGGCGATTCTCCTCTCGGCCATCAATAAGTAACGACGTTGGAATAGCCGAACACTACTTACCGTCAATAGCACCGCGTAATATTTTACCAGACATTAAATCCCCGAATACCTTTCACGTTAAATTTACTTGAAATTTAAATTTATAAATCAATTTGCATTCAGTCATTAAGGTGGCTCATCACCGACCTCCCTAGTCAAAACAATGCTAAACGAAGAGGTTACCTAAAATATAAAAAACCATAGTTGTAATCGTGATTTATTTATTTAAAATGATAGAGATAGTTAATGCATTATAAATAAAGTGTATTGAACATGACTGAGATAACCTTTTTTTCAAAATATCGATATTCTAGAAAGTAGATATTGTCACTAAAAATAATTATTGATAAATTACGAGAATCTTTCTTGTTTCTCAGCCGATTTCAGTTTAGAAAGTCTCATTTTGTTTGTTAAGTAATTTCCTGGAGACTCACCATGAGAATAACTCAAAATTATTTATCACTCAGCAAGTTATAGCTAATTGTTTATATAAATCATGCACGAGGTTAAGGAAATATATTTTAATCGGCTATAACTTTCTGAGTTTTGAATAATTTTAACTTTTGCCTCTGGCGAGATCCCGTGAAATTACTTAACGAACAAACTGAGATATTAAAAACTAAAATCGGTTCAGAAACAAGAAAGATTCCCGTAATTTATCAATAATTGTTTTTAGTGACAATATCTAATTCCCGCGTAAAAAATTACCCTTCGCGAAATTAGATATTGTCACTAAAAACATTAGACTAACTTTTGCGAAACATCTATATTAGATACTGTTACTAAAAACATTAGAATAACTTTTGCGAAACATCCACGTAATTCCAGCTAAACAATAAAATCAAAAATACGAAAAGGCAATACTTTAGACAAACTTTTGCGAAACTTATGCGAAAATTCAGGTAAACCTCGTAAATTCAAAAATACTTTAGATAAAGGTTTGCGAAACATTCGCATAATTTCAGAAAACGATAAGCTGCAAATTGAAAAAATACTATACTATAGGATAACTTTGGCTAAATTTTCGCCTAACTTCAGCTACACAGTAGGCTAGTAAATGAAAAAAAAACTATACTTTAGACAAACTTTTGCGAAATTTATGCGAAAATCCATGTAAACCTCAAAAATTCAAAAATACTTTAGATAAACTTTTGCGAAACTTTGGCGTAATTTCAGATGAGCGATAAGCTGCAAAATAAAAAAATACTGTACTTTAGAACAATTTTAACAACAGAACAATAGTAAGCTAGAAAATTAAAAAAGCTATACTTAGCCAAACTTCTGCGAAACTTTCGCGTAAGGTCAGCTAAACAATAAAATCAAAAATAGGAAAAGGCAATACTTTAGACAAAATTTTGCGAAACTTATGCGAAAATCCAGGTAAACCTCGTAAATTCAAAAATACTTTAGAGAAACTTTTGCGAAACATTCGCATAATTTCTGAAAACGATAAGCTAGAAAATTAAAAGAAAAACTATACTTTCGACCAACTTCTGCGAAACTTTCGCGTACCTTCAGCTACACAGTAGGATAGAAAAGGTAAAAAAATCTATACTTTAGACAAACTTTTACGAAATTTATGCGAAAATCCAGGTAAACCTCAAAAATTAAAAAATACTTTAGGTAAACTTTTGCGAAACTTCAGTTACACAGTAAGCTAGAAAATGAAAAAAGCTATACTTACCCAAACTTCTGCGAAACATTCACGTAAGGTCAGCTAAACAATAAAATCAAAAATATGAAAAGGCAATACTTTAGACAAATTTTTGCGAAACTTATGCGAAAATCCAGGTTAACCTCGTAAATTCAAAAATACTTTAGATAAACTTTTGCGAAACATTCGCATAATTTCTGAAAACGATAAGCTAGAAAAATAAAAAAAAGGTGTACTTTCGACCAACTTCTGCGAAACTTTCGCGTAACTTCAACTACACGGTAGGATGGAAAATGAAAAAAAATCTATACTTTAGACAAACTCTTGCGAAATTTATGAAAAAATCCAGGTTAACCTCAAAAATTCAAAAATACTTTAGATAAACTTTTGCGAAACTTCCGCGTAATTTCAGATGAACGATAAGTTGCAAAATAAAAAAATACTGTACTCTAGAACAATTTTGGCTAAACTTTCGCGTAATTTCAGCTACACAGTAAGCTAGAAAATAAAAAAAAGCTTATAGCCAAACTTCTGCGAAACTTTCGCGTAAGGTCATCTACACAGAAAGGTAGAAAATAAAAAAAAACTATACGTTCGATCAACTTCTGCGAAACTTACGCGTCAGGTCAGCTACACAGTATGCTAGAAAATTAAAAAAAAACTATACTTTCGACCAACTTCTGCGAAACTTTCACGTAACTTTAGCTACACAGTAAGCTAAAAAATTAAATAAAAGCTATGCTTTCGACCAACTTCTGCGAAACTTCGGTGTAACTTCAGCCAAAATATAAGCTGGAAAATACGAAGTTTGGCAAAGTCTCGTTGGGCAAGTTTGGGCAATGGTGTTGCTAAACATGAACACTGCCCAAACTTGTGCCAAACGGAAATTTTTTTACGCGGGCGAGCACGTACACCATTCTCTTTATAGCTCTAAATTCTGCAGTTGGATATCTTCAGCTTAACTCACGGGTTTTCTTAATGGCACTAATATGTTAAGAATCTCGCTTTCAGATATGGCAAAGGCTGTGCAAAAGCACTTCGAGTGTCTCGACAACAGCCTATTCGAGACACGCAATAGCGTGCGGCTGTTTCTGCAGAGCTGAAACGGTCTTACTCAATACAAAAAGGAGAAAGCAATCCAAGCGATAGGTTGCACTACTTTGGGCCTCTCAAAGAGACACCGCTTAACTAGTAAACTCAAGTATGTATGAATGTTCCGATGATTTCGGAACATTCATACACCATTCATGAAAGAGCTCGAAATTTCTGCTGTTAGATGTTTCTAACAAGACTCGTAAGTTTTCCCAATGGCACTAAAAGCTGAAGAATATTGCTTTCAGATATTGCAAAGACTGTGTGAGAGCATTTCGGATTTACGGATAGCAGCGGACTCACGGAACACGATTACATACGTGTGTTCCAGGTGAGGTAAAACACTCCTCGGAATGGTAAAACTCTCAAGAAATCCACGCCACAAATTCAACCTATGGGCGAGACTTGAATACATTAGTCGACTAGTAAAATCGAGCAGGTACGAATGTTCCACTGCTTCCGGAACATTCGTACACCCTTTTTGAAAGAACTCGAAATTTCTAATATTAAATCTCCCTAACTAGTGTGTGTTCCCAACGGCGGTAATAAGTGATGCATATCTCGCTTTCAGAAATGGCAAAGACTGTGCTAGAGCACTTCGAGTACGCGGAAAGTGTGCGGCTGTTCCTGCAGAGCTGAAACGGTCTTACGCAATACAAAAAGGGGAAAGAAATCCACGCGATAGGTTGCTCTACTTTGTGCCTCTTTTGAAGATACTGCTTGACTAGTAAACTCGAGTGTGTACGAATGTTCCGGTGATTCCGGAACATTGGCACACCACTCTTGAAACATCTAGAAGTCGCTGCTGTCCGATCTGTCTGATGATACTCATCCAATTGCGAAATTACTTTAAAAATCATTTTTTTAAACTCCGTGCGAGAAGTTCGATTTCTCGCACGCTGCGTTAAACGATGCGTGCAAAAATCTCACTTCTCGCACGTCGTGTCAAAAAATACGGTTCGACACTTGTGTGAGAAGTTGATTTTCTCCTCGTGTGACCTTTTCACCCTCGCTTCGCTCGGGTGCAAACAGTCACACGAGGGGAAAATCAAATCCTCGCACTAGTATCGAAATGTACTATTTTTTAACGGAGTGTGCGAAACTCGCCTTCTCGTGCTTGTTTTGCGTGCGCGAAGTAGCTGTTTTACACACGGCGTGCGCGAAAGTCGCGCATGCGCAGGTCAATTTACTTTCGCGCACGCCGTGCGAGAAACAGCTACTTCGCGCACGCAAAACAAACAACAAGGCTAGCTTCACACACTCCGTTAAAAAAAATAGAGTTCGATACACGTGACCGAAAAGGGTCATCATTGCACGGGTGTTTTTGTCATCTTCGCTTCGCTCGGGCGACAAACTACACCCGTGCGAGAATGACCCACTTCGCACACTTGTATCGAAAATAACTATTTATAGCATGGTGTGACCTAAGCCCACACTTGAGTCACGCCTATCCGTGACTAAAGTAGTCCTTTTTTGCACTGTGTTTATCACACTCGCTACACTTGTGCCCTAACCTCACGGTGCAAAAAAGGACTACTTTGGGCACGGATAAGAGTGACAGCGGGCTTAGGGCAGGCAGTGCTATAAAACTCTGTACGATACTCGTGACTTAGTGGCTCTTTATTCCATGGCGTTTAGCTCCCTCGCTGCGCTCTGGCACTAACCTCACGCGGTGCAAAAAAGAGCCGCTTTAGTCACACGTATCGTAATATACTATTGATTTTAAAATATTATCTGATTATTCTATCATTTTAAGTATTCAGCCGTCGTAGATCTTTATGTAAATAATTCTCGGTCTTAGAATATTCTTTCAACCTCGCACTCAGCTCAGGTGGCTCGTAGCTCATTACCCTTTTAAACACAAGGATTTTCCGACTAGAAATCGAGAAATCGCATACACAGCTTTATCATATCATTCACAAAAGTATTTTTCTTTTTTTAATAGCAAAATTTGGGATGGTTCCGCCTCGCAGCATTACGTTGATGTAGTTATCACCCAAATACGTACATCAAATACGTACGTCAAACATGAATGTTAAACGTTTGACCAACGTTGTATCAATGTGTAACAAACTTTTTCATCTAACTAAATGTTTATGCGTATGTTTATTATTATTAAGTAGTAGTAGTAACCATCATTCTTCTAGATACACAACCATGGGACCTATTTTTTTGAAAATAAAATTACATTAATTTCATAATTTCAGTTAACCTCAACCTTTGAATGATTGTAACTCTTGAAATTAACGGTAAATCTTTTTCGATTTAAAATATCTGATTTTTCAATATTTGAACTACTTTTTCTACAATTTTCAATGTTATTTAGAATCTAATGAATTCATAGCGATGGATTTTATATCATATTAACGATGTCTTTTTGTCAACACCATCAACAGCAATGCTAATTATGCCAATAAGACCGAAGTTTGAACTAGTATATCTCAGAAAGTAAACGGGAAATCGCTCTCAAATTTGAAAGTTATAATAATTATTATTATCTAAAATAATATTGCTGAAAGTTTAAAAAAGAAATGGAAATAATTCGTTTTAGGTAATAACTACCTTAAAAGTTATCGCGCTTAGATGAATTTTTTAGCCGTTAATTTTGCATTTTTGGGTATGTATCTACCTAGAAAACTTCAAATTTTATTACTGGACGCTTTGATTTACAAAATCCGTTTATTCCTAACACAAATTTATTTATTATTTTCGAGAAATTGACGTGTTTATGATAGTCATAACATATTTTAAACAATTTAGGTGTTCTTGCACTTTTTTGTTAAGGTAGTTCTCTAACAACACGTGAGTCAGTGCAGTGATCACGCAACTATAAGTACCCATATAACATTTAATATTGGAACAATATTGCCTGAATGTTGCCTTCACATTTTCGAAATTTTCGCGAATATTCCCTCATAGTAAACATGTATGTGATCCTGAAGCAATATTTCTGCAAATCCATGATTACGGTTTCTCCATTGCACATTTTTTAGTTTTATTTTTCATTTTAACATTGTAACAATATTGCTAGAATGTTATGTGCAATATTGCTGTAAGATTATACAATATTGACGAAACTTGTTTTTTTTTTTTTTTTAATTTAAAATAACCAGACTTAAAATAAAGAAAGAAATAAAAATGAATCTTTGTACACATATTTGTCTTTTTAAATTTTTGTAAAACTAAACTTTAGACAATATTGTATATAACAATATTGTACCTCGTAGCAATATTGTATATAACATTGTAACAATATGCTTACAATGTTAAAATGAATAATTCTAACTCAAATATAAGCAATGGAGAAACTGAAAACATGTGTTTGTAGTAATGTTGCCTCAGTGTTGTATACATGTTTAATAACCTTGAGGGAATATTCCAGAAAATGGCGAAAATGTCAAAGTAACATTGAGGCAATATTGCTCAAATATTCGATGATATACGGGTATATTTTACATTTTAATTAGTAAAATCATGTATGACAAAATTATTTCTTAATTTATATAATTTTTTAAGTAAAAGGGTAATGAACCGATAGTTGGCAGGTAGCGCAGTCGCCACCTCGGCCAATCACTGACCAGCTTTGTGCGCGGCCAATAACTGACCAGCTTTGTGCGCGGCCACTACTTGGATGGGTGACAGCGTTTTTTCTGCGACTTCCTCATGTGATCGGCTAGTAGGTGTTCAAAATTTTCTTCTGACAAATTGAGTGGGAGGGGTCGATAAATAAAGTTTCGGTGTCTAAGCCTACGAAATGTGTGATCTAGACATCCAAATTGAATTATTCCAATAGACCGACCACCCCCGGGTCGGGTTTTCCCAATTAGGATTTATCCCACGTGGTTTGCCTATAGATTTTCCCCTCAGGTATAACCAACAGGTATAGGACAAAATATAGGTGTATAGGAAGATCCATAGTCCACAGAAGAAATTATAGGTTATGTGTAAAAAAATAGGTAATTGAAAAATAAAGGTGTGGAAGGATACGCGCTACGCCAAAAGGCTGTGTGGGAACCACCAATAAGTAAAATGGTTATGTAAACATATAGTAGAAAATGAATAATTTTTAATTGCACTAATTCATGATGCATGTAGTAGCGCGAAATAAGTCAAAAAAACAGCGATTTTCTTTTCGCAACAATAAGTACCTTTTTAAAAGGTCGGCTTGATACATATTTTTTCTACTTATAAGAAAGAGCAGAATTTCATTTTTTGTCAATATACATTTTAATTTTTCAAAATACGCCTTTACATTAACAAACTTTATTACTTTCTATCACAATTGATATGATTCATATAATCTACTGAGTAAAAATTACTAATTTCAATAATATTTTTCTCAAAAAATGGGTCGGAACCTATATTTTAAAAAATTGAGGAAACTTCTTTAGATTATAAAGAACACACTAAAATTTTGTTACTTTCGAAAACCACTTTTTGATATATTAGAGAAGTACCTTAAAGGAAGTTTATAAAATTACTATTGATTATTGTTAATCACTACTGAAAAAATTACAAATTTACAGTTACTTAAACTATTCATATCTACGATTGGACATTTTTATTAAGGACTCTCACATCTTGTGCAAAAATGCAGCCAACTATTTCGAATTTTTATACACTCAGAAAAACGATCCTCCGGTACCAAAATAAAACTCCTCCCAAAACATCTTCCTGCAATAAAAAGGACTTCCTTCCGCGCTGTAGAATCGTAATTCGATTACAGGGACCGTGGACTCCTGCTATAGGTGGCCAATCCTCCTGCACGGCGATAGTTTTACGCTTTATTACAAGAATAATATGTGAGTAATGGAGGAATGATATTTTGAGTCTTAGGTCCCCAAATATTTATTGATAAGTTTTATTGATAACAAATTACACTAGGACTACTATATAAATATTTAAAATAACTAGTCTTTTTTTCCATTCATGTATAACAATTTTATTTTTACATTAATTATTTATTTATTTTTTTGTTAATAATTATTATATAATTATGCTGGATGTATTCCTCTTATCGCGATGCGACATTGTACCAAGCGGATATTCCTCCTTCCGTAGGAAGATATTCTCTTGGCCCTATTTTTAACTGAAAATCCTCCTCCGACAAGCAGATTCTTATTGGTACAGGAAGATGGTTTTCTGAGTATGTTATTCCTTAATTTAAAAGAAGATTACATGAATCTTTTTATTATTTTTTGTACCGCAAGCACGATTTTTGCGTTTTTGGAACCTATTAATAGAGCCGAAAGTGACCGCTTGCCGACCAGCGGGCGGTAAAAACTGCAAAACGCCCGCTGCTCGCCGTAGTGGGCGGTAAAAAATCAGAATCGCCCGCTGTCGATTTTAATACTTTAGAACAAAAAAAGCGAAAATCCATACTTGCGTTACAAAAAATATGGTGTGCACCAAGGGCTAAGTGGGTTTTTTGACCTCGTGTAATTGCAGTACTCGTCTTCGGTTCGCAATGGCACTCGCCTTCGGCTCGTGGTAGCTCACCTTCGACTCGTACTGCAATCCCACACTCGGTCTAAAAAACCCACTTTACGCCCTTGGCACACAATATACTATTTCATCGCGCATTTTTTTGGAATATAATTATTTACATACGATTTTTTAACATAGGCTTTTACGGAAGCTTTAAACATAAAAATCCCTTACAGAAAAGCAGATAGAAAGTTTAAAAGCCTTTATTCCAATAGCAAAATAATGAATAATAAAATAATGAATAATGAAATAATGTATAATTCACCTAATCTTCAATGAATTTTAACTAAAGTAGATCATAAGAATTCAAAGTAATAATTTAGTTAAGGCGATGTGAACCTCAAAATCAACCCAATTTCATTATTTAATTCATAAACATTCGAACGTTTATTTGGAAAAACAATTCTGTCAGGCGCTCCGTGTATGTAAATACTATGCTCAGATTTTTTTTTGTGCGATTCTATCAGCATTTCCATGAGATACGCTCGTTTTAATACTGGCAAAATTCGAAGTATTACAGATCCCTACTTATCGGCATTGCGGCTTTTATTTAATTAAATAAATTCTGAGTAGATTTTTGGAAAAACAGCTCTGTCAGGCGCTCCGTATATATAAATACTATACTCAATTTTTTTTTTTAGTAAGTACACATTATCTTAATGGCAGAAAAAGAAATTCGTATTTCTAGTTAAGAAAATAAATGTTGACATCGACTTAATTTATACTACGATAATTATTACCCATGTACGGCCAAGCTGAATAAGTCTCTATCTCGGCGACAGCTAAAGACACACTTTCAGCCATACTTTAATACACACTTTAATCTATATTTTCAACCATCCTTTAAGCCATACTTGCAGCCATACTTTCAGCCATACTTTAAGCAATACTTTCAGCCATACTTTAAGCCATACTTACAGTGATACTTTAAGCCATACTTTCAGTCATACTTTAAGCTATACTTACAACCATACTTTAAGCTATACTTTCAACCATACTTTAAGCCATACGTCCAGCCATACTTTGAACCACACTTTCACCCATATTTTAAACCATACTTTCAGCCATACTTTCAGCCATACTTTAAACCATACTTTCAGTTACACTTTAAACCATTAATGCGGAAAACGAGAAATTTGTGTACGTAAGTTCAAGTGTACGATTTCAATTGAAAACGGCGGTAATTTTTTTCAAAATCGCGTATAACGGGTTTTGAATGATGCTCTTTCATAATTTTCCATTGATTTAGCATACAAATTTCAATTATTATTTTAATTTTTGAAGGTTTTTTTTTAAAGGAACGCTGGTTTTTGTTCCTTTTTGTTCAAAATTGATTATTTTGTGGTTGCTGCTTTTCAATCATCATATAACCACCAGGAATCCTGGTCCCATTGTCCAAATTGTTTGAAACCATAGTTAAGAAAGTTTTTATTTGATTTTGTTTTTGCAAAATGGTCATTTTGCAAAAACAATAGTGTGAGAAAAGATTTCGCTAAATAATTCACGTTTTATTGTTGGTATTCTGATCATTTTTTGTTCTATAAAATTTTTTGTTAAGTTGTTCCTTTTTAGATAAAAAAATCACATGATAAAGTTGGTGATCTTTTTACTCTAAAAGAAACAACTTTACGACAAATTTTATGTAACAAATAATTCTTAGAATACGCCAAAGAATACGTGAGAATGTTTTCAGAATTTTCATGATATGTTTGTATTTTTCTAAAAATGTCCAAATTTTTAGTCTTATACCTTCTCTCTTCCTTACTTGAACTTCATATAAACTTTTAATAACTTCAAATAAACTTTTTATAAACTTCGTATAAACTTTATAAACTTCGAACAAACTTTATAAACATCGTATAAACTTTTTATAAACTTTGTATAAACTTTATAAACCTCGTATAAACTTTTTATAAACTTCGTATAAACTTCTTATAAACTTCGTATAAACTTTTTATTTACGTTGATGATATTTACTTTATATGAACTTTTAATAAAGCTAATATTAACTTTATCTATAGTTTACCTAATGTTTGTAAATAATATTTTGATATTCTCTACATTGATATCAACTTTATATAAACTTTTAATCAACTTTACATGAACTTTTTATAACCTTTTTACCTACACTCAAAAAAACGATCCTCCTGTACCAAAATAAAATTCCTCCCAAAAAATATTCCTGTAATAAAAAGGACTTCCTTCCGCACTGTAGAATCGTAATTCGATTACAGAAACCGTGGTCTCCTGCTGTAGGAGGCCAATCCTCCTGCACGACGATAGTTTTACGTTTTATTACAAGAATATTATGTGTCAGTAATAGAGGAATGATATTTTGGGTCTTAGGTCCCCAAAACTCTATTTTATTGATAAGTTTTATTGATAACAAATGACACTAGGACTACTATATAAATATTTAAAATAATTAGTCTTTTTTGCCATTCATGTATAACAATTTTAGTAGTATAGCTATGAGAGTTCGGCCTCACTCTTATACATGGGCAGTATATCTATATATAGTCTTTCCCCTAGGCACTACTGCGCATGCGCGAACTTTTCCCCTAGGGTCTCACTCTTATACATGGGGATAGTATAGCTATATATAGTCTTTCCCCTAGATACCCCCGTGCATGCGCGTACTTTTCCGCGTTGGATTCAAATATCTGCGCACACTGATCTCTGTAATTTGAGACGGTCTTGTTGGGATAGTATATCTATATATACTTTTCCCCTAGACACCACTGCGCGTACCCCCTACCCGCATCACCTTCGTGTGATTATCTCGCTCTCTCGCGTAAGATATACATGGGCACTATATATATAACTTCCCCCCTAGATCAACCACAAATTCCCCTCGATTATTTTAGTCCTCGAATTTTCCCTAGGCTAGCATCCCCCATTGGTGTACACAGGTACTATAGACATAATAGTTCCCATGAATTTTTGCGCTATTTATGTATGCAAGTTATATATATATATATATATATATATATATATATATATATATATATATATATATATATATATATATATATATATATATATAAAATTACCTCATAAAGTATTCACATAAAGAATAGCATGCTACATTAAATTATATAGTATAAACGAATTCCTTGATTCACATTCAAGAAGATTCGTGTAAAGTAAGAAGGTTATTCTCGCCGGAAAAGAATATCTTTTACATCATTATGTTGTATAAACAAATTCTCAGTCGTTGATTCATATTCTAGAAAATTCATGTAAACTGAGAAGGGTATTCATAGGAAAAAGATATCTTTTTACATCGTATAAACAAATTCTCGATCATTGAGTCATATATTCGAGAAAATTCATATAAACAAGGGTATTCGCAGAAAAGGATATCTTGTTACGTAATGCGAATTATAGTATAAACAAATTCGTGCTCATTGATTCATATTTTCTAGAAAATTCATATAAACATTAAAGCAGTGTATTCATATAAATGGGATATCATATTACATCTCCAGAGAATATCATATTGCATCATGTGAATTTATTCTTGATAATATAAACAAAGGGTGTTTAATTCTAAGAATTCCTCATTTCAAGCTCTATAAAAGACGTGAACAAAACATCTTTTCATCATTTACTGTTCAGTCATCGAACAACAAACATGTCTACATACGAGTGCAAGCAAAACGTAAATAATATACGCACAGCTCTGCAGAATCTTCGAAGTGGGAAAATTGACCCTGTAGAAGTTTCAAAATGGATACGATATACAACACAAAGCATACGATTTTTCGGAAAGTGCTTACGTAAAGGTGAAACAACAGCTACAGAAAGACGGAAACTTTCAGGAACTATAAGTCTTATTAAATCATATCAACTCAGACTACAATATCTATTAAAAAGTGGTGAAGGAATACGTGAGAAGAGAAGTGATAGAGTAAAATGGCGAGATATGGAATCAGCATTCAGCAAACACATTCGAACAGGGATAATAGTGAATTTAAAACACATAAATGTTGTAGAATTTATGAAAGATGCTCAGATTCTTTTCAGAAGAAGAATAAAAAATATTTTAAAGAAGAAAAAAATTTTGAAAATTTATGTGATATTATCGGCTGAATATATAATTACAAGAAATGATCAAGAGATAGTGGAAACGAAGTACTTTAATACGAAGGCAACATCTATAGATGAAACAACTGATTTAAAACAATGGTTCATAATAAACGCTCAACAGACTATCCAGCGAGATATGGAAGAATTTCAGGAGAGGGATTCAGGCTGGTCTCTCAAATCAATTGTTAATTTAAGTGTGCATGTAACCGAGTATAATCCTATGCAAGGTAGCTCATATCTTGAATTACCAGGTGTTATAAAAAGAAAAGAAGCATGTATTAACGTGAAAAATTATGATAACGCGTGTTTCAAATGGGCAGTATTATCAGCTCTATATCCTACACATAATTCTAATCGTGTAACAGAGTATAAGAAATATGAAAATGAATTGAATTTTAGAGGAATAGAATTTCCTGTGATGTTAAAAAACATACCAAAATTTGAAAACCAAAATCCATATTCCATCAATGTTTATACTCTGAAAAAACGTAAAGAGACATTTAGTGTAACACCACTTTACATAACATCATACAAAAAGGAAACACATATCAATCTTCTCCTATTACGAGATATGTATGAAGAGAATGAAGAAGTAAGCGATTCATCTGATGTTAATGAGTATGAGACTTATCAACCAGTTTATCATTATGTCTGGATTAAAGATTTATCTCGACTTGTTTCTACACAAGTTACACGAAGAAATGGAAAAAAATATTTCTGTGATAGATGCTTGCATTACTTTCATAATGAAAACAATCTCAAGGTACACGAATTAGATTGCAGTCAGCTCAATAAGTGCAAAGTTACCCTGCCCAGCTGGAAAAATAAAATTTTGAAATTCAAAAACTATCAAAATAAAGAAAAAGTACCGTTTACTATCTATGCTGATTTTGAGTGTTTACTGAAACCAACTGAAGATCAATATGTTTATCAGAGACATGAAGCTTTCAGTGTAGGATATTACTTCAAATGCAGCTATGATGATTCACTTTCATATTATCAGAGCTACAGAGGATCTAATCCTGCTGAATGGTTGGTTCGAGAATTACAACAAATAGCTGAAAATGTAGAAACTGTTTTTTTATGCCCTGTACCTATGCAAAAATTAAGTCAAATACAAAAAAAAGAATATAAAAGTATCACAAAATGTCATATATGTGAGAAATTATTAACAGATAAAGATAAAGTAAAAGATCACTGTCATCTGACAGGAAAGTAAGTGGATTTTTAACTATTTTCTTAATTAAGTGTGTGTGTGTGTGTGTGTGTGTGTGTGTGTGTGTGTGTGTGTGTGTGTGTGTGTGTGTGTGTATATATATATATATATATATATTATATCTTTTATTTTGTATTACAGATATAGAGGTGCAGCACACCGTATATGTAATCTAAACTGTCAGGATTCGCAAACAACACCTGTAATATTTCATAATCTTAGTGGATATGATGCTCACTTTATAATAAAAGATATTGCTACTAATATTGAAGGAAGAATTAGCATTTTACCCCTAACAAAGGAACGATATATATCTTTTACCAAACATATTAAAGGAAGTAAAGTGAGCTTTCGATTCATTGACTCATACAGATTCATGGCTTCATCACTAGAGAAATTAGCATCATATCTTGAAGAATTAAACATTCTAAAAAGAGAATTTTCATTAGATAAACCATTGACAGAAAAAAAATTTAATCTATTGAGAAGAAAAGGAGTTTTTCCATACGATTATATATGGATTCTGAAGAAAAACTTAGCATTACAGAACTTCCATTAAAAGAACAATTTTATAGTACTTTAAGTAATAGACATATATCTGATGAGGATTATGAACATGCTAAGAATGTTTGGGAAATATTTAACATATCAAAGGACCCCGCACACAATGTATGGGAAAAAATCATCCGGTCAAATTGAAAGAAACTTTGGAAAAAAATAGATCTTGAGGTCCTGAAGAAATCTATCTTTTTTCAATTTCGTTCAATTTGACCGAATGATTTTTTCCCATACATTGTGTGCGGAGTCCTTTAGGTCAATATTCAGATCTATATCTGAAAACAGACGTGTTGCTATTGGCTGAAGTTTTTGAAAATTTCCGTAATAGTTGCCTTAATACTTATGGTTTAGATCCAGCACACTACTACACAACACCAGGTCTAACGTGGGATGCTATGCTTAAGTACACAAATATTGAACTAGAATTACTCACCGATATTGATATGTTAATGTTTTTTGAGCGCGGTATAAGAGGTGGTGTAAGTCAGTGCTCTAACCGTTATGCTCGAGCAAATAATAAATATATGAGAGATGCTTATAAAGCAGATGAAGAGTCTAAATATCTCATTTATTTTGATGCAAATAACCTTTACGGGTTTGCCTTGATGCAATCGCTACCTTATGGAGGCTTTGAATGGGTGGATCCCTCCATAGATTTTAATGTTCCAGACGATTCGCAAGTCGGTTACGTCCTTGAAGTAGATTTAGAATATCCACAAGATTTACATGATGCACATAAGGATCTACCGTTTTGTCCAGAGCATATAAAACTTTCCAACTTATTACAAACTAAACTTATGACTACATTATATAATAAAAAGCGTTATGTACTTCATTATCGAAATTTAAAACAAGTTCTTGCAAACGGTCTTAAAGTTGTGAAAATCCATAGAATTTTGAAATTTAATCAAAAACCCTGGTTAAAATCATACATAGATTTAAATACTAATATGAGAAAAGAAGCTAAAAATGATTTTGAAAAGAATCTGTACAAATTAATGAATAATGCAGTATTTGGTAAGACTATGGAAAATGTTCGTAAACGAGTTAATATAAAATTAGTAACTACATGGAAAGGTCGCTATGGTGCAGAATCATTTATTGCAAAGCCAAACTTTCATAGTTACTCAATCTTTAATAGTCATCTTGTAGCAATACAACTCGAAAAAACTGAAGTATTTTTCAATAAACCAATTTATGTTGGAATGTGTGTTCTAGATCTCTCAAAAATTCTTATGTATGAGTTTCATTACAATTATATGAAACAAAAATTGGGTGAATACTGTAAGTTATTATACACAGATACATATAGTTTAATATATGAAATATGGAATTTTGATACATATGAAATAATAAAAGAAGATATTAATAAAGATACATCTGATTATCCACTTGAAAACATATTTAAAATACCTCAAGTGAATAAAAAAGTAGTTGGTCTTATGAAAGATGAAATGAATGGTAAAATTATAACTGAATTTATTGGTTTACGAAGTAAAATGTATAGTATTAGAGTAGAAAATAAAGATTGCATTAAGAAGATTAAAGGTGTACAATCTGGAGTTGTTGAGAGAACAATTAGTTTTGATGATTATGTACAATGTTTGCAAAATATGTCCACCCAAAGTAGAGAGCAATGTATCATTCACTCTAAATTACACACCGTGAGTACTCAAAGATATGTTAAAATTGCATTGAGCCCTTATGATGATAAGAGAAAGTTGTTATGTAATACTACAGATACACTTCCATGGGGGCATTATAACGTTATTAATAAATAAAAAGTATATATAAATCATTTAATGTTGTTATAGTCATTACTAAGAATATTATTTTCAACTAATTATAAACCTATTTTCAACTAATTATAAACCTATTTTCAACTAATTATAAACCTATTTTCAACTAATTATAAGCCTATTTCAATCACACACACGAACACACACACACACACACACACACATGCATCATTACAGTCACATAAAAATGTTATATTTTACATTCACCAATTCTATTTAATATAAGATATTTTGAATTAGAAACCAACCATCTTAAAATGATATTGAAGCAATGATAAAATGTTGTATAAATACTAATTATTTTATTAACACAAAATAAAAGCAATATAAATAAGTTCTATTCAAAATATATAATTGATAAATTAACAGCCGAAGAAATAGTAAACATATTTCTTTTATATCATTTCAATTTATTACAGTTCAAAAGTATACAATAATATTATAAAGCAATTACATTTGTGATTATTATTTACATTATTTTAGAAATCATTTTAATTAGAATTACATGATCAAGTTTGTGTACCACTTAAAAAGTATAGAGTGAATTTATCTACAATTCACAATTATGGAGAAAATACAGTGTCATTTGAAAGTAACTTTTTCTTCCATAGCTACAGTAGTAAGATAGAGTATTCACACACTTTAAATAATATATGTTGATATTTTAATAACCTTTAGATTATCTTGAATATAAAATAGGAATATATAGTTAGACCTCAAATTTGAAGAAATCTTCTTCATCTGCTCCATCGTGATAATAATACCAAATTAAAGTTCAAAGTGTTCTTAAAGGTATTTATACTCAGTTTTATTACTCAACTTATATGACTAATTTTATTGTGCTTCATGTTATAAAAAAAAGGATAACGCTTTTATTAATCTCGATTAACTGGCTATGACTCACACTTCCTGATCAAGGACATTGCTCAAGGTTTCCCCGAGTTGACCTTTTTGTCGTTAAATAAAGAACGCTTTATCTCATTTACAAAACATATCGAAGGAAGTGATGTCAACTTTAGATTCCTTAACTCCTATCGCTTCATGGCATCATCTCTAGACAAGCTGGCATCATACCTTGAAGAACTTGATATTTTGCAACAAGTTTTATCTTAAGATGAACAGTTACCAGAAGAGAAATTTCAACTCCTAAGAAGAAAGGGGTTTTTCCATATGATTATTTCGACTCTGCTGTAAACTCACAAACAAAATAATCTGCCAGTAAATATTATATTTTAAAAAGTGTAGTGGGAAATTTAAAGTTGCACCACTGCACATAACAGCATGTAAGAAGGAAACCCGTGTTAACCTTCTTTTGATACTTATCTAATAATGAACGTCTTCGATCTGGAGTCATTACAAACTTAAAAAACTTGGATGTAACTACATTCATGAAAGATGCTAAAGGATTATAATGCTTTAAAGAAGGAAAAGGCTCTTTATCTTATATATTATACAAATTTTGTACAAATATATAAGATAAAGGGTCTTTTCATTGTTTAAGGTATTATAATGCTTTAGCATCTTTCATGAATGTAGTTACATCCAAGTTTTTTAAGTTTGTAATGACTCCAGATCGAAGACGTTCATTATTAGATAAGTATCAAAAAGAAGGTTAACGTAGGTTTCCTTCTTACATGATGTTATGTGCAGTGGTGAAACTTTAAATTTCCCACTACACTTTTTAAAATATAACATTTACTGGCAGATTATTTTGTTTGTGAGTTTACAGCAGAGTCGAAATAATCATATGGAAAAACCCCTTTCTTCTTAGGAGTTGAAATTTCTCTTCTGGTAACTGTTCATCTTAAGATAAAACTTGTTGCAAAATATCAAGTTCTTCAAGGTATGATGCCAGCTTGTCTAGAGATGATGCCATGAAGCGATAGGAGTCAATGAATCTAAAGTTGACATCACTTCCTTCGATATGTTTTGTAAATGAGATCAAGCGTTCTTTATTTAACGACAAAAAGATCAACTCGGGGAAACCTTGAGCAATGTCCTTGATCAGGAAGTGTGAGTCATAGTCAGTTAATAGAGATTAATAAAAGCGCCATCTTTTTTTCTTATAACATGAAGCACAATAAAATTAGTCACATAAGTTGAGTAATAAAACTGAGTATAAATACCTTTAAGAATACTTTGAACTTTAATTTGGTATAATATCGCGATGGAGCAGATGAAGAAGATTTCTTCAAAATTGAGATCTAACAATATATATTCCTACTTTATATGTTCTAGGTAAACTAAAGGTTATTAAAATATCAAATCTATTGTTTAAAGTACATGATGACTCTATTTCACTACTGTAGCTATGGAAGAAAAAGTTACTTACAATTTTACAGCTGTTAGATGGTTCTCCGTTTTCTCCAATAATTATAAATAGTAGATAAAGTTGCTGTATACTTTTTGAGTTGCAAAAACATTTTGTACGCAATCTCAATTACAATGTTAAAAAGTGATTGAATAATAAAATTGGTTATAACTTATAGAAGCAATTACATTCTAAACAACAGCTCTTCATCACCTTATTCAAGATTTTCAGCCACAGTATCTTTCTCATCATTATTTATTTTCATCTGCTCCTCCTGCTAAAAATATAGAAAACCAAATTTAATTTAACAGTTAAGCAAATAAATAATTTTTATATTTAGGTATATTATAACTCAATTATAAAGAAAATTAAAATTTTAATTTTTTGTTTTGGCAATATCAATATAAAATAAACTATTATACTCTTAAAAAGATTTTTCCTGTGGCTTTTATAACAAAAACATATACCCGCGTAAAAATAATTACATTTGGCTAAAGTTTGTATCAAGTTGACGTTTTGGATAACTTCTCAGCAACTGTAGCCAATGGGACGCTGCCAAACTTCAAATTTTCGTAGTTCAATGTTCGGCGTAACTTTATAATAACTTTATCAGGACTTTACACGAATATCTTTTGCGTAAATTTCTGGGTACTACGTTCAGCGTAAGTTTAGAATGACTTATCTGGATGTTTATAGTAACTTTATACAAAGCTCTGTGAAACTTTTTCTAAAGTATTGGGGTGCCCAATAAGTTTGGGGCAACTTAATCCCAATTTTAGCCAAACTTCAAATCAGTCAATAATTAATACAATAAGTTTGGCTCAACTTAAGCCCCACTTTGGCAAAACTTCATGTCAGAAGATAATTATTACAAATAACGTTACAACAAATAACGTTACAATAACGTTTAACAGGGCCTACACACAAGATGTACACGGTCTACTGCCTCGATAACGCTACTGGTGACCGGCCTCTAGTAACAAAATTTACAAAGATTTTATACACACTTCATAATTTTTAGGATAAAAATTCGTTAAACAAAAATGCTACTATATAGTATACTGTTAGATATTTTCTGAAGATTAAAAAGACATTAAATAATAAGAATAGATAACTTTTGAAATTCAAATAAAAATAGAATAATTCAGAAATACATATATTATGTACATATTGTCTTCTCATACCATTTCATGACACCTAAATACCGTAAACGAAGCAGGCGGGGGGAGATACCCGCAGGAATACATCTATAAGTTGTACATCTCACCATTCTTCCTCCGAAAATGTAATAAATTTTTCGTTAGCCTTTGTACTTCAAAATAATCTTCGTGCAAAAACTTTAAGTTTCCAGCATTCATGAATTGTAAGTTCTGCAACAACGCCGAATTCATGCACGTATAAACATAACAATTCACAAAGTATTTGCTCTGACATTTTGCTAGAATTTGATTGTAAATTTTATGATTGCAATGTAGGTATGGATACAAATATTAAGGTTGGAAGGTTAGTCTACAATACAGTATTTATACAGTATTATAGGAAGAAAGACTTATCTGAAAATGGTGCCTTTTCCTTTCTGCGGATCATGAAACCGTTAGTCACCGGCAGCATTGTCGAGGCAGTAGACCGTGTATATATCTTACGTGTAGGCCCTGTAAAAGTTTACCTGATCTTTTGCCGAACATTATTTGTAATAATTATCTTCTGACATGAAGTTTCGACAAAGTTGGAATTAAGTTGCGCCAAACTTATTATATTAATTATGAACTGATTTGAAGTTTGGCCAAAGTTGGGATTAAGTTGCCCCAAACTTATTGGGCACCCCAATACTTCAGAAAAAGTTTCACAGCGCTTTGTATAAAGTTACTATAAACATCCAGATAAGTCATCCTAAACTTAAGCTGAACGTAGTACCCAGAAATTTACGCAAAAGATATTCGTGTAAAATCCTGATAAAGTTATTATAAAGTTACGCCGAACATTGAACTACGAAAATTTGAAGTTTGGCAGCGTCCCATTGGCTACAGTTGCTGAGAAGTTATCCAAAACGTCAACTTTATACAAACTTCAGCCACACGTAATTATTTTTACGCGGGTAGGTAGTGAAATTATATATGCAATGAGAAACAACTATTTATATGTAAATAGTCTAAAATTGATTTAAAATTTACCTTTTTGATATGGTTAGCATCTCTAGAATGGTCTGGATTTTCCAACGGCTCCTCATCACCTCCTTGTTCATGATCTGTAGCTACACTATCTTCCTCATCAGCTTTTTCCATCTCCTCAAGATTTTCAGCTGCTGTATCTTTATCATCATTATTTGTTTCCATCTGCTCCTCATGCTGAAAATATAGGAAAACAAATTTAGTACTTAATTTTTATATTTATGAAATAGATATAAAAATTTTGAGAAAAATCATTCATTTCTATTTACATGCGATATAAAAATAAAAGAATAATTAGTTATACTAAAATTTATATATAAACAAAACTTAATAAACAAAATACAATTTTAATTAATTTTATTAAAATATATAATTGTATTTTTAAAAAGATTTTTCTTGTTGCTTTCATAAAAACAGAATGAAAATATTTATGAATTAAGAAACAGCTATTTGAATAGAAATAGTTTGAAAATTAATTAACTCAAAAACTTACTGTTTGAGCATCTCCAGGTTCTTCAGATACTTCTACAATTCCATCACCATGAGATTGAAAATTAAATAAATCATTTATTTCAACGCAGGGCTCCTTTTTAAAGTACCAAATTTCTTGTTCAAACTCGAGATGTGCTAAGACGCCATGAATCATCATGTGCACATCATAGTCGTTATTATAACGCGTTATTGCTTCTTTAATTGTATGAATGTGGTAATCCATATGGTTACACCCCATCCACTCTCTCGGTATATTTACGTTGTTGAATATATTAATATATTCACCTTCCATTTTACCTAAAAACAATAATAATAAATTTATAAGTTACTAGCTAAATCCATGCACGCTGCATTATTTAATACTTTTCACTTTAATCATTTTCATTGCAATAAATAATTATCAAATAAAAATGTATATTTAATTTTAAATTATCGCGCCTTTTATCAAAGAGCCAATCACAAATCAAATCTATCGAGGCTTCACATCTTCAGATCATCACTTTTTAAAAAGAGATTAAAAGTATTAACAATTATATTACATGATTATTGATAACTTACCTTCTGTATGGTTGCTCAAATGTATGTACAGTAACACGTTGAGATGAACTGTGATGCTACCGCTTACGCACCATCGGGTTATATACCCTCACTTTTGTTTATATTAAGTAAGATGAACTATCATGGTTTGTAAAGAGAATCGCGAACTTTCGTTTAATCTTAGTAGCTTCTCTGAAAGCCATGATATAGGATCACATGGTAAACAGGGAGGAATTTAACAACAGTCAACCATCGAGAGATGATCTTAAATATAAATTCTTTCATAACAGTTTATTCACATAGATATTTAAAATCATAAATTCTTACATAATGAAAATATACATAGCGTAATCCTACAGAGATACTAAATGTATGTAAATATGTGTAACCGTAGGTAGACAACTTACTTATTCATTAAAGAGAGGAACACGCATATACTCACACACACACACACACACACACACACACACACACACACACACACACACACATATTGAAAATATAACATATGATTTGGTTTTATGAATCCTATAGTCAAAATAAGGATCCCTTCTTACTTTACCAAATATCAACAACAAAAAGTTACATCCAAATGCTTAAAAATTTACTCATTTAAGTTATTTTAAATAACTATATATGCCAGGTATTAGATTTATTTTTCAGAATTTTTTTCTTTAAAATTGTATATAAAAGAGTTCATAAAATTTTACTCGTAGTACAGTAAATAATTCTTAGAAAATAAGTTATCTTCATAAAAATTATTCACAGAAATAATTAAATTGCATATGTGACTCATACTACTTTATATTTACATGTAAAACAACAAGAATATAAAATTTTAATCAATCTTGCTATTTAAACCTTATATGATACCATAATTTTAAACATATAGAGTTGATTGGAAACGGGTGTTGTCCTTATTTTTTCTATGTTAATACACATACGCTACCCTTTATTTTTGTTTATAATAATGAAATATAAAATTAATCACATAGGTTGAACAATAAAACCAACAAATACCTTTAACAATACTTTGAACTTTAATTTGCTATTACATCACAGTGGTATAGAATAAGAAGGTTTCTTCAAAATTGAGATTTAAACAACATATTTGTACTTTACATATTCGCTACTCTTATTAGTTATAATTAACTAAAATGTCACAATGTCCTGCAATGTATAGTAACTTTCCTAAGGGTATCAGATTACACGCAGGGGTATATAATACCTTGTCTCATTTCATGCCTTATCATTTTAATAAGATGACTTCGAAGAATTCATGCATTCGAAAATTCTCGAATACCTTTAATTGCTATATAAGGTGAAGAACAAGCGACTGACTACATCAGTTATTAATTAGCCACTTGTTGAGAAGGATCATAATACAATAAAAATTAATTTATACTCTTCAATTATTAATTCAAAAGTGTTAACCCTTTCGAAAACTATCTTTAGAAATTATTCATTCAATATTTTGCAAAGGTAATATATTTCACATATTAATAGATTTTTAAACGTTGTAATACTTATGAGATATGTTAACCTATGAAAACTGAGAAGTTCTTACGAGAGAAAAAGTGACTATTTTTCACATATTTTATCTGAACATGTCTCCATTTCGAAATAGTTTGTTAAAAGACTTCTCAAGTGAAACCCATACAACGTTCTGGAGTAAATTACTGAGTCAAACTAAATTCCAAAAACTCATGAATTTTTAGTATTTTCTCTAATAATTTAGAAGAAAAGTTGACGAAACATAAAATAAAGATACAGTTGCTTGGTTTCATTTTAGGTGTGAGAACATGAACAAAGATTTGAGCCGGAAAATTATTTAACTTTAATTTTTATAAAGTGGTGCTTCCAGAATCAAAACGTTCATAAAAGGTTTCCATGCTATGATGTGAAAATTTTAATTGAATAAATTTATAAATATAAAAAAGTTTAAACAATTATAATATTTTTTCTTCTCATATCAAATTATAAAATAAATGAAAAATAACTTACATATGAATAATTCCGTCGAACTTTTCAAATTTGAACTAGAGGGAAATTGAAAAAAAGAAATTAAGAGCACACTTTCATATGCCCTTTTTTCTTCCTTTCTAGACCTTAAATAGTGAAAAAGTGGTAGCGTTACTCATTTTTTTTTTTCAAAGCCATTTTTTTACCGGATAACTCATATGAAAGCTATGGGAACATCTAGTAGTTCGTGATAATCTTGCTGTATAAGTCATTGGTTTTTATATAGTAAGTGAAAAACTACTAACTTGCTTATTTCAACCTGCGGTATGTGTTTTTGTGAGGGATAAAATGTATCGATCTCGCCATACAAAAGTTATTTTTCATTGACTTTGTCAGTGTGCCAGCGATCAATTGCGCCTTTTAAAACGAGTTTCGTTTTTAATAACGTCATTCAAAGTAATGTAAAATAAATTCTATAAGCGGCACACTGATGAGTAACAAATCATATTATTTGTTATGTTAAAACAAAGGTTTTTCCATTATAAAGACCTAGAAAATTGCAAAGCCATTTTTTAAAAAGCAACATAGATAAAAAATTCAATATTTGCAAAATCTGGTAACCCTTAAATAACTCATTATTTAAGTAATTTATAAATAAGCACACATATCTAGAGTTGAATTCTTGAAAGTACATGCTAAAACAGTTGTGAAAAAACTTTTTCCAAATCATTTAGAGAAAAGACATTTTTTTTAATCGCACAAAGAACATAATAATTTATACGAGTACCACTTAAATATGCCTTTAATTTTAGTCTTTCTCCTTATCATACGTAATTTGTACGATTTCTAAATTGGGTTTTGGTACCAAGATGATGTTCTTCTCACCCCATTTAAGAATTGTAACCTGCACAGAATTCCATGTAGTGAGTTTATCTAAAGTGTCACGTCCTAAAACATGACACGACTGGGATTATTAACTCATTTAAGAGTCAGTGCTCTTTTTGGTCGTAGCTGCGCCAGCTAATAGACCATGGACGAGCTAAGGAAAGGAGTGTAGTAACAAAATTCACTGTTGTCGTTAAAATCTGAGTTTGATTAATTTCTTCTTTTGGACTCAGGATTTGGGTTTTACAAGGACCAACAGAAGCAGCACATTTGTCTCGTAAAAACAATTTTTGTTGCGCATGCCTCTTGTATGGATAGGAGAAAGGTCACGAGCCCAGGAATTCTGTATGTTGGATAATACTAAATTTTTCCCATCTCAGGTTATTCTCAGTTTCGCCCTTCCCTAACTAGAATTTATTTCTTTAATATTTCTTTTCTATTATTTTAATGGCAATTGATATTGGAAACTCTCTTTCTTGAAATAAAATTTATACTATTTTGTCAAATCAAATTGCACCAAGTTCGTAAAACTCGCACTAAATGATTTGTGTATCGTGAATAACTCCTGTCCATTAAAGTCCGTAAGACCAAGGCCAATCGGATATTCACAATCCAAAATAATACAATAATTTATTTATTTGAACCTGAATTTTAATGATATTCTCAACTTAGAAATCTAAATTTTTCTAAGAAAAATAAAATTTATACTATTTTGTCAAATCAAATTGCACCAAGTTCGTAAAACTCGCACTAAATGATTTGTGTATCGTGAATAACTCCTGTCCATTAAAGTCCGTAAGACCAAGGCCAATCGGATATTCACAATCCAAAATAATACAATAATTTATTTATTTGAACCTGAATTCTAATAATATTCTCAACTTTGAAATCTAAATTTTTCTAAGAAAAATAAAATTTATACTATTTTGTCAAATCAAATTGCACCAAGTTCGTAAAACTCGCACTAAATGATTTGTGTATCGTGAATAACTCCTGTCCATTAAAGTCCGTAAGACCAAGGCCAATCGGATATTCACAATCCAAAATAATACAATAATTTATTTGTTTTTTATTTTTGACTTTATTTACCTTTCTTATTTTGTAAATCTCCTTTTTCTTTATAATTTTTTGAATATAGTAATTTGGAATTTGGTAAAAAGAAATTGAACTAAAATTTTGAGTAATTTGAATATTTTGAATTTTTTATTTTTTTCTCTTTTAAATAGAATTGAGTTGGTACAGTATCGTAAAGCTTGTGAGACTTGTGTCGATCTGCCCGTACAGTCAGCAAAGCTTGTGAGGCTTGTGTTGATCTGACTGCGTCAGTTCAGCAAAGCTTGTGAGGCTTGTGGTGAACTGCACCCTGGACCAGTCAGCAAAGCTTGTGAGGCTTGTACATCTGACTGACCCTGGACCAGTCAGCAAAGCTTGTGAGGCTTGTAAATCTGACTGACCCTGGACCAGTCAGCAAAGCTTGTGAGGCTTGTAAATCTGACTGACCCTGGACCAGTCAGCAAAGCTTGTGAGGCTTGTAAATCTGACTGACCCTGGACCAGTCAGCAAAGCTTGTGAGGCTTGTAAATCTGACTGACCGGCGAGCAGTGCGCGTTCAGCGTATTTAAATGCGTTGCTCCTCCTCTTCTTCGGCTGGAAAAACTGCGGTGTCGAATCGGGTAGTTGCGTCATCTTGCGTTAACGAATCGTTGGTTGCCAAGTGTGGCGGCGGTTGATAGTCATACATCCTGTAATGTTAATTGAGGCTAGTGGTGTGAGAAGACGGTATCCAATGGCGCGGGGGTGGCATCCCTTCCAAACGTCGATTTTTATGAAAGTGGGGAAAATCCTATGCTTTAACACAGGGAGCGGCAGAGAGCGGTCCCTTATCCCTTCTCTAGGGTATTTTCCGGCGGCTCGTATCTTCCTTAAGGAGCAAGAGAGAACGATATATGTGCGACAGAGAAAGAGAGATGAGAGAGACAAAAGATATATCCTTCTCTTTCTTTCGAGTCAAAAATGATCAATTTTCTGTTACTTGCTGAAAATTATACAATGTTGGCAGTTTATAAATTATAAAATATGTTATTCTATTACATTTTGTTCTAAAATGAAAATACAAATTTGAACGGAAATTATCGGTCTATTACAACAGGAGTTAAACGCATTATAAAGTTTATAAACTTAATTATACATTAAACAATGAAATTTCTTATGCAAACTTTATAAAAACATTAGACTATTCATTCTAGCTAATATTTCAATTATATTACTAAATTATTTTATTAAGTTAATACATTTTTCTTAGGTCTTCTATTGTTTATTTAAAATATTTGAAATTTAATTAATTGCTTTGAATATCAATGTGTCAGAATACAACTATTGTTTAGTAAAAATATTTATCTAATGTATATAGTTCATAAAATTTGCATTTACAAATGGAAATCCCTTATTAATAGTGTTAATGTTTAATTAATGAATAAGAAACATTCAGATTACAGTGTATTATTCAAATTTCGAACAGGTTTATTATTTGAACTTAGTAGCTAGTTAATTAATCCAGAAAAAAAAAACAAAGGATTATTATTTACTATAAAAATATAATATGATAATGATTTTTATCAGCTCATAATTTTTATTTAGCATAATACAACCGTTACTTAAAACAGAATTATTTTCCTAATTATAGTTATTGAGATATTTGTCGTTAATCTAACATAATATTCTTATGCTACAGTACGTTGAGTCCCAAAAGATGCTGGAAAACGCGTCTCCACGCAGGAAGACTGAGGAAATCTATTTTTAGATACGCCATGTGCGTGAGACAGATTGTACAGATAGACACCCTCTTTTCCTCTCAGCATTTTCTTATTATTAATAATCCTGAATATTTTACAAGTATAAGGTTATCTACTTTATTAGATAATTGTGTAGAGAATTATTACAAATTTGAATGAAAACGTTGTGATTATTTTGCCGGTAATTATTCACAATATTAAATTTATTAATACTTAAAGATCTAATTTACAATGTAATTACATTCGATAAATTTACAAACGGTCGGTTATATAAAATGAACTAGTGGTAAACATGACTTATTGCTTTATGTAATATATTAAGTATTATAGTAATCATTTATCGTTTGTTAAAAAAGATTCTTTACATGTTTATTGGTTGCGTTTACAAAATGCATATGGTTAGTTATAGAGTTATATTTTTGGGTTCTTGTTAATAGATCTTAATATTATTAATACGGAAACAAGCAAAAGCTGTTGATTGCAATTTAACAAAGAATATGGAATTAGTATTATTTTTCCTAATTTCCTTACTGCTATATTTAATATTCGAAGTTGTTAAAATAATTTTATCTTTAACGGTGTGAGAGATATTGTCTAATAATGTAAATAATCTTTTCAGTATATAGTATATGTCGTGTATTCAAAACTCGGAAAAGCGCGTCCCCGCGTGGGAAAGCGTCATATCTATATTTAGTAGGGCCATGTGTTTTACAACAATCAAGATAGTGTATCCGCTCGAAGCAAGCGTCCCTTAAAGCTACTTTCACATTTTGAAGGAATATTTCCATCTCACATGTAATTGTTTAAAATCCAAAATGTTTATGTAATAGAAACATTTTATTTATTCATAACGGAAGAAAAAATAAAAGTTGAATAAGCTTTATTATTTGATTAGGGAAAATATTCTTTCATGAATGTGTCTGAAAGTAATTATTACAACCTTAAATCTATTTTACAATGTTATACTTTTCATCCCACGCCTGAACGGTTGCTAATTATTGGTTACAGTACCTATTGTCAGAAGAAACTTAATTTACATATAAAAATACAAAAATACTCAGTCAAACATATAAAGGTAAAATTTCAATTAGCGATTTGTACTTAAGCTATTATTTAGAACATATTTGTAGGAACTTAACCATACTTTATAACTAGTGCGTTAATGCAAACAAAATAATATTGTTAATAACAATCAGTAATATTGTACTTCTCCTAAAGGTTTTACTATTATAATTTTTATGGCTTATGAATATCATTTTCTTATTCAGATTAGTACATAATTTCGTTATGTTAATAATTAATGTCTGGTGAATATTTCTCCTAGAGTGGATTACTTATTTTGTATAAGTAAAGGTAATAATATTTGGTAACAGATTTTCTAATATAGTTTACTGCACTCGTAGTCGTGGGTATAGTTGATTACAATATTTTAGTTTATTGAGATTAATGTTTGTTCTTCATCAAGAAGAAAAGAAAGTTTACAGTCCGTTTAATATAAAGTCTAAATATAGCCTTTTAAGGAAAAGGAAATTACAAGATTAAAAATTCAGAAATTTTAAAGCATGCACCGCGTCGGTGTTTTATGACAGCTTGAGACTCCGAGAAGCGCAGGTTACATCTACAACCCTTGGTGCAATAGTGTCGGTAGGGTAATAGGTGTTCAGGGTTATGACTATGGTTCATCGCATAAAAATATATACAAAAAAAAATTTTCCCATCGTAGACGGTTCCGTTACACCCCCCTACTAAAACGGTTGCTACTACAACAAGTGTAGCAAGCGTTACTCTGAGTAATAATGATAAGATATAATTTGGAATGATAAATGGATTTTATGATTATTGTAAAAGTACGAAAAATGAAAATATTTCTTTCTTATATCTTGATTAGAAGAATTAAACTAATTTATAAGACTTTATATCGAAACGTTGATTTTCGAGCAATTCATCAACATAATTTTGTATTTGTTATAACAAAAATACTTCTTTAGATAACAGGAAAAACAAATGTCAATCATTTGTACCACAAACAAAATTGAATTGATTTTTAAACTAACTTGAAATTCAAATGCACATTATTTCTAAATAATTTATAAAGGTAGTAAGGATAAAGATTCTTTGTTTTTATTGTCATCATCGGATATAACTTTGTCTCTCATAGGCTGAGTCGCAATATAGGGTTTATGCCTTTATGTTGGCTGACTAGCATTTGGTTAAATCTGAGCTTTAAAAACGGATTTGCCGCACGTGCTAGATTTCGTTTGTCTGAGATTGTGACGTATTGATCGTTATTTAATTGATACAATAGCCTTTAAGGTTTTCAAAAAGAAAACTTCTCATGATCTAAACGTAATAGAGAGAGTTTTGTATATGTGCAACAAGACATTTTTGCATGGTCACAAATTGTGATTCCAGAAGCTTTGTTATCTGCCTGTGTAATAAATAAATTAGAAAATGTGCTGAAGGTCAAATTTTGTTTTTATAAAAAAAAATTCTATTTCTATTGTTTGTGACTTCATTATCTATGAAGCAAAGATTTTGTTAAACAAATTTATAATTAATTAATAATAAATATGTTATTTCTGAATTTCTCGAAGATGTATGTCTTTAGAATATTAAAAATAATTTGTATATATAATTCTTCTCCCATAATAATCATCACCATGCATCCTGAATCCATCAAATAATTAATATTACAATAATAATGTTATTTGTTATATTATTTGAATTTCGAGTTTTTCAATATCAATTTAAATTTCCAAATTATACCTTTTGACAAATATAAATTTACAGCACGCCTTTTAGGATATATCTTGCATACACTCATTTGATATTCATGGTTGGGGTAATTGTTATAATTATTATTTTTTTTTTATTTTACTTCATCTGTAATCAGAGAGAACTATTAATATTTGATATAGAATGATTTAAATTTTAAAAATTATAAATAAGAATAAGCTGGAAATCTGGTAGGTTATTTGTTAGGGAAAGATTGGTTAGGGAAAGAGAAAAAAAAAAGAGAAAAATTCAATCTTTAGTCTAATTTTAAATGTCATTTGGGAAAAAAAAGAAAAACCAAAAAAAACGATAATTTTTTTTCAAATTGGTAATAATTTTAATTCAAGATTTATTTCTGAATTAAATTCATGCTTTAATAAATTCTGTATAATATTTTTAATGTCGAAATGGTTATATATACAGTAGCTGGACTGGCAACACATTTGTTTATGCAGATTATTTAGCAATGAATTACAAGTAATCAAATTTTTCTTCGATTCATTCGAGTTGATATTGAACTTGAAAGGTAATAGTTTGATATCCCGTGAATATCCAAATGGTAATTTAAGTGGCTTGAACATTAATTGAATCATAGGTGTCCTCTTTAATAAATTATGAAAATACTTCAAAGCTTGCAAAATAAAATTACATTTTGAAACTTTACCTTTATTGGTAAGACAATTATTTTGTAAATTTTTATCTGGCTTTGAAATGTGATATGCTTTTGTATCCTTCGTTTCAAACGTATTGCAATCAGGTGAAATGCAATTTGTTTGATATTTGGTTTTATCATCACTTATATTTAAAAGGAAGTTATGTCTAGGAGAACTGGTGTTATTTCCAATAGCGTTATCAATGCTAAAATCAGAACCTATATTTTGATATTTTGAAAGCGCAGAAGCTTCGTCAAATATAATATCTGAGTTTGAAACTGGAGAATTAGAAAATGCTTTTAAATGGTTTGCTTCCTTGCAGCCTTTAGGCGCGATTGATGTTGGTAAAATTATAAATGATGTAAAATTATAGATTTTATTAGTACTATGTGAGTCACTTGAAACAACCAAGTCACTAGTGGAGTTTGGAATTACAATTATTTTATCTTGATTATTTAATGTCTTAGCATATTCGAGTGCTGCAAAATCAGATTCAGTAAGTGAATTGCTACTTGTATTGGTTTGATGTGATTTTCTGGTATCACAAGGATTTGATTTTGAAATTTTAATTGACTTGTTGGAACTAGTAATATTACTACAATCATTGCTACGTTTACTTGAATTATGAATTACATTATTTAAAGAATTTCTGTTAGAAAAATTGTTCTTATTTGTCTGAAGATTAGAAGAAACATCATTATTATTCGTATATAAATTTTTAAATTGTAATTTAGTTGTACAGCACTTAATTTCATTTGAAAATGATTGAGAATTATTACATGATTTAATTTTTTCAATGGTGTTAAGTCCGGAAATAAGTGAAAATAAGTGGTAATTGGTTTAATATAAGTTTATTATATAAAATACGATAATTTATTACCAATACAATCTGCTGGCTTCTGGTAGGTCGAGGTGTTGTGATTTCAATTACATGGACGATAACGAAATAATTAAATTATCGAAATCTATATATATATATATATATATATATATATATATCTCTATAGGAATTCTTTGAAATTTGAACGTTAGAAAAATCGGTACAAAATAAATCAGTAAGTTAAGTGCAAAACTAGTATTAGGAAGAAAATAATTAATTTATTTTAAAATATATAGACGATTCAAAAATTTATTTAAAATTATTAATTTTATATTATTATTATTATTATTATTATTATTATTAAATCTTTTGTAACAAAAAAATTACTAATAACTCAAATTGATCATTCAATTACTTCACTTGTTGAATTTCTACGACATTCAACAGTCTAAGGGGGGAGGTGTTACGTCCGGAGACGTATCATTTAAACATTCATTAAATAAAACGTAAATCAGTGATTTTTCAAGACACAGAATAATGTATACGCAGCATTTCGTTCGTGCGACATCGAGTCACCGACCTCGTATAACCACACTGTGAAAAACAGCATTCTGAACAGTTTCACGCAAAGTTTTACATGGTTTACAATATGAAACAGATTTTAATCCTTTTATAAAATGTTTAATAAGTACATTCTGAGCTGTTCTACCAAATTTTATGTTATTAGTTAGTGTAGTTTCTGGATCACATTCTTTTACCACTTCATTAGTTTTAATAATTAATCTATTCGCATACTGAATAATACCTTCGTTGGGCAGTTGGTAAACGTTCTGTAAGGAATCGTTTAATTTAATTAGTAAGTCATTTTCTAGAACTTCTTGAAACTTGTTAGCATCTGATTTATTTAATAGCTTATTGCTATCATTTAAGGTATTGGGTGACCAAATTTCGGATTTTTTATTTATTTGAATGGAAGACGATTGAGATTTATAATTAGATATTTCCTGTTCTACCGAAATAGCATGCTTAACGGTTTCGGTGAAAGTTCCACATGGATTAACGTGAGACCATAAATGAGGTTGTAGTCCTATTAGAAAATGTTCAATAAGTACATTCTGTATTGTTTTATTAAAATTTATGTTATTGTTTAGTATAAATTCTATGTCACATTTTTTCATTACTTTATTAGCTTTAATAATAAATCTGTTTGAGTACTGAGTTATACATTCAGTAGAAAATTGACAAATATTTTGCAAAGATTCATTTAATTTAGCCAATAGATCATTTTCTAAAATTTTTTGAAATTCATCAGTATCTAACTTGTCTAAATGTTTAATGTTGTCGTTTACGGTATTAAATGACCGGGTTTCGGATTGAATCGGACGATTAGAACAATTAGTCGCGGTATGGCCTACTCCAGAGCAGAGTTGGCATCTTACTAGTTTGGGGCATTCTAAAGCTATATGCCCTAGCTTATGACATAGTTGGCAAATCTTTATTGTAGAGCATTGTGGTGCAATGTGACCACGTTTATGGCACAATTGGCAAACGGAAAACATTTTTAGAAATAGTAAGATATAGTGAGATTGGTATAGTAAGTAAATAATTTACCTTGAATGTGTAATAATTTTGTTTAAAAGCCTTTTACAATTTAGTAGAATAATAAAAAAAACTATCATAATAAAATTCAGAGGATTTGGAAAGAGTAATAGTTTTTCAAAATTTAATAGAACAAATTTGAACGATCTAACAATTTAAAAGAGCATAGTAGGATTTAGAGAATTCCGAAAGAATAGTAATTTTCTTTATACAACTTTTACTTTGACAAAATTCAAAGGGTTTAGAAGATTTTCCTTTATTTAGTTCATAGAAATAGCAAAATGCAGAGATGCAGAATCACTTCTGCACCCTTTAAATACCAAACGTTCAAAAGGGTAAATATAATAAAGAATAAAACTTCAATTTTCAAATTGGCATAAATTTTTTTCACGATATTTAGTTATAATTTTAATTTCACAATTTTAATTTTATTCTCGTAAGGTTTTTAAATATGTTTTGAATTCTAATGCCTTTAATTTTTAATCTACAATAGTTTGGAAAACGTTTCATTAAAGATAAGTTGTAATTTAGAAGACTTGTTTTTTTTTCAAATTAAGTTTCACTTAAGTCAAATGCAAAACTGTCTTGTGAGTTATATACTTATTGTTAGAACATCATTCGCTTTGTAAAGTAGTAAGGGTTAGAAAAGGTAAATGCAGATTTACTTTAATTTAGTAAAATTTCTTTTGAACAGTTATTATTGATTTAAAGATTTAGAAAAAAGAACTTAGCGAATATTATTTTCACTTTTTGAATTCAAATAAAGACTTAGACAAATAAAATTCAGTTTTGTAGATTAAAAACTTGAAATCTGAATGTTTCTTATTCATTAATTAAACATTAACACTATTAATAAGGGATTTCCATTTGTAAATGCAAATTTTATGAACTATATACATTAGATAAATATTTTTACTAAACAATAGTTGTATTCTGACACATTGATATTCAAAGCAATTAATTAAATTTCAAATATTTTAAATAAACAATAGAAGACCTAAGAAAAATGTATTAACTTAATAAAATAATTTAGTAATATAATTGAAATATTAGCTAGAATGAATAGTCTAATGTTTTTATAAAGTTTGCATAAGAAATTTCATTGTTTAATGTATAATTAAGTTTATAAAATTTATAATGCGTTTAACTCCTGTTGTAATAGACCGATAACTTCCGTTCAAATTTGTATTTTCATTTTAGAACAAAATGTAATAGAATAACATATTTTATAATTTATAAACTGCCAACATTGTATAATTTTCAGCAAGTAACAGAAAATTGATCATTTTTGACTCGAAAGAAAGAGAAGGATATATCTTTTGTCTCTCTCATCTCTCTTTCTCTGTCGCACATATATCGTTCTCTCTTGCTCCTTAAGGAAGATACGAGCCGCCGGAAAATACCCTAGAGAAGGGATAAGGGACCGCTCTCTGCCGCTCCCTGTGTTAAAGCATAGGATTTTCCCCACTTTCATAAAAATCGACGTTTGGAAGGGATGCCACCCCCGCGCCATTGGATACCGTCTTCTCACACCACTAGCCTCAATTAACATTACAGGATATATGACTATCAACCGCCGCCACACTTGGCAACCAACGATTCGTTAACGCAAGATGACGCAACTACCCGATTCGACACCGCAGTTTTTCCAGCCGAAGAAGAGGAGGAGCAACGCATTTAAATACGCTGAACGCGCACTGCTCGCCGGTCAGTCAGATTTACAAGCCTCACAAGCTTTGCTGACTGGTCCAGGGTCAGTCAGATTTACAAGCCTCACAAGCTTTGCTGACTGGTCCAGGGTCAGTCAGATTTACAAGCCTCACAAGCTTTGCTGACTGGTCCAGGGTCAGTCAGATTTACAAGCCTCACAAGCTTTGCTGACTGGTCCAGGGTGCAGTTCACCACAAGCCTCACAAGCTTTGCTGAACTGACGCAGTCAGATCAACACAAGCCTCACAAGCTTTGCTGACTGTACGGGCAGATCGACACAAGTCTCACAAGCTTTACGATACTGTACCAACTCAATTCTATTTAAAAGAGAAAAAAATAAAAAATTCAAAATATTCAAATTACTCAAAATTTTAGTTCAATTTCTTTTTACCAAATTCCAAATTACTATATTCAAAAAATTATAAAGAAAAAGGAGATTTACAAAATAAGAAAGGTAAATAAAGTCAAAAATAAAAAACAAATAAATTATTGTATTATTTTGGATTGTGAATATCCGATTGGCCTTGGTCTTACGGACTTTAATGGACAGGAGTTATTCACGATACACAAATCATTTAGTGCGAGTTTTACGAACTTGGTGCAATTTGATTTGACAAAATAGTATAAATTTTATTTTTCTTAGAAAAATTTAGATTTCAAAGTTGAGAATATTATTAGAATTCAGGTTCAAATAAATAAATTATTGTATTATTTTGGATTGTGAATATCCGATTGGCCTTGGTCTTACGGACTTTAATGGACAGGAGTTATTCACGATACACAAATCATTTAGTGCGAGTTTTACGAACTTGGTGCAATTTGATTTGACAAAATAGTATAAATTTTATTTTTCTTAGAAAAATTTAGATTTCTAAGTTGAGAATATCATTAAAATTCAGGTTCAAATAAATAAATTATTGTATTATTTTGGATTGTGAATATCCGATTGGCCTTGGTCTTACGGACTTTAATGGACAGGAGTTATTCACGATACACAAATCATTTAGTGCGAGTTTTACGAACTTGGTGCAATTTGATTTGACAAAATAGTATAAATTTTATTTTTCTTAGAAAAATTTAGATTTCAAAGTTGAGAATATTATTAGAATTCAGGTTCAAATAAATAAATTATTGTATTATTTTGGATTGTGAATATCCGATTGGCCTTGGTCTTACGGACTTTAATGGACAGGAGTTATTCACGATACACAAATCATTTAGTGCGAGTTTTACGAACTTGGTGCAATTTGATTTGACAAAATAGTATAAATTTTATTTTTCTTAGAAAAATTTAGATTTCTAAGTTGAGAATATCATTAAAATTCAGGTTCAAATAAATAAATTATTGTATTATTTTGGATTGTGAATATCCGATTGGCCTTGGTCTTACGGACTTTAATGGACAGGAGTTATTCACGATACACAAATCATTTAGTGCGAGTTTTACGAACTTGGTGCAATTTGATTTGACAAAATAGTATAAATTTTATTTCAAGAAAGAGAGTTTCCAATATCAATTGCCATTAAAATAATAGAAAAGAAATATTAAAGAAATAAATTCTAGTTAGGGAAGGGCGAAACTGAGAATAACCTGAGATGGGAAAAATTTAGTATTATCCAACATACAGAATTCCTGGGCTCGTGACCTTTCTCCTATCCATACAAGAGGCATGCGCAACAAAAATTGTTTTTACGAGACAAATGTGCTGCTTCTGTTGGTCCTTGTAAAACCCAAATCCTGAGTCCAAAAGAAGAAATTAATCAAACTCAGATTTTAACGACAACAGTGAATTTTGTTACTACACTCCTTTCCTTAGCTCGTCCATGGTCTATTAGCTGGCGCAGCTACGATCAAAAAGAGCACTGACTCTTAAATGAGTTAATAATCCCAGTCGTGTCATGTTTTAGGACGTGACATAAGACAATAAAAATTTTGGAGGCCCCGGAGGGATTGAATTGGAAAGGATGTGTAAATTAGAGTCATGTTAGTCGTTTTTTTTTTTCTGCTATATTACTTACATTATGTAATAAAAGAACTAATAAAGTGTAAAATTTAATGAAAGTTGGTGCAAAGTGTAAAAGACAACCAAGCTCATTTACTTTTCTAAACTTAAATAATACGTGAATAAATAAATGAATTAATAAATAATATTAAAATCAATGAATAAATCAGGAAATGAACAAATCGAACTAAGAAAATTATAAATTTAAAAGTTTTTTGTGAATTTAGAAAATCTGTTACTGTTCAGGTAGGAAAGAAATAAGTGAAAGTTCGTGCGCATTCTATTACTTCGGCCGCTAGGAAAAGTACGTGGCAGCGCTGGAGACCGCTTCACCCCATCATTCAGTGGTAAAATCAGAGTCTCACAAGGAGTGCAAATTTGCACTTTTCCTTTCGTCAATGTACTTTCAATGATATCCGGAAATGTGTTCAACATTCGTGTTCGTAGTGTTTTCCTTGTGAATCTTTGAAACCTCAGTTATTTTGCCATTAGTGGGTTTGATTCAACGTGCTTTAAGTTAGTAAATTATTAGTTGCACTTGATCGTCTACGTGTCCATTAATATGGAACGTTCTGCATTTATGTATCTATCAAAACAGTGAATAAATTTCAACTTCAAACATCTTCCATCTCTGATTTCTGTAATTCCAGTAACAATCTGAAAAATTATAATGTCTCTTTTCCCAAGTTCTTTTAACAACCTCCTACTGAATTCTTTTTCATCTTTAAATTATACAAAATGGGTGAAATATACTTATACTAAATATTATTTGAAGAAAATGTTAGTAAAGAGATAAAAAAATAAGTTGGACTAACTAATAAAAGAGAATTGAAAAAAAATATATACATATCTAAAATTAAAGAAATTGAACGAAATGAAATAAAAAAAATGAAATTAAAGAATTCTCAAATAACAAAATTTTCAAAATCTAAAATTAAAACATTTTATACAAAAAAAAACATGTTTGAAAATTTTTCACTAAGTTGAAAAATAATTTTATCGTATTAGTTAACGCCCCAAAGCCTCTGTGTCACAAAAAGATGACCACGCGCAACGGCCTCTCGACTAAATCTTTAACTAACGTTATACTAAATCAAAAAAAATAATAATTTTGCAAAATATTGGTGTACGCCCCAAAGCCTCTGAGTCGCAAGAAGATGACTATGCGCAACGGCCTCTCAACTAAATTTTTATTAAATTTTTACTAAATCAAAATTTATGAATCCTCTATAAACTAGAGAAGAGAAGTTTTATTAAACTTCTACAAAATTTACTAAATCTGAATCCTCTATAAAAATTAGAGAAGAGAAGTATTATTAAACTTCTATAAAATTTACTAAATCTACAAACTTATGAATCCTCTATAAAATTAGGGAAGAGAAGTATTATTAAACTTCTACAAAATTTACTAAATCTGAATCCTCTATAAAAATTAGAGAAGAGAAGTATTATTAAACTTCTATAAAATTTACTAAATCTGAATCCTCTATAAAAATTAGAGAAGAGAAGTATTATTAAACTTCTATAAAATTTACTAAATCTACAAACTTATGAATCCTCTATAAAATTAGGGAAGAGAAGTATTATTAAACTTCTACAAAATTTACTAAATCTGAATCCTCTATAAAAATTAGAGAAGAGAAGTATTATTAAACTTCTATAAAATTTACTAAATCTACAAACTTATGAATCCTCTATAAAATTAGGGAAGAGAAGTATTATTAAACTTCTACAAAATTTACTAAATCTGAATCCTTTATAAAAATTCGAGAAGAGAAGTATTATTAAACTTCTATAAAATTTACTAAATCTACAAACTTATGAATCCTCTATAAAATTAGGGAAGAGAAGTATTATTAAACTTCTACAAAATTTACTAAATCTGAATCCTCTATAAAAATTAGAGAAGAGAAGTATTATTAAACTTCTATAAAATTTACTAAATCTACAAACTTATGAATCCTCTATAAAATTAGGGAAGAGAAGTATTATTAAACTTCTACAAAATTTACTAAATCTGAATCCTCTATAAAAATTAGAGAAGAGAAGTATAAGGTTATCTACTTTATTAGATAATTGTGTAGAGAATTATTACAAATTTGAATGAAAACGTTGTGATTATTTTGCCGGTAATTATTCACAATATTAAATTTATTAATACTTAAAGATCTAATTTACAATGTAATTACATTCGATAAATTTACAAACGGTCGGTTATATAAAATGAACTAGTGGTAAACATGACTTATTGCTTTATGTAATATATTAAGTATTATAGTAATAATTTATCGTTTGTTAAAAAAGATTCTTTACATGTTTATTGGTTGCGTTTACAAAATGCATATGGTTAGTTATAGAGTTATATTTTTGGGTTCTTGTTAATAGATCTTAATATTATTAATACGGAAACAAGCAAAAGCTGTTGATTGCAATTTAACAAAGAATATGGAATTAGTATTATTTTTCCTAATTTCCTTACTGCTATATTTAATATTCGAAGTTGTTAAAATAATTTTATCTTTAACGGTGTGAGAGATATTGTCTAATAATGTAAATAATCTTTTCAGTATATAGTATATGTCGTGTATTCAAAACTCGGAAAAGCGCGTCCCCGCGTGGGAAAGCGTCATATCTATATTTAGTAGGGCCATGTGTTTTACAACAATCAAGATAGTGTATCCGCTCGAAGCAAGCGTCCCTTAAAGCTACTTTCACATTTTGAAGGAATATTTCCATCTCACATGTAATTGTTTAAAATCCAAAATGTTTATGTAATAGAAACATTTTATTTATTCATAACGGAAGAAAAAATAAAAGTTGAATAAGCTTTATTATTTGATTAGGGAAAATATTCTTTCATGAATGTGTCTGAAAGTAATTATTACAACCTTAAATCTATTTTACAATGTTATACTTTTCATCCCACGCCTGAACGGTTGCTAATTATTGGTTACAGTACCTATTGTCAGAAGAAACTTAATTTACATATAAAAATACAAAAATACTCAGTCAAACATATAAAGGTAAAATTTCAATTAGCGATTTGTACTTAAGCTATTATTTAGAACATATTTGTAGGAACTTAACCATACTTTATAACTAGTGCGTTAATGCAAACAAAATAATATTGTTAATAACAATCAGTAATATTGTACTTCTCCTAAAGGTTTTACTATTATAATTTTTATGGCTTATGAATATCATTTTCTTATTCAGATTAGTACATAATTTCGTTATGTTAATAATTAATGTCTGGTGAATATTTCTCCTAGAGTGGATTACTTATTTTGTATAAGTAAAGGTAATAATATTTGGTAACAGATTTTCTAATATAGTTTACTGCACTCGTAGTCGTGGGTATAGTTGATTACAATATTTTAGTTTATTGAGATTAATGTTTGTTCTTCATCAAGAAGAAAAGAAAGTTTACAGTCCGTTTAATATAAAGTCTAAATATAGCCTTTTAAGGAAAAGGAAATTACAAGATTAAAAATTCAGAAATTTTAAAGCATGCACCGCGTCGGTGTTTTATGACAGCTTGAGACTCCGAGAAGCGCAGGTTACATCTACAACCCTTGGTGCAATAGTGTCGGTAGGGTAATAGGTGTTCAGGGTTATGACTATGGTTCATCGCATAAAAATATATACAAAAAAAAATTTTCCCATCGTAGACGGTTCCGTTACAAAAGGTATCAAAGAGTAACTCGAATTTGAAAAGTACCGCGGAATTACTCATATATATTTTGTTTTAAATGATAAGAGGAGATATGAATGTTTACTTACATTAAAACAATCAATACATATTTTGAATTAAAGTTACTAAATTTATTTTTGAAGAATATTAATAATTCTTATTGTTAATTTTATTACAGATTTTCATGATGGATTTCACAAAAATCAATGAAATAGCTTATGTGAGTTATCTACCTTCAAAAAAACTATGCGACCTTAACACTAATACAAAATACAAAGTTACAAATATTCGTAATGTCAACACAAAATACAAAGTTACAAATATTCGTAATGTCAACACAAAATTTGGATCTGCATTCGTTATTGAATTGGATGATTCTTATCAAGTGTTTTTACCAAGAAAAATTTTTAAATATATTCAAGCACAGGGTCAAGAATGGTTTGATCAATTCAAAGATAATTGTATGAAAAATCGTGTATCTTTGAAATATTTAGGTGGAGAAATAAATAAAGTATATTTTGAATACGAATAAACTAATATTTAAACGTGTACACATTATATACTTCAAATATGTTAACAATGATTAATAAATTAAATAAATAATTTATTACAGAATGTTCATTTTATTTGCTTCAATGAATTATTTAGAGTATTTGTAAAAAAATATTGTTATCTAGAAGAATATCGTTCATCTGTAATTTCAAGGTTGATTACCTAAAATTATTTATTTAGAGGTATTTGAGTAAGGATGGATATTCAATACTATAATATATTTATAGATACTTAGAACCTCTAGGGAAAAGTCGAGGACTAAAATATTCGAGGGGAATTTGTGGTTGGTCTAGGGGGGAAATTATATGTATAGTGCCCATGTATATCTTACGCGAGAGAGCGAGATAATCACACGAAGGTGATGCGGGTAGGGGGTACGCGCAGTGGTGTCTAGGGGAAAAGTATATATAGATATACTATCCCAACAAGACCGTCTCAAATTACAGAGATCAGTGTGCGCAGATATTTGAATCCAACGCGGAAAAATACGCGCATGCACGGGGGTATCTAGGGGAAAGACTATATATAGCTATACTACCCCCATGTATAAGAGTGAGACCCTAGGGGAAAAGTTCGCGCATGCGCAGTAGGGCCTAGGGGAAAGACTATATATAGATATACTGCCCATGTATAAGAGTGAGGCCGAACTGTCATAGCTATACTACTAATTTTATTTTTACATTAATTATTTATTTATTTTTTTGTTAATAATTATTATATAATTATGCTGGATGTATTCCTCTTATCGCGATGCGACATTGTACCAAGCAGATATTCCTCCTTCTGTAGGAACATATTCTCTTGGCCCTATTTTTAACTGAAAATCCTCCTCCGACAAGCAGATTTTCATTAGTACAGGAAGATGGTTTTATGAGTATGTTATTCCTTAATTTAAAAGAAGATTACATGAATCTTTTTATTATTTTTCATCGCGCATTTTTTTGGAATATAATTATTTAAATACGATTTTTTAACATAGGCTTTTACGGAAGCTTTAAACATAAAAATCCCTTACAAAAAAGCAGATAGAAAGTTTAAAAGCCTTTATTCCAATAGCAAAATAATGAATAATAAAATAAGGAATAATGAAATAATGTATAATTCACCTAATCTTCAATTAATTTTAACGGAAGTAGATCATAAGAATTCAAAGTATCAGATTACAAATTGGAGATGGTAATATACATTCTTTTATAATACCTAATAATTGGAGAACTAACGATATTTGCTTACAAATTTATAAAAATATTAATAAAATAAATGATTATGATCGTGTTATTTTAGCACCTCATCATGAAGACATTAAATTTTTGAATGAAAAAATTTTAATGTTATTAAATGGTGATAAAAAGACTTATTATAGTACAGATTATGCGACTCATAAAGGTGTTGATCAAAGTGATAACAACATTCATCTACTTTTTCCAATAGAAACATTAAACAATATTTATGAAGGTTTACCACCTCATAAATTAGATTTAAAAGTTAATGCTATTATTATGTTAATTATAAATTTGAGTATACGCGAAGGTTTGTGTAACGGTACTAAACTTAAAATAACCAAACTATTTAAATACAATATTGAAGCAGAAATATTAACAGGAGAAAAAGTAGGTAATAGAGTTTTTATTCCTAGAATTACATTAAATACAGGAGAATCTTCTTCATTACCTTTTATTCTTTATAGAAAACAGTTTCCATTAACATTAGTATTTTGCATGACCATTAATAAATCTCAAGGACAAAGTTTTGATTATGTAGAGTTATACATCATAAGGCAATTATTCTCACACGGTCAATTATATGTTGCTGTACCAACGTGTAGAAATCCAGATAACATATATATACAAAATAATTTAGAAAATTCATTAGAAATTGAAAATATAGTTTGGGAAGAAATTCTTGATAATTATAAAAAAATTTAGTTATATAAGTAAATATGTGTATACATTGCATATATTTATTAAATATGTTCATATATATTCAAAAACCAAATTTTTCAATATAAAATATACTCAATAACGGTATAAAATAAAGAACAAATTATTTGAATGATGTTAAGAGATTTTAATGATTAGCTAAATAAAAATTGGGTATAAAATTTAATTAAGTTTCGATTTGATCCATATAAAAATACAAATAAAATCAAAGAAACGATTTTTAAATCAAAATTTTTAACGTGAATATGCTCTTATATATTCAAAAAACAAATTTCACAATATAAAATATACGCAATAATAGTATAAAATAAATGAGAAATTGTTTAAACGACGTTATAAGAGATCTAAATCAATAGCTAAATTTAATCGGTATACGAAATTTATTTAAGTTTCAGTTTAATACATAAAATAATAAAAATAAAATAGAACAAAAGATTTTTAAATCAAACTTGATAACATAAATATACTCTTATATATTTAAAAAACAAATTTCCCAATTTAAAATATACGCAATAGCAGTATAAAATAAAGGAGAAATTGTTCAAATGATGTTATAAGATCTTAATCAACGACTAAATGAAAATTGAATATGAAATTTATTTAAATATGGATCAGATCAAAATTTTTATCGTGAATAATACTCTATACATTAAAAAAATTACATAATAAAAAATATATCAAGGAGCGCGGGAGCGCTCCGAAGGCAAGTACAGAATAAGCCTGAGGATCGACCGCGCTATTCTTACATTGAAATGGGTGCTCGAGATTTTGAAATATTCACTGCGTTTTTAAATCGCATTTATATTATTCCAATTAAGTATAAACAAGATCTATTTTTGGTAACTATGTATAAAAGAAAGTTTCATGCAAATAGATACTCTCATATTAGAGTTATCAAGCAATGAAAAATTTTATGTCCCGTTTCAGATTTCACATTTTCTCCATGTTTCATCAGACTTCCGGTTTCTTCCGACTTCCGCCTTTGGATATATATATATATCAATGGATAGCTGCTTTGATATACTACATGTAGAAAAAATTTCGTGATATACGTGAGAGAGAGAGAGAGAGAGAGAGAGAGAGAGAGAGAGAGAGAGAGAGAGAGAGAGAGAGAGAGAGGAGAGAGAGAGAGAGAGAGAGAGAGAGAGAGAGAGAGAGAGAGAGAGAGAGAGAGAGAGAGAGAGAGAGAGAGAGAGAGAGAGAGAGAGAGCAATCATAACAACCACAGCTGGGGGTTGTACTTGTACCTGACCATATGACTGTAGCGTTTCAAATTTGATAAAATTAGAGAACAAAATTTGTATCTGATACTGTTATGAAAATGGTAGGTGACATAAGAACTCAACTTCTTGGCCAACTTTGAGCTTCAAGTTTTCTAAATGCTCGAGGGCCGGGGCATATTTTCCTTATATCTCTAAATAAATAAATCTGTAATATAATGTAAATATAATTGAGTGTATTCTCACTTTTACATAAAACACATAGTGCTGATTCAAATCAACTTTTAAAGAAAGCAAAATATGTGCTGGTATGTAGAAGGATGTACATAGGGGAGGATGGGGCATGACATGTCAGGTGGGTTAAACTGGCATTCAATATTTAAATATTTAAATAAAAACTCTAAATAAATTTTTCGAGTAGAAAACATGATCTATGCTTGTAGTTTTTTCCTCTATAATTATTATATAAAAATAAATTCGTATAAATTAATACGATAGCTGTGAAATTCGGAGTCGAAAAAAAAGGTTGGACTCATTTTTAATTCGTTTGACAATAGACAATTATAGCACAAACTTCATTGAAACCAAACGTATTTTGTAGTTTGCGATCTAAACTTTGACGGCCTATTTTTTTGATATTAATTAATTCTTTTAAACATATTATTTTTAATTCTAAAAAATAGTGAAAGTGGGGCACGTCTGGCACCCTGGGTGGGGCATGACTGGCACACGGCGCTGCGGAAACTATTATCAGCTGCTCCTTTCTAACCTACAAAACAAGGAAATGAGAATGAGTTGAGGTTGTACTCTGTTTGTAAAAACTAGTATTAAGTTAGTATAAATTAGCATAAGTGATGGTGAGGACATATCAAAAGAAATCTAGTCGACTTAAATGGGACAATGGACAAATGTATTTGGCTGTTCAAGCAGTACTTGATGGAAAATCAATCAGAGGTACTGCTAAAGACTTTGACATTCCCAGATCGGCACTCCAAGTTAAGGTTGCAGAAGCCAACGAAGCCAACAACGTGTCAAAAAATCCAGAAGAAGGGAAGGCAGGTACGTCTTGCAGCTTGAGTAATTCTATTTTGTATTCTGATTTTTATTTATGTTATAGGGTTTCCTCATACCTACACTGCGGAGCAAGAAAAGTCTTTAGCCATGTACATTGAACATATGGAAAATCATTTGATCGGTCTTACATCTACGGATGTGAGAAAATTAGCGTTTCAACTTGAAAAACTGCAAATCTCTCATAATTTTAATAAAACCAAAAGTAAATTAATATATTATAAATATTTCTATCTATTTTAATAAACTTATTTATTTTACTATTAATCGTACAAAATATATCATTACAGAACTTGCTGGTAAGGATTAGTTACGCAGTTTCATGAAGAGACATCAGTTTTCTCACAGAAAAGCAGAACATCTTCTGCTCGAGCCAATGAGTTTAATCAGCAAGAAGTCCAAGTATTTTTTACATTGCTAAAAGAAGTTCTCGAGCAATACAAGTTTACGTCTGACAAAATCTACAATGTAAATGAAACAGGCATTTCAGTTGTTCCCAAGTCCTCACCAAAAATTGTAGCAAAGAAAGGGCGAAGGCAAGTTGGAGGATTGACCGCTGCTGAGAGAGGTGAAACAGTAACTGCAGAAATTTGTATGTCTGCAAGTGGTGTGTATATGCCACCAATGTTGATTTTTCCACGGGTTAAGGAAGATGCTTAGCTGCTGAATGATGCTTTGCCTGGTGCATGGGCTGTATTCCACAAATCTGGATATATGCAAACAGAAATTTTTGCAAACTGGTTTGAGAAATTCATAGAATTTTCTCATGCATGACAAGACAATCCTGTGCTACTACTTTTAGATGAGCATGTAACACACATTAAAAATCTGAAAGTTATTGATTTGGCAAGCGATAATGGTGTAACAATTTTGTGCTTCCCGCCCTATTGTACCCACAAAATGCAGCCGCTAGATGTGGGTTTCATGGGGCCCTTAAATAGTTGTTTTGGGAAAGAGGTCTCTGCTTTTCAACGAACAGGAGCAAAAGTTTCTTTAAAAAATCTATTTTGTTTATTTAGCAAAGCATTTACTGAAACAGCTAAAATTGACACAGCAATTAATGCTTTAAAAAATGTGGTATTAGCCCTTTTAATTCAGAGATATTCTCTAAAACTGATTTTACAGCATCGCAAAGAGACACCTCTATAGATAAAGACAACTCTATAGATAGAGACAACTCTGTAGAGTCGGAGTCAAGAATTGCAGAATATACTGAGATTATTAAAGAAATCATGCATGCTAGTCAAGAGGTTAACTCTAATCAGAATCAAATAGACTCTGAGTCTGTTAAGTGCAATAAAAGTTTTGCGAATGCTGGAAGGGATAACAGTTTTGTAGTTGATGGTGAAGTCCGGATCCCATTATCATATGTGCTTCAAGCTAAGCCACTAATAGATTTGTTGGTAAATCATATCTTGGGTTCGTTATATCAATAGGTTTTCTAATACTTAAATTTTTTACTTAAATGTTATTTTATAATTCCTGTGTAACTTCATCTTTTCAAAGCAACAGCACTCCAAATCAGATTCAAATACCCACTTCTATTATACCTAATGTACAGCAGCTAGTAGTCAACCCTTCACTCGCAAATCAAGATGTGATAGCTACGACTACTTCAGAAATGGTTCATTTGAGTCAATTAAATGATATAGATGAAAATAAATCAGAAGTCACTACGCAAACAGAAAAAATCAATGTGAAAAGATCTAGAGCAAAAGGAAAAGCTGCTGTTATAACAAGTGATATGTATAAAGAGAATTTGGTTGCAGAAAAATTAAAGAACATAAAAAAAGAACCTGTAGATAATAACAAAACAAAACCAAAAATTAAGTCAATTGAAACATTATCAACTCCATATCACGTAGCTTCTACTTCAAAAACCACTCAATCAAAAAAGCGTAAGCAGTCTACTTCGACAGGAACTAGAAAAAAACGCAAGCCATTGGAGAACTTGAGCAATCAAGTTGAACTAAAATTTGACTCAACAATTTCTCAGCCATTTAAAATAAATAACAGTGATGGAGTTTTACTTGAAGAAGGTGAATATTTATTGCCAGTGTCAAATATATCACAGTCTTTCTTAGAAGTACATAATCCTCTAGCATCTTCTCTAGACGTTTGTTATGTAGATGAAAATATTTTGAACGCCTTAAACCTTGTGAGTTCATCGCAGAATTCATGAGCAGTCACTGTGATTTTATTTATTCATAATTTTAATGTAATTGTACTGTACTGTACTATAATTGTGATCTGTTTAAAGACTTATAATGTAATAAATAAAGTATTAAATAAAGATACAAAAAATGTAATATAATTATTATAAAAAATACACAATTGTAGCTTGTGCGACGTTTCGTCACCTTGATTACTGACCTCTCAGGCTTTATTAAAAATATACAAAATGGTTAGAATTTATTTTACAATTAAACAGAGATAATAAATTAACAATAATAATTAGACCAGGCTTACCACAACAAAAATTCTATGCTAATAAAAGATGACTTTATTAGCAACGTCAAACGAATAAAGTCAATGTTGTGGGAAACCGTACACATCTCTACTTAATATATACGAGTCAGTTTGTTTACATACATAAAGTCATAATAGAAAGTTAAAGAGCGATTTGTATACATTATTTAAATTTTGTGTATCCTCTGTTTTGTTAACTGTATTTTTTGTACTATTGATGTAAATCATTTCCGCAATTTTTCGTTTTTTGTAATCAACTTCCTTATCCAATATTTGTGTATTCTCCCAATCTATAATGTGGGAGTTGTTTTGAGCATGTACAGCTATCATGGATTTGTCTTTCTTATCTTTTTCATGTTCTTTGATTCGAATTTTTAAAGCTCTTTTAGTGTCTCCCACATATGTAGCAGGACAGGTCTTACAGTTGATCTTATATAAAACCCCACACGTATTCATTTTTTCAAGTTTGTCCTTCCCAAGCTTAATAACGTTATTAAGTTTTTTATTGATGAGTGGCACCGTGCGTATATTGTGTTTGGAAAGAATTCTACTACATTTGTGAAAAAATTCTTCTTGGAATGGAATAGAAACAATAGGTTGGAGATCCCTGTTGGACGATGTCGTTTTGTTGGAGTATTTTATTTTGCGAAGTCTGTTGTGAATGCAATTGTCTATGAATGTTTTAGGATAGTCATTTAAGGAGAGTATTTGTCTAATTTTACGAATGTTAATATTATGGAATTCTTCATTAGATATCTAATTTGTCTTTCTATTATTAGATATCTAATTTGTCTACATATGTGGGAGAAACTAAAAGAGCTTTAAAACTTCGAATGAAAGAACATGAAAAAGATAAGAAAGACAAATTAGATATCTAATGATGAATTCCATAATATTAACATTCGTAAAATTAGACAAATACTCTTCTTAAATGACTATCCTAAAACATTCATAGACAATTTCATAGACAATAAAATTACATATATATGTAGTTCATTACGTCAGCTCTGATATTATTTGTTATTTATTGATTATAAACTAAGTTTTCAGCAAAATCCAGTAATATTTAAATTTTTGGCCGCTATTTTGTATTTACAAAATCTGAGTTCAGATTCCTAATCAGTGAATCCGGAAACCCACAACATACAATTTTTAGCAAATTTTGGTAAAATTTCAATTTTTGGCTGACATCTTGGGTTCATTATTTTGATTTTTCACAATCTGAGTTCAGATTCGTATTCAGCGAATCCAGAAATTCCGTATATAAAATTTTCAGCAAAATCCAGTAATATTTGAATATTTGACCTCCATTTTCGATCAACGATTTTGAATTCTGAAAATGTGAGTTCAGATTCGTAATCAGCGAATCCAGAAACCCCTTATATACAATTTTTAGCAAAATCCAGTGTTATTGAAATATTTTGCCGCCATTTTGAATTTTTAAAATTCGTAATCATCGAATCCAGAAATCCTAATATGCGAATTCAGAAATCCCCCACGTACGATCGCAAAATTCAGTAATATTTCAATATTTGGCCGCCATTTTGAATTGGCAAAATATTAGTTCAGATTCGTAATCAGCGAATCTAGAAACCCCCTATGTACAATTTTCAGCAAAATCCATTAATATTTCTATTTTTGGCCGCCATTTTGTATTTACAAAATCTGAGTTCAGATTCCTAATCAACGAATCCGGAAACTTACAATATACAATTTTTAGCAAATTCCGGTAAAATTTCAAATTTTGGCCGCCATCTTGGATCCACTGTTTTGAATTTTCAAAATCTGAGTTCAGATTCGTTATCAGCGAATCCAGAAATTCCGTACATCCATTTTTCAGCAAGATCCAGTAATAGTTCAATATTTGGCCGCCATCATCGATCCGTCATATTGAATTTTCATAATCTGAATTCAGATTCCTAATCAGCGAATCCAGTAAAACCCTATATACAATTTTCAGCAAAATTCAGTAATTATTTGAAGGAGTGAAAAACGGACTCGGGACGAACCAAGTTGTTTTGAAGTGTTGTTACTTTCTTCATCAGGGCTATTAAAGCATTGTTTTAAACATGTAGATTTATATACAAAAAGCAATATTAGACAAAATATGTAAAAAACATACCATAAAAACAATATTATAACATATTAGGTTCGTCTACGAGGAGTTTGAACTTCTCCTCACGAACGCAACGTCGCCAAATCACTATAGAATACAATTAGAGTTTTCAATAACTTAAGAAATTAAAATGCAATACGTATATGAAAGAATATTTGTTAAAAAAAATGAAGTAATGGTAAGAACTTACAGAGTCTATGATGTTTTCCACACATCGTCAATTTTGGAAGTGCCCAACTATATTGGACAAACTCCAAAATGACACTAAAGATAAATTAAAATTAAGGTGTAATGAATAACTGTTAGGATAGAAAGGAAAGAGGTGGTGGGGGTCGGGAGAGGGAGATAGTGAGGGATAGCGGTTGCCTCGCTCACACCGGTGGAACAGGAGCGCAAGCGGTGATGAGTAGTGGTAGAAACCCATACGATTAGAATATGGAGACTCTCGCGTATTAGATGTGCCACCTCTCTAATTGCATGCTCACCTGATCCTACAGTACTAAACAAGACAGTAGAGTGATAGAGAAAAGAGGTTGTAAACACGTAGAAGGCAATTGTAAATATTATGAAAACACAAAAAGTTAAAAAATTTTTGGGTAAACATTTTCGAAGTATAGATCATAGAAGTCACCACCCTCTAAAATAGTTTAACCATGAGCTGTTATACATCATAAATTCATGTAAGTTTTTCTTACGCAAGTCAATCTAAATATTATCTGCAAATATGAATTTTAATTAAACATCTTCTTAAACTGTTAATGTAATTTTTAAAATTTTGAGAAATATTCTTTTAAAGACAGAACATACTTGCCGGACGCATCGTTTTGTAGTTCAAGGTGCGTAGGACGGGAATCGCAACCTTCTATGTATTTAGTTATTGATCACGTAGTATGTAAATAATTAAAATAAAATGGTAATAACAGTTCAAGAAAATAAGTATATTTTGATATTTGACTAGAGCAAAACTTATACAAAACTTGTTCGTTATATAATGTTAGGAACAAGCATACGTAATATATAGATGTACATACGCAATGTAAAAAAAAAATATTATTATCTTACTATAGAATTAATAATAATTCAATTTGTATAATATATTTGTATAATGAAGATATTACAATGAAATTATAATGAAATTATAATTATAGAAATTATAAAGATTGATATAAAATTTTTGTGAAATTAGTAGATATAATAGATAGATATAATATAATTGAAAAGTTTTTATAAAATATAATATATAAATCTTATTTCAAAAAATAATGATATAAAAATAAATATTTGATAGATTACCTAAATACTACAAAACGATGCGTCCGGCAAGTATCTTCTGTCTTTAAAAGAAAATTTCCCAAAATTAAAAAAATTACATTAACAGTTTAAGAAGATGTTTAATTAAAATTCATATTTGCAGATAATAGGTAGATTGACTTGTGTAAGAAAAACTTACATGAATTTATGATGTATAACAGCTCATGGTTAAACTATTTTAGAGGGTGGTGACGTCTATGATCTATACTTCGAAAATGTTTACGCAAAAATTTTTTAACTTTTTGTGTTTCAATTACAGTTATTATGTTAGTATTTTTGTAATATTTTTTGTTAGACGTAATTATTTTTTATACCAATTTTTATAGTAAATATTGTAACGGGGTGAATTTAAAAGAGGGTATTAATCCCTCTCTGGGATGCGCCAGGCGATAAACGGGCGTCTACTACGCCCAGAGCAGCGCGCCGTTGTAGACGAACCCGTCGGCCGGCCGGAGCGCGTTGGCGCAGGCTCAGAACAAGCGCGCCCGGCTTTCGCTGTAGAAAGCTTAGGCCGCCTTCTACTAGACCCGGCGCTGCGCTCTGCCGCTGCCGCTGACTTCGGCGCACAATTCACCGGCGGCTAGATATGCACTAGCCTGACCTACTCTCGCCGGTGTTCCCGTACAATGTCGCTCAGGTTAACCTGAGCGACTTTCACTTACAATTTCCCCGTTGACGTTGCTCCTCTAGGAGGTGAAGCCTCCGACTAGCTGCAGCTGCTGAAAAGGTAGAGGGCGGTATTCGGGGGGATATAGTCCAGTCGGATTAGATTTTTTTCAAAAACAACCGTTAAGAGGCAATATTTTTTTTGCAAGTGCTTCGAAAAAGTGTCAGGATATTGGGAAAAATGTTTGCGGTAAGTTTCAGGTGGTGGAACATTGTTTAAATAATTAGTAACTGTGCGAAAATCCATTTTTTGCTTGTAACTTTCGAACCGTTGTTGGCATTGAGAAACTAAAAGTACCGTTTTTTAGGTATTGAAAAAACCTATAAAATAAGCTATTGAAAGTTAAAATTCAATTATTAACTTTTTTGTAAAACGCGAAAAACCGCTATTTTCACCCATTTTCGAAATTTTATATAAATAAACAATTTTTGCTGCTATGAAACTATATTATAGATTTTTTTGAAGGTTTTTGTCTGCTTTATAACTGGTTAAAATTTGAAGTTGAAATATTTATTAGTTTTTGTAAAAAAGCATTAGTTATGTAAAAAGGTGTCTCAGTAAATTGTAAATAAAAATAGTTACACTGGATGAAAAGATTTCGTAGAGGTTTCATTTTCTTCATTAAGACTTGTACTATAACGAGCAATAAAAAAAAGTTTATTTTTCGAGTGTAAATTTAAAAAAAATCGGGCTTGAAAATTAACATAAAAAAAATGAATTAATTTTTAATTTTTACTGGGAAATCTTTACCAAATCGAATTCATACATCCATTACTTGATAACTGCGATCTTCCTGCGAATTTTAAGCCGTCGCTGGTTGTTCTACGATGCTCTGGAGCTGAGATAACTTTTTTTTTTCAAAAAATTATTCTGGCTTTGTTTATTAATATTAAGAGTTCAAATTTACAGATTACCTAGAGCAAGATTTAAACTATCGTATCCGACATTTAAATACTAATTAATGTCAATAATTATTATAACAAACAGTAGTGTTTTATAATATAAGGACCGGCGCGCAAGAGAGAAAGAGTGGGGGGAGTAGCGCGACTGAAACTGACCATGCGACTTATAATTCAAAAGGCGAGAAAATTTCACGATATCTCGGGAACTAAAAGCTCAATTTGAATGATTCTTTTTTTATTTTGGGGTAGCGTGAAAAAATAATAACATCTACTCTGATAGATTAAAAAAAAAAAATTATTTATATTAAAAATTTAATAAATAAATTATTTTTACATTTTTAACACTGGAAATAGTGTTAATTTTGAATTTTTCGTATATTATTATGCATAATATTATTATTAGTTCGTTAAATAAATGTTTAGAATATTTCAAGTTTAAGTATTACACTCGTTATAAATCATGTGTACAGTGTGTGTATAAGCAGTGCACTTGTAGGCAAATATAATCTATTTGAAATTAGTTATCTTTTCATGTTTTCTTATTCGTAAGTACGGTTTTATTATGGTGTATTTATTGCTCTTTGATGATTGTCTGGATATTTTTGACCTGAGTGTACAGCAGAGTCCCAAGCGTCTCCTTAATCGCTTGCCGAGCAGGTAGAAAGTATAGAAAAGGGACCGTTGTTTTCAAATCCAGACAACTAGGGGAGCTTTGTGCAGATTTTGAAACGACGCAGCAGCTGCTCCAGCGTTGCTTTCTCTTGACAGTTATATTCTAACAGTCTTTGAGAGAGCACGTCGTGTAAAGTTTACAAGTAAACAGAGCAAGCAACCGTTGAAGTTTTGATATTTGGCAAATTTGTTCAAAGTGATTGTGCCACAGCATTTTATAAACAGTGAAAAATTGTGAAGAAAAGCAACCGCTGGATATTCGTGTGTCATTGGATTTTGACATTTGTTTTTAAGAAATTTTGCATAAGAGTCACTGCACATTTTTTATCGCATAATAAAGGTACGTTATTTTATGAAATAAATTTGAGATAATTATAGATATAATAGACTTTTATATTTCTGAAAACTGATTTTTTTTAATCGGGAAATTGTATGATTTATTAATTTACTTAATTTACCATATTATTTTGTGATATATAGTGTAATAAATATTGTTAATAATTTTTGTTTGATTTTTACAGTCCACTGCGTTTAATAATGGAAGAAGATGCTGCAGTTTGCATTCTTTGCGACAAAGCGATTCTGCCGGAAAGTAAGCGGACTATTGGAGAACGTGCCATTGCTTCCTTAATTCAAGCAAGTAAGGACAGAAAAGACAAGAAGCATTTCCGCATGCGAAATTATACAAAGTTAGATATTCACGTAAATTGCCACTCAGCGTATTTAAGAAAAGATAATATCGTCCAGGCAGGGAAACAAGCATCCGCGTCTACTTCACGTAGACGCCAATCATTAACTGATGCCACTGATTTTGATTTTTCTAATTTTTGCTTTTTCTGCGGTGATGATGCATCCGAAAATTATATTAATAAGAGGAAATTGAAACCAGCTAAATACGCGAAAGTTATACTTGTCAGTAAGCGAGAAACACTCGATAACGTATTAAAAACAATAGGAGAGCGTGAGATGAATGAATATTATAATCTTATTTATCAAAGGCTAAGTAACGCATCTGACATTGGCGATTTAAATGCACGTTATCACTTAAATTGTATAACAAAATTTTATAATTATCGCGAAAGCAAGGAAACAGGACCTACTCCAAACAATTCAACATTATCTTGCTTACAATTTGTTATTAATTATTTGATTGAAAATTCAGACGAATGTCAATTTTCTTTAAGAAACATTCTTGAACAATATGAAGGAGAAAAGCCGTCTATTCCATATTTGAAAACTAAATTATTAGATTGTTTAGGAAAAGAAATTATAATGTATCCGCATAAAAACGATTATATTATATGCTTTTTGGATAGCTCGAGAACAATTTTAAAAAAACATTGGATCTCTAGCTACTCAAAAAATGAAGAAGAGCGAAAGAAGGAAATTGTAAAAGCTGCTGCCGAAATAATTTCTGATGAAATACGTTCAAAATTTCATGATCTTAGTGAATACCCATCGCCAAATTGTTTTTTGGATAATATAAATTCGGACATTTCACCAAGTTTGAAATTATTTCTTGAAAATTTAATTAAAAGCCGTAAGAAATCGAAGAGTTTTGAAAAAGTAGATAATCAAATCACGACGTTCGCACACTGCATAACATCGTCTGCGAGGCCGCGATCATTTATATCGCCTGTTTTGTTGGGGTTGTCATCGATGATACACAAGAAGCACGCGTCTAAAAGTTTAATCGATAGCCTCCATAATATAGGTCTTTGCGCTTCCTACGAAGAAACATTACTTTTTGAGGCTTCCATTATTAATGATCCTCAGGAATATGATTTAAAAAATTCTTATATACAGTTCGTATTTGACAACGCTGACCATAATACAAATACAATAGATGGACGAAACACCTTTCATTCTATGGGCGGCATTATGTGTGTAACTCCTGCGTCATCAGTGCAATCTACGAAAAAAATCAATCGGATAAAAAAAATTCCTAATGCGAATACTATTGGAAATAGTGGTATCGACTTAGAAAGTAAGAACTGCGATTATCAAGATGATTATAATCATGATGATGACGAATTTGATGGCGATGACAATATCAACTTTGATGATGGCGATGAGAGTAGCGAATACAGCGAGAACGTAAGCAGTAACAAAAAGCGCAGGCTGGCTTGAATAATGATAATTTAATAAATATTATTTAAAAAGATAAAATTGTAATATATATATATATATATATATATATATGAGCGTGCATGTGTGTGTGTGTGTGTGTGTATATGACTGATAAGTTTAAAATACAAAAGATATATTGAATATGGAGTAGAATATACATATGCGATTTTTAATAAATTAATGTGTAGTACGATGCGCAGAATGTATATGATGTAAATAAAGTGTATTTTTATGTAAATAAAATGAAACATGATTTAAGTTTTAATTTTCATCCTTCCAGTTTCCTTGGGAATTCCGAAAAAAAAACAAAATTAACACTATTTCCAGTGTTAAAAATGTAAAAATAATTTATTTATTAAATTTTTAATATAAATAATTTTTTTTTTTTTAATCTATCAGAGTAGATGTTATTATTTTTTCACGCTACCCCAAATAAAAAAAAGAATCATTCAAATTGAGCTTTTAGTTCCCGAGATATCGTGAAATTTTCTCGCCTTTTGAATTATAAGTCGCATGGTCAGTTTCAGTCGCGCTACTCCCCCCACTCTTTCTCTCTTGCGCGCCGGTCCTTATATTATAAAACACTACTGTTTGTTATAATAATTATTGACATTAATTAGTATTTAAATGTCGGATACGATAGTTTAAATCTTGCTCTAGGTAATCTGTAAATTTGAACTCTTAATATTAATAAACAAAGCCAGAATAATTTTTTGAAAAAAAAAAGTTATCTCAGCTCCAGAGCATCGTAGAACAACCAGCGACGGCTTAAAATTCGCAGGAAGATCGCAGTTATCAAGTAATGGATGTATGAATTCGATTTGGTAAAGATTTCCCAGTAAAAATTAAAAATTAATTCATTTTTTTTATGTTAATTTTCAAGCCCGATTTTTTTTAAATTTACACTCGAAAAATAAACTTTTTTTATTGCTCGTTATAGTACAAGTCTTAATGAAGAAAATGAAACCTCTACGAAATCTTTTCATCCAGTGTAACTATTTTTATTTACAATTTACTGAGACACCTTTTTACATAACTAATGCTTTTTTACAAAAACTAATAAATATTTCAACTTCAAATTTTAACCAGTTATAAAGCAGACAAAAACCTTCAAAAAAATCTATAATATAGTTTCATAGCAGCAAAAATTGTTTATTTATATAAAATTTCGAAAATGGGTGAAAATAGCGGTTTTTCGCGTTTTACAAAAAAGTTAATAATTGAATTTTAACTTTCAATAGCTTATTTTGTAGGTTTTTTCAATACCTAAAAAACGGTACTTTTAGTTTCTCAATGCCAACAACGGTTCGAAAGTTACAAGCAAAAAATGGATTTTCGCACAGTTACTAATTATTTAAACAATGTTCCACCACCTGAAACTTACCGCAAACATTTTTCCCAATATCCTGACACTTTTTCGAAGCACTTGCAAAAAAAATATTGCCTCTTAACGGTTGTTTTCAAAACAGCACTATTTAAGTCTAATCCGACTGGACTAATAGGGAACGGTTACTCGCTAAATGATAGACTCGACACGAATAATGAAAAGTAAAATAAATAAAGTTTATTCGTCAAAAGGAATCGCGCTAAGGGGCGCGAAGCCCGAACATCTCCTACAAAAACGAACGCGCAGGCCGAGACTTACGCGGAGCCGGCCGGTCGCACGGCCGGCGTCACCGCGCCGCGAGACGCCACAAAATGGCCGCCGCGCTCTCGCACACGAGGCCGCTTGCCTCTACGCAGGCGGCGTCGGATAGCCGCGCAACACTTCTTACGCGTGGCCGCTCGCACGCAAAACCTACGCGGCAAAAATACAAAGGAAGCGCACACTTACTTTGGCGCTGGCCAGCGCGTCGCTCGAGGTCTATCCCTCTCTCTCTCTCTCACGCTCCCGCGCTCTCGCCTTCTCGCTGCGAGGCGTCGGGCCTCGTGGCTCCTCGAGCCTCGGCTGCCGCCTCTTTCTCTCTCTCCTCCTCTCCCTTTCTGGGTGGCGGAGTGGCCCGGCCGGCGAGGCAGCCGGTGATGCGTCGCTGCGGGGCTGGCGGCGGATCGGAGGCGCAAGGGCTGTTCCGCAGGGCGGGATGCGGCACTGGCGGGGCACTCCGAAGCACAGCACTCGTATATGGCGGGAGAACACGTGCGCACCTGTTGCGCTACAGGACTAGACTGCCCATCAATGGCCGCGGCGTCCCTTCGGAGCGCTACGGCGGCGTCTTCTTCTTCTTCTTGCTTCGCCTCCCGCGCGTCCCGCTTGGCGCGCAGCGAGCCGCTGTACGTGCAAGCGCGCGCGATTCAAACCTCGCGGCGCGGTACACGCGGCTCTTTCGCCTTTATTGCCTGCACCCGTTACACCCCCCACCCAGATTTGGCGTACCCCGTACGCGACATCTGAAAAGAGGAAGGGCGCAGAAATAAGACGAAAACAACAGGTTAGGTGGAGGCTCTTCCTTTTTATTTCAGCCTCTGGGGCACATCACCTATACACTATATACAACAAAATATTTACAAAAAAAACTATGTACAAAAAAATTTCCACCAAAAAAAAACTGTACAGTTCGAAACCGGCGAATCGAAAGCGTCCCCCCCCGGGCTAGCCACGGGGAGGCGCCGTGGATTTCGGCGGATGCGTAGCCGCTCGGGGGCATTTGCGCGGCAGGCGCACCCCCGGCCACCCGCACACATAGCAGAAGCGGGGGCGTCCCGCTCCTGGCGGGTTCGGCCGGACGGGCGAGCGCTCCCGCGCGAGGCCCAGGTCGACGGCCGCCCGCTCCTCGTCTCGGCGGGCCTGGTTCCACCGAGCGCGGGCTGCCTGGAGCTCGGCTTCCTCGGCGAGGCGGCGGGCGCGGGCCTCCTCCAGGGCCCGCTCCGACGCGGCACGGAGGCGTGCCTCCTCCTCCACCTTTTCCCGCTGCATGCGGGAACGTCGCTCCGCTCGCCAGGCGACCAGGTGCTCGGCCTCCTCCTGCTTGGCCAGCATCATCCGGCGCCAGGAGTCGACCTCCGGGGGCTGCTCCCCGTGGACCCCGACGTGCCGCTCCAAGGCCGCGAACACCTCGGCGCGGGCCTGGTTGGCGGCGCGGTCCATCTCCCGGACTGTCGACAGCCCGGCGCGCAGCTCGTCCCAGGTGGGCTCCGCAGGCAGGAGGTGGGCCTCCGTCTGCGAGGCGGCATCGCGCTGGACCCTCCGCGGGTAGCCGGCGGGGATTGCGCCGCGGGGCGGCGTGCCAGGCTCCTCCTTGGGGGCGAAGCGGGGCACGCCGGGGCTGGTACCTGCCCGGCTCTCCTCGTGGGCGTCGGCCTCCTTTAGGAGGGGCTGCTCCTGCAGTCGCTCCATAGCCTCGTCTTCGAGGCGCTGCTGACGTTGGCGCAGGAGGTGGAGCACCGCCTGGGCCACGCCCTCGACGGGTTTGCCCAAGTCGAGGGTTATGAGCGCGGCCATGGCCTCCTCCAGCGTCTGCTCGGAGATCTCCAACATCTGGAAAAGAACATCTCAGGTTAGGCCAGTTTCACTATATCCGCGTGTAGTTTATCGCACGTCTGGGGGGGGGGGGGGTAAGCGCTAGGCGCGCAGCGCCGGAGGCTTGCGGGGACGACCGCGTCCCCTGCGAGGAGCATTCGGGGCTCGCTGTCCTACCGAAGTTGGTTCGGCGGGTCCCGTAGTTGCGCCGCGCGCCCTCCGCGGTCTCCCCCGCGTGCTCTCGGGGGGCTCCCCTGTCCCCTGAGGGGCGGGTGGTTCGCTCACAGGCGTCCCCCTGGGGTCGCCTTCCGCGTCGACTCCATTCGACTCAGGCGACTCACCGCGATAGGGCTTAAGCTGGTCAGCGGCCACTATCTCCTCAATTTGGCCCCCCTCACCTACCAATCGGTAGGTGTTGGAGCCTAGCACGGCCGTAATCCAATACGGCCCTTCAAACCTAGGCGCTAGTTTCGCCGCGACGCCCTTCGCGGCCGAGGAGAGTGGGTGGCTGCGCTTCCAGACCCTGTCTCCCGGCTTGAAATCTGGCTCTCGCCTGCCGTCATCATAATAGCTGGCTTGGCAATCTTGAGCCGCTCTCGCCTGCGAGGCGGCTCGTTGATGAAGGTTTGGAAGGGCGTCAAGCCGCTCCTTCCAACGGGCCAAACTTTCTTCTTGTGCCGGGGTCTCTGCCGCGACCTCTTGCAGCCTACGCTGCGTACCAGGGGGCTCTGGCTGCCTACCGTAAAGTAACATGGCGGGGCTGACTCCGGTAGAGCTATGCACCGCCGTATTCATGGCGAAGAGAAGTTCCGGAAGCTTCTCGTCCCATGTGGTGTGCCGCTCCTTAAGGTAAGAGGCGACCATCGTCTTTAAAGTACGATTGGCGCGCTCCACCGGATTAGCCTGCGGGTGGTAGGTGGGAGTGTTGGTGTGATGCACACCTCGCTCCCTCAAGAATTCCTCTACGACACGGTTCTTGAACTCTGTGCCGTTGTCGGAGAGGAACACTTCTGGGCAACCGAACCGGAGGAAAACCTTCCGGTCCAACTCTCCTACCACCGTCTTGGCGTTAGCCTTCCGTATCGGCGAAGCCTCCGCCCACCTGGAGAAAAGGTCTTGAAACACCACAATGTATTCAAAACCTTTAGAGGTGCGAGGCAGCGGTCCTATTATGTCTCCAGCGACGACCTGCCAGGGTCTGTCGACGACTCGTCGACCCATGAGGCCGGCTGGAGCTCTTTGTTCCACCTTAAATCGCTGACACGTTTCGCAGTGGCGCACGTACTCTTGCGTTTCCGCGTAGTAACGTGGCCAATAGTAGCGCAGGGCTACTCTGGCAAACGTCTTTTCTCGTCCGAGATGTCCAGCGGTGGCGTCGTCATGGCACTCTTGCAACACCTCGCGACGATGCTCCTCCGGTACTACCAGCTTCCAAGCATCCTCATCGTCGCCGAGGTCCGCGTCAACGTCTGGGTTCGGTCGGTACCGGTAAAGGTTGCTCTCGGACTTTGGCGCTCCACTCTCGATACCACGCGTCCTCGGTGTTCGTTGACCAGGACACCGCAGCCACCTCCGGGCCTTCCTCATCCTCGTACATCCGGGAGAGGGCGTCGGCCACGTGGTTCAAGGCGCCTTTTCGATGCTCGATCGAAAACTTGTGGCCTTGCAACTCCAGCGCCCACCGAGCGAGCCTGCTCGTGGGATTTTTCATCTGACAGAGCCACCGCAGACTGCTGTGGTCTGTCACAACCCTAAACTCGTATCCTTCGATGTAAGGGCGAAACTTCTGTATCGCCCAGACCACCGCGAGGCACTCCCTCTCCGTAACGCTATAGTTTCGCTCTGCCGGGGTTAACACCCGGCTCGCGAACTCAATCACCCGCTCTTGGGTCTCTACTTCCTGAAGCAGCACCGCGACAAGGCCTACATCGCTCGCATCGGTCTGCACGATGTAAAGGCCGCCGGGATCAGGGCGATGTAGGACCGGAGCGGTCATAATCATCGCCTTCAAGAACTCGAAGGCGCGTTGCTGCTCGTCGAGCCACTCGTACTTCTGGTTCTTCTTCGTCAGACCCGTGAGCGGCTCGGCGATCGTGGCATAGTTCGGGATGAACTTCCTATACCACGATGAAGTACCCAGGAATCGGCGCAGCTGCCTCAGATTCCGCGGCTGCGGAAAATTCTTGATTGGCTCGATCTTGGCCGGGTTCGGCCTCGTGCCGTCCCGGTTAACCAAGAAGCCCAAGTATGCTACCTCTTGCTTGCAGAAAACACATTTTTCTGCGTTGAGGGTTAGTCCAGCGGCGACGAGCCTTTCCAACACCCTTTTCAAGCACTTCTTATGCTCCTCGAACGTTTCTGCGACTACGATGATGTCGTCGAGGTAGGCGTAGACGTAAGGCTCCAGCTCGGGTCCGAGCACTTGGTCAATGAGCCGCTGGAAGGTGGCCGGTGCGTTCGTCAGTCCGTACGGCATCCGCCGGAACTGGAACAGGCCCAGCCCCGGCACCGTGAAAGCGGTGATGGGCCGCGCCTCCTCCGCTAACGGTATCTGATGATACGCGCTCTTGAGGTCAAGCGTGGAGATGAACTTCGCCTTCCTCAATTTCCGCAGAATATCCTGCATATTCGGCAGAGGATAGGCGTCGGTGACTGCATTCACCTTCCGCAGATCGTTGCAGAACCGTCGTGTGCCGTCACTCTTCAGCGCCATCACGACGGGGCTCGACCACCCGCTCTTGGAGGGCTCGATGATTCCTTGGTTCAGCATTTCGCAAACCTGGCGATGCATCTCCTCCTGCACCTTATCCGACACTGGATAATGGCGCTGCTTGATGGGTCGAGCGTTTCCTACATGAATCTCATGCTCCACGCCTCTGACGCAACCTAATCCTGGCGGGAGCTTGCCTAGGACCTCGTCCACCATGGCCTTCAGCTCCTCTCGCTGAAGGTCTGTAGCGTCCTCGAGCCCAATTGCCGCTACCGAGCTAGGATCTGGGGTCAAGCTGGCTACTTCCAGCTCGACGTAGGCTTCCGTCTCCTTACAGAATAGCCTATCCGTATCCGGGTCTAGTACGGCCCTGAACGCTCGTACAAAGTTGACTCCTAAGTAGCAGTCGGCATCTAAATTCGGCATTATGGCGACTCGGATATCGCGAGTGAGGCCAGCCACAGTGATGGGCAGCATCACGTGGCCTAGCAAGGGGCTGCGGCTTCCATCCGCTAGCCTTACCCCTTTCTTCTCGGACGCTACAAACTCCCGGTCCAGCGCTGTAGCTAGTTGGAGTCCGACGGAGCCCATCACCGTCGTGGATGCTCCCGGGTCCAACAAAGCGCGGAGATTAAACTCGCCGACCTCAATTCGCAGCCACCACCTTGTTTCTGCGTCGGTCGGTTGCTTCGCCGAGGCCTCTCCTCGGTTCGCAACTGGCGAGGGTACCGCGGACTCTTTCGCGGCAGGGCGGCTATCGCACGCGGCCAAAACATCTTCGGTTTTGAGGACCTCGTCGGGGAGGGGGGCGGTAGTGATCCCCTCTACGCGCTCCCTTTCCCGTTTCCCGCACAATTAGGGCAGTAGCGCGCTATATATCCGACAAGGCCGCATGAGTAGCAACTCAGCGGCGGTCTTTGTCCTTTCGGAGGGCTACCCTCGGGGCTGGTGGAGGGCGCGGAGCCGTTCGGTGGGCTCGTCGCCTTCGCCCCCTGCCTCGGTTCTGGGGGCCTCCTTGCCCCGCCACGCCCAGATGGCTGGTTACCGCGCCCTCTGCGCGGCCCAGGGGGCGTATTTCGCCCGGAGCGCTCTCCTCCGGAGCCTCGCCGGTCGGAAAGACGCTCGCTTAGCACTCGCCGAAGCATTTCCTCCAGGCCCTCCAGCTTGGCGTCCTTCTCGACCACCGCAGCAGCCACTTTGCCTTCCTTGGCATCGCCTTTCGGCTTTCGTGGCGCGTCGGTGTTTGCCGGCGGTTTATACGCCATTTCCGGCAGTAGCGCCGCTGTTGGCGGTGGTGGAGGTCGGAACGTCTTGGAATTCTCCAACGTTTGCTCCGCGTCCACTGCCAACTCCAGTAGCTCCTCTACTGTGCTGAAGTCTGACCTACGGACCATCGCTTGCAGCTGGGGCCGTAGGTTTCGGTGCAGCTGATCCAGCTGTTGCTCCGAGCTGGGGGGCGGCGATATCTTCCTCACTATCGCAATGAGGCACGTGATATAATCTCTCACGGCCTCGTCCGCCCCTTGGGTGCGGTTGTTCGCCTCTGCTATCAACCGCTGCTGGTACCTCTTCGTCGTCCCGTACCAGCGTTTCGCTGCAGTCACGAACTCTTGCCACGTGGCCCATTTCTCTTTCTCATTACGGTACCACGTGGCCGCCGTATCAGTGAACAGCTCTGACAACGTCGACAACACCTCTTCTTCGGAGAGGTTCGCCAGGACTCGACAGTCCTCCAGCCTCGCCAGGAATACATCGATACTCTGGCTCTTCGCCCCAGAGAATCGAATTTGCCATTTCCTCACGATTTGGCCTATGTCTCGCGAGTGGAACATACTCGACCTCGAGAAGTTCCCTGTCGCGCCTGGCGCGCCATATGTCGGCCAGCTCGAGCCTCTCTCCGAACTTCGGCGGTCACCCCCCACCCAGGCTGCGTTTACTCCTTGTAAATCAGCCTGACCATCACGCCGAGCTGGCGGTGGTGTCGATTGCGGACCGATCCACGTATCGTTGCCGGTGACGGTGTACGTGTCTTCAAACTGCACGTTGTGACCTTGCCTAGGTTCCGCTATGTGCGTGCTGGAAGCGGCGTGTCGCTGTTGGTTTAAAACCAACTCCTCCAGCGACCTTACTTTCGCTATTAATTCCGCTAATAGCGAGCCGACTTCCCGAGGGATATAAAACTCGGAGCCGTCCTTTGCCAGGAGGCGTAGCATCTCTCCTGGCTGCGCTTGTTGGTTGTCGCCGCGAGTTTCTTCTGCTTCGCTGTCCTGCTGCTGTAGAGGTAGCTGTGTGCGTTGCTCCCTTTGTTGTTGCGTAGTGTCCCGGTTACTGGCTGTGGTGTTTGAGTGTGGTGAGTGCTGGGTGTCGGACACGGCTTCCGCCGTCGTCCTACGCAGTATCTCCAATATCTGCTCGCTTTTGAGCACTACGTCCAGGGGGTGTAAATCCCAACTGGACGCTTCGACGAAGGAGCCGTCGTCTTCTAAAAGGATCCTCCGTAAGAGGTTTTCCCTTAGTGCCATCCGCCGGGGGATTACATCCCCCGGCTCTTCCGGCTCCTCGAAGTCTTGAGGCGTGTAGTTACCCAGCACCCACTGGCTTAGTATGTGCATTCTCAAGAATGTGGAGTCGTGTCGCCTCAATTGCAACTCCGACAGGTGGCTATCGATCTCGCTTGGCGAGATCGACCACACCCAATCCTCCACAGCTTCCTGGATGTTGTATGACATCGTTCGCTGGTTGTGCGTGTGCAAGGGGATTCCTCTTCAATCCCGCAATTTACTATGCTTTTGCACGGCCAGTGGTATCCTTCACAAGGTACCTACTGGATTACCACTGGCTCAGGAAGTAACGATCTTCCCCAACTGGTGGATTGGTCTTTACGCTATACCGAGGTTAACTCGTTTTTACTCACTTGCCTGGAGGTTATGTCGCTTTTGGCGTATTGCGCAAGCGTAATAGTCATCCGCGCAACCGATTCCCGGTCAAAACTGAAATTCGCGATTTTCGGGCGCTGCGCATGCGCGGCACTAAAATCACTATGTGTATCAGTACCGCCGCCGCATGCGCAGACGATTCTGCGTGTAAAAACAAAAATTTGATCTTTCGACCTTTTGCGCATGCGCAAAACCCAAATTAGTGAATATGCCCACCTCCTCGTGGGATGGGCAACCGAATTCGCGATAGCGATTTTTCACTTTTTATTTTCGGATTCTGCGCATGCGCGGGTCCAAAATTACTGCGCGCGCACCTTACGGTATCCCCCGCGCAGGCGTCTTCGTGAATTAAGCCCTAAATCCGAAAATCCAAACGAAATCCCCAGTATTTAAATACTGGGTGCGTAATCCGGTAGTTTACTCCCCGGTGTGCACGTGTGATGACGCACAAAGAGATAAAACGCTAGGACCTATATAAAACAATTTTAATAATATAATACATAATTAATAAATAATTGCTACCTAATCTCTTTGTCGTCCTCGCTAAATACTTCAACAAATGCTCGGCCTTCACAAGCAATGTTCCTCACTAAATACGTGCAGACCGGGTAAATTCCTCCAAGCAAGGTTAGAAACCACCAGTTGGTTACCCTTGCACACACTGTACACTTTGTAATAATTAATTATCACCGCGATAATTAATTATTCGCAACGCGCGTCTCGACCTGTTTCGACGATCAACCAATTACTGTAAAATTCGCCGTTCCCTAATCTAATGTGCTGCACACGTTAATGGGCGCCAGTTGTAACGGGGTGAATTTAAAAGAGGGTATTAATCCCTCTCTGGGATGCGCCAGGCGATAAACGGGCGTCTACTACGCCCAGAGCAGCGCGCCGTTGTAGACGAACCCGTCGGCCGGCCGGAGCGCGTTGGCGCAGGCTCAGAACAAGCGCGCCCGGCTTTCGCTGTAGAAAGCTTAGGCCGCCTTCTACTAGACCCGGCGCTGCGCTCTGCCGCTGCCGCTGACTTCGGCGCACAATTCACCGGCGGCTAGATATGCACTAGCCTGACCTACTCTCGCCGGTGTTCCCGTACAACGTCGCTCAGGTTAACCTGAGCGACTTTCACTTACAATTTCCCCGTTGACGTTGCTCCTCTAGGAGGTGAAGCCTCCGACTAGCTGCAGCTGCTGAAAAGGTAGAGGGCGGTATTCGGGGGGATAGGGAACGGTTACTCGCGAAATGACAGACTCGACACGAATAATGAAAAGTAAAATAAATAAAGTTTATTCGTCAAAAGGAATCGCGCTAAGGGGCGCGAAGCCCGAACATCTCCTACAAAAACGAACGCGCAGGCCGAGACTTACGCGGAGCCGGCCGGTCGCACGGCCGGCGTCACCGCGCCGCGAGACGCCACAAAATGGCCGCCGCGCTCTCGCACACGAGGCCGCTTGCCTCTACGCAGGCGGCGTCGGATAGCCGCGCAACACTTCTTACGCGTGGCCGCTCGCACGCAAAACCTACGCGGCAAAAATACAAAGGAAGCGCACACTTACTTTGGCGCTGGTCAGCGCGTCGCTCGAGGTCTATCCCTCTCTCTCTCTCTCTCTCACGCTCCCGCGCTCTCGCCTTCTCGCTGCGAGGCGTCGGGCCTCGTGGCTCCTCGAGCCTCGGCTGCCGCCTCTTTCTCTCTCTCCTCCTCTCCCTTTCTGGGTGGCGGAGTGGCCCGGCCGGCGAGGCAGCCGGTGATGCGTCGCTGCGGGGCTGGCGGCGGATCGGAGGCGCAAGGGCTGTTCCGCAGGGCGGGATGCGGCACTGGCGGGGCACTCCGAAGCACAGCACTCGTATATGGCGGGAGAACACGTGCGCACCTGTTGCGCTACAGGACTAGACTGCCCATCAATGGCCGCGGCGTCCCTTCGGAGCGCCACGGCGGCGTCTTCTTCTTCTTCTTGCTTCGCCTCCCGCGCGTCCCGCTTGGTGCGCAGCGAGCCGCTGTACGTGCAAGCGTGCGCGATTCAAACCTCGCGGCGCGGTACACGCGGCTCTTTCGCCTTTATTGCCTGCACCCGTTACAATATATATTAAACAATTTTATTTTAAAAATTCTCTTTATTATAATAATTGACTTGCCTGCACTTAATTGTTTCCACCAGTTTCATGAGTTTATTTTTAGTAGTACTTACGATTTTTTGTTATAAAAATAATTCCATATTTCTATGTCACAAAAATGTACTTGTCTATATAAAATAATAATTGATTCCACTTCTTTCATGTGTTTGTTTTAAACTACGATATTCTTTTGGGGGAGAGAGGGGTAGAAAGAGAGAGATGGAGAGAAAGAGGGAGAGAAAGAGAGAGGAGGAGGAGAGAGAGAGAGGGTGGGAGAGAGAGAGAGGGAGAGAGATTACAAATACACTTATACTCGCCAAAGTTTTACTTTTTTTAAAAGTGTTATTTTAGGGAGATTCCACAAGTTTCTAAGAGCTTCAATAATAATTACAAAGTTTTATAACGGTAAAGAATGATAATACCATATTTCATAGATTTAATTTTCGTGTGGGTACATGATCATAATTGCATCGTGTGAGGCTGCTGTATTTGTAAAAAAAATGGAAAAACACTTTCATTGTATCAAGAAATCCCTTTTGCTATATATAATAATAGTATATATACTCTTCTGTTTATAGACAAATTAATTTATTGTATAGAACCGATAAGATAAAATTGTCAGAAGAAAATAATTATTTATTATGAGAATTCCTTTTCATAGAGTATAAGTTTTTTACTCATATTTTTATATATTACAGAAACACCTTATGCTTCCCTTATATTATACTTTCGTAGAAAGTTTTGTTATAAAAATAAACATTGTTATCTTCATAATTGTAAGTAAAATAAAATAATTTGAATTTTTTTCCATATTCGTTGTAATGATTACTTTCTAACAAATGACTTATGGAAATAATTCATTCCAGTACAACTTTTTGAACCTATGATTAAAATGAAGAACTATAAAGAACTATATGATTAAAATAAAGGACTATTTGTTTCCATTTTTAAATTGTGTATTATTATATATTTACCTCAATCAGTAATGCAAACAAGTAGAGATATTCTTTTAACTGTTATACTTATTAACAATTTGGATTTTACATCCCTCACTCAATTAGTTATATACCAAAAGCCTTATATTGAAAATACCTTACGGATACATTATATGCTTTTAAGAATTAACATCTGTAGCTGTTATATTAACAGCTTTGGATTTTACATCAGATATCCCCTTCAAGAATGAAGAAAATATATAGTTAGAATTAATTGCAAGTAATTTGTCACATTTGACATTATCTCTCATAATGTAAGCTAAGTGAGAAGCTCCAAAATCTATTTCATTGATCGTAAAGGATTTTCAATGTTTTATGTTTGCAATATGACCAGTCGGGTGATAAGACTTTTTTTGAGACAAAGTTTATATTCTTTGTATAAATGGTTTATAGTTATGATTTGAAAAGTTAGAAAATATAAAAATTTATTGTGAAATGGCATTGTAAAATAACTTGTTTTTTAAAATAATTAAAATTAGAAAATTGTTATGTTTGATACTTTTCAAATCATTTATACAAACAACATAAACTTTGTCTCAAGAATCACCCGACTGGCCATGTTGCAAACATAAAAAATTGAAAATCCTTTATGATGAATGAAATAGATTTTGGAGCTTCTCGCTTAGCTTATATTATGTGAGATAATGTCTTTGTCACAAATTACTGTAAAATAATTCTAAATATTTTCTTCTTTTATAAAGGGGTTATTTGATGTAAAATCAAAAACTGTTATAATCCTCTAACTTGTTAGCATTACTGTTTGGTAAATATATATAATACACTATTCAAGAATGGAAACAATGTCCTTTACTAAACTCAGCTTACAGTCTCCTTGTATTTAATTTATAGTTCTGGTTTAGACAGTTGTACTTGAATAAATTATTTCATGTAAGTCATTTGTTAAATGGTAAAGCTTTACCAGATATGAGAAAAAGTAAAATTAACAAATTTTACATTTGTTATTAAAGACATTATCTTCCATAATATAAGTTAAGCGAGAAGCTCCAAAACCTATTTCATTCATCATAAAGGATTTTCAATGTTTTATGTTTGCAACATGACCAGTCTGGTGAAGGCTTTTCTTGAGACAAAGTTTATATTCTGTGTATAAATGGTTTATAGTTATGATTTAAAAAGTTCCAAAAGAAAAATTTGGTAATTTTACTTTTTCTCATATCTGGTAAAGCTTTTACCATTTAACAAATGACTTACTTGAAATATTTTATTCAAATGCAATTTTCTGAACCAAAACTATAAATTAAATATAAGGAGACTGTAAGATGAGTTTAGTAAACGACTTTGCTTCCATTCTTGAATTGTGTATCATATGTATTTACCTCAAACAGTAAGGCTAACAAGTTAGAGGAATATAACAGTTTTTGATTTTACATCAAATAACCCATTTATAAAAGAAGAAAATATTTAGAATTATTTTCAAGTAATTTGTCGTAAAGAGATTATTTCTCATAATATAAGTTAAGCGAAAAGGTCCAAAACCTATTTCATTCATCGTAAAGGGTTTTCAATGTTTTATTTATGCAACATGACCAGTCGGGTGAAGATTTTTCTTGAGACAAAGTTTATATTCTTCATATAATGGTGTATAGTTATGATTTGAAAAGTGAGAAAATATAAAAATTTATTATTGTGAAATGGCATTGTGAAATAACTTGTTTTTTAAAATAATTAAAATTAGAAAATTTTTATGTTTGATACTTTTCAAATCATAACTATAAACCATTTATACACAGAATATAAACTTTGTCTCAAGAAAAGCCTTCACCCGACTGGTCATGTTGCAAACATAAAACATTGAAAATAATGTCTTTGTGACAAATTACTTGAAAATTATACTTATCTAAACTCTTGTATTGTAGTAGCCGTATAATTGGGATAGACTCAATTTCTAAGATCTGATCTGACAGTACTTAAAAAAATAAAAACAGAACTACATTGATCTCTGCTTTCTACTGTCAATGTATATTTTAAAATACTTATCTAAAAAGTTGTTGTCTCATTGATGATGCTTGTAAATAAATTCTTTTCATCAGTCCACTTCCTGAGATCTTTGATATAATTTAAATATTAATCCGTGATAGTATATACATATTGTGTATGTACATATTTCATAATAACATTGTTTTTGTTTATTAGAGATTAGAGATGCGTGAGGCTATGTCGATACGATTACGAGTGTGTATATATATAGCCCTGCACGTAGAAAAATTTATATAGCGCCACTCTCGGATACAAGTAGAACCACTGTCTAATAGTGCCTATACGTACGTATATATGGTATAGGATTAAAATACGACGACGACGCGAAGACGACGAAGAAAATGAAAAATGAGATGAAAATTCGGAGGGCAAATTTGCTATTAAAAGAATACGAAAACGAAAGAATCTTGAAACATGAAATTGCAGATATGGATAGTACATAAAAGATTCTATCTAATGGAATGCATTTAAGTATTCAAATAAAGAGTAAAAAATGTTGTTATTAAAAATAGAAAAAAGTAAGGTTGGAGCGGACTATTCCAAAGAATAAAGGGTGCGTGAACGCCCCGCTTGCTCGTTAGTCACTTCGTTCTTTTACTCGCCAAGCAGGGCGCTGCCGCGCCCTTTGATTTAAATGTGTAGCTTCTTGATTTGGTAAAATATGAGTTCAAATTCGTAATCAGCGCATCCAGGTACAATTTTCAGCATAATCCAGTAATATTTCAATTTTTGTCCGCCATTTTGTATTTACAATCTCTGCGTTCAGATTCCTAATCAGAGAATCCGGAAACCCATAATATACAATTTTCAGCAAAATCTATTAATATTTGAATATTTGGCCTCCATCTTCGATCCGCCATTTTGAATTCTGAAAATCTGAGTTCAGATTTGTAATCATCGAATCCAGAAATCCCGTACATACATTTTTCAGCAAGATCCAATAATATTTCAATATTTGGCCTCCATCATTGATCCGCCATTTTGAATTCTCAAATCTGATTACTGATTCATTACCAGCCAACCCGGAAACACACTATATAAAATTTTTAGCATAATATGAGAAATGGATTAAGTATGTTGGGATAGGTGGAGGGGTCGGTGAAGGGGGCGTGGAGGGGGCGTGGAGGGGGTGGATGGGAGTGGTGGGGGTGGAGGGGGGTGGAGGACGTGAAGGACAAGACGCCCTTCAAAATAACGTAAAATTTGGAAGAATTTCACCGTAAAAAGTGGAGGGGAAGTGGCGGGGAAGTGGTGGGCGGTGGAGGGGTGAAGGGGTTAGGTACCCATTTTGAGCCATACAACTATATAATATAGGAAGATATACTATATAATATAGGAATATATAATATAGGAAGATATATATATATATATATATATATATATCGGGTATTAAGTTTATATAAATATTTTATCACGTGTTACAAAGAACACTTTTGTTAATTGTTAATTGATGTGCCATACCAAAACTAAAATTATAGTACTTAGTCAAGTTTATATATATAAGTTAGTTAGTAAGTAAGCTATACGACCAGACCTACATACAGACACTATTATGCGTCTCTGTAGGATGTCAGATACACACAGATGCGCACGAACACGCACACGAACGCACGAGCAATGTGACACCCTTCGAGCGGATCTTCCATAATGCGCACGTGCTGCCTACTCAGCTCCTGGCTATCTGGAGATAAGAAGAAGAACGAAGTCGGTTGCAGCTACTTAATATTAGATACTCTAGTCAGTCTCTGTCGGTTCTTCAAGCCTTGTAGACGTGTTTTAATAAAGAATACTTTTGATTGAATCTGTGAGTGAGTGTGTGGTGTTCATTTATTCCATTCACCGAAAATCGGAAAACACCCCAATTTATCCACTAACATAACTGGCGCTGCGGACAGGATACTGCGAGACTGCCAACTTCGGATTCCTCTCCAACTTCAGGACGAGAATCTTCACCAAGGAGGCAGCCGGTGATTTTTCCCCACTGTCGCAGTATCTACACGTCAGCTTCGAGACCCACCTACTTGGCACTGACTCACCAAGAAATCATCAAAGATATTTCGTCTGTAAGTCTTTGGAATTTCCTTTTATCCCTTAAACCCTTCATACGATTGACCTTGAAGCGTTTCGTGAATTAATAAAATAAATCATGGCGAACGAAAATCAAGCACCTCAGATTACTCTAGAACAATTTAAGCTGCGTTTATCTATTTGGCGCGGAGCTATTCCTACGTACGAAGGAGGTACTAGATTGTTATCGCATTTTATTCAACAATGTGACAAATTTGTCCAAATGTTATATACAGCAGATCCACTTGTCAATGAATCTCTGTGTGCACTTATAAAATCGAAATTACGCGGCGAAGCGTTAGATTTAATAGTAATAAATAATCCAGCAAACTGGACTGAATGTAAAAGATTTTTAGTGAACAGATACCGTGATGCGAGTTCGGAAGAACTATTATTTAATAAACTCAGTGTTTGTTACCAAAAAGCGAATCAATCGGTTGAAAATTACGCTGACGAAATAAAATTACGATTAAATAGATTAAAAGAACACATTCAGTTAAATAATGAAAACAGAGAGTTAGTTAATATGAAAATTTCATTTTATGAAAACGTTGCTAAAAACACTTTTATTAACGGAATAAAGGAACCCTATCATTCATTCTTAACACACTTCGAATTAAACGATATTGAAGATTGTCTAAATAAATGTAGGAGACACGATAATCAGGAACAGCAAGCTAATTTTCTTTCGTATATGAGGCAACGCGAAAGTAAATCGAAAGCAAATTTATTTAACGCGCCAAGTACCTCGAAAGCTGCTATTTCATATCAACCGCGACCCGCCATAGCGCAAACCCCATTTAGACCTGCATTACCTAATTTCGGAAACAACAATCTCGGAAATAACAATTTTGGAAATAACAATCTCGCAAATAACAATTTTGGAAACAACAATTTTGGCAACAGCTTTTGGAAAAATAATAACAATAATAATCAAGCAATACGTCAAAATTATCAACCGACGCCGATGTCGATAAGTACAAGAAATACCAATCGACCGAGTGGTAATCAAACTAATAGACTGAATAGTTTGCCAAATAACTCTGCGCTTAGAACAAATAATTTCTTCAGAAGTACGGGACCTTCAAATTTTGTAGCAGAAGAACTTCATCACCAAGAAGATCAACAAAATTGTGTCGCACAAGAAAGCGATTACCCAGAAGAACAGCCTCAAAATCTTGTTAATGCGACGGCTGAAAGTGATGATACTGAACATTTTCAGATAGACCCCATAGTATCAGAAGAGATAGTAGTAAATCTTAATAATATAGGAAATTCACCAGAGTTGCCGGATATAATCACGCTCAACCCGCCGTTAAAAATTTTAATAGATTCCGGAGCAACATCTTCAATTATGAATCCGAGTATAGCAATTAAACTGTTTCTAAATTACATATTTTCACACAATTTTGAAATTTCATCTATACATAAAGTCACTAAGGGAACAGGCGCATTAACTTTTCCTGTTTTACAAGAGTTAGGCGACGACACGCCAATAACATTTTTACTCGCACCCTGGCATTCAACGTATGATTGCTTGATTGGCCACAAAGATCTTCAAAAATTAGAAGCGAACGTCGATTGTAAAAATGAAATATTTAGTAAGAGTAAATTCGAAATTAATTACTTAAAAAATATCTCAAGCAAGAGCAAAAGCGTGAAGATGAATCATCATCAAGAGTCGGCTACTCAGATAAGAACCATCCATATCAACAGCGAGGAGAAGGATAAGATTACATTACTATGCCGCAAGTACAGTGACTGCTTTTACAACGAAGAAGAAAAACTTACTGCTACAACAGCAGTTTCTCACGTTATTAAAATAAAAGACGATGATCCCATCTACGTGAAAAATTTTCGTTATCCATACGCATTGAAAGAAGAAATTCAAAATCAAGTAAAAAATTTATTAAAAGATGGAATAATTCGACCGAGCGAGTCTCCTTATTCATCACCCGTCTGGATAGTGCCAAAAAAGCAAGACGCTAGTGGAAAAAAGAAATGGCGGATGGTAAATGACTACAGAAAATTGAATGACAAAACTATAGAAGACAAGTATCCGCTTCCTCGTATGGACGAAATTTTGGAAAATCTTGGAAAATGTGCGTATTTTTCGACACTAGATCTAGCTCAAGGCTTCCACCAAATACCGGTAGAGAAAAATTCCATAGAAAAGACCGCTTTTACCGTCGAAAATGGCCACTATGAGTATACCAGGATGCCATTTGGCTTGAGAAACGCACCAGCCACATTCCAACGAATGATGAACAAAATTCTAATGAAATACTTGCACAAATTTTGTTTTGTGTACATGGACGACATCGTTATTTTTTCTAAATCGCTCCAAGAACATCTTCAATACATAAAACTTATTTTTGACGAACTCAGAGAACATGGATTAAAAATACAATTAGATAAGAGCGAGTTCTTGAGGAAAGAAGTGCCGTTCTTAGGGCACATTATTACCCCGGAAGGAATTAAGCCTAATCAAGACAAAATTAAAGCTATAATAAAATACCCCATACCAAAAACGCAAACAGAAGTAAGAACATATTTAGGACTTACTGGTTTTTATAGGAAATTCATAAAAAGTTATGCTAAAATATCCAAACCTCTCTCCGACACACTCAAGAAAAAGGGCAAGGTAGATTATAAAAATGAAAAATTTATTGAAGCTTTCAACAAACTTAAAGAACTCATTACTAATGCACCTGTATTAAGATATCCAGATTTCGATAAAGTATTCCACGTAACTTCTGATGCATCAAATACCGCTATTGGGGCAGTTTTACCCCAAGAACAACATCCAATATCCAACTTTTCGAGGACTCTAAATTCTGCAGAACAGAACTATTTTACTATAGAAAAAGAACTGTTAGGAATTGTTGAAGCATGTCGATATTTTCGACCTTATATATACAGACGAAAATTTATTATCGAAACAGACCATAAGCCACTCCTTGGCTCTGGTCGTTGAAAACACCTAACACCAGATTAATTCGTTGGAGACTGAAATTGGAAGAATATAATTATGAGATTAAGTACAAGAAAGGATGTGAGAATAAAGTTGCTGACGCTTTAAGCAGAATCGAGATAAACAATCAAGAAGAAGACGAAGACGACTCTCTTTCTATGCTCCCACAAGCATCCGACATCACCTCTCTCATCAACCGACAGCTAGCTCAAATGTCCGAGGACGAGGATGACGCAACGATTCATACAGTCGAAGAAAACCCAGTATTCTCACTACCTGTGTCTGATAAAAATATACATGCATTTAACTACAGCATCATAATCAAAAAAGGGAATGATTACCAAGTCAAAATAAGAAAAGATAAATTAAAAATTCAATATTTAATAAAAATAAACAAAAATGACGCAGAAGCGCAGTTACTTAAATTTTTCAACGAAAATGTAAAACCAAATAAACAGTATGGAATTTATTTTGAGAGCGAAGATCTAGAAATTATCAGTTATAGAATATTGAAAGAAAATTTTAACGAAAAATTAAAATTAGTCAAAACGAATACGTACACTACTGTAACCAACCGAAATAATTTCTTAAAAGAATTGGAAAAATATCACAATAAGACCCACAATGGAATCAGAGAAACAGTAGCGCATTTCAAAAAGAAATTATACACGCCTAATATGGAGAGGATGATCCAAAACTACATCAACCAATGCGAAACCTGCCTAGAACACAAATACGAGAGAAGGCCATATATCACGGAGACGTATGGACCTATAATAGCGAATAGGCCCCTCCAACACTTACATCTAGATATATTCCACTATAACAAGGAGAAGTTTCTGACGATCATCGACATATTCTCGAAATACGCTCAGGCTTATCATTTGCCTGATGGCAATGCAATAACAGTAATAAGCAAATTAAGACATTTTGGCTCTCACCACAACTTCCCACATAAAATTACTACAGACAGCGGAAGCGAGTTCAACTCTACGGTATTCAAGGAATTTTGTCGATTACATAAAATCGACTATCATCAGACCACCATCAATAGACATACCTCCAACGGACCAATCGAGCGACTACATTCAACCTTGAAGGAAAAATTAGGCATACTAATCGATCAAAATCCACGAGAGACTACAAAAAATCACATGACGACCGCAATTTTGATCTACAATCAAAGTATACACTCGAGCACAAATTATGCACCATTTACACTGTTATACGGGCCGTACGAAGATCTTCATAAACATGTCATTGACCCGAATGCAGATACTATCGAAAGTTATAACGAGCTTCAAAAGAATGAAATTTTACCGTTTTATGAGGAACTCTATCGAAAACAACGCGAAAATCAAAATCTGCCAGTTGATTCGGATAAAACGTTAGAAGATAAAGAAATTTTTATCAAAACACACCAACAACAACGTGATAAGACCGCGCCGCGATATCAGAAACTTCTCGTAGAAAAACAACAGGGTCCCTCCTTATATTGCTACATACACGGGCAACCGCGTCGTTATAACATAAAGGATGCAAAGAGGATAAGAAAAGTTTCTTCGTTTTTGCAGGAAAATGAAGACCGGACTAATCATGATACTTCTGACCATACTAGTGAAGAGCAATGAGATAGACGAGCATAGCACTCATTACGACCACCACCATGGAATTGGGAGAATAATTCAAAATTTCCATCATGTGCACTTTCACATCAATATCACGACGTTAAAATATACTTATAATCGTATCCTTGATAGCTATACCACACTGTCTTCCGAATTGAAGTTACAAGTCACAGATTTATCATCATCCCGATTGGAATCAAATTTACTAAAACAGGCCGAATTACTCTGCGAGGAATCATATCAAAATTTACAGCAAATATCACCAGCGAACACTAGATTAAAAAGAGGTTTGATAAACGGACTTGGCACAGCAATTAAGTATATTTTTTGAAACCCGGATGCCAATGATTTAAACAGAATCAACAATTATCTAAATCTACTCGATAATCAACAGCAGGAAGATAAGATAGTTCTCAACAAATCAGTCACTATTATAAACAAAATTAGTAAAAGTATAAATAACAACACTGAAATAATTAACCGAAATTTATGGAATATTTCCACAGCTCTCAGTCAACAAAACGAAAAATTAAATGTTTTTGAAGCCGCCGTTACTCTCATAATACAGGAACAAAATTTCTTAAGCTTGCTCGGTAAAATAAAGCGTTCATTTATTTTCTCAGATCAAACGTTTGATTTAGAAATGTTGACTTATGAACAAATTATCGATATACTTACTCATCTATTAGGAATTTACTCGAAAAAGGAATTAATAATGCATTACTATAATCTGTTGGATTTTCGTTTCACCCAAGGTTCAATCGTATGTATCCATGACCTCGTTATTTACACGCTAAAAATTCCTATCCTAAACCCCATCGAATTCTCCTTATTCCAAAGACTTTCTATAATTAATAATAATAACCAAACTGAAATCGTCACTACGCCATGGAAGCTATTTGGACCCTTAATCAAATTATCAGCTCAAAAATGTCAGGAAATATACAAGCAGAATTATTTGTGTCAGAAAATCGTCACGAGAGAAATTGAAACTACTTCTTTTCAAATAAATACGCCTTTACTTCTAGCATATCCTTTGTCCGATACTTTAACGTTGATATCCAGTAATTATGAAACAACCATTACGCATAGTAATACCAAAATTATGCATCGAGGAACCCGTTTGATCGAAGGAAACGATCTACAAATAGAAGAACATATACTCAACAAAAATTTTGGAGACATAAAGCAGCCAGATTTAATTTTGCCTATGATTATTAAAGGCGATCAATTAAATTTCGAGTCATTGAAAACTTTAACAGTTCCAACAGTAATTATACCAAAGTTACAACCTTCCAGAATTGAGTTTCATCTGTCAGTATCTAGCATCATTATCGGGATATTGATTATTTTAAGTTTGGTAATATACTTGATATATAAGAGGAGAAATAATCGCAATGTGATTCAAAACCAACCTATCCGCCAAGCCAATGACGAGGATTTCATTGAACTTCAGCATGGAGCAGTAATGTGACACCCTTCGAGCGGACCTTCTATAATGTGCACGTGCTGCCTACTCAGCTCCTGGCTATCTGGAGATAAGAAGAAGAAAGAAGTCGGTTGCAGCTACTTAATATTAGATACTCTAGTCAGTCTCTGTCGGGTCCGCAAGCCTTGTAGACGTGTTTTAATAAAGAATACTTTTGTTTGAATCTGTGAATGAGTGTGTGGTGTTCATTTATTCCATTCACCGAGATTCGGAAAACACCCCAATTTATACACTAACATAACTCACGCACGTACGCACGCACACATACACACACACACTAACATGGGCCTTTGGTTCGACGATGGGTAACATTAATCTATACATGAAGTAGTTTAAAATATCTAAAACAGTGTTTTTAAAAAATATAAATTTCTTATTTTTAGCGAAGGTATCATATTTAACAACGAATATTATGTCTTACTGACCTAGACAACGAACGCATTCTCTAGAAGTAATTTGTATGACGTAAAGTATTTCAATTAGTACATAAGTACTACTCAAAGAAATATTGTCAATAGTGTAGCATATATAAAATTTTTAAATAAATGAAAATTATTGAATAGATAAACATCATAAAGTTAATGTTTTCAAAATTACTTGATCAGTGTTTCTGATTGAATAACATTAGTGCAGATATTTTACTAACATATTTCTGATGCAGCGCAAGATGTAATGGAATTTGCATATTATAAATATTACTTAGAGTGTCATCAACAAAGAAAATCTTATCTTTATGTTTAACTCAAATCCAAGCTGAAACTGCATCGGTGTACGATTCCGTTGCGCTCCACGCGCTTCGAGCTCGCGTAATTGGGAAAAAGTGCCGTAAGAGCACTTGTAAGTATACAAGCTGTGCCGGCACCCAGAGAAAAGTTTTTTTATATATTTTTCTGTCGAGGCTTTAAATACCTGTTAAAAATAGTATCATACTGTTATACTGGTAATATTTGAATTCTAAGTTAAATAAACTCAGAACAACATTCAAAAGAATAAAATCTAAAACATAGAGATAACATCCCTAGTATTAATTGATTCAATGCTAAAGTCACTGCCTGTACAGGATTAAACATCTATAATTGCCAGGTGGGTGACGAGATACGGGGCTGAGCCTGGACAGGTAGTCTAAATTAGTTTTTTTTATAATTTTTTTATGATTTTTTATACTGTCTGTATACGGAATTAGTAAATTTGCTGTATCATCTAGATGATACTTCGAAAAATAGGGCCTATGTCTTGATTTAGATACGTATTATATTTAACTAACATGAAAATTTAATTTTATGGCACTATTTACTTGTTCAGTAAATTAATAAATACATTAAATAAAAAACTAAAAAAAACTTTTAATAATTTTATGATGTATTATTTCAGAATCTTAGTAACAAAAATTACGTTAAATAGTCAGGGGCGACTAATATTGCGAGATAATGGCAAATTAATTATCCCTTATGAACAGTTCGCAAACGCTATTATGATGAAACATTTAGATGGCCCTCATGGTTTGCATTTAAACCCTGAAAGTACAGTCAGAGCTGTCATGGAAAGTTTTACTGTTGGAAAAGAAAGTTTTGGAATGGAAAAAGAGTTTATCTTAGAAATGGTACAGAATTGCCCAAACCTAAGTTGCCGTTATTACAAATCTCAGAATGAATTATCTCAGACTATAAATAATATGGGATCAATATATACAAAAGAGTCTGAAGCAGGAGCGTCAGCAATTCTACCTTTAAATTTTCCTCGTAATTCAGATCGCCAAGTGGTAAGTCGTTTAAAGAAATAATTCTTTACATTATATTTTGATCTAGTATTTATTTGTCCTTCATTTATTCATAATTAAATATACTTGTGTTTCTTTTCCACTTTGTCACCGTCGTCAAGGAGCCTTACGCAATAAACCGAACAGGCGTTTTTTTTGTAAACCAATAAGAGGGTTCATGGCATCATGCATTGCTCCTTAAGCCACGACACACTGTGATCCATTTGTATAACTCAGAGAGCTTAAGTAGACGGACGGTCCCCGTCACTCGGTCAAAATACTCAAATCACACTTTACAAAAAAGTGTAAGACACATAAGAGCACTCCACTAGTTTATAGAACTTAATATGTTGATAATTATTTACTGGCAAACCATCCTATCATTCTCAAAATATGGTCCTTCCAGCCGAATAACATCACATGAAAACCGCGAGTGCTCTAAACCAAAAGATCAGAAAAAAATAAGAGGTCGCGAAATATAAGAAAAGTTTTATTTACAAAATCGATCATAAATTTGCCATCAATTGCCCAAAAAAAGTGCTGCGGCTGCGTATTTTGAAGGTCCTAAAGGCAGTTCTCCGATAGTTTTACATGCAAATATCAGTAATATCAATAGGCTGGTGAAAATTACATTAAAATAATAACACTTAGTTGAACATTGTATTAAACAGATTTTTACGAGATTTTTTATTTAATTACAATATTTACTTGAGCTGAAGATTTTGTTTTAACATGTGAGGTATCAACCACTATATTACAACCGTTGTAGAAATAATAATAGAGAAGAGAAATGGTACCGTGACTATAAAGAATAAATGAAAATGCATTTAGATAGTTTATATTATCTATGCCGATTTTAAGATAATTAAGGGGGTGTCGCACTCGATTTTAAACTTTATTACCGACCTAGGTCGATAATATAGTTTACTACTGTGGGGATTGAGTACCCACGTCTCCACTCGTTCCAGGAAAGGAATGGGAGAGGAGAGAGAATAGAGGAGAGTTAACAGGTAACAATGAGGTTTATTGTACTAGGAGGTGTACAGTGGACACACGTCCGCACGCTCTAAACTCTGAGCAACGACTGCCGCTCGCACGCGGCTTCTCGCCTTAAACGATATGGCCGCTTCCCCCACTCTCGCAGAGAGAGTGAGAAGGAAGATCGCAGTCCCTACACACTCCTCCCCGAGTGCCAACGAAGTACATAAATGGGCATATCTCCTGAACTTTTCATTTTGATGATGATGTATGGTTTCACATATTCAAATTAAAAATTTAATAATTCAAGGCTATAATTCATTAAATAATATTATTTTTCGAAAGTTACTATAGTGTTTTAATCGATTAAATCCTATACCCGCTTGTTTTGACTACCAAACCTCGTGAAAACCCGGTAAGCCAATGTGATGAGGACATTATTTTTCTTCTTCTAGTTACTGTAACTTTTTGAACGAAGATCCTATTATGTTAATAATTTTTTTCTACTAAGATAAGCGTGTTAGTAATTGAAAAAGCTCATATAGGTAAGTGAGCCATGTACAGTAGGAACACAAAAAATTATCGAAACAGAGATGGCATGAATTTTGAAATTCATCTTGATTTTACTTTTTTCGATACAACTTTTTTAACGATCTGTTAATCAAGTTTATCATGGAAGCGTACATTCTACACATCGTAATCTATAAAATAACCCAAGAATTGGATGTGTGCCTTTAATAGAAAAAAGATTATAAGCTCTTGAAATTTGATGGCTAAAAAGAAACTCAAGCAAAAAAATCACTATTTCAACTGGCACACTTATTGGTTAATGACTACCAGATTCTGTATAATGGTGAACTATATTTAAAAAAAAAGATTATAAGCTCTTGAAATTTGATTGCTAAAAAGAAACTCAAGCAAAAAAATCACTATTTCAACTGGCACACTTATTGGTTAATGACTACCAGAGTCTGTATAATGGTGAACTATATTAATTAGTATAAGTAATATAACTGTCAATCCGTTAACAGTACTGATGTATTTCCAAGGAGGATAGTAGACAAACAATTTTTTATTTTAATCATCTTCGATTTTGACTTCTCTCGAAAAATCTTCAAAAATATTTTTTATACGTATTAGCATGCATAAAGTAAGTTTAATAGTATATTGTGTGTCAAGGGCGTCTTTTTTAGACTGAGTAGTGCAATTTTCAAAAAAGCCCATTATTCCTTGGTGTACACCGTATTTTTTGTAAGACGTGTTTGGATCTTTGTATAGTTTTTCGCACCTGCAAGAGGAGAGTTAGCTATGAAGTAACTAATTTCAACGCAGGCAAAATAGTATATTGTGTACCAAGGTCGTAAAGTGGGCATTTTTAGACCGAGTGTGGTGCAGTATGAGTCAAAGGCGAGCTAGCATGAGCCGAAGACGAATATTGCAACCACACGAGGTGATTCCTGCTACAGCACTGTTGCGCGCGCTTCGACCCTTTGCGCTTGCTGGTCGGGAACCCTCGCTATGCTTGGGTGCTAATTTCACATCATGCAATAATGGGCCACTTAAGGCACTAGTATAGTATTTTTCGATACTAGTGCGATAAAAATGACTCTTGCACGACAATCATTCTTGTGTGAGAATCATTATTATTGCGTTATCGAACATTTTTATTTTGAAACTTCGTGCATAAAGTGCTATTTTTGCGCATGCTTGTAAATGTAGGCGTGCATAAAAGTGGCACTTTACGCACGGAGTGTATACTATTATTGAATGAAAGTACATTTTTTATTCCTTCAAAACGATTTTCCATAGTTTACTTCGAGAAACTATAGAATTTATCATTTTTTCTATCCCCACGCTTTAACGAGCTTTGAAAATGAGTCACCATAGTTTTGTCGTATGTATTAAAACAGAAAAAAATATATCATATTAGTTACGAGGATGTGCCGTTAAATTTTTAAAAATGTTTGTCCATGTGTCGGAATTAAAAAGTTCTGGAGATATGCCCAAATAAAAAATATAGCACTTATAATCTAAGTATCACTGTACATCACAGTTGCGTTAGGCTTTGATACTAGGAGCAAAAGATATCTTTTTTCTCGCGTAGGTTTTTAATACTGGTCAATCAACAGTGGTGGGCTGATTGCCGTTTGAGTCACCACCGGGAGGCACATCGGGAAGATTATCAGAAATTGCATACGCGGGTTTCAACAGTTCTACAGATACACTGCGCGCCGCACCATTAATCTCTATATCAAAAACGCGATCGGACGGACGTTTCAATACTTTGTAGGAGCCCGTATAAGGTATTTCTAAAGACTTTTTGGCCATATTGCGCATGAATACATGAGTACAACTATATAAGTCTTTGAGGCAAAACGCACGCTTCTTATAGTTATGTGTGACAGGGACTGGACGGATCTGACGCATGAATTCGCGGATTTCTTCAATAAAGAAGTTTGGATCAGGCGTAAAGTCTTCAGGGAGGAAAAACTTACCTGGAAGACGTAAACGGGTGCCAAACAAAAATTCCGCGGGAGACGCATTCGTGTCTTGACGGAGATGACAACGTAAACCTAATAATACTGTACTCAGCGTACGGGTCCAGTCCTTGTCCACGTGACACAATCGCCTCTTTAAAGATACGGTACCAACGTTCAATGAGGCCAGTTGCCGCAGGGTGATACGCGGTAGTACGAATACGCTCGCAACCTATTACGGACAGTAGAGCCGTGAATAAGCGCGATTCAAATTGCGAACCCTGATCAGTAGTGATGACCTTTGGAGCACCATAACGGGAGACCCAGGTGTCATAAAATACTCTGGCAACCGTTTGCGCTGACATTTCGCGTAGCGGAACCACCTCAACCCAGCGCGAAAAGGCGATCGATCATGGTGAGAATATACTCGAAACCATTGCGATTGGGAAGGGGTCCGACTAGATCAATGTGCACGTGGTCAAAACGACCATCAGGTGCGACGAATTTGTCAGGTACAAGTTTTACGTGGCGAGAGATTTTTGACTGTTGACAGTCTAGACAATTTTTAAAAGAACGAGGTACATCACGGTGCATGTTAGGCCATACATAACGCTGCCGGATGAGTCGGTCGGTGACTTTGGGGCCTGGGTGAGCAGGCTTATGAAACATGTTAAACACCGTTTCACGAAGGGACTCGGGAATGTAAGGGCGAATGGCTTCACCAGTGATTTCACAGTAAATGGTGGTATGTGCGGGGCCCCATTGGATGCGCTTTAGAGATAACGGATAATCCGGAGACTCGCGAAGGGCCTTGAGCTGTTCATCGGCTTCCTGTTTCTCAGCAAGCTCGTTGAGGTTAATCTTCACGGGAAGCCTGATGGTTTCTACACGCGATAGTGTGTCAGCTACAGTATTCTCCGCACCTTTGATATATTCGATTTCAGTGGTGCATTGCGCGATAAGGGACAACTGACGCGTTTGACGCGGTGAGGCATTATCGGACTTTTGCATGAAAGCATAGATGAGAGGTTTGTGATCTGTTAAGATCTTGAAGTCTTTGCCTGCAACTAAAAACGAGAAGTATTTTACAGCTTCGTATATGGCCGTGAGCTCGCGGTCATTTCCGCTGTGAGGAAGAGAACTTCTTGGAGAAGAAACCTAGTGGTTCCCATACTCCAGTGAGAGAAAGCTGCTCAAGGGCAGCACCCATACCAGAAGGCATCAGAAACAATGCGTATTTTCACACCAATGCGGGGGTGAACAAGCAGAGCTGCTGCTCTGCTTCCTCCGCTTCAGCTGTCCACGGAACGGGACGTTAATCGTTTTTGCGAGAATCGCTAAGAAGAGCGTTGAGAGGAGCCTGGGAAGTCGTAGCACGACGCATGTTACGGCGGTAAAAATTTACGGTGCCGATAAACCTGCGCAGTTCTGCTATAGTCTGAGGTTTGGGGAAGTTTAGAATAGCTTTAACCCTACTCGGAATGGGGCGAATACCTTCACCATTCACCAGATAGCCTAAAAACTCTAACTTTTCAGCAGCAAAGGTACATTTTTCGACGTTTAAGTGAAGATGAAACTTCTTAAGTCGTTCAAAGACCGTACGAAGGTGAGCATAATGTTCTTCAATGGAAGATGAAGCAATAAGAATATCGTCAATACAGGTATACAAAATCGAGATCACCTAACGCGCTATTAATGTACGCTGGAAGGTTTGGCTCGCGTTGCGAAGCCCGAAGATCATATACATGAACTCGAAAAGGCCGAAAGGGATTGTGATAGCCCTTTTCGGTATGTCCTCGGGAGCAACAGGGATCTGATTGAACGCTTTATGAAGATCAAGCGCCGAAAAGATTTTCGTACCATGAAGGTTATTTGTGTAATCATGAATGTGTGCAGTCGGGTATTTATCAGGGACCGTGGCGGCGTTTAAGCGCCTATAGTCACCACAAGATCTCCAACTGTTATCCTTTTTCAACTCCATATGGAGAGGACTTGCCCAAGGGCTGCTGGAGGGGCGGCAAATTCCTGCCTCAATCCAAGCATCGAATTCGGCTTACACCGCTTTTAGTTTATCTGGAGCGAGTCTACGAGGACGCTCTGAGACTGGAGAACCAGAGGTTAAAATGTGATGAAAAACATCGCTGTTTCTGGGTATTATGGGTTTAAAAACGCCCGTGATCTCTGGAAAGTCAGCGAGAATCTTTGCACACTCCGAGCCGGGAACAACCGCAAAAACAGAGTCCAATGAAACATCTTTCACAACTGCAAGAGTGTAAATATTGGTAGACGAGTCGACAAGACGGCTTCTTTTGAGGTCAACAAGAAGGCCATAGTGAGATAAAAGATCGGCACCTATAATGGGATGAGGAACATCTGCAATGCAAAAGCTCCAGCGAATGGGGCGTCGAATGCCCAGGTTAAGTGTGAGCATCGATTCGCCATAGGTAATTATCAAAGAGTTGTTAGCCGCGAATAGCTTAAAGGAGCTGGGCTTGCCGCATGCCTTAGGATTTGCTGGAACGAGCGAAATGTTCGCACCAGTATCGCTAAGGAACGACCTGCCACACACGCATACCTTGGAGATTACGCTGACGACTAGCTGCCTCGGAGGAGACTCGACGAGGTGCTGTAGCGGCCGACCTCCCGGTGCTCGACGTGTGCGGTAGAAAAAGGCGCCGGTGACGGTGGCTTCACGCGCCGCACCCGGAGATCTGCTTCGGAGAGATGAGCTGGCCAAATGTTGCTCCACGAGTGCGTTGAAAGGCGCCGGTGATGATGGCTGCACGCATCAACGCACCCGGAGATCTGCTTCAAGTCGTGAGGTTTCTCGGAGAATACTCGACGATGGGCGACGATTGAAGAGCAGTCCTTGTACTTCGGCCTGTTAAGAATTTTACGCGTATGCGCCGGCGTGCCAGCACGCACACGACGTAAGTCGACAAAAGTCGAGGTTTTCCGTATGCGCCAGCGTGCCAGCACCCATACGGAAAAGAGAAGAAATCTCCTCAGCGGCGAAATGCCGCAAATGTTGCCGAGGTCGGTTTGCAGCACGAGGACACGTGCATCTCTCGTAGGCGGTGGCGGCGAAGATACGCCTCAACAGGCCCACGCCTATCACTCCTCCTCGGCGACTTTTCGTCGGAGTCACCAATGTGGGGATTGAGTACCCACGTCTCCACTCGTTCCAAGAAAGGAATGGGAGAGGAGAGAGAATAGAGAGTCGGAGAGTTAACAGGTAACAATAAGGTTTATTGTACTAGGAGGTGTACAGGGGACACACGTCCGCACTCTCTAAACTCTAAGCAACGACTGCCGCTCGCAGGCGGCTTCCCGTTTTAAACGACATGGCCACTTCCCCCACTCCCGCAGAGAGAATGAGAAGGAAGATCGCAGTACACTACAAGTACTGATGGCGCCATAACACAGTAACCAAGGGCACTAAGCTTACTCTAGATGACGCCGTTTATATGTATAATGGAGCTTTTACCGCCGCGTGGTTTACGCTACAAAAACATAAAACATAGGGGTAAATAATACATTATTTTTGTGCATCTATATATTGGAGTTGCGCGAGCGCCGCTCATGCATAAATATAGATTTACAAAAATAATGTATTTACCCCTGTCTTCCTAGTGCCACCAAGCGGCGGAAAAAGCCCCAACATTTATAAGTTCTAATCTATAAATATAAGTTTTCGTTTACTAAATTTACTAAACATCTTACTTAATGTTTAGAAAAGGAGGCGTAGAATCAAATTTTATATCTACTGTATCGAACAGTTTAAAAAAAAGATTTTCTCCGCAAAATAATCCTCTTCCCTTTGAAAAACGATGGCCCGATGTTGTGAAGCATTTTAATTTTTGAAATTGATTTTTTATTCTCAACTATTTAAAACTAAATAATCAATTAGAATAAAAAGATTAATTTGTTCATGTTTTGAAAAATGATGTGATTTTCCTATTATTTCAACTAATTAAAATGAAATCATAATGAAAAATTATATATTCATAACCTCAAAAACAAAATAGTACACGCACAGCGCATTTGGATTTTGCTAGTATCGTAAATAAAGTGTCAGATACATCTGATACGTCAATTTTATTAAATACGTGTAATAAAGCAAGATTTCATGATTGCCATGACTGGTAACTCGTATGAAACAAGTTTCATCATATGCTATTTCCTTACACCGTTTTGCAAGCATTATCTCAATATGACATTAAATGGTATTTACTACCTCCATCCATTATTGTTAAGAATTTGCTATTTTTTCACTAACAAATGCTGTTTTTTATGGTAAAAGTTTCCAAAAATTAACAGCAAAAGCTATTTTACATTCTACTCCCGTTTAAATGGGTAGTCAAGTTTATAAGTTTACGTGCTTACATAAAGTATATTCGTCAATGACTGTAAGTAATATTTCTTTGAATCATACTGCTCTCATTATAGGTACCAGAGCTATGTTAAGGCAAGTATTATTATTAAATAACCGCAGTAGCCTTTCATGATGACAGCTCCTATATAACATTTTTGGAAACAGCTATTTCCAGTTTTACGCCCTTGTAAATGAATAGTAGACTCCAAATGTCTGCATGTGCACATATAGTACATTTTTCTTTCACCAATTATTCTGGACGATTCTTTTAATTATATTGGTCTTTTATAGCTACCAGACCTATGTTGAGACGAATATTTTCAAAAGAACCAATTTTTCTTGGGCAAAAAAAAAGAAAAAGACGACGCAGCAATTCCTGCTGTCAATCGGCGTGCAGTCATATTGTTGCAACATTGACTAGAAGCCCTGCTAATATAATTACTAACTGTCAAGCAGCAGCACTGCAACATCACCAGCTCAGCAGTAAAAGTTCAGGGCCGTGACAAGGACAGCTAATAACTGTTGAGGAGCAGCAGTACTAATCAACAGAAGATCTGCGCTGTGAGGAATGTAGCAGGCAGCCATTAGCTGTCAACAGCCTTAGCGAAGATCACCAACTAGGACAGCCTCTATAGCAGTATCTTGAACACTGTTGTGCACAATACAGGGCAGCTGTGCATACAGCAACTGCAGATGAACACACAATTAACATTTTATTTGAAAAATCTCTGCACAGCTACATGGTATGGTAAGAATGACCATCTCGTCATCAAGCCAGTGTTCGCTTCGGTGATGTCTTCAGGAAGTACTGTAGCTGCGTCGGTCACCTTCGAGGGAAGTAAAATGAAATGAAGGCGTGTGGTCTTCTGAGAGGGCTCTTCGCCTTAAGCAAAACAAAAATATTAATAACGTGTCAAAAATTAGGGATCAGGAAAGCAGTATCAAACTGCCAGGAATAAGAGCGGATAGACTGAAATTTGAAAGTTAGGTTCACCTATGCTACGTACATAATTAAGTCCCAGTCGGAAGCGAAGTACTTACTCAAGTCGGCCGCAGGAACGTGAACTTTATTCAACTGCACCATCGCCGTCGCTTCTCCTTCGTGTTCACCTCGGTGATGCTTCGGGAAGTAGTAGCTGCGTCAGCCACCCTCGAGTGGAGTAACATCAAATGAAGGCATGTAGTCTTCTGCGGCAGCTCTTCGTTTAGGCAGAATAAAATACATTTATAACGTGTCAGACATTAGAGATGAGGAGAGAAGTATCAAACTGACAGGAATAAGGGAGCAGATAAACAGAAATTTGTAGGTTAATTTAAAAAAAATAATTTTTAAGGTGGTTCTTTCGCGACTGCCTAGTCAAAGCAGTACTAAATGAAGAGGTTACCTAAAATAAAAATAAAAACATAGTTGAAATGTGATTTATTTATTTAAAATTATAGAGATAGTCAATCTATTATAAATAAAGTGTATATAACATGACTAAGATAACTTTTTTAACAAAATGTCAGTATTTTAGAAACAGCACAAACAATTATTGATAAATCATCTTAATATTTTTTGTTACTCAACCGATTTTAATTTTCAAAGTCTCATTTTGTTCTTTAAGTAATTTCATGGGGACCTGCCGAAGAAAACATTTAAAATTATTCAAAACCTAGAAAGTTATAGCGAATTGAAAAAAATTATTTCTGTATCCTCATTCACGATTTATGAACTACCTATCACTTTCTAATTTTCGAATAATTTTGAACTTTTCCTTCGGCAGGTCACCATGAAATTACTTAAAGAACAAAATAAGACCTTGAAAATTAAAATCAGTTGAGTAACAAAAAATATTAAGATGATTTATTAATAATTGTTTGTGTTGTTTCTAAAATATCAACATTTTATTAAAAAAGTTATCTTAGTCATGCTAAATACACTTTATTTATAATACATTAACTATCTCTATCATTTTAAATAAATAAAACATATTTCCACTATGGTTTTTTTAAATTATAGGTAACTTCATCATTTAGCACTGCTTTGACTAGGGAGGTCGTACAAAAACCACAAAAAAAAATAAATTTCTAAGTATTTAAATTCATATTTAAATAAATATAATAAAAGAAGTTATTTTGGTACAATTAACTTGATAATAACTGCTAGTGTAATAAGCAAATTTATGAGCACTGACTGATAGGTTATGCAAGAAACATAAATATAAATTATCAAAGGGGCAGCAACGACAGTGTTAAATGTAAAATGTTAGAATATACCAGTGCTCCTTCATACTGCTATGGCAGCTCAGATACACCTGAGTAATAAGTATCCGTAATACGGGTGCCAGTATAAAAGAGCATTGGCATTTTTTAACATTTTGATTCTGAAACTATCACTGCTTCATTACTTGCACTCACAAATAACCTATCAGTTATTGTTAGTAAAATTGTCTACCTACACTTGCAGGTATTATTAACTTAGTCTCATTCAAATTAAATATAAATTGGCACCTTTTCCCGTGAAAATTAATCAATAACATGACTTTATCAAAGGGAATTTACTCCTCAGTAACAACAAACGTTTACTGACATTAGTGGGATACAATAAACTATGTGTCTGTCTACAGCAGGACAATCAGCAGCTCAGGTTACCCGTGTGCATTAGCAAAGCTGCAGGTATGCTCCATTTAAGAAAATAATCATTTTAAGATTTTTACCTTAGCAAAGCAGATCCACTGCTGAATTGAAAGAAGGCTCATTTTGCATTCGCTGTACATGCAGTGCTGATATTTCTCATCTAGTACATACTGCTGTTTGTGGGTACTTGCAGAAGCTATGTCATACCTACAGGCTCTTAGAACAGTGCACCAATGCTCTGCACTTTCTTAAGAGGCGAGAAGGTGTCTCTATCTTCACTTCAAGCTCTGTTTCACAGTAAAGTCAGTTTTTAGTTGCTCCGATCACTGTTCATTTACATCATTTTATCTTCTGCACTTGCTTTGAGAAAAGAAAAGTACTGACATTAACACATTGAGGATTTTATGTTGATATAATACAAAATTATAAACAATATTTATTTGCAGATTGATAAAGAAATCATCAATTACTGCACTATTCAATAATATCATGGAAACTTATGAAAAAGATATTTGTTGCAGATCAATAAAGAAATCATCAATTACTGCACTATTACATAATATACAAAACTATAAAAACGATATTTGTTTGCAGACTGATAAAAAAATTATTAATTTCTGGACCATTGAGAAATACATGCAAAAATTATAAAAACTGTATTTAATTGTAGTTTGATCAAGAAATTATCAGTACATTATCAGTTATTACAGGTAACCTCATATATCTGTATACGATTTATTTACTATTTGTTTATATGAAAATACTAGAAAATCAGATAAATTTTAGAATGACATGCGTTACTTATCTGAGGAAGAGCAGACAGTCGGAAATGCTGTTTCACTAGCATGATATTTTATTAATGACTCCAGAAGTTAAAAAAGCAACTACGTTTGTGCTGACATCCCAATATTGGCACAACTCCATCGGCAGCACCCATCTCAAGGACAAAAGCAACAGCGAAAAAACTTCGTCTCAGTGCTCTCCTCCATTAACCACCAGTCATACAAGTGTTGCAACACCCTTTAGTAGTACTGCATGCTGAAGATGCAGCTATCATGACTTTAGAATCACCTCAGTCCCAGTTTCATCACCTTCAGCAGCAGGACGAGTTACCCCAGGAAACGCAGCCATAGAATCACTGCAGCAACATCTAAGCGTTGCCCATAGCAGAAAAAGCAGCTATGTAGGAGATACAGCGAGATCAGCAGTAACACCACTAGCTGGAGGCTACGTTGCCTTCAAGTCCTCGGAGCTCAATCCTACAAATAGCTGTTCCGGAGGCATACCACAGAGAAGCACGCATCTGAAAAGAATTAATAAATTAATCTGATCATATAACTTTACCTGACTTTATCTGGTGTATTTACAGAGGTCTTCTTCATAGTAGTATAATCCATCATTAATAGCTTGCACAAAAAAATATCATGGAAATAAATTTTTCTAATTTTTTTGCACAAATATTATTAATTTACATGTTATTTGAAACAACTAAACAAATTTCAAACCTTTACCTAGCATGGTGTAGAAGAAAAAGGCCAAAACCAACGGGTTGTCTAAAATATGAAAATGCAAATCGGTTTTTCCCATTTCTCTTAAATTATGAAATGTAACGCTTCGAAATTTCGTATAGTGGTTTGAAATAATCTACAAATAATTAATATTTTTGCAAAAGAAATTAGAAAAATTTGTTTTACATTTTGCGTAATTTGACATTAGAGATTTTTTTAATTAACTCAATGTCAGCTCTTGAAAATGAAAAAGTGAAAAAAATTGGCTCTGGTTTTTTGCAAACATATTTTTACTTTACAGGCTATTTTAAACCACTAATTTTACGAAATTTCAAAGTTTTACCTTTCATAATTTAGGAGAACAAGACAAAAACAGTATTGTATTTTCATATTTTGGACAATACGTTCGTTTTGGCCTTTTTCTTCTACACCATGCTAGATAAGGCTTTGAAATTTTGTATAGGGGTTTGAAATAACCTGTGAATTAATAGTATTTGTGCAAACAAAATTAGAAAAATTTATTTCTATGATATTTTTTCCCCGAACAAAAACAATTATGTTTCAAAGTATAGCAGGCAATAATGCAAGCTTGAACACCCATATGCACCGCATGACTTTCCTGAACATGACAATCCTCTTTTTGCCTCTTCTTTTCCTTATCATTGTCTTTGTTTTTCCAGCCATCTTTGGCATTAAGATTATTGTGCTTTCTATCTTTATGTGGTCTCCCGTTACTTTCTCCAATGTGTCCATGCAATCATTGCTTGTTCTTGTGACGATATGGTTGAGCATCAATGTGATCTCTGTGTTCTATTTTTCCTTTCACCTTGCACACTTTGGTGTAACGGTCTGGAATTCTCCATCACTTCCAATATCACCATTCAGTTGACACATGCATCACATGACGTTCATGAACATAACCTGCACCAGGAATGCAAAAATACTATTTCCTTTTAGTCCAGTCAAATTAGACTTTTTTCAAGACAAAATTAATATTAGGATGCGACAACATTTTTCTTGTTCAATGGGCCAATACAGAGCTACTGTCAAAAAAGAAACTCGGAACTCCTAGCGGAATTGTTTATATCATTGTTTGAAGGGTCAAAATTTGGTTTTTTGCATTTTGCGAAAAAGCTAATGCTCGGATGAAGTTCAATGTATGGAAGAAGTTGTAGGAATTAAAAAGACCTACAGAACGAGCTCTTATTTATTAAGATTTGTCAATTATTTACGTCGCAAATTGAATAAAACAATTAAATTTAAGTTTTTCGATTTTTTGCAATAAAAAATGTTCTATTATAGTTAGTGATTAAAACTTTGCATATTTGGATAGGTCTTTTTAAGACGAAAAAATACTGTTTTGACATTTGCGATAACTTAATTATTTATTGCTAAAATCCATTTTGCAACAAAAAACACTTTTTTTTTTAAATTAATTATTACAGGAATGGGAGGTCGCATCGACATGGGGGAAGCTCATTCTCTTCTTAAACAGTTGTACTTTAATTGCTCCATAAGAAGTATATCGCGTTTTTTAGTTAAAAGTTATGAAAAATGGCTTTACAAAAAGAACAGGTAATTGACGCTAATCGCTCGACCGCGCGCTGCCTAAAATCTGAATTAGAGACTTCAAAATGACATACGATGAAAAATTTAGCTTTTCTCAGCAACTAATTAATGGATTTGAATGATTCTTTTTGCTTCCTCCTAGAGGAAGCTTTGTGATAGTAAATTTTTGAGTTGTTGTAAAAACATGTTATAATTGTGTTCCGAGGTGTTAGGAATCGAAATACATGGTTTTTGAAAAATGTCTGTATGGATGTGGGTGTGTGTGTGTGTGTGTGTGTGTGTGTGTGTGTGTGTGTGTGTGTGTGTGTTTTTGCGTGATGGCGGGTCAAAAATCCGTTTCTTGATTGGGGCGATGCGTTTTTGTTTTTTCAAATTTTCGATATTCTCAAAACTGTATTTTGATTTTTTTTAAGGTGGTCTTACACCTAAAAATTTTGAAAAAATCTTTTTTTTTATTTTTTTTTATTGAATTTTTTAATTATATGTTATTCTGAACCTAACAAAAATAGTTTGGATCAAAAATTAAAATAATTAAAAATTATATGGTTAAAAGAGCTTTCTATCTTCAATATGACAAAAAAATTGATTTTTTTTTTATTTTGCCTTTTTTTATGCTTTTACGCTTCTAATAGGAAAACGTTTACTTAAATGTGTTTTAAAATATCAAAACACATTATTTAAGCCATGCTAGTATAAGGGTAGCAAACTAATTAAATTTACATACGGGATTTATTGTAAAAATAAAATAAACCACATTGTGGAATTCGAAATCCAGTGGAATCGTCTTGTGACAATTTTGTACTTCTGTTCTAGTAAAGTGACCATTCCGTGACCAAAATTCGACAGCCAATTACTATATATGAATACTCCCTTTTGTACATATATCCCACATAGCATGAAAGCTTACTAGAATCTTCCTGGAAGCTTTCATGAATGTTTCGTATGCTTCAGGAAAGTTTCCACGAAAGCTTCCTGAAAGTACCTAATGTCTGGGTCAAATTCATGACAAAAAGCTTCCTCGGAAGATTGCAGGAACTGTTTCAGACACTTCTCAGGAAGCTTTCGGAAACTTTCTAGGAACTTTACAGGAAGTTTTCAAAAAGTTCCTGGAAGCTTCATGTAGGCTGTGGGAATCTTCCAGTAGTCTTCCCCGAAAGATTACAGAAAGCTTTAAAAAATACTTCCTACAAGACTTCAGAATCGATTTATGTCAGTTTGAGAGTGGAAGCTTCCAGAAAGGTTCCATGAAAGCTTCCCGGCAGTACATAATGTCTAGGTCAAATTCATGACGAGAAGCTTCCTTGGAAGATTTCAGGATCTGTGTAAGAATCCTTTCAGGAACCTTTCAGGAACTTAAGGGAGCCTCCGAAAAAATTACTGTACGTTTCATGTAGGATGTAGGAATCTTCCAGGAAACTTTCAGGAATCTTTCGAAAAAGTTACTGAAAGTTTCAAGTAGACTATCGGAATCTTCCAGTAAGCTTTCAGTTAGCTTTCAAATAAGTTACTGGAAGCTTCAGGTAGTCTGTGGGAACCTTCCAGGAAACTTTCAGGAATATTTCGAAAAATTTACCGAAAGTTTCAAGTAGACTTTATGAACTTTCCAGTAAGCTTTCAGTTAGCTTTCAAATATGGTTCTGGAAGTTTCAGGTACACTGAAAAAAATTTCAGAATCACATAGCTTTATGTTTTCTAATCGTCACGCTTAGATATCTGTTTTTATCAGCGTAATAAGAATTTTTATATTCCACGCTTCGATAAATTGAACTCTGGGTTAAGAAGTTCATTGAAAGTACAATCATAGTACTTTCCTCTCACAGTGATTCAAATTTGTAAAAGCGGTAGTTTGTTTACGCGTCAATTCTTCGAGCTTAAAGCCTCGGGTAGACTAGAACTAGAAGTGTTGCTACGTGATTCAACTTCCAAGCCTCATATTTTTACTCTCCCATCATAGAATTGGGAAATTCGAGACGTAAGAGTTATACTAATTTTGGAAGTGCTGCGCATTTTTATTTGCAGCATCTGCTTCCTTCGTCATACAAATTATTAAATAAATATAAAATTATAATCTCAGACTTTTACGTCAATAAATTAGTAGATTCAGTACTTACCAACAACTGAATTTTCAAATTCAATCAAAAAATTCTCTACACATGCGTATTTTTAAAATTGAGTTTTGAGTTATTTTGAAAATCCAATCATTGATCAATACTTAATCGGTGAAAAATATTTATACGCCCCTTTTGTTACGAGGCAATCAATTATAGATCAAAATAAATTATTTAGACCAAATTATAAAATAATTATCCAGATTATCCACGCATATTCATTGAAATAATATCTCACAAGCTTTCGCAGATATAATATTTAATTCCTATCAGATAAATTATCGATACCTTATACATTATATAGGGGAGACCGGCGCAGGTAGGCAACAGAGGTAAATAGGCGCAGTGACAATATTTGGCAATACTGTCGATATCAGCGCTGTGTAATAGTGTCGTGCGTAACTGCTAAGAATATTATAGTCAAAACATCACTTATTGCGATAAGAAAGAAATTTGAATTTTTTACATAGCTAGTATAAAATAACAATTTTTTCAGAATAAGTCTTGTTGAAATTATGTTAAAATTTATGATGAACGTACCCGTGGGATAAATTGGCGCACATTAGAAGTGTATAAATAAACAATACTATTTTAGCATAATTCATCAGCTACGATTCGTAATAGTATTTTTCGTCACAAGGCCGTACATTGCAATTTCACGGACCAAGTGTGATCACAGTGTAGGCCAATCAATAGAGGTTTTTTGCGTGCCATAAATCTTATTAGTAAGCGGTAAACGCTATTGTACGCAGAATAATCCACAGTATAAGTGGTATATAAACTCGACTAGCAGCTCCGTTCTATATATATTGTTATTAACAATTTAATGCAAAAAAGCGCTTTTTTATGGTTTTTTGCTTTTATAGCCGAAACTAGTGGACCGATCTTGATAGTCCAATGAGATAAATTGTAGTAAATAAAATTATGAATAAAACTAGACGTTGATCGAATCGATTGGACGATTAGTTACGGAGAAAAACGTGAAAAACCGAAAAAATGAGCGTTTTTTGAAAAATTCATATATCCGCCATTTTTAAAGATGTGGCGGATATCTCTGGCGAATTGATAGTAATTCACATGTACTTTACGTGTGCGAAAACCAGGGACTATGCGATTATTAGTTTTTGCGTAATCGCGATTTCAATTTTTGAGTAGGCTATTTTTGAGCGAGGCTGTATGCTCTACGGGTTATCCGATTTCAATTATCAAAAATGATTTTGAAAGTTCAAATGTTGAACTATAAAACGTCTATCTTGGATTTTTGATTAAGTACTGTTTTATACCTGAAAACAGCTGTCAAAGTTGACCAAAAACGCCCGAGCGCACGGAAGTGGCGGAGCGGTGGGGGGCGCGCGGTGTCTGAGGGGAGTCGATATATATAGTAATAGAACGCGCTGCGTGCAACGCACAGATCTTTGCTTTTAATTTCCTCAGCAACTAGAGGAGCTATTTTAATCATTTTTTTTTATTTCGGGGTAACTCAACCCAACTAAACCGATTCTGCACTTTTATTTGACGAAAAACGAACAGAAAGGCAGTTATTGGACGTTTTAATAGGTTGATAAAATAATAAATATAAACTTTCTATTTTTCTTAATCTACATTATATTTATTAGAAAAATTTACAGTGTTACTTAAAAACTATGTTACATTAATTAGTTTTTTCCGCTTCGGTGGTAGCAAATCGATTTCATCCTCGCAGTGATACGAGTCGAGTTCGCATTCGTTCTCGTCACTCGAATCATCTTCTAATTCTAATAATGTTTTATTTATGACTAAGTTATAACATGTATCTTCGTGGCAGTGTGCACAAAGATTTGTGCACTCTAAGCCGTGCTTTTTGCAACTGCACGAAGCATCTATACATCCCTTTTTCGAGCAAGTGCATGAAATTTGCGATAATAATTTTTGGGGTATCGGCGGATCCGTCGTTCCTACCGGGAGCAAACATTTATTTTTTATTTGCCAACCCCAATCAGTAGGTATTAAAGAGTTATTACCTAACCATAATTGGAGTTGGTAATACACTCTAAATGCATGTTGCTTAGCGGATCCCTACGTTGGTGGCAAAGTTTCTAAAACAAATTTCGTTTTCGTTTTGGCTTTGCAAAAATGTAAGTATCGCAAATCATGCAGTGAAAAATTACTGCTTTTTTCGATTAATTTCTTTTCTGCTTTGTTGCTTTACAGGTCGATTATTAACTTATAGGCATTGCTAGCTATTTTTTCAGAACTGGCATTTTTTTCATAAAATACTGCACATAAATCTAATAATTTTTCGTGGTTAACTGTATCTATTAATTTATTTTTGCCTATTCTATAAAAACAAGAGATTGTATCGCAGCCAGAAAATGCATGTAAAAATGTTATTCTATTTCTTAAAAAGGGATATTTGAAACTATGACTATTAAAATACTGATTTGGTGTTGAGCCTTTGTTTTCTTTACAAAAATAAATGTTGTTAATGTTCTCTGCGAGTTCTGAAAAAATAACTAGCAAGTCTATGTCTTCGCCCATAATCACCACAGTTGTTTTATAATCAGCGCGGGCATTATTTATCGCAGTCATTACTATTAACCGATCCGCGTCCTCCGGGGCTATTTTTGTTTGAAATCGTACAGCATTTAGAGTTAAACAAAGCATATTTATTAATCTCGTTTTATTTTTTTCACTGCTCCAATGAAATCGAAATGTTCAGGGTCATTAACGAGGGAGTTTTCGAATAGTACTGTTTCTGCGTAGGACTCACAGAGCCCAATATTGTAGAGACAATCTATTAAACCTCGTGCTGCAAATTTCGTATGTATCATACATGAAAGTCCTAATAATATAGGCGATGAAAAGGATCGCGGTCGCATAGATGATATTAAAATATGGGCTGCGGTAACAATTCTGTTTTCCCACTTATCCCAAGATCCATTTTTTCGCTCATGTTTATGAGTTTTTATAAGAATTTCGAGCATTAGTTGCAACGTTTCCGGAATATCTTTAATGTTTTTAAGAAATCCGTTGGCGTATTATAATTCTCTAAGTCAACTTTCATAGCCCTAACATCTTGTAGAATAAAATGACTGGCTAATTCCACTATTCTCAACCTTTCTTCTTTTTCATTTACTTTGCGATTTGAATACCAGCTATCTTGTATACATTTACCTAATGTTTGTTTAAAACAAATAAAACGATCATTTGAGCTAGAATAAATTACTATTTCATCTTCGAAATGATTTTTTAAAAGTATTTCTATGCGACCAAGTCGGGGTAGATCAGTATTTCCGAATTTATTTACATATATTTGTAATATATCTTTTAAAGAAAATTGACACTGATCGCTATTCTCTAATAAATAGTTGATAATTAAAGATAATAAGTTACTCATATCTTCGGTTATCGGTCTACCCTTAACATTACAAGGACTATATGAGTAAAATACGCTTAAGCATTTCGAGTGATAATAAACGGTGTTTTCTATATAATAATTATCAGATTCTTTTTTCAAATTAGATAACCGCGACGCTAGAATTTTATTCTCTTCGCTTTTAGGGAGAGTTTGTAACTGCGCCAAAATATTATCGATAGTCTCCTGCTTTGAAACGCGGGTTAAATTTTGCTTACAACTGTGACATTGATTCGAACAAAAAAAACAATGAGTTGAGAAAGCGAATCCTCGTCCTTTTTTACAACGATTTCGGTCTTTTAACCATGTTAATGCCGATGCTGCTAACGCCCTTTTTATATTAGACTCCCTTGTATAGAGAGTTTGACAAGTTTTATGTACTGTGATTTCTTTTAATTTTTGTAACTTTAAATGCTTCTTATCTTTTCTTTTATGACTGGCTAGAATAAGTTTATTAATGGCCCGTTCTTTCAATATGTGCGATTTAGATGGTTCATTAGGCTTGTCGCAAAGTAAACAAATTTCATTGTCGTCAAGCCACTCCTGTTCGTCTTCCATAGCTTGTGTATTATCATCATGCCTGAATAAAAAAATATTAATGGAATATGTAAAGTTAAAATTCATATATGTGCAAATCTCACGAAAGATGCGACAAAATCTGAAATCAGGTTTTGAAAATTTTTTTTCGAGCACACCTTCGAAACCTGGTTTTTCCTATTGTTTGTAGTATATAAAAGGAAGATCCGCAGTTGTACAGCGTCCATCAAGTTGCCTATTTTTTCTAGAACAACTTCTTACTTTTTAAGAAAATGGCAAAAAAATCCCTTCTCTTCAAACCTCAGCTATTTAGCCCAGAAATGATCTACTCAAAGTTTTCAAACAGAAATTAAAACTAGCAAAAAAGAGCTTTAATTCCTTTTTTTCAAAATTAAAAAATGTTGATTCCTTCAAAAGTTACAAGGGTTTGAAGTTGAACGTCGAAAAGGCATAAAAATGCTCTCAAAGTCGGCGCGTCCGATTCCTACGATTTTTTTGCATTTTTATGCTTTTTCGACGTTCAACTTCAAATCCTTGTAACTTTTGAAGGAATCAACATTTTTTAACTTTTAAAAAAAGGAATTAAAACTCTTTTTTTCATGTTTTAATTTCTTTTTGTAAACTTTGAGTAGATCGCTTGTGGGCTAAATAACTGAGGTTTGAAGAGAAGGGCTTTTTTTGCCATTTTCTTAAAAAGTAAGAAGTGGTTCTAGAAAAAATAGGCAACTTGATGGACGATGCTCAACCATGAATTTCTCTTATACATACCACAAACAACGAGAAAAACCAGGTTTGGTAGGTGTGCTCCAAAAAAAATTTTCAAATCGTGATTTCGGGTTTTGTCGCATCTTTCGTGAGATTTGCACATATACGTTCGTCGTGGAGAAAATTAGTATATGCACCACGGAAGTAAGTAAAGAATCCATCAGATTGCAAAGAATTGTCGCCCGAGCCTTCGGCTCGAGCGACAATTATATGCGATCTGAGACATTCTTTACTTTTACTCCCTAGGTGCATAATCTACTATTAGTGTGAACACGACCGAGTAAATAATTTTTCATTTAATTTTAATAAGACTGTTTAATTTGGGTGTTTTTGCAATAACATTTACCTAACATTCGTAGATGTAGATGCTTCTGCCTCGTCGGTAAGCTCCATTACGATGTTTTGTATACTGATCTTGTATACTGATTATCTAGGAATTTTAATAAAATATAATTAATATTTACGACTCTTATATTAAATTTAACTAATGAGAATCAGTATTATATACCACTTGTATAACAACGCACATCGAGTGTTTTAAATACTTTCAAAGTCTTATTAACAATCTAAATTATTATTAATTTTTAATTGTTATTTATAATGTAAATTTATAAAGTAATGTTTCTTAAACTCAAATAACAGGCAAAAATTAATAAAACAATTATTGGAAAGAAATTTTGAAATATATAAATATACATACAAATACGCCACACTTACACACTATATACACATAAATTAAAAAAAAAAAAAAAAAAAAAAGAATTACAAAAAATGGAACCGTGATAGTATCGGGGATCGAACTCCGGCCGCTTGAGTGAGAATCAAGTGTCTCTGCAACTTGGCTATCCTTCACACTGCTATTTGCTCTTTCTACTCGAATGATTAAACAGAATGCCGGCAATACCGATTCCATTTATACTCATACACTTTCAAACTTATTCTGTTCATGAAGCTATATTACTTATAATAAAATTTAAGTTGATTTAAACCTCAACTTATATAAAAAAAACGCTACGAATTAGAAAAAAAAAGTTTTTCAATTCAACAAAGATTTTTCAAAAACAAGAACCTAAAGTAACCGGATTTTAACATGCTACTGATAAACTAAAATATTTTACAAGAGACTACTTGATTAAAAATTATCCTGTTTTGATTTCTGATTGTTACAAAGACTTTCACCTATACTACATATACTACAATAAAAATTATACATACTTTTGTGTGTACCTCGAATAATGAATGTACAGTACGGTGTCGACTCCACTCCAAAAACTTGATATTACACAATAAAATCACTGAACTTATTATTAATTTAATACAATTAAAATTAAGAAAAATTTACAATTTTAATATTTTAAAATAATTAAAATATTAGTGTTGAGGTTTGGATAATTAATAGTGTTGAGGTTTGTGGTAAATTAATAGTCCATTGTTTAATAGAGAGAGATAAATATAAAGACTTTATTTAGGTGGCAAGAAAGCCAGTCGGCACGTCCGACTTACATCGCAGTTGGAATAGCAAGAAGGTAAGAAACATTCTAAGTGCGCTACACTGCTCTCGCGTCTCACGCAACTCTCATACAGACATCCTGGAGTGGGGAGACACTCATATGTGTGTTACGTCCGCCGTCGCTTGGCAGACGCGCATACCATTGAACCTATCCTCGCGTACAGCGCGCCGCATGTTGAAACATTCACATATTCCAACATTAGTAATAATTAAGTAGCTATTTATAAAATAAACACATGTATCAAAGATGCTTTGCAAAGGTATAGTAGCTAGAGTCTCGGTGGCAACTGTAGTATAAACAGCTGAAAAGATGCTTGGTAGCGTCGCTTTCTCCTTCTTTGACCGCTTCAGTCCACGATATACAATAATATGGTATAGTGGAAGAAAGTGGGGAAAGAACAGAGTGGAGCGAATAGCATTACTATACTGTATATACAAGCAGATGTTCCGAGGGTAAACGTCCTTGATTATATAATACACGCCCGAGTAGATACGTATATACCTGCTTCAAATCTCAAGCAAAATTAGCGTTTCTGTTCATTTTTCATCAAATAAAAGTGCAGAATCGGTTTAGTTGGGTTGAGTTACCCCGAAATAAAAAAAAAAATGATTAAAATAGCTCCTCTAGTTGCTGAGGAAATTAAAAGCAAAGATCTGTGCGTTGCACGCAGCGCGTTCTATTACTATATATATCGGCTCCCCTCAGCCGCCGCGCGCCTCCCACCATTCCGCCATTTTCGTGCGCTCGGGCGTTTTTGGTCAACTTTGACAGCTGTTTTCAGGTATAAAACAGTACTTAATAAAAAATCCAAGATAGACGTTTTATAGTTCAACATTTGAACTTTCAAAATCATTTTTGATAATTGAAATCGGATAACCCGTAGAGCATACAGCCTCGCTCAAAAATAGCCTACTCAAAAATTGAAATCGCGATTACGCAAAAACTAATAATCACACAGTCCCTGGTTTTCGCACACATAAAGTACATGTGAATTACTATCAATTCGCCAGAGATATCCGCCACATCTTTAAAAATGGCGTATATATGAATTTTTCAAAAAACGCTCATTTTTTCGGTTTTTCACGTTTTTCTCCGTAACTAATCGTCCGATCGATTCGATCAACATCTAGTTTTGTTCGTAATTTCATTTACTACAATTTATCTCATTGGACCATCAAGATCGGTCCGCTAGTTTCGGCTATAAAAGCAAAAAACCATAAAAAAGCGCTTTTTTTGCATTAAGTTGTTAATAACAATATATATAGAACGGAGCTGCTAGTCGAGTTTATATACCACTTATACTGTGGATTATTCTGCGTACAATAGCGTTTACCGCTTACTAATAAGATTTATGGCACGAAAACGCTGATTTTTTTCTCTATTGACTGGCCTAGTAGCGTTTCGGGGGATCGCATTGCGGCGTCTCCTCAAGTTCGTGGGCACGATTTTCGCGGCGATTGAGAGCGTGGAGAGTAGAGATAGAGAGAGAAATTCGAGTGCGCGGTGATTCTCCGAATCACGTCGTGGCGGGTTTCGGTTCGTCGGCGAGTTTCCACGCGGTGCGTCGACGGGTTTCGCGAGAGTGAGAAGAGTGAGTGTTTGCGTGTATGCGAGAATGAAATTAGCTATTTGTAGTAGGGATTTTTTGGTTGTAATAAAATTGAGAGTTTATTTGGAATTGGTGTCTGAATATTTATTTAGCGGTATTACCCTTCCCAACCTTTTCAGCCTCGTAGCTTGCCCAGGCACGACGTCACAGAGGAATCTCCTTTTGGACGGTAAGTGTGTCGAGAGCGAAGATTGAGAGAGAGAAAAAGGTTAATAATTCTCTTATTTGCGGGTGTTCGGGCTCGGCGATTCCTCGCCTAAGTACACCATCGCAGCATTTTAAAATAAACAAGTCAGTGTCTCCAATTTTTGGCGAAGTTATAATATCTATTATATGTCTCAATGTGAGATACAATTTCCAATACCTATTCTCACGTGGCACTTTATGCCCAATAATAAGTCCACGACATAAACAGAGACTTTCAGCTGCCGACTGCTTCCACTTGATCCTTTTTTTAACATCATTAGTACTATTTTTCATCTTAGCATATTCTAATATTAGCGGGCGTGGTTTGTTCGTTTCAAAAACTCCAAAATCAAATTTTTGAATTTCCTCGTTTATTTCTTCAATATTAAATAAACCTTCTACCATAATTAATATGGATAAGATATTTCCGAGTGTGTATGGGATGATTCCTTCGCAGACATCGTGCATTACATCGACAGTTTTATTTTCTGTAATGTGACAATTTCTTACTTTGTTAAAGACGCATTCTTCTTTAATCCCTGACGAAAAAGAAGGCTCTTTAACGTGTTGTCTGTAGTTCATTTTATTGCGTAATAATGCTGGGTCCTCCTCACAGATATATTTACAGAGTGTTGAAGTTGCTGTGCAAAATCTGCAATAACGTACTGCTGTAAAGCTTTGTACAAAACCGCATGCTGCATTCAGACCCAGATTATCGCATAAACTAAAGACATTTGAAAATATACAGTTTTCATTTTTCCATTGATTATGATGTCGATTCCTTGCTCTGACAATGTATTCATTTCTTCTATGACTTTCTTAAAAACTGCCTCGTTACCAAATAGTTTCCAATGTTTTGTGTAAAAAATTGTAGCAAGTAAAATGTTTTCCTTTTTGTGAACCAAATGTAGAGGAAGGAAATGAAGCGAGACATAGACACCTGTGAGTTTTTGTTGGCCTGCATGGCTACCTAGAGCATTGCCAGGTTCAAAATCGATCGTCTGTGTATAAATGAAGCGGGAATGTAAGCTTATCGTTATGGTTACATTTTTTTGTCCATAGTTCTCCTTGCATAGGATTACGGCACATGTATTTTTCTTCTGAAAGTATTTTCATGTTTTTTTCTATGCTTTGAAAAATTTCATCGGTTTCTAACGATTTTTTTAAGGAATTTTTTAACGGACACTGAACAGTATACCGCGGCTCTTTCGAAACTCGTATTTCATACATATTTATTATTATAAAAATACATTCTTGACAAGTTTCAAACTTGTTAGACTCTGTATAGTAATTTGCTTGCTTGTAAGCCTTAATACGTAAATGTTCAGTTGATATATTTGTGAATTGATGCTTATTTTCATTAAACAATATATGAACAGCTCCACAAACCTTTTCAGAACAGTTATTTTTAATCCTGTTTTCAACTTCTTGAATTAGAAATGGTATAAGCGTTTCACTTATAATGTTGTCAACTTTTTCGATAACATCCTGAACTGCAGATCTTGAAAGTGACTATATATTGTACAAATCTAATGTAAAGTTGAGAAATTTTTTATCTTTTTCTTGACGAGTAATCATTTTAAGAGTATATTCGCAAACGCAAGGCGTTTATAATAAAATAATAATAAACTAAAGATATATGCGCAGTATTACTGTTATAAATAGTATTTCTGAATTATATTTACAAAAATTCAATTTACAAATGTATATATGTAGATTAATATGTTTTAATGTACCGATGATAAGAAATACAATAATAACTAAATACATAAGCGACCAAACTCATACGCCCAAACTTGTTTTACATATATAAAAGTAAATGCCAATTGGCAAAGAAAAAACACAATTTGTAGTATCTTATACATTATCAATAACATAGCATTGTTAAATAAAACAGAGAAGGAGCTATACTAAAACTAATAAAAAGAAAACATCGTGCGTGATTTCGTGCAATTCGAAATAGTTAGACAAAATGAATACAATACTTTATAAAGCCGAACACGCGTTTAAATTAAACGTTTATAAAAACAATTTTTCAATTAGAAATAACCACCGATTCTAATCTAATAATATCGCTCATGAGGTGAGATACAGCGGCATAACGGCTTAGTCTGCCTTCTATTTTAAACAGGTATTCCTCAATGAATTGCCAAACGTGAGAACAGGTTTTGCCTAAATCTTTGATGTTCAGCAGGCCTCTTATACACTTGTAACATATATCGACAGCTTCAATTGGTGTCTTAATTTCATAAAAAACTTCCTCATTTAAAACAATGAATGATTTGACGCTTGATAATTGCAGGCCACACACCACTACACGAGGTAACAATGCAGAATCTTTCCGTTGATTTAAAGCTCTTAATATTTGCTGAGAAATTGTGGCTTTATCTTCCGCTTTCTCTTCATTAGTTATCTAATAAAAAAAATTGCATCATAACTTGTTAATGTGTTCTCTCAAAAATATTGTATGCTATTACAAAGCCTCCTCTAATTACAAAGAAATATAAGAATATTGTTTTTATTTAATTTTACAGCTATCTAAATCCTCTTTACGAGTCGTATATAGTCCTACATTGCTGCGCTAATTTTGGGTACAAGGGCTTACATTTTTTAGTGATATGACGTAAAAATTCTGAATTTTGAAAGACTCAGTACAGATGTGCTAGACAATCGCCACGTCTGGGATTCGGACTCACAAGGAGATGATTAGGGGTGCGGGTCCTGGATTTGGCTAAAACTGTAGGAGGTACTTATTTTTACGTCTCTTAAGTTAGCAGGGCAACTTTGGAAATTCGACATAACAACATATGGATAATTTGCCATTAATTATCCGCAAATTATCCGTAAAGATACTAAATTTGCCGCACTTGATTAAAAAAAGATACAGGGGGCACTGCTAGCGTGATATCAAGTTAGCAGGGCATCGGCGTAAAATCAATAAATAAATAAAAACCAACCCACGGAGAATTTGCCGCTTTTTATCCGTAATCGATCTACGCAGCTATAAATTTTGCTGGACTCATTTAGATAATTTTTTATAAGAAAAACCGGGTGGATTGCCAGCGTGATGTCACGCTAGCAGGGCACCGGCGTAAAATCAATAAAAAAAAAATAACCAACCCGCGGAGAATTTGCCGCTTTTTATCCGTTATTGATCTACGTGCCTATGAATTTTGCCGGAATCATGTAGATCATTTTTTCAAGTAATAACTGGGTGTACTGCCAGCGTAATGTCAGGCGTAAAATCAATAAATAAATAAAAACCAACTCATGGAGAATTTGCCGCTAATTATCCGTAATCGATGTACGCAGCTACAAATTTTGCCGGACTCATTTAGATCATTTTCAGCGTGATTTCACGCTAGCAGGGTACCGACGTAAAATCAATAAAAAAATAAAAACCAACCCGAGGAGAATTTGCCGCTTTTTATCCGTAATTGATCTCCGTGCCTATGAATTTTGCCGGAATCATGTAGATCATTTATCAATTAATAACCGGATGTACTGCCAGCGTAATGTTAGGCTACCAGGGCATATGCGTAAAATCAATAAATAAATAAGAACCTACTCATGGAGAATTTACCGCTAATTATCCGTAATCGATCTACGCAGTTACAAATTTTGCAGGACTCATTTAGATCGTTTTTTATAAGAAAAACCGGTTGAGTGCCAGCGTGATGTCAAGCTAGCAGGGCACCGGCGTAAAATCAATACATAAATAAAAACCAAACCACGAACAATTTGCTTCCTATCCGTAATCGATCTACGCAGCTATAAATTTTTCCGGACTCATTTAGATCATTTTTTATAAGAAAACCCGGGGGGACTGCCAGCGTGATGTAATCCGCAATTGATCTACGCAGCTACAAATTTTGCGAGACTCATTTAGATCGTTTTTTATAAGAAAAACCGGTTGAGTGCCAGCGTGATGTCAAGCTAGCAGGGCACCGGCGTAAAATCAATACATAAATAAAAACCAAACCACGGACAATTTGCCGCTTTTTATCCGTAATCGATCTACGCAGCTCTAAATTTTTCCGGACTCATTTAGATCATTTTTATAAGAAAAACCGGGTGGACTGCCAGCGTAATGTCATGCTTGCAGGGCACCGGCGTAAAATGAATCAATAAATAAAAAGCTAGTCACGGAGATTTTGCCGCTTATTATTCGTAACGATCTACGTGTGTATGAATTTTGCCGGAATCATTTCGATCAGTTTTTAAAAGAATAACCGGGTGCACTTCCAGGGTATACATTTCAAACTAAAGGGACACTAACGTAAAACCAATAAACAAACACTGTTATCCTGAAAACTTTTTTTTTACTATCATAAAGTTTCCTCTAGGTGGAACCAAAATAGTTAAGCAAGTGTTTTCCCTTCATCGGCTTTTGGAATCGATTTTGGACTTTTTAATGTGGCTACAATAATTAGAAAGATTTTTCACATTTATAATAAAACACGTCTCGTTCATTTTTCTTGTAAAGGTAATAGTTTAAGAAAGAAAATTTTACAAAGAAGTGCGCACACATTAGAAAACTTGATAGGTTTTCTCCGGTGTTTGGTAATTCTAAAAATACAGTTAGTTTTTTTAAAAATCTTAACCATATATGGGATTTGGCGTAGTTTCAAGGTCTTGTAGTCTAAGGTGTTATTTACCTTAAGGTCCTAGCCAAAAGTTAGTTTTTTACGTTAATACTGTGATGAATAATTAAGTGATGCAATCGATCAATTTTTAGTTCTCGCGATCAAGATTCTATTGCAATTGGAATATTATAAGCTTTCTAAATAAAAAATGAAAGAGGAATTATAAACTTGGCATTTTCTTTTTTAAATTGTCAAAATCGGTCAAAATGCAGTAATTTCAATAACGATTTTTATAAACTGCATGCCAAGTTCACAATTTTGCATTGATTTTTTAATTTTAAAGCTTATAATATTGCAATTGCAATAATACCTAGATCGTGAGAACTAAAAATTGATCAATCGCTCCGCATAATTATTTATCGCAGTACTTATAAGCCAACCTTAAGGATATTCAATGGTTTCATGACCCGCTCACTGCGCACCTCCTCGCGCAGCCAACGAATTCGGAGTTTTATTTACGCTTTTAACTACTTTATTTCCAAATGCCCTGCAAGAGATCAAGATCTCTCTGCGTTTTTATTCCTTAATAATTTTTGTATTCAAATCAAGGTTTTTTAACTTTATCTCTTATTATAAGAGATTTTTATGTTCAAAGATTACATAACCTTATCTCCCATAAGTGCCTATGTTAAAAACTCGATTTTCAAGATTTTTCTTCTCAAAAAAATGTTCAGTATAAAATATTGAAAAAATTCTAGGTGCTTTTATTCTAAGTAATGATACACTAGCTATTTATTATTTATTTTTAATATAAAATAAACGTGTTCTATTAATTTCTAAATAAGGTAGCTATCACTATTTTATAATAAAATTAATCGACATATATTTTAAGAGGTATTAAACTATTTAGTAAACGGAGAGAAGAGGTAGGGCTCCAGCCCTGTGAACCACTCACGGCGGACGACGCTGATCCTATTCACCGCGAGGTGGTGGGACGTCATCGCGATCTCGGGTGATTCCGATCACTTCCCAATTCCCATACGGCGGACCGATCACCTCGTATAGCCGTGATTACAAGGCGACGCGCTGGCCACGGCGCCGCGCACGCGGTGCTGCTAAAAGTGCCAATCTCAATCTATGAATGAGATAAAACAAAGATGTTTTGAGATCGTTACAATTAAAAATTCATGTTTAATTTTTAATTTTGATGTATATATAATAGAAATCAACCATGATTATTACATTGTTCATTTTAGATAAAATTAATGTTATTATAAATCTATCTTCCCCTCTGCCCTGCCGGCTTGACATCACGCTGGCAGTCAATCCGGTTTTTCTTATAAAAAATGAACTAAATGAGTTCGGCAAAATTTATAGCTGCGTAGATCGATTACGGATAAAAAGCGGCAAATTCTCCGTGAGTTGGTTTTCATTTATATGTCGTTTTTACGCCGGTCACCTGCCGGCTTGATATTACGCTGGCAGTCCACCCGGTTTTTCTTATAAAAAACGATCTAAATGAGTCCGGCAAAATGTATAGCTGCGTAGATCGATTACGGATAAAAAGCGGCAAATTCTCCGTGGGTTGGTTTTTATTTATTTATTGATTTTACGCCGGTGCCCTGCTAACTTGATATCACGCTAGCAGTGCCCCCTGTATCTTTTTTTAATCAAGTGCGGCAAATTTAGTATCTTTACGGATAATTTGTGGATAATTAGCGGCAAATTATCCATATGTTGTTATGTCGAATTTCCAAAGTTGCCCTGCTATCTTAAGAGACGTCTTATTTTTGATAAATAATGAAACACGTGTCTCGGAGTTTTTGTGAATGGATCTTTTTTTCCGAGACTCAAGGTATTTTATGTCTAAAATGAACAATTTTCGATAAAAATGGGGCAATAGCTTTTTGAATATTTCGGTCATATAAATGGGCTAAAAAGTTTATAAACTCTCTAAAGAAACATAAGTGAAAAAACCACTTTATCAATAAGTGAAACCATTTCCCACTTTTGAATAAATAAAACCCACTTTTAAATAAGTGAAATTTCGACGTAAAAAATTATTATTTTATCGACTTATTAAATAAGTAAAACTCGCTTTTAAATAAGTGAAATTTCAACGTAAAAAATTATTATTTTATCGACTTATAAAATAAGTGAAATCCACTTTTAAATAAGTGAAATTTCAACGTAAAAATTTATTATTTTATCGACTTATTAAATAAGTGAAAAACGCGCATACGCGCTTGTGTGCAACTGCGCATGCGCGCTTCTGTTCGCGCACGTCTGACTCTGCCTCGTCGCCGCGTGAGAAGTCCAATGTCTATTGTTCTGACCGGACTCGCAGACTCGGCTTCGTTGATACTCGTTTTCTCACGCATGATTTAATCTATTGCTTTATTCGTATCAGGTAAGTGTATTAACTGTAATATTTGCACAATCTTATTGTATAGTTTAGTATTTATTAGTTTTTCTTTTGTTTTTAAGTTCAGTCAGAAAGTCATTGAGAAAGTACATGTGATGAAGACGTTTAGTAACCTCGAATAGGTGTTCTGGCTACCGTTACATGGTTACATCGATTTCAAGGTTGTAGGATTTATAGGTGGATCTTTTCGATTATTACAATTAGTAAAGATGGACGAGATTAGACAATCTAATTACGCAGGTTTACAGAAAATATTAAGTGAATTGATTACGGATAAGAGAACTCTGCAAATTTTGGAAGGTAACGGTTTATACATATTCTATATATAGATATATACATACATATACAAAGATTCATTAGTACATTAACTTTCGTTAATAGCTTACAAAGTGGACGTTTGTTTGAAGTATTGGGAAATCACAAGGCCACAGGGTTCCTTTGTAACTTCTTTTACAGTTATGTAAAGTATTGGCAGAAATAATTAATAGGTTATAGAGAGGCATTTATGTGTAAATACGAATACTATGATTATTTCACTTGCTTTTTATTGTTTCACTTTTTCTGTTGAATAACTAATTTGATGTAGCATAAATTTGTCAATATAAAAATGATCTTTGCTAGAGCAATTTCAAAATTTTAACCCAAAGCTTAATGAAAACTTCTTAGTAATTATTACACTTATTTAATTTGATTTGATTCTGATTATTTTTTAAGGATATTTTATACTTGAATTATCAGCCCCTAATAAATATTAGTCTCTTTATTATTCTGTAATTTAAATTATCTTCATCGGTACTCATAGAATTTAATGTATTTACATTTGTTATGATTCATCGGTACTTATAGAATTTGATGTGTTTACATTATAGATTCAAAATTTGATATCACTAGTGTTTATAATTAACAGTTATCAAATTAATTTTTAAAACTGTTTCAAATAATTTTGGTTATTTTTATGAAACATTTAAATTACATACTCTTTTATTTATACGTGTTACATATATCATTAATACTTTTGATTTGAATCATTATTACCACAGCTCGAACAAATATATTATTATCAGAATTTGTAAATTTTTATTCTTGTGAATAGTACCTATAAATGAACATTTCAAAAACTTAAACACATTTTGCTATTTCTATGGAACATATTTATGTTATATACAATACTTTTTATTGTGATGTGTCACATTATAGACATCATTAATATTTTTTACTACACCGGTACTTATAGCATTAAGCATATTATTGGTATTTTGACTTTCATCGATATTTGAATCGTTCATCGATATTTGGTCTAAAAAAGTGCGCAGCGCCTAAAAGTCCATCGGACTTTAGGCCCATTTCGATCCTGTGCTTTCTCTTAAAGGTCCTGGAAAAGATAGCCCTGGACCAGATGCAAGAGTTCCTCATACAAAAGAAAATCCTTGACCCTTTGCAGACAGGTTTCAAAAAACACCACTCCACTGAGACGGCATTACTCAAGTTGTCAGAAGATATACGCCGCGGCATCAACAAAAAATACGTCACGTTATTGCTACTGTTTGACTTTAGCAAGGCATTCGACACAATCTCTCCCTTTCGACTTCTTGAAAGGCTGAAATTGATAGGTTTCTCCAGAACTGCTCTTCAGTGGATAAGCTCATATATTTCTGGTAGGCAACAATGTGTATATACACAATCTCAAGGTTTATCTTCGTGGCTAAACACGAATCTTGGAGTACCACAGGGATCAGTTCTGGGACCTTTGTTGTTTTGCTTATACATAAACGACATACGTGACGTCCTTGACTCGAGATGCATCAAGCATATACTGTATGCAGATGATTTGCAAGTTTACGTACAAGTACCCAAAGAGAGTCTAGATGCAGGCGGCTGTTGCTGTATCGGCGTGGGATGAGGGCGCCTTTCTTAAACTTAATAAGCTCAAAACAAAGGCGATTGTTTTCGGTGGAAATCATTTCGTTAATGATTTTTATTCAAGTGCTGAGCCGAGGACGATCGACCTTGGAGATGGTGCCTTTATTCCATTTTCCGACAGCGTCACTAGTCTCGGTGTAGTACTAGACGCTAAGCTTTTGTGGAATGCCCATGTGAATCATATTACAAAGAAATTTAATCGTGTATTGTTTGCCTTGCGCTTTTTCCGTCGGTACACTACTGAGACCTTGCGTAAACAGCTCGTGGCCGCGCTGTTGTTCCCTCATCTGGACTACTGCTCGATAGTTCTTCTTGATGCATCTCAAGAGTTGAGGAACAGATTACAAAGACTACAGAATGCATGTGTGAGGTATGTGTTAGGTATAGGTCGAGGTGATCATATTTCGCCTCATAGGGCTGCTCTGGGCTGGCTACGCACTGATTCGAGGAGACACTACTTTATGGCAATAATGATGTACAAAATCATGCGTATGCATACTCCGGACTATCTTGAGAGTCTCTTCTCCAGATATGTACCCAGATCCGCAACTAGAGGTGAAATTAAAGAATTAATAGTGCCCCTGATGCGCACCGACACAGGGATAAAATCATTCCAGGTAAGAGGTGCGCACCTATGGAATTCTCTGCCTGCTGAGATTAGAAATTTTTCTTCCCTCAGGAGGTTCAAAACAGCTCTGAAAGTGTATTTTCTTGATCTCGATTAAACCACTCGCAAAATGGGCGATTTCTGTATGTTAATTTATTAATTGCAGTGTCGTCCCATATATATAGTTTTTAGTGGTATGAATGTAATTTATTAGTGCGAGTGTCGAGTGTGAATGTCAGTTACTTTTATTCTTAGTCTTAAGTTTTTAGTATTTTTCTGTGATATCTTGACGAGTGATAGTCATACTATTATACATGTATTTTTCTAGTCCACCAGATCTCTAGTCATTTTAAATACCCGCTTTATCTGTGATATCACTAATTTAACATTGTGACTTACTACTCAGTATTATTTATTCTTAGAGGTGACTGTGATATGACAAATCAGCATGTAAAGCTAGTATTTTGAAAGTACTAAAACTGGTGTTCTTTTATTACATCTGCGTATTTCCTTCTCGAAATGAAAAGTCTATAATCATTGTCTTATAATGTTAATCAATACGAATATTTATACAAGTTTATCAGATGTTTGTAAAACTTATATTTTTACAATAAACTACTATTACCATTTACTATTTACTATTTGAATTGATTTCATTGATATTTATAAACTTGAAAAGAAGACTTTGTATATTTTCATATTTCCAAGTGGTATGAATGAATATTTTTGTAACTCGTTACAAAGATTTTGACAATTCTTCTGAAAGTTCAAACTACATCTTTTCTTTTACATTGTACATTTATATATTATATATTATATATATTTTTTATATATTATATATTTATACACATGTGCATATAAAACGAAACTCGAAAAAAATTAAATATTATATAATCATGTTTAATTTACAAGCTATCAGATAATCTATTTGAAGTCGTGGTGAAACATAAGAATTTACGAATAATTTTAATGTACTGGGTATGAACACGTTTATGCATTCGCATAAACAAACGTTCTACGTATCAAACACACTCCCTTGAAATAATGCCACCTGAAATTTATGGGTTATATGCAACCTTGAATTAGTAGTGTAAGTACTACTAATAGAATTTGAACTGTGTCTGTGCGTGCGTGCGTGCGTGTGTGGTGTGTGTGTGTGTGTGTGTGTGTGTGTGTGTGTGTGTGTGTGTGTGTGTGTGTGTGTGTGTGTGTGTGTGTGTGTGTGTGTGTGTGTGTGTGTGTGTGTGTGTGTGTGTGTGTGTGTGTGTGTGTGTGTGTGTGTGTGTGTGTGTGTGTGTGTGTGTGTGTGTGTGTGTGTGTGTGTGTGTGTGTGTGTGTGTGTGTGTGTGTGTGTGTGTGTGTGTGTGTGTGTGTGTGTGTGTGTGTGTGTGTGTGTGTGTGTCATACCTATAAATCTACAATTTGTCAACATTTCAAGTAGATGTAACAAATATTTTTACCGTTTTCTCAGAAGGTATTCAATTAATCGACTTAAAATTTTAAGCATCTATTCCACTTATCGAGTATAACATCGTGTTGAAATTTATGTTCATTCCTTTTGGAGGAAAAAATTATTTTAAAAAAGTGCGTTTTTCATTCTCATATGGTAACAGAAGTACAAATCAATCAATCGTTCTGAAATTTAGGACAGAGATAGCTTTTTTATACCTTGTAACGGGGTAGGTTTTCCCCTCAGTGCCGCAAATCTCCGAAGCGGAATTGCCGATGAACGGCGCAGCGGTTGACAGGCGCGAGCACTGGCTCGTGCCAACCCTCGGCGAAATCTCCTCACTCTCGCCAGCGCGCCGTCGCTCGCCGTCAGCTGCCTTCGTCGGCAGCCGTACCTACCGGCGTTACAACGCGCGACTTCGCTGTCGCGCTGTCTCTCTCGTACGTGCTTCCTCGGCTGATCAGATACGCGCGAGTATTGCGGACTCGTGCCCGCGGAGGCCGGTGGTATTCTATACCGTCGCACCACCGACGTGGAAAAGGGAAGGGAACGACGCGTCAATCACACGCGTACTCGAATTTAACGAAAGACTGTAAAACTTTATTGCCCCGCGGGCTTAATAAGTTTAATACACGCGGCGCGTATCCTTTATACGCGCCAATACGGGTGGTGCGCCCGCGCACGCTATGTACGTGTGCGAGCGATTGCGCACACGTACTCTGAGATGCGGTACGCACCGACGTTGGTCGATCGCCGCGCGCGATCCACACACACGCTCGCGTCGGTGAGCCTCGCTCGCTCGCGCGGGAGTCGCTCTCCGGACGCCCGTCGTCCGCGGGAAGAGCGCGCGTTCGCTTGGCCAGGGCTTACCTTACAGGCGCAGTGGCGTCCGCGAAGGATTGGCCGGGCGGCTCGGGCAGCCGTGCCACTCTCTCTCCTTCGCTGTGTAGGCTGCCGGCGGCGTCTCTCTCTCTCTCCGCGGTGTAGGCTGCCGGCGGCGTCCCCTCTTCTCTCTCTCTCCTTCGCTGGTAGTCCGGCCTTCGGTGCAGTGGATCGGCCGCGAGGCTGACGGCGCTCTCCCTCTCTCTCACTCACTCTACTGCACTTGCTTGCACTCGCGTGCACTATCTCGGCACATTCGCACTCTTCTCTCTCTCTCTCTCTCTCTCTCTCTCTCTCAATGCGGGCTATTGCTCGCGGCAATGGCCGAAACGATACTGTCTACCTGCTGCTTCGTCGGCCCGCGCAAGCATCTCTCGGCCTTGTCCTTCGCGCAAGGTTGAGAGGTGTTTACTTTTCGGGCATTAGTGCGTGCCGACGCGGTGTGCCGAGACTCGCCTCATGTCTCGTTCGCGCACACCGATACATGCATACCCGCGCACGTACACACGCAGGCCGTTATACCCCACGTACACACGCAGGCCGTTATACCCCCCGTCCAGACGCGGAGTCTCCCTCCGAGGGTCTGCTCTGCTACCTCACGTTCGGCCTCTTCAACGGCAGCGCGGGTTCTCCTGAAAAGGGGTTAGGGTGCGGGTGCAGAATAATATGATAGTCGTATACAAGAAAAAGTAACGGGGCTAACCCCTCTCTTTATTCTCCCCGAAGATCTGGCTTACACCCGGGTTGGAGGGGATTTCGGCCGAGGCTACTCCCGGTTGTGAAACCACGGTCGTGTCTTGTCATGGCGGGCGACGTTCGGGCACTTCGAGTCCGTTGACACGCCCGGTCGTCCGCAGTAGTAGCAGCGGCGACGGGATCCTCCCGCCGCCGGTGCGGCATCGCTTCTCGCTTGCTCGCGATGCGGGTGTGGGGGCATCGACGGCGCGACCTGCCGTAGCGCCGTAGCCGGCACTATCGCGACCGTCGCTTCCCCGGCTCTGCGGACGGCCTCTCTCCGCCTTTCCTCGGCCGCTTCTCCCCGCTTCCTCGCGAGCAAGGCATCTCGCTCGGCGGCCCGGATCTCATCGCGGGCACGGGCCGCCGCCTCTTTGGCTGCACGGCGCTCCTTCCGGGCACGCCGGGCCGCGTAAAGGAGGTCCCGCTCCTCTCTCAGGCCCTCAATGCGGGCCGCCCAGGGCCCGGCGAGTTCACGGCCGTACGGTGTCTCGGCGAGGAACCAATCCTAGGCCTGGATCGCCTCGCCTTCCGCCGCCCAGGCCTGGCGACTAGAGGTGCGCGCCCTCTCCAGGAGGCGCTCCAACGACCTCCAGCGGGCCAGCATCGGCGATGGCGGAGCCGGTTCGGCCGCAGTCGGCTCCGTAGCCGCGAGGACCGCTGGTCCCCATCCCTCGGCGATCGGGGCCGCCGGGCCTGTCTGGACGTCCTCCGTGGCGGTGGCGTCCTCTCCCGCTGTGATGGCGAGGGCCTTCCTCGGTCGGCGCAGGAACAGCACCGCTGGAGACGCGGTGGGCGGAGGAGGGGGCGCTAGGGCTCCGGCCGCCTCTGTCAGCTCCTCCAGCACCACCGAAGACGGGCGAGCGAACTCAGCTCTCCCGAGCTGCTCGATGGCGCGCAGAACCCCGCGCACCATCGCCTCAGTGTCGAGGGCAGTGCCCTCGGTGCTCGGCACCGGTGATTTCTCAGCCATTTGTAACAAAAAGAGCCCGAGCGAAAAGGTGCATTAGTCGGAGTCGCTAACAACTCCCGAACTCCTGCTCTTGCCTAACACTCTCGCACGCCGCTGCGTGCAAGTCAACCGCGGTGAGGTATCTAGGTGCGACCTCGGTTCATGTCGCTTCGCGGAACCTTTCGGTCGGCCCCGGGGTTTTCCCGTCCCGGGGTTCACATTCGCTGTCGCGCGCTTTTTACCGGGAACCGCGCGAACCACGACTCGAACCGTTTTACGCGGACGTCCCCGAGGACGTTTTTCGACGAGACGCGCATCGCTCGGCGGCGCTCCGCCGGCCTCCGGTGGGTCGCTCATCACCGGGACGCTTACGTCTTCCCTCGGCCGTTGCGGATCCTCGACGTCGTCGGCTTCTTCGCCCGTTTCGTCGCTGCTTTCTTCGTAGTAAGGCTTGAGGTGAGAAACATGCAGGATCTCCTCGCTCGCATCCTTCTCGTCTATTACTCTTACCGTATTGGAGCCTGTTATCTCGGTCACCTTCAGTGGACCGGCGTACTTCGGCGCTAACTTCGCCGATATCCCTTGCGCTGCTGAGGAAAGGACTCTGTTCCTTTTCCAGACGAGGTCTCCTACCCCGTAGGATACTTCACTCCGACGCGCGTTGTAATATGCCGCTTGTCGCCGGTGCTCGTCGGCAATTTGTGCGGCAGCCCTTTTTCGCAGGCTATCCATATCATGCAGGCGCTCCGCCTACGTATCCACCACCTCGCGTTCTCGTTGCTCAAGGGCCTCGCGCTCTTGCTCGCAGCGAGCTGTCGCCGGGGGAAGCGGCTGTCTGCCGTAATTGAGGGCGGCTGGGCTCACGCCGGTCGACGCGTGTACGGAGTTGTTCAACGAGAACATCAGGTCCGGCAGTTTCCGATCCCACTCGGCGTGAGATTCCTCGACGAACGCGACTAAGTGGGTCTTTAACGTCCGATTTACCCTCTCCACGGGGTACCTGAGGGTGATACGGCGGGGTAGTCGAGTGATGGACGCCGACGTCGTATTCGCCCACGACTTTATTCTTGAATTCTGTGCCGTTATCGGACAAGAATACCTCCGGAGTGCCGAATGGAAGAATCAATCTCTCCTTGAACTCTTTCAAGATGGTCTTTGCATTCGCTTTGCGTATGGGCACGCACTCCACCCAGCGAGTGAAGAGGTCTTGGAACACCAAGATATACTCGTACCCGAGTTTACTTCTCACGAACGGGCCGGTTGTATCTCCCGCAATTACTTTCCACGGCCCGTCGATAACTCGCTGTCCCATCAGACCCGCTGGCTTTGCTCCGCCTTTGTCTGCTGGCACACTTGGCAATGCTTCACGTACTTCCTCACTGCGTGGTACATTTTCAGCCAGTAATATAACTGGCCGCGCGCTCGTACGTTTTTTCTCGACCTTGGTGCCCGGCGGTCGGATCATCATGTGATTCGCGGGGCACTTGGCGACGATGCTCCTGAGACACGACGAGTTTCCATGCCTCGTCGGCGGCGACCGCCGCCTCTACTATCTCATCCGCGAGAAAGTAGAATAATCGACCCCCTACCACTTTCCACCTGGGATGAGTTGAGGGGTCGCGTGTCACTTCGTCTAGCCAGGTTCGGTTCCACTCATCTTTGGTACCATCGGACCACGTGCTCGGGTACACCTCGAGGTCGTCTTCTTCCTCGTACATGCGCGAAAGCGCGTCGGGCACGTGGTTCAGCGCGCCCTTTCGATGTTCCACATCGAAGGAGTGTCCCTGCAGCTCGAGAGCCCATCTCGCCAGTCTTTCTGTGGGGCTGTGCAGGCTGTGCAGCCATCGCAAGCTGCTATGGTCCGTTACCACGAAGAAGTGATATCCTTCGATGTACGGGAGGAACTTCTTAATCGCCCAGATCACCGCTAGGCATTCGCGCTCCGTGACACTGTAATTGCACTCCGCTGGCGAAAGTGTTCGGCTGGCGAATTCGAGGACTTGCTCCTGTCCCTCGATTACTTGCAACAACACCGCGCCGATGCCGGTGTCGGTGTCGCTCGCATCTGTCTGTACGACGAACTGAACATCGAACGAGGGTCTGGCGGGGACAGGAACCGAGGACACCAAGGCTTTTATCTTTTCGAAAGCCTCTTGCTGTGCGTCGCCCCATTCATATCGTCGATCCTTCTTCGTTAGCGCTGTGAGCGGTTCGGCTATCGTGGCAAAGTCTTTCAAGAACATTCGGTACCAAGATGCCATTCCCATGAAGCGGCGCAGTTGCTTCATGTTCTTTGGTACCGGAAAGTTTATCATCGGCTCGATCTTATCAGGATCCGGCCGGAATCCGTCCCGGTTGACGAGCACACCGAGGTATTTGACTTCAGTCTTGCCAAACACACTTTTCTCGCGGTTGATCGTCAACCCGGCCTCTTTGACGCGCTTTAGCACGTGCTTGAGCCATTTCAAGTGCTCCTCATACGTCTCTATGGCGATGATGATATCATCGAGATACGAGAAGGCGTACGGCTCGAGCTCGGGGCCGGTGACTTTGCCCACAAGGCGTTGAAACGTCGCTCCGGCCTGAGATAGGCCGTATGGCATTCTCGTGAACTGATACAGGCCCAATCCGGGAACTGTGAATGCCGTCAGCTCCTTCGATTCCGGCGTCAGCGGAATCTGGTGGTACGCCGAGCTTAGGTCAAGTGTCAAGATGTACTTCGCGCTCTTCAGCTTGCGCAATATCGCGTCCATGTACGGCAGCGGATACGCGTCTGCCTTCAAAACCGCGTTCAATTTACGGAAATCGATACAGAAACGGTACTTGTCGTTGCTTTTCCGTATCATGACGACGGGGCTCGACTACGCACTCGTAGAAGGCTCGATTACCCCGGATTCGAGCATCTCGATCACTTGACGGTGCATATCCTCTTCGAGCTTCTTGGACACCGGGTAGTACCGCTGCTTCACGGGGCGTGCGCTCCCCACTTCAATGTGGTGGCTCGCCCACGTAGTGCGGCCGAGAGCTTGGTCCTCTCCGCCGAGAATTCGGCCTACCAGCTCTGCCATCTCCTGGAGCTGTTCATCCGAGACGTCTTCGAGGCCGATCGACGATACCTCTAGCGCCTCGTCGGTTGAGACCCCCGCGACTTCCAAGTCTACGCGCTTATCCGCCGCGCTTACGATCAACTGGTTGTTGATGGGGTCGTGGATCGTACCGAAGGCTCTGACAAAGTTTGCGCCCAAGTAACAATCCACTTTGTCATCCGGCAGCACCGCTACCCGAATGTCTCGCTTTACGCCAGCTACCTCAAACGGCAGCTCGACGTAACCGGCGACCGTCGCCGTCTGTCCTCCGACGACTTTCGCCCGGGTAGCACGGCATTAATGGTCGCCCTAACGCGGAGGCGAGCTGTAGTCCTACCGCCCCCATTACGGTGCGTGAAGCCCCCGTATCGTAGAGGGCGCGGAGTCTGTAATTTCCGATCGCCACCTGTAGCCACCACCGCGATTCGTACTCGGCTGCCGGCTCAGCTGTTATTTGCCCGGCTGCAGCGTTCGGATTTAGTCCGGGGACTTCGGCAGACGAAGCGGAAACCCCGCTTACTTCGCCTGAGGTACGTTTCCCGCGCACTTCGGGCAATATCGGCGAATTACTTCGGGAGCGCCGCATCCATAACAGCTGAATGCTCCCGGTGCCGGTGCGCTCGGTTCGCCTATCCTCCTTGTCGATCTCTTGGCTCGGTCTTCTTCGCTCGAATCGCTGCTGGAGTTTGATTTCTCGCTCCTTCTACTCGTCTTCCTGCTGGGGCGTTTGGCGCTACTCTTCTTTCTCCGTGTCCCTTTCTCTCTGCTCCGGTTCCGCGTCGAAGGGGGTGCAGGTGGAGGAGGGGGCGGTTGCTTCTGTTGCATGCGTTGCATCCCCTCCAGGATCACCTTCGCGAACCGCTCGATCGTTTCGTCTATCGTCGGCGTTTTCGGTGGCGGTGGAGTCGGCGGCAGCTTTGTCTCTACCGCCGCGGCCTTCACCTTAGGTGGAGCCGGTTTGCGGAGTTTGTACGCCCACTGCGCGTACACGCACGACTCCGGCAGCGGCGGAGACTTGAAGGACTTTTCCGCGTCCACTACAAGCTCCGCCTCCATTGCTAAATCCAGCAATGTCTCAATGTCTTCGAAGTCGCTTCGTCGAATGAGTTGCTGCAGTCGCGGCTTCATGTTCCGGTGTAGCGTCCTCAGCTTGAAATCGAGCGTCGGCAGTGGCTCCATCTTCCGCATCATTGCTTCGAGGCACGTAACATAATCACGCACGGACTCTTCCGGTCCTTGCGTTCTCAAAGCGACCTCGTGCCTCAGCCATTGCTGTACACGGTCCGTCAAGCCGCACCATCGCCGTATCCGGCGACAGAATTCCTCCCAGGTGATCCAGCTCGTCCTGTTGGATCGCACCCAGGTACCGGCTACGCCGACGAATAGCTCCGGAAGGGCACTTAGTATCTCCCCTACCGTAAGCTTGGCGAGTTCCCAATTTTCCTCGACTCGCTCGAGGAAGGTGTCGATGCTTTCGCCAGGATCGCCGGCGAACTTGAATCCCCATCGGCGCACTACTTGGCCAACATCTCGGAGTCCGCCGCCTGTCGTGCGGTTCGATTCTGCGAACGATCCTGGCATCGACTTTCCTCTTGGTTCACCCCTTATCTCAGAGTCAGTCGATTCAACTGGCTGGCTCTGTGATCCACCCCCCCCCCCCCCCGAACCCAGTTCGGCGCGACAGCGGGGTAATAGGTGGCGACGGCCTCTCATCCGCCGGAGGCTGTTGAGGCCTCGAACTGGGCTGCTGTATCGGGGTCGGCAGTCCCCGTTCGCCGATGTCTAGCCGAGAGGACAAGTTCCTCATCTGCGTTTCTTCTCGCAGATTCTCTTCATTCCGGCCGGCGGGCGTGATGTCCGTGAACGTCACTCGCCGCATTGCTTCGAGTGCTGTTGGCGTTTGGATGCTGAGTTGAGTTGGCGGCTGGGATCTGCGTCGTCTCTTCGATTTGCTGAATTTTCTTGTCAACCGCGGCCATGTATACGGCCCAATCGGCTGGCACTTGCAGTGTCGTGCCGTCCGCCATTGACATTTCGAACATTGCCGGTCCTTTCATGGCCGTGACTCGTTCGCTCTCCTCAGCCTCATTGTTGGTGGTGTCACCTTGGCCCGTCGTTTCCTCTTCGTTGTCGACTGTGGTTGCGTTTGATGCCCATTCGCGACTGCGCTCGAGTTTTTTCTGGACTAGCCCGTCCGTTTTTAAAATCTCGAGCGGGTGCGGCTTGTCCGACGTGGAGTTTGCCCACGATATGTCGTGTTCCGAACCGGACGTTCGATCCAGGAACGTGCGGCGAGCATTTGAGCGTTCCACCCACGCGGAATGCTCGTCAGCGGCGGCTACGCCTTCAAAATCCTCTGGATCTTAGTCGCCTGCCAGCCACTTACTGATGCGCTCTAGCTTCAGGAACGTTTCGCCGCTTCTCTTCAGTCCGAGTGCTTGCGTATAGCGCAGTGTCTCGTCCTCGGTGAGGCATCTGCACCAATTATCGATGGCTTTGGCTCCAGACTCTTCCATCGTTGCATTTGTTTACAATTAAACCTGTCCCGGAGTATACCTGTGCGCGGCTAAACGAGTACGTTCGCGTATCGAATGGGCGCACCAAAAATACAACAACAAAAAAATATACAAAGTAATTTTTCTCCTATCAGGTATACTCCGATCAAGTGCGTGTGTGTGTCTATTCCGGTTCGACTCTCAGTTGTGGCTCACAATCTCTCTACCACCGCTGAGAGACGATGAACCGCTTCCTTCTGTCGCCTTTATTCTCTTCGGCAAAAACCGCCGGAAAGGAATTAATAGAGAAAAAAAAACGAAAAACCGCTAAAGCGCAAAAAAACTAATTTTCTATCTCGACTATCTAATTAATATTTAATTAATTTTTTTAATTCGCTAGTTATTCTATTAACTAACGCGACAAAAGAAAGGGCAATTAAAAGTTAAACTCTCGTCGTCCCGTCAATGTTTACTTTACTCAGCTTGTATATGCTGGTCTTTCGCCTAAGAAGGCGATGTTTATCGCTCGCGCACACACACGCTTACACTCGTGGTTTATCGCGCGCTCGCGAAATTTTTGTACGCGGCGCGTCGTGGTTATCCGCACCACCCGATTCTACAATCCGTAGAAAAAAACTGATTTGATTTAGTCAAATTCCTAATTTTAACTATTAATCTCGATTTTTAGAGGAAAAAAAAACCAGAGAAAAAGTCTTTCTCCCAATCTAATTTCCCGCACGCTCGTCGGTAGCAGGTATCCGTGTATCCACACGTTACGGGCGCCAGTTGTAACGGGGTAGGTTTTCCCCTCAGTGCCGCAAATCTCCGAAGCGGAATTGCCGATGAACGGCGCAGCGGTTGACAGGCGCGAGCACTGGCTCGTACCAACCCTCGGCGAAATCTCCTCACTCTCGCCGGCGCGCCGTCGCTCGCCGTCGGCTGCCTTCGTCCGCAGCCGTACCTACCGGCGTTACAACGCGCGACTTCGCTGTCGCGTGTCTCTCTCGTGCGTGCTTCCTCGGCTGCTCAGATACGCGCGAGTATTGCGTACTCGCGCCCGCGGAGGCCGGTGGTATTCTATACCGCCGCGCCACCGACGTGGAAACGGGAAGGGAACGACGCGTCAATCACACGCGTACTCGAATTTAACGAAAGACTGTAACTTTATTGCCTCGCGGGCTTAATAAGTTTAATCCACGCGGCATGTATCCTTTATACGAGCCGATACGGGTGGTGCGCCTGCGCACGCTATGTACGTGTGCGCGCGATCGCGCACACGTACTCGGAGATGCGGCTCGCACCGACGTTGGTCGATCGCCGCGTGCGATCGACACACACGCGCGCGTCGGTGAGCCTGGCTCGCTCGCGCGGGGGTCGCTCTCCGGACGCCCGTCATCCGCGGGAAGAGCGCGCGTTCGCCTGGCCAGGGCTTACCTTACAGGCGCAGCGGCGTCCGCGAAGGATTGGCCGGGCGGCTCGGGCAGCCGTGCCACTCTCTCTCCTTCGCTGTGTAGGCTGCCGGCGGCGTCTCTCTCTCTCTCCGCGGTGTAGGCTGCCGGCGGCGTCCCCTCTTCTCTCTCTCTCCGTCGCTGGCAGTCCGGCCTTCGCCGCAGTGGATTGGCTGCGATGCTGACGGCGCTCTCCCTCTCTCTCACTCACTCTACTGCACTTGCTTGCACTCGCGAGCACTATCTCGGCACACTCGCTCTCTTCTCTCTCTCTCTCTCTCTCTCTCAATGCCGGCTATTGCTCGCGGCAATGGCCGAAACGATACTGCCTACCTGCTGCTTCGTCGGCACGCGCAAGCATCTCTCGGCCTTGTCCTTCGCGCAAGCTTGAGAGGTGTTTACTTTTCGGGCATTAGTGCGTGCCGACGCGGTGTGCCGAGACTCGCCTCATGTCTCGTTCGCGCACACCGATATACACATACCCGCGCACGTACACGCGCAGGCCGTTACAACCTTCGAAATGAGTTTATTGGTCTAAGAAATCTAATAGTCATGATTAAAGATGTTTCCAGGTTAAAAATTTCTTATTCATATGTTATATTTTCTAAAAGAATATATTTATTTTAGAAGATTATCTTCATTCCTTTTTGAGAAAACAATTACATTATAAAAAAGTGCCTTTTCGCTCTCATACGGTAACAGGAGTAAAAAATCAATTGCCCTGAACTTTAGCACAGAGACAGCTTTTTTATGTGTTTGAGTGAAGTTTGGAAAATAAAAAAAAGAATTCGTAATGTGTACATGAATATTCGTTTCTAAATTATTATATAATTTAGAAAAATATTTCAAGTATTTAACACTACATAATAAAGTAACATATACTCAAAGGTTTAGATATTATTTTAAAACAAATTTGAAAAATGTGATTTATTCTTCAATATTGTTTATTTATGAAAATAAAAAATTAAATTTTTAACATTTACATAGGCACATAAATACTATTTACGATATTCTATATGACAAATTACTTCACAGCCTTTTAACATAATTAAAACTTGAAACTTTATTTTTTATCAAATTATTGACAACGCATTACTGTCACTGTCTGCCTCAGCTAAGGTTTATTGCTCAATTGTTAAATTATGAATATAAATAATTGATACTTCAAGATCAACGTTTATATATATATACGAATCTTATTTATACAATATACTATGATGAATTTTTTCAAAATTGCTAATTATAAAAATTCAATAATTATTTAAATAATTATTTTCCATGTATGCACGTCTGACGCGCTCCCGTATATGTATAGAACTCGCATCCCCCGCCTACTTGGGTTAGGAATTATTTAAATAATTATTCTGCCATGTATAAACGTCTGACCCGCACCCGTATACGCGCGGAACTCGCATACCCCGCCTACTTGGGGTTAAAAATTATTTAAATAATTATTTTGCCATGTATAAACGTCTGACGCGCTCCCGTATACGCGTGGAACTCGCATCTCCCGCCTACAATTTTCTATTAAACGTCTAATTAATTGATTCAGTTACCCTTTTTCATGAAAATCTTCCTCTTTTTTGTTATAATTTTCCTCTATTTCTTTTAAATAAAGAAAAGAGAGTACGATCCCTGTTTATGGAGATTTTAATTACTGTTTTCGCACGACCAGATAAACGCGCATTATAATTTATCCTTTATATTTCTCAATTTAGTTTTCTTTGTTTTAAAGTATTTTACGAGTACCTACAAAAATAATAATGTATTATTTTCCATTTTACGTCACAGAAATGAAACAGATAGGTTTTCTACAGAAAAAAATGAAATTATTGAAAATTACAGTAAAATTTTTATTTTTAATTAAATTTTAGCAAACTAGAAGCAAACCGGAAAGGTTTTTATTTTTGTTTTTCGTCGAATATCTATTAATTTCTATAATCAGAGATTGAACCGAATTGACCATCATTGACTTGAGGTCTGTTCGGTTCAATCTCTGATTATAGAAATTAATAGATATTCGACAACGTTTTTTTTTCCGGTCGGAACACGGAGCACGGTACACGAAGCACGGAACATGATGTAGAGAGTCCTTTAAGGGGATATAAAACAATTGCGTAAATCCCTACTATACCGGCATCGCCATTTAAAAAAATTTTTTTTCGTTAATTCTAGAAACTTTCTCTAAAAAAGAGGATTGTCTTATGCAATGCTGCAAGCAATGTCTCCTTAAATTTTGAAATAATTTCATCCACTACATTTTCCGAAAAAGATTTTTTGAAATCTTTTAATTTCCGGAAATTGTGTTTGAAATTTTCGAACGTTTTTCGGAAAATGCAGTGGATGAAATTATCTCAAAATTTAACGAGACATTGCTTGTAGCATTGCGGAGGGCGTCACAATTCTCTTTTTTAGGAAAAGTTTCTAGTACACTGGTAGAAAATAACCGAACCAAAATGGCTTAACTGCAACAACGTAACTGTTTCATATCCTCTTAAATCTCAAGTTTAAATAAAAAATTGGTTAGGATATGCAACCTTGAAAAAAATAACTCTTATGTAGCCCTTACTAAAACTTTTGCAGCTAACCATTTCTTCTTTAGTAAATCACACCAACGACTCTTAAATTCTATTTTCAGATATTTGAGAGTACTAATAATGGATCAGCTTAATTGCTTCCTTTGTAACAATTTAATTCCTGGTGGATTAAACAATTTGGCTCAGCATTTCTCCTTTATCCATGGTATTACTATAACTCGAGGTATCCCTGGTACAGGTTTTATATGTGCACAAAATGGATGTAACCGAAGTTTCATGCACTTTTATAATTTACGAAAACATAACGAGGGAACATTTTCCTGGAAATTATGAACTACCAATTCTAGTAAATGCTGCAGTTGATAACGATGTACAGAATGAAATCGATCCAATAAATGCTGCAGGTGATAATGATCTACAGATTGAAAATGATCCGAGGAATGCTGCAATCGATAACTTGCGTGTACAGGAGTGTCGTGGTATTGGCGAAGTCGATAATCTAAATAATGAGGAAGATGACGATATTTTCGAATTTGATGCACGGTCTTCTGCTGTTAATATGATTGCCAAATTTCAGACTCATGGTTCTATGACAGAAACGATGATTAAAACAATTTTCGAAGAGTTTGAAGAATTTTTATTGAACATGAACAAGTCTTTAAGAACTAAGATAAATTCACAAATAAGAGTAGGGGAGGTTATAGACGAAGCTTTTATCCATAATATTAATCAAGTTTTACAGTTTGATAGTCTTTTTAACGGATTAAAAACCTATGACGAACAGATTAATGCTCTAATTGAAAACAGAAGTTATATTGAGCCTTTAGAAATTCCACTAGGAAAGCGTATTGATACTATATTAGACAAAAAAACTTGTTCTTATCGCCTAGCGCAGATTATTGAGTCATTTCAATATATTCCAATAATCGTCGTACTGAAATTAGTTTTATCTAATGAAAATATAAGAAATTATATCCTTCAAGAATAACCATCTCAAGATGGTATGCTAAACTCTTTTATAGACGGTCAACATTTTAAAAATCATCCATTTTTTCAATGATATCCAAATGCTATACGCCTTAAACTGTATTACGACGAATTAGAAATTGTAAACCCATTAGGTTCAAAGACTGGTGTTCATAAATTGGGTGCCTTCTACTATCAAATTTCAAATTTACCTCCACAATTGAACTCGGAACTTAGCAGCATCCACATTCTTGCACTCTGTTGTCACGTAGATGTGAAAAAATATGGTTTTAAGAGTATTCTGCGTCCTTTTTTGCCGGATTTGACAAAATTAGAGAGTGAGAAAGGGGTTCTTATAAAGTTTGGAGATGATTTTTTTATCCTACGTGCAAGTATAGAAAGTTTTTGCGGTGATGGACTTGCTGTACACGATGTTTTCAATCTTTTAGGGCCATCTGCTAATAAATTTTGTCGCTCCTGTTTATGTTCAAGGGAAGAGCTCCATTCTGGATCTTTCAAAAATATTCCAGAGAAAACGAAAGAAGTGTATATATGATGATAACATTTAGATTTATTAAGAACAAATCCTTCTATTTTGAATAGAACAGCGACAGGTATGAAAGGTGATTGTTGTTTGAACAATAGTAAATACTTTCATGTTACTAGGAACAAGATTTTTGATATCATGCACGATCTATTAGGCGGAGTTTGTCCTATGATTGTGAAGTTAGTTCTCCACGAATATATCGTAGTACAACATAAGTTCGACATATCTTTCTGGAATAGTGCTTATTTAATTACGGTTACTTAGAAAATAAAAATAAACCTTCGGCAAACTTTACTGAAGCCATGTTATCTAAAAGAGAGCACAGTTTAAGCCAGAAAGCGATGCAAATGTGGTGCTTAGTTAGAGCCTTTCCGTTTCTAGTTTCTAATAAAATTTTGGATGGCGATGTACATTTGAAATTGATTTTGTGTTTATTGAGAATAGTGGAGATAGTTTTTGCTCCTAAAAGAAATACATCATTACTACCTTATCTTCGGAACCTTACCCAACAATTTATTGACCATTTTCAACAATTATTTCCTGATGTAAATTTAATTAATAAAATTCATCATATGTATCATTATGCTGATTGTATTGCATGGTCTGGACCCTTAGTATACTTCTATTGTATGAGATTTGAGGGCAAACACAATGAAGTTAAAGAACGTGCCCAAAATGTTCATAATTTTAAGAACCCTCCCAAAACCTTAGTACGCATTTCCCAATGTGTACAAAGTTTAAAATGGAGTGGTAATGTAGACATAAATCGATTAAAAATAAATTCTTTTAAGTTATGCAAAGTTCATTATCTAAAAAGCAGAGGAAATCTTCTTGATCTTGGATTTACGGATAATGATGAAATTTTAAATGAGAAATCAATTTCAATAAACGGAGTTGAGTATCGTAAATTTCTCTTTGTAGTTCTCGAAAAATCGACAACTAGGGATGACAATTTATTAGCATTTGGACGTATAGAAGAAATTATTGTTCTAAATAATCAAGTGTACTTCTTGACTTTACGTTGTCATTCTCTCTATTTTGATGTCAATCTCAATGCTTACCGTATTGAATTAGGAAATGTCGATGAAACTAAATTCGTAGAATCGTCTGTTTTTCCTCATTATAAACTTTTGTGTTATTGGATGAAACCAACTAACGATGCTCTGTACATAAGCTTAAGACACATAATATTGTGACAACTAAAAATGGGTAAGAGTTAATAGCTTAATGGTGTGTATTGAGTATTTTGATGTATTATGGTGTGGAAACTTGAAATTATTAGTTAATAGGAAAGAATTTGTAATATTTGATGAATGTTTTTATAAATTAATACCCAACCTTTATATATTGAATATTTTTGTGTATTTTTGGAATAATACTGAAGTTAAGAGCGGTGCCTAGCACACTGAACAGACTCCGGCACGAAAGACGTTCAAAACGAGGAAATACTTCCCTCGTTTTGAACGTCATTAATTCATACTAGAGTTTTTTCAGTGCAGATAATTCGAATTTTTCAGTGACTATCAAAAACAATTATCCCTTCTAATCGAATCCTACAATTTTCATTAAATGAATTATTTATAATTTTTTGGCTCCTAAACAAAAATTATGCCTGCTCATTCCCGAAAGCTGAATATAAGAACTCTCAAGATGCAGTTGTGCGAAAATAAGCGGTCGAATATTTAAGAAAATAGCTTAATTTATGCATGGTACGCGCGCTTTGTGTTCTTTTTTATTAAGCATGCTAAGAATAATTTATTTGTTATAAGCCAGTAAACCTTTTCTTTTAATTTTAATGCATCTTTAATAATTGATATAATATTGTACATTTACCCTTAATTAATATTAAATTTTAAGGTTAGAAACTATAAGCTTACTCAATTTTTTTTTATGAAGTATTAAATAATTGAATAGAAGAAAAATCTAAACATAATATTAATATAATTTATTCAAAGAATCTCTTTTACTTTCCATTTTAATTCTCTCTTCTTTATTGTTAAGATTAAAAAATTTGCTTGTTTGAATTTTACTGATCACTTCAACAATCAATCACATCGATCCTCTCTTAAAAAAGTGATGGCCGGATGCTGTGAAGCCTTTAAAGATTGATTTTGATTGGTCTGTAAGGAATAGGCGCGAAAATTAGCTACTTCCGCTACATTTGAATTTTTTAATTAGAATTATTTATTTTTAACTATTTAAAACTAAATGCTTAAATCAAAATAGAATAAAAAATTAATCTTTTGATGCTTTGAAAAATTATTTGATTATGACATCATTTATACTAATTACAATGAAATCATACTGAAGAATTATATTCATAACCGCAAAATGAAAATAGTACGCGCGCAGCGCGTTTGGATTTTGCTAGTTCTTTAAAAGAGCCACTACATTCGGCCATAATTTATTTAAGAGAGCATCTTTAAACTCAAATATCGTAGACATGAGATGCTAAGCGTGTCAATTATTTATACAATTCAGCCGAGGGACATGAGGTTCACGTAGAAGGGGAAGGCACACAGACGTGCGACTGTATAGCGAGTCGATTATTTTAAAAATTCTTGAACTTGAATAGCCTGCGAACGCGCGATCTACGTAAATAAAAGAAGTTACCCAGACGCGCAACGTTAAGTGAGGGAATTATTAAAAAAATCTGCGCCACACTGCACAACTGCTTCTCTTTGCGTGACACTCGCATTCTCCGGTGATTTGTATTTGAGAATCATTTAAATAATCTACTCGCTTACCGTCGCATGTTTACGTAACTCCCGTTTTTTTTTGTAGACCTCGCATGTCCTACTATTTGGGATCAAGAATTTTTTAAATAATCGGCTCTCTTGCCGTACGTCTGCGTTACGCAATGTTTTTGCGGACATCTCTCCGTCCGAATATTTGTATCCGTGTTCCTAAAATTGCTATTTATTAAATAAAATTAATAAAAAATAACCCTTCCCCTTTTTCACGATAATTTTCCTCTTTTCCTCTACTTTTTTAAAAAGAGGGAGTGGCATCACTGATGGAGTGTTTGTGGTTTAAGGTTTAATTTAATATATGATTATTAACAATTTATACAATATTAATATTTAACTTTTGCTATTTGTCCGTCAGAATTATTTACATAAATTTTATTGATATGTAATAATAAATTGTAAATCAATATATTTTAATTTGACGGTTATTTAGCAATAGCTAATATTTAAAGAATTTTGAAATCTATAAATAATAGATGTTGTAAATGTATTTTAGATGAATGTATTAACGGAAAATCGTTTCTTGCATGTACTCAAAATGATTTTATTTCAATGAAAATTAAAATGGGTCCAGTAAAGGAATTAATTGAAATCATAAACAGAGTACAGGGATCTATAAATGTATGTAAATCTTCTACATCCTGAGAAAAATTGTTTAGAAAAAATGACTATATTTTATACATCCATGGTGGGGGCATAATTTTAACAAAATTTACTATTGAAAAAATTTTTTTAAAAAAATTTTGTTATGACATAGGCAAATTAAGCTGGTTCTCGTTTTATTTTCTTCTTTGAAAAATTATGTACAACGTTTTCGGGCTAAACTTTCTGAATTATTGTTAAAAATTTGAATAAATTTTTCTGAGCGATTTTTCTCAGTATATTTTTCGAACTAATAAAAAAACAATTTTTAATTTTTTCTTTTTACAACAGTTTCTTGAGGGCACATATGTAGTCGACGATTCCGGAACAATGATTCCTGATAGTAACTTTCCATCTAAAATTTCTAATGTTGACCCATCTATGCAGACAAGTTCCAAGCGCAAATGTGAAGATACAGATAACGTACAAGGTATTCTCAAAGAAAATGTTGAAAGGCCGGAAAAGTGTGTTAAAACTGAAGTTTCTCGACCAGGTTGTAGCTCAACTAGCAATGAAAGCCAAAAGACCCACACAAATGTCTATCAATTTTCTGTAAGTTTTTATTCATAATATTTATTTTAAGTTTTTTGAGACTCCTATTCGTTTATTTGTACATGGTTCCTTTTATATATTTTATATTGTGAACTTATATTTATAAATTGATTAATTGATATCTTGTAGCATTTTGGATCTGTCGGAGAGACTTTAAAAAATCATCAACAAGGGAAGTCACTGATAAAAGTTTTGAGAACTTCATGGAATGAAAAGGAGCGGTGTGCATTAATAAGAATAGTTGTAGATGAGCTAGTCAAATGTCATGGAACGTAAGTATGATAGTATATACTCTTTAACTCAAACGTTTGACCTACGTGTATGTGGATAAAAAATCGCGTGCGTGCGTGTGAGAAGAAGAACGGGACAAGCGTTTTTTGCGAATAGATGTTTAGAAATGAATAATTAAATAATAAAGGTATATGGCCTCATTCAATAAGTTTGAATGATAGGATAATCAGATAATTTTTCGAAGCATGAAAAAATTAATCTTCTCATTCTAATTTAATTTAATTATTTACTTTAATTAGTTAAGAATACAAATTTTAAATTTAAAAAATTCAAATGTAGCGGAATTAGCGAATTTTCGCGCCTATTCCTTACAGACCAATCAAAATCAATCTTTAAATGTTTTTATACCGCCGGCCGTCGTTTTTTTAAGAGAAAGAAAACGTATATTGTGATAATTGAAAACTACTTGATTTTTTACTGTGCATACTAATTTCATTTGAACTTACAGATATCCTCCACACCAAGCGAAAGTGGAATTGGCGAAAGCCATGACAACAGAATTCCCTTCACTTGCGTGTGAAAACTCAAATTTAGGCTACATAAGAATTAAATTTTTAGAAATTATCTATATTTTTTTCGTGTAAACACCCTCCTTTGCGTAAAATATTATAATAAAATTAAATCTACAAATATTTTTAGGAACATCTATATGATCCAGTGTCAAAAATGGGATTTATACATTTCCGTCTACAGTTGCACCAAAAGAAATTAGATGATTCCGAACGTAAATATAAAATAGTCAAATCTAAAGTAGTTACTCAAAGCACTATTGATTTACCAACTCTTAGTAAGGACGAGTTGGAAACAAAGGTATGTCGATTACATCACCAGTTACCGCGTCACTCACCCAGTTCTTGATCAGAGCTAAGTTATTAATAACTTTTTTTAAAATTTGTATTTTTTAAATTTATTACAATAAAAATCTAATAGGTACAAATGAGAAATAGTAATTATACATATTTGAAAATGTAATCAGTGTAAGTACAAAAATCAAACGAGACTCGAAACATGTCTACTTAGCTGATCAAAAACTGGGTAACTAACGGTAAATTAGAAATAGTCTGAGGCTAATTTCTCATCAAATTAACTTTTATTTGTTTTACCAGTTATCTTGGCTCCAAAATAAATTTCCATCGGTGGAAAATAAACCAGCTATTTCAATCGTAATGCAGGAGACATTTTTAAATAGGCGACAGTGGATTTTGGAAGTGAATCCAACAATTGCTGACGTTATAAAAACGTATCCAAAATTGATGGACTATAATGGTGATCTGGTGAGCGTTATGGAATTATTTTTTCACTGTATTTAAATGAATGTTAAAACTAGTATTACACTACTCAGTTATCGCCATTTTATTATTTGTTAAACTTATTCTAAATAAAATGCAAAAACATAAAAAATAATTTAAAATTTAATTAGAATAATCATTTAAGCTACTCTGATATTGATATATACGATATAAAGTGTGCACTGTGCTAACTATTATTAACATAATTTTTAATAACTAATTGTTCTTCAGATTGATAGTAACTTCGGCATTCTTTTTCCCGAAAGCATCGATGCCTTTATTAGCATTTTTCCAGCGTACTACACACCCCGTATTTTGCATTACGTAAAAACAGTACAACCAGCATTATATGAAAAGTTCCAAAGTATCAATAATGGTGAGTGAAATAACTTTTTTTAATTCATGCATGAAAAAGACCTTTTTTTGTATCTCAAAAGTGACTGGAAAATCAAGCATTTCGAGCGTCTATTAAGCAGCAGGAAGAAAAAAACTTGTCTAAAGAAGTTTTTCCTTTCTAGTTGCAAATGCACTATTAAACGTTTTCTTTTATTAAAAAATCTGTTAAATATAATTTGTTATATTACGATTTTTTTCAGATGTTATGAAAAGCTTATTGATGTTAGTAAGCCTTCTACCCGTAGCAAATTCTGTCATGCAGAAAAAAGGAAAAAAAAGGACTCAGGGAAAGCTACAAATAAGATGGTTGAGCCACATGAAACACTATTAAAGCAAGTTCCTATAAGTATATTGCGTGAAAAATCATTTCAAAATATGCATTGAAGTAGCCTACCAGTGCCTCTAAATAAAATGACCCTTTTTTATGACCCTAACATTTTATATATCTTTATAGGAATGTACGAATGCGGAGGATTTCATTAAAGGTCAGAGAGCCATTAGTGATACCACAATACAACCATATATACTGCAATATGGATCATCAACGTTTTTTATCGTTGTTGATAATGAATTGATCCAGAGGCCAATCACATCTAATTTTATTTCAGCTTTTGATCTATTGTTTAAATGTTATTACATTTTTAATGTTCAATATCCCCTTCCTCTTCTGAATTTTTATTCGTTCATTCAAATTTTCGTTTATAAAATTCGGGATGGACGTAAAAGCTCAGTTATAACTTCTCTTCATGTGGCGTTAAAAAATTCCACTTCTCCTCGTGTGGCGTTAAAAAATTCCACTTCTCCTCGTGTGGCGTTAAAAAATTCAGAAGATGTACTTGACGAAGGATTAAGTGAGTCAGATTAAAGAAAATATAAAGAAATAAGAGTTAAAAAACTATATTCTGTACTTATATCATAAGATTACTTTAAAATTTACGATTATTATATTTATGTGCGATATTATATATGTGAACGATTATTATATAATGTGTCCTGCGTGCCAATGTCGTACAGCAACGACAATGTGGTTGTAATCGTTCTAACATTCTTTAACCAAAAGTTATTTGAAAATAAATATTTTTTCATATATTTTATGCTGTTGCGTCTATTTTTATACCGTCGAAGTTGAGATAGTGTGTTTAATATTCAGATGGGAGACTGATGAATATCGTAGATTTTTCGCCATTTCCGTAAAGGGAGAGAGGTAATTTGAATCTATTTTCGGTATCTAAACTAAGGAAATTTCATACAACTATCTAAAATTTATTCAATTACAAGGTGATGCTCAACCAGCGCAGTAAAAAAAAATCGATAGAGTACGGAAAAAAGTATAGTTTAACTTTTTTTGAAAGTGAATTATCACTTATTCAAAAGTGAATTATCACTTATTCAAAAGTGAATCATCAGTTATTCAAAAGTGAATTATCACTTATTCAAAAGTGAATTATCACTTATTCAAAAGTGAATTATCACTCATTCAAAAGTAAATTATTACTTTATTCCAAGGTACTTTTTCACTTTTTCAAAAAAATGAACTTTTTACTTATTTAAAAAAGTCATGGATTTCTACTTAAATATAAAGTAGAAATGCACTTTTTATATAAGTTATTGTACTTTCACTTTTTGGAAAAGTGAATATTCACTTTTTCTAAGTGCACGACTATGTACTTGACCAATAAGTGAATATGCACTCAAAATAAGTGAAATTCCACTTATGTTACTTTAGAGAGAAAGAAGGCAAAAAGCGTTAATTTAAGCTGTATTTCATTAAAAAATGTCGATTTTTTAAGAAAGTTACAGGCTATTAAAACTAAAGTAAGAAGATAGCTTAAAATACCACCCGTTAAATAACTTTTTTTAAAATCGATATTTTTTAATGAAATACAGTTTAAATTAAAGCTTTTTATTTGCCTTCTTTTATAAACTTTTTAGTCCATTTACATGACCGCAATATTCAAAAAGCTATTACTAAAGAAAGAAACCCCATTTTTATCGAAAATTATTCATTTTAGATATAAAATACCTTGAGTCTCGGAAAAAGATCCATTCACAAAAAACCCGAGACACGTGTTTCATTATTTATCAAAAATAAGTACCTCCTACAGTTTTAGCCAAATCCAGGACCCGCACCCCTGATCATCTCCTTGTCAGTTCTATTTCAGTAAACATACATGCTGAGTCGAAAGTCCAAGGCTTTAGACGACTGAGTTACGGTAGCTCTGATACTATAGAATATGTTGAATACAATTAACAATATAGATTTTATTCAACGTACCTGAATAAATTCGACAAAATATTTAGCTGTTTCGATTTTCTTTGTCTTTCTATTAGGAAGCTTTGAAGCGTTAAATATTAATGGCAATAATAGAAGGCTTAAAGTTTCTTGTGTTGTAAAAAATAAACGAAAATTAATACAAACAACATTAAAAATAATTTCGTTATTTGTTATAAAAGTTGAATGCAAACCATTATCTTTCAAATTGTTATATTTACTTAATATATTTTCTACATCAACATCTTTCTTCGCTTTCAATTCAGCAAGCTGTATAATGATTTTTGATAATTTTGGCCAGCCTTCAATCAACAAATTTGTTTTGTTTTCGTGTACTTTTACAAAGTCATGTGTAAGCTAAAAAAATAAAATACGATGATAACGTATTTTTTCTACACTTTTTAAGAAAAGTATATTAACTATTTTTGATCGACTGTGCGTGAAATCCATGAGTGAACTAAAATAATCCGTGTGTGAAATAAATATTATTAAATGCATGGATGATAATTTTGGCTCATTTACGAACTTCACTCAATCGATCGAAAAATACTGCATGCAACTTTTGCGTGTACGTCATGCATTTGCATAATGACTGTAAAGTCGGGCACTGTCGAAATAAAATAAATGTGAAAAATGTGATAAAATATGGAAAAATATTAGCAAACTCTTTTAAAAGTGTGAAAAATTGTGGAAAAATGTACTAAACTGTGTATTTCGATCACATTTGGAACATATTCAAAATATGAATATATATTATCTCACAGTTTCGTATATTTCTATATTTTTTCTCACATTTTACGACCCATTCGGCATATTTTTCAAGATTTTTTAACACATTTTCATCCGTATAGCAGTATAAGTCTTATTTTATATTACCAAAACATATCTCTTTGATAATTTAAGTACAGGTATTGCTTCAAGAACTTCGTTGATTGATAATGTTCTCATCAAACTTTTTCGAACGTCGTATGGTTCAGTCCAAAGAGCAATAGACTCTTCATTTATAGCTTTAATACCTTTTAAGGTCTCTAAATTGTTAGGTACTTTCGAAGCTGCAATTGAAAAAGTAAATTTTTACTATGTACAATTATTTGTTTTAGATCGATAGTGTTAGTAAGATACTTTTTAATGCACACGCGTATGTAAAAAATCATGGTTTACGAACAATGTAAGAAAAATATTAAACACTACACATAAATTGTCTTCTATGATTAGCAAAATTATTCGTTTTCTTAAAATCTACGCATTAGATTAGGGATGCACAAATATTCGACTCGGCGCGTTTCAACAGTAACAGACAATTTTTTCGAACTCGAGTCGAGTACTGGATACTTTGAATTGTTCAACGTAATACGAACTACTCGTCCAAAGTTTAACTATTCGATTTCGTCGAACTGTTCTAATCAGATCGAACTATTCCAAGTTAGCCGGACTATTCAAATTCGATAGAACTGTTCGAAGTCATCGAACTGTGCGAAGCATACCGGACTAATCGATTTTATCGAACTATTCAAACTAAATCGGCCTATTTGATTTAGAGGAGAAGAGAGAAAGAGAGAGAGAGAGAGAGAGAGAGAGAGAGAGAGAGAGAGAGAGAGAGAGAGAGAGAGAGAGAGAGAGAGAGAGAGATGTAATTCATAAAAAAAGTAATAGATCATCATTATTACTTCGAAAACAGTTCGATGGAGTTCTTACAGTTCGAACATTTCGATCGCGTTCGAACTATTCGATAGTGTTCAAGTATTTCAACATGTTCGAGTAATGGATTCGATTCGACTAGAGTTCTTCGAGTCAAGTATTTATCCAGATAGTTTGAAATCACAAACAGTTAACGATTAGATTTAAAGAGTAACTATATATAATGAGCAATTCTCTAGAACTTTTAACTTTTACCGTACTGTAACATGTCTTATGGTTCTCAGATATTTAGCTATCTAAGTTAAGCAAATATTTATAAAATCCACTTCCAGTAACATGTTCCAGTACATAGAACTCACTTTTAAACAAGGATGAGCTCCAAGGGCAATCGGAAAAGACGTGCGAAAAATGACCAAAAATGAGAAATTTTTCGCAAATCCACGTAATTCTTAAAAATTTCGTCATTTTTCGTCATTTTTCGTCATTTTTCGCCATTTTCAAATTCACGTAGCTTTGCACAAAATCGGCCGATTTGAACGATTCTAGTCTCAAATGAAAGCTTCTTTCTTCTACTTTATTCGCTTTTTGTGAAATTTATTTTTGCCGATTCAGTAGCTTGCTATTGGTTAATCATCAATGACCACTTTTCGTCCATTTTTCCCATGTTAAATTTCCATAAGAAAACTTAAATGTAGCTTCCTGAAAAAACACTATGCCGATTTCCTTGGTTCGGCACGCTTTTTGTGCATTATTTTTGCTACAGAATAGGAAAAACCAATTGTTGGATGTGTGCTTTAATTTTGAATTTTTGGATTTTTTCATCCACAGTTAGGGGTAATTTCCTGTAGAATTCTACATATACCTTTAATGTAAGTATGGCTCCTTTTACTACATACATTTTTTCGAAAAAATTCACGGGGTGTCTAACGAAATTAGGATTTATTTAAAAAAATAAAAAAAGAAAGTGACTGTAAGGCAGTTTTACATGCATTCGCTCACGCTTACTCGTACGTGCATAAGCATACAATATTAAAAAAACTATGTTTAAAAATGAGGAGCACACCCTTTTTATTATTATTTGGGGTACCTCCCACATAGCATGAAAGCTTCCCAGTGAAAGATTTAAGAAATATTCCAATGGAAGCTTTCATCAACCTTTTTAAAAGATAATTGAAACTTTCAGATAGATTCCATTGTAAGGTTTCTTGTAAGCTTCCCGGAAGGTTAAAGCAATATTACAATCAAGATTGCTAAATGTCCTTTCGACGAATATTACATGAAAGCTTCTAGAAAGCTTACGGGCATCTTACGTGAAATATTCCAAGAATCAATACAGGAATCATTCACGAAAGGAAACAGCAATATTACAGTAAGCTTTTAGAAAGATTACACTGTTATCTTTTTTGAAAGCTTACGCTAAGATTACCAAAGAGATTCCCAAATCCTTGCAGGGATCAATATAGGAATCTTTCACGAAAGGAAACAGCAATATTACAGTAAGTTTTTAGAAAGATTACACTGTTATCTTTGTTGAAAGCTTATGCTAAGATTGCAAAAGAGATTCCCAAATCCTTGCAGGGATCAATACAGGAATCTTTCAAAAAAGGAAACAGCAATATTACAGTAAACTTTTGGGAAGATTATACTGTTATCTTAGTTGAAAGCTTACGCTAAGATTGCAGAAAATATTAACAAATCCTTGCAGGGATCAATACAGGAATCTTTCACGAAAGGAAACTACAATATTACAGTAAGCTTTCGGGAAGATTAGACTGTTACCTTTGTTGAAAGCTTACTGTAAGTTTGCAAAAGAGATTCCCAAATGCTTGCAGGGATCAATACAGGAATCGTTCACAAAAGGAAACAGCGATATTACGGTAAGTTTTTAGAAAGATTACACTGTTATCTTTTTTGAAAGCTTACGCTAAGATTACCAAAGAGATTCCCAAATCCTTGCAGGGATCAATACAGGAATCGTTCACAAAAGGAAACAGCAATATTACGGTAAGCTTTTAGAAATATTAAACTGTTATCTTTTTTGAAAGCTTACGCTAAGATTACCAAAGAGATTCCCAAATCCTTGCAGAGATCAATACAGGAATCTTTCACGAAAGGAAAAGGAAATATTACAGTATGCTTTTGGGAATATTACTCTGTCAGCTTTGTTGAAAGCTTACGCTAAGATTGAACAAGAGCTTCCCAAATCCTTGCAGGGATCAATACAGGAATGTTTCAAAAAAGGAAACAGCAATATTACAGTAAGCTTTTGGGAAGATTATACTGTTATCTTTGTTGAAAGCTTACGCTAAGATTGCAAAAGAGATTCGCAAATCCTTGCAGGTATCAATACAGGAATCGTTCACAAAAGGAAACAACAACATTACGGTAAGCTTTCGGGAAGATTGCACTGTTATCTTTCTTGAAAGATTAAGCTAAGATTACCAAAGAGATTCCCAAATACTTGCAGGAAAAATTCCACTAAGATAAAAAGAACCTTTCATGAAAGATTGCAATAAGCATGAATGCAATATTATCGAAAAATAATGCGAAAAGCTTAATGGAAGGTTCCCGCAAAACATTCCAGTAGCGTTAACTTCCAATGTTCCACAAAAGCTTCCCGTAAGTTTAAGCGAACCAACCGAAAAAATTCCAACTATGCGATTCCGTAACATTCCATGAACGTTTTTGAAAGGTTGCCAACATCGACCATGAACCATTCTAAGAATCGATACTGGAATTTTTCATGAAAGATAACTAGAAAGGTTAAAGTAAGCTTACTGAACGATTGAAGTGGTACATTTCTTGCAAATCTTCCGAAAAACTTTTGAAAAAGATTGATGAATACTTTCAGGAAAGATTGCACTAAACATAAATGGAACCTTTCATGAAAGATTGCAATAAGCATGAATGCAACATTACCGAAAAATAATGCGAAAAACTTAATGGAAGGTTCCCGCGAAACATTGCAGTAGCATTACCTTGCAATGTTCCACGAAAGCTTCTCGTACATCTTCGGAAACCAACCAAAAAATTCCAACTATGAGATCCCGTAACATTCCATTAATGTTTTTGAAAGCTTTCTGACACCCACCATGAAAAATTCTAAGAATCGATACTGAAATCTTTCCGCACATAGCATGAAATCTTCCCAGTGAAAGATTCAAGAAATATTCCAATGGAAGCTTTCCTCAACCTTTCTAAAAGATAACTGAAACTTTCAGATAGATTTCATTGTAAGCTTTCTTGTAAGCTTCCCGGAAGGTTAAAGCAATATTACAATCAAGATTGCCAAATGTCCTTTCGACGAATATTACACGTAAGCTTCTGGAAAGCCTACGGGAATCTTACGTGAAATATTTCAGGAATCAATTCAGGAATCTTTCACGAAAGGAAACAGCAATATTACAGTAAGTTTTTAGAAAGATTAAACTGTTATCTTTGTTGAAAGCTTATGCTAAGATTGCAAAAGAGATTCCCAAGACCTTGCAGGTATCAATCCAGGAATCCTTCACGAAAGGAAACAAAAATATTACGGCAAGCTTTTGGGAAGATTACACCGTTATCTTTGTTGAAAGCTTACGCTAAGATTGCAAAGGAGATTCCCAAATCCTTGCAGTAAAGATTCCACTGAACACAAATAGAACCTTTCATGAAAGGTGTCAGTAAGCATGAATGAAAGATTACCGAAAAATAATGCAAAGAAAAAAAAAAAAAAAAAAAAAAAAAAAAAAAAAAAAAAAAAAAAAGGAAGGTTCCGGCAAAACTTACCATTAGCGTTACCTTGCAATGCTCCACGAAAGCTTCCCGTAAGTTTTCGGAAACCAACCAAAAAAATTCCAGCTATGCGATTTCGTAACATTCCATGAAAGTTTTTGAAAGGTTACCGACATCCACCATGAAACATTCTAAGAATCGATACTGGAGTCTTCCATGAAAGATAACTACAAAGATTACAGTAAGCTTACTGAAAGATTGAACAGGAACATTTCTTGCAAATCTTCCGAAAAACTTTTGAGAAAGATTGATGAATGCGTTCCGGGAACATTCGACTGAACAAAAATGGAACTTCTCATGAAAGATTGTAGTAAGCATGAACAAAAGATTACCGAAAAATAATGCGAAAAGATTAATGGAAGGCTCCAGCTGAAGCTCTCAGTAGCAATACCTGGAAATGTTTCACGAAAGCTTTCCGTAAGTTTGACGGAATCAACAAAAAAGATTCCAACTATAAGACTCGCGTAACATTCCATGAAAGGTTTTGAAAGGTTCCCAGATCCTTACATGTAACCTTCTCAGAATCGATACGGACTCTTTCATGAAAAGTAATGAGAAAGGTTACAGTAAGCTTACTGAAAGATTAGAATGGAACATTTCTTGCAAATCTTCCGAAAAACTTTTGAAAAAGATTCATTAATACTTTCGGGGAAGATTCCACTATACATAAGTGGAACCTTTCATGGAAGATTACAGTAAGCATGAACAAAATATTACCGAAAAATAATGCGTAAAGCCAGTAGCGTTACGTTGCAATGTTCCACGAAAGCTTCCCGTAAGATTCGCAAAAACAATCAAATGATTCTAACTATTCACCAGAGTAACATTACACGAAAGCTTTTGAAAAGCTGACAGAATCTTTCATGAAACATTCTAATAATTAATACTGGAATCTTTCATGAAAGAGAACTATAAAGGTTACAGTAAGCTTTCTGAAATATTAAACTGGAACATTGATTTCAAATTTTCCAAAACCTTTTGAAAAAGATTTATAAATACTTTCAGGGAAGATTCCATTATACCTAAATGAAATCTGCCATGAAAGATTGCAGTGAGCATGAATAAAAGATTATCGAAAAATAATGCGTAAAGCTTAATGGAAGGTTCCCACGGAACTTTCCAGTAGCGTTACCTTGCAATGTTCCACGAAAGCTTCCCGTAAGTTTTAGAGAACCAACCGAAAAAATTCCAACTATGCGAATCCGTAACATTCCTACCCACATAGCATGCATGAAACCTTCCCAAAGAAAGGTTCAAGAAATATTCCAGCTGAAGCGTTCCTTAATCTTTTAAAAAGTTAACTGAACATTCAGAAAGATTAAATTTTAAGGTTTCTTGTATGCTTTCAGAAAGGTTAAAGCAATATTCCAATCAAGATTGCAAATGACCAATCGACGAATATTACATGTAAGCTTCTGGTAAGCTTACGGGAATTTTACATGAAATATTCCATGAATCAATATACGAATCTTTCACGAAAGGAAATAACAATATTACAGTAAGCTTTTGGAAAGATTACATTGTTATCTTTGTTGAAAGCTTACGCTAAGCTTGCAAAACAGATTACAAAATCCTTGCAGGAAAGATTCCACTAAACCTAAACAGAACCTTTCATGAAAGATTACAGGAAGCATGAACAAAAGATTACAGGAATTTTTTACGAAAGAAAATAACAATATTACAGTAAGCTTTTGAGATGATTACATTTTTATCTTTCTTGAAAGCTTACGGTAAGATTGCAAAACAGATTTCAAAATCCTTGCAGGGAAGATTGCACTGATCATAAATGGAAACTTTTATGAAAGATTGCAGTAAGCATGGATAAAAGATTAGCGAAAAATAATGCGATATGCTTAATGGAAGGTTTCCGGCGAAACTTTCCAGTACCGTTAACTTGCAATGTTACACGGAAGCTTCGCGTAAGTTTAACGGAATCAACAAAAAAGATTCGAACTATAAGACTCGACCATATACAATGAAAGCTTTTGAAAGGGTTCCGGAACCTTACATGAAACATTCTCAGAATTGATACTGGAATCTTTCATGAAAGATAACTAGAAAGGTTACAGTAAGCTTACTGAATGATTAAACTGGAAAATTTATTGAAAATCTTCCAAAAGCCTTTTGAAAGAGATTACTGAATACTTTCAGGGAAAATTCTACTAAACATCAATAAAATCTTGTATGAAAGATTGCAGTTAGCATGATTACCGAAAAATAATGGAAAAGCCTAATGGAAGGTTCCGGCGAAACTCCCCAGTCGCGTTCCCTTGCAATGTTCATGAAAGCTTCCCGTAAGTTTTGTGGAACCAGATAAAAAAATTCCAAATGTGCGATTCAGTAACATTCCATGAAAGCTTTTGAAAGGTTTCCAGAATCTTCCATGAAACATTCTAATAATAGGTACTTGAATTTTTCATGGAAGATAACTAGAAAGGTAACAGTAAGATTACTGAAAGATAAACTGGAACATAAATTGCAAATCTTCTGAAAAATTTTTGAGAAAGATTCATGAATACTGGAATCTATCATGAAAGGTAACCAGAAGGGTTACAGTAAGCTTAGTGAAAGATCGAACTATAACATTCATTGCAAATCTTCCGAAAAACTTTTAAAAAAGATTTATGAATACCCCAGGGAAGATTCTACTCAACATAAATAGAACCTTTCATAAAAGATTGCCGTGACAATAAGTCAAAGATTACTGGAACCGTAACATATTCTGGTAAGGTTCCGCGAAAGCTTGCCTTAAGTTTAATGGAATAACAAAAAATTCCACCTATGCAACTGAGCAACATTTCATGAAAGCTTTAGAAAGATTTCGGGAACCCTTAATAAAATATTCCAAAAATGAATGCTTTAAGGAGATGTTGGATACCGACATCATCTTCCAACGAGTATACTTTATCAAAATTATAATAGAATGGCTATAAAATAATTCTATGTATAGTATTTAAATATAAGGAGGGCGTTAAAATTGTGGTTTTCAATAAAACTGTTTAAAAACTTTTTAATTAAAAATAATTTTAATGTTGATAAGTAGGAATCTGCATTTTTGTCATTTTGATCCAATTTTTCAACAATTATCTCTCATAATAGTACTCTCATAAGAATTGCCAAATGAATTCTGAGTATTGTATTTGCATAAAAGGAAGACGTGTTTTTCCAAATGAATGTTTAAAATTAATAATTAAAGTTAATATTTTCTTTGTTTAGAAATAGTACAGTTTGATACTAACGCGTGTACCTTTTCGCTTGTGTATCGAACAGTATCTTTTGACACGATGTGTACAAAGCTTGATTTAGCGTATGCTTTTTCATTCAAAAAACAAGCGTGCGCGAAATCGCGCTTTGCGCACGGAGAGTCAAAATAATACAGATAAATTTCGATGCTAGTGCGTCAAAGTGATTTTATCCTAGTGTGGACGTTTGCACCTGAGCGAAGCTAGGGTGAAAAGGTCACACAAGGTTCAAATCACCTTCTCGCTCGCGTATCGAACCGTATTTTTGTATACGACGTGTACAAAGCTTGATTTAGCATATGCTTTTTTATTTGAGTGTGTGCGAAGTCGAGCTTTGCGCACGGAGTGTTAAAATATATTCAGTATACGAATTTTATTTCTCCCTATTGACACTATATTTATTTCTCAAAGAGAAAGCGTTGTAATAGTGAAAATTTTCAAAACAGAGATTTTGATGAATTTCGATGTTTTTGAGATTTCTGAGTCAGAATAATAGGTTTTAAAAAAATGTATGTATGTATGAATTTATGAAACGAAATTTTGTCCCCGGCATAACTCTTGAACGGATAGACGTAATGAGCTGAACTTTTGCATGCATCTTACGTATGTCTTAACTCAGAACTGATTAAATTTTGGAGTCAAATGAATGACAATAAGGTCTTATTTTGATAAAATAACAATTTTGCCAAAATTTTTTGTTTCAGAAATAATTTTCTTTTTAATTGGTTCTTCAGGTATAGAAAATGGATACCGATATTCTTAAAGTACAGTTAATTTCATTATAAATTATGTATTTATAACTACTCTCGAATTATTTTGGTCTTAAAAATGTGATTTGAAAAAGTAACAACTTTTTCTAAATACATAATAGTTATATGAATTGTAAATAACTTTTTCGCCATTTCATCTTAAAGATGCATCTAATATAAACACATATTCTTGCAATATGTTTAATCCCCTCTCTTTTCATCTCTTTTGAGACTATTTTGAAGTTATTTTTGAGTTGAAAATATAGATTTGAAGATTTCATCAACTTAGAACAAAATTATGCTTTTTTAATGAATTGAAAAATTTCTTTATCCATTTATATTAAACATATATAGAATATAAGCAAATATAAATAAAGTAAATTTGATAATATTTTAATACATTTATAATTGATTTTATAATGTTTTAATTGAAACTTGATTTTATAATACCGTTTTAACTTTGAGGCCATGTTCAACTCAAACGTAGATCCCTAGCTTATCGGCACCAAAATTTTATTTTTTTTATTACATCTAAACACAAACTTTAGGAAAAAGCGTTGGATTTCCGTAAAAGAACGCTTTTCTCTGAAATTTTTGTTTAAATACGATAAAAAAAATAAAACTTAGATGCCGGTAAGGTAGGTATCGTTTCGGTATTTTACATGGCCATTTTAAAGCCATTAATATTTTAGATGAATAATCGAAATAATAACATGTATGTTAGGTATGTATGTATGATATTATTTAATAACAATTAAATAATCGTAGATAGTGCACCTTGTTTGGATGAAAATGTTCCAACTCCTTCAAGCGAGCGATAGCATAACGGATACCATGCGTGCGTAGTAACCCAAGGGTTGTAGGTTCGATTCCCGGTTAGGTCAAAAAATTTTATGTAAAATTTTTTCTGCGATGAAAAAATTGCGATTAATATAGTAATAAATTCTAAATAATATGCGAGAATTGTAATAATAGTTATACTTTAGATTATTGTATGTAATATGTATGGCTTTAAGTTCCAAAGTAATCTTTCAAGAACTTGAAAAAAGGTTCGTGAAAGGTTTCTTGAAAGATTACTAGAATCTTTCGTAGAATCTTTCTGAAAGATTGACAAATCTTTCACAAAGCTTCCAGTTATTCTTTTAAAAACTTGATGAAAGGTCCTGGAAAGTTTTCCGGAAATATTAATAGATTTTTTTTAAAGCTTTTGCCAGTAAATTGGGCAGAATTTTAAGCTTACAGGAATCTTTTATGTAAGCTTTCTGAAAGATTTCAATAAATCTATCAAAAACCTTACAAGGATCTTTACAGCTACCTTACTAAAGTCTTATTGGAAGATTTCCTGTAAACTTACCGTATCCTTTCGAGAAAGAATTGGGCGGAATTTTAAGCTTACAGGAATCTTTCATGTAAGCTTTCTGAAAGATTTCAATAAATCTATCAAAAACCTTACAAGGATCTTTACAGCTATCTTACTAAAGTCTTGCTGAAAGATTCTCTGTAAACTTACCGTATTCTTTCAAGAAAGCTTCCATAAAGATTGACAAATCTTTCACAAAGCTACCAGTTACTCTTTTAAAAGTTTGATAAAAGATCCCGGAAAGCTTTCTGGGAAGATTAATAGAATCTTTCCTGAAAGCTTTTTGTGAGAAAAAAGGGCGGACATTTTGAGCTTTCAGGAATCTTCCATGTAAGCTTTCTGAAAGATTTAAATAAAACTATCAAAAACCTTACAAAGATATTTACAGCTATCTTACTAAAGTCTTCCTGAAAGATTCTCTGTAAACTTACCGTATTCTTTCAAGAAAGCTTCCAGAAAGATTGACAAATCTTTCACAAAGCTTCCAGTTACTCTTTTAAAAGTTTGATGAAAGATCCCGGAAAGCTTTCTGGGAAGATTAATAGAATCTTTCCTGAAAGCTTTTTGTGAGAAAAAAGGACGGACATTTTGAGCTTTCAGGAATCTTCCATGTAAGCTTCCTGTAAGATTCCGAATCTTTCTTGGAAGCTTTCATAAAACTTCCAGGAAGCTTTCATGCTATGTGGGGCTAGAACAGAAAAAAATGAGTTTTGTGAATGTGCCTCAACATTACATTTTGAAATTTCTATTTAGCTAAAAATTAAAAGTTCCAGAGAAATACTCATATACTATTATAATCGTTGTCGAGGATGTATTCATTTAGCTTATTATTTTACACTACTAGCGTTGACTTGAGCAAACAAAAGACCAGAAAATCAAAAAATGAGATAAAATTTTCAATAAAATTTGAGTAAGACCAAAAATATTTGAATTTTTTTTAAATTAATGCGTAAATATGACTTTTTTGCTCTAACCGTTCATATCTATTACATTACATTACACATATAATTTTTTCTACTTCTGTGCGTGTAGTAGGATTTTTTATCGACTTACATGCGTAAAATAAATTTTTTTTTTTCGAACGCCGAACGGGTCAAAAACTTTTATATTTCATGAAATTGAGAAAGTACATTTTAATCTTTGTCTAAAGTATATACTTTTTTAATTATATCCTACGTAAAGTATACAATCTCAATAATAACTGCCTCGATGAATAACATTTTCATTTTACATTTTAAACTTAGAATGTTTATTGTTTTAGATTTGGACTGATAAGGAAGAAATATTAAAAATAATTTTTGTCATCTCCGTGTGTGAGATTCTACTTCTCATGCCTGCCTGTTATAATGTACGAAGTACCCGATTTGCGCATGGTGCTAGCAGGCGGAGTGATTACTTCGCACACTGGGCCGTAAAACACGCAAATTGGGTACTATGCACACTATATATAAGCAGGCATAAAAGTAGAAAATTACGCAGACTGAGTTTCTCATTATATAAAAGTAAAGATCACATTGAAAGTAATTAACTAATTGATATAATAAGTAACTGCACAGTGAAAGAAAGAGTCTTCTGAACGTTTTAGATTCACAAAAAAACTAGTATAAGTGCCCACAATATGTAACACTTCATATCGACGGCTGAGCGGAAGAGGAACATATCTCGACGCGAAGATGAAGAACGACGGATCTTGGAGTGAGGATGAAGAACGACATATCTCGACGCGAGGATGAAGAAGGGCGTATTTCGCCGTATACTGGCCAACGACCGTATGTAAGAGCACCGAAGTAGTATATGGACTGGTATAGCGAGACATATCATATTACAAGGGGGAAGGGGGGCGCCGCGCCGCGGGTGGGGTCATTAAGTTAAGTGTTATGTAAACAGTAGCTGCACGGTAGCTAATGACCCATGTCAAGGACCCATGTCAATGGGGGCTATTGTTTTCAAAACCGCTACTGTTTTGTAAGCAAACCACCCATTAACAATGGGTAATTAGCTACTGTTTACATAACATTTATACCCTCTTGACACCTCCATGTAATATGATACGCGCTATACCAGTCCATGTACTAGAGAGAGAGAGAGAGAGAGGACGCACACATCCATCCACGCACACCCGCCCGCCCCACCTACCCACCCACCCCCACCCCCACACACCTACACCCACCCATATACCCACAGAGAGAGATGGCACACCCACCCACTCACACCCACCCACCAACCCACCCGCCCACCCACCCACTCACACCCACCCATCCACCCACTCACACCCACCCACTCACTCACACCCACCCACACACACCCACCCACCCACTCACACCCACCCATCCACACTCATCCACAGAGAGAGAGAGAGAGAGAGGTGGGGGAAGAGAGAGGTGGCGGGTAGAGAGAGTAAAAACAACGTTTATATATTTATTTATTAATATTTATTGACGCGCACACACACACACACACACACACACGTGCGCATACATTTACGTGCGTACGCAGACGCTGCGATTGTCACACACACACACACACGTGCGCATACATTTACGTGGGTACGCAGACGCTGCGATTGTCACACACACACACGCACACACATACACACACACGAATATGCACACATACATTTACGTGTGTTCCCAGACGCCATGGCCGTCACACACACATACACACACACACTCACTCCCGTACATTTTCGTGTGTTCGTAGACACCGTATTTCACTTGTCACGGTGCGTACATTCATGTGCGTCCACTTCCCACACGCGCACATTGTTTTTACACTGGTGCTGCTGCTGCTGGTGCTGGTGCGTCCTTTGATGGTGTGTCCGCAGCTTGCCTTCAACGATACTTCAATCTATCCGACGCTAGGCGATCGGGGTGTGTCTATTCCTATAAGGCACTTACACGTGCTTTCGCGGCAGGCACCGCATCTAAAGTTTTTGCAGTGCCAGCACTGCTCCCATGACCGGCCCTCCGGGTCACTCTTCTGCACTCACTCGGAACATAATTCTGCACACGTTGCACTTGACGCTGGCGATATTGGATGGTGGTGGTGGGGGTGGTCTTTGAGTCCGTTGCTGCTGATTGAGGCGCTTTATTTTCGACTCTAAGCGTCGAATCATCTCCTTGGCCTGAACCGCACCGGCGCGATAACGTTCCAGCTTTTTATGATATCTTGCGAGCCTTGCTCGCAGACTCGCTACTTCTTGGTCCATTGCTCGGTGAATACTGGTACTGTCAGATTCTGTTAAACACTGAGTAGAGTCGCGACTTGGCTGCGTTGGTGGGGAGGCCTCTGTGGTGGGGTGCGACTGTGGAGTGCTAGCGCCTGCTAGTTGAGCTCTCCGAAGCGCTGACCCTTGCGCACAGGCCCACGCTTCTACCCCAGCTCTGCGCTCCTTAGGCCACACGCTCAAAAGTAAAGTAATGTCTTCATGACATTTAGCCAAACTTTTGCTACGAATGCAAATATATTTGCATATCTTATTTAATAACCGTCGGTCACCGGGTCCGTCAAAGTCGCGCTGTATGCGGTTTTCTATGTTGGCCGCGTCGCTCTCAGCCCTTGCTATCTGTTTGGTCTCTCGTTGTGCGTAATAGCAGAGTTCACACAGAACCGCTACTATAATCTGGAAACCCGCACAGCTAGATTCCATGGTGAAGACTGAACCGGCGTGCGTGCGTGGTTAACCTCATCCCCTCGGTCACGTGGAAGAAGCGGTGATGGTAGGAATGCACGAGTGGTGGACGTTTTGTGCGGTACAGTCGTGGAATTTTTATGACTCAACCGTTCCGGCCAATATTATTGCCGGGAATTCCACATCAACGGGTTAGGAAGAAAGTGGCCTGCGTCCGTGCTGGAAATATTTTCACCCAAGGGTAGTTAACCCGAGAGAAATTTTTTATACACCCGGCTAGCGGGTGTTTGTCAGGTCATTTTCAGTGGCATTTACAACACTGCGCTCCTGCACTCCTTAATTTTTTATCATAGCTCTTTCCATTTTGGCATCACTGCTTTTAACGTCAGCTACGACGCGGCACAGGGGTTTGACCCGTGCTGTCGAAAGTAATCAACTATGTTTTTTGTAGAACAATATTTCATGACCATTAGCTGTGCGTTGTAAATTTTTATCTCGCATGCATGTGTTCTTTTTCCACAGATGCGTCACAAATGTTTCGGTTTCGAGAGCCATGAAACTCTATCCCTTTTCAGTGTTGATGTTCGAGTATAGAAGGCTCATTGTTTTTTTATCGTTCATCTTAGACCTCCTTTGGAAAAGCGCTGTTTCGCGCCACATGACGATTTTTTATCAGTCGTCACGGGCACCGTTATTGTTTTTCATGCGTGCAGAGAGGCATTTTTATACTACGGGCATCTCGGATCCTAGGAAAATGCGACTGGACACTCCGAGGAAAAATAAGTTTGACGAACGTCACGTGACGAGATGCTGATTTTTTTTATCGCTCATGCTTTTGACTGCGCTTGTATAAGAGCTCTAAGCGACGCTGCAGCGGTATCAGTCTGTTCGAAACTCCGAGATGGATACGTTCGAAAAAATTTCGCTGCGAAAAGCCATACTGCGGCTCTTTGGTAGAGAGAAGTATAGTAGAGATAGTGCGTGGTGGCAGCGCTTACGCGGGATGACTCGCGACGAGTTGATCTGTCAATTACAGAGGACCCTTAGGACGACGGGGTATCGCGCAATCGCGCGCTTATATCGGGGCTCTAGACGTTCCGGCGAGGTTTTACGGATAATCGAAGAGTTTGTTTTTAATCATGGATTAAGTGGTCTGCCAGTTTTTAGTGACATAATCGAAGGAAGGTCGAAGCGGCTTGGTAAGTTTAAAATATTTCAAAATATTTCAAAATATTTATAAAATTTATAATCATTGACATGCTATTTTTCAGCTCTGGAGAGTCTACTAAATGACGATGATTCGAGCGATGCTACATATTTTTCCGGCGCGGAAGACAGCACGCCTACACACTCGCGGCGAGCCGCGGGGACGTTTAATCCAGTCGCACACACTCTGAGTTTTGGTACCAGTGATGACGATGATGATGATGATGAAGACGCTGAGCCTGCTGTTATTATAGCCGATGTGCATGCTGGCGCCGAGGAGAGTGAAGAACCTCCACGAGAGGTAGAAAGCCCTGCACTAATTGTAGGGGATATCCCTAATCGCATGGAGGAGGAGGAGGAGGAGTTGGAGGAGGAGGAGGAGGAGGAGGCTGTAAGAGAAGCGCGAGAAGTAGCAAACGAGATCGAGCTTCAAGAAGAAGCCATAGGCGAGTATCTTGCTGCGTACGATCGTCTACCTCTCATCGATGATGACTTTCGGCTTCTGGAAAGTCAACCACCTGGTGTAGAGGCTGACGACCATTCCACCACTGCTGAGAGTGCGCGCAGAGAAAGACGGCACATACTGGGTGTGCTGTGTGCCACCGCCAACCAATCGGCCCCAGGGTACAACACACACGAGCGCCTCGACCGTGTGGTCAACGAATGTAAGTAAATATTTATTCTTATATTTTAAAATATGTGCCCGTTTTAAAAATATTTTTCCGTGCGTAGTTGTGCGAAGTCGCGATCGGTCTTTAATGCAGATTGTGGCATCGCTCCCCGAGCTTGCTCGTTTGCGGGAGGTATACGAGTGGGTATCAGACAATCGCCAAGCACGGCTCCAGCGATGGTTTCGCGACCAAGCCGAAGACGAATCCTCGCCTTTGTATACAGAAAGCAATCTGCCGGATTTGGTGAATAGAGCATTAGAAAGCTTTGCGGGTATCGCAGAACCTTAAAGTAAATCCCTCACCGTAAAACCATTAATCTATTTTAATATATTTTAATAAAAGGCATCATTTGTTTTGTTACAGCTGAGGTTCGCTCACCCGTGCAGGTAGGCGGTGGTGGCAGTGAGGACGTTTATGATGCCGAAGACTACGACAGCATACGGCCCCCCGGCGTGCGCTTCACTGCTGTGGTTGAGGGACAGCAGTACCTGCGACGCTTCGGAGTGCAGGGCCATAGAGTAAGATTTTCAATTATAGAGCCACGCGCAGATATAAATCCCGTATTATGGGTAGAGGTCCAGAACATACATTAATCGGGATTACAATTTGTAATGAGCGATTTTCACGTGGTACGGGCGGGCTGTCGTTCAGGCCTGTTGCGAACTTTAATTACGCTGATTTATGGAATTTAATAAGTTCCATAAGTCAGAGTAACGAAATTTTGGGTATCGGAGAGGGACTCGAGTTACAGGTGTGCTATGTAGTAATGCCCGTAGGTGCGGGTGGTGGCTTAAAGTTGAGCGATTTGCGAAAGCGCTCAATCGTTGTTATTAACAATGCCGATAATTTATGTTTACCGCGTGCGCTTGCGGTCGGAAGGGTATACATGGCTCTCAAGTCGCAGCCTTGCGATGAGGTGCGCGCAGAATGGCATGAGATTCGCGACGGGCGTCGAAAATTGCAAAAAGAGCGCGCGGAAAGTCTCGTGGACGCCGCTGGGGTAAATATTCCGGGTGATGGCTGTGGTTTTGAAGAGCTCGTGAGCTTTCAAAATTTTTTTCTCGCAAGTGGCGCACAGTGTTCTATTTTGAAAAAAAAATGGACAAAATGAAATATCTCGCGAACGGATATCGATAGCCGGATGAATCCAACTGCATTTTAAAGTTGAAGTAATGTAAAATAAAGGAAAAATAGTCCAGTACTGATCATTTGACCCTGTGACCTTAGAAATGAAAAATGAAAGTCGAATAAATAAGGAATTTTCGGCTTTTTCATTGTAGACTTTGTGGCTATCAATTTTTTCGATCAAAAAAATATGTACTCCTGTAGTGTTTGATGCAACGAATCCGAATTTGATGTCAGAATTGTCCTATCGGACACCAATTTGTTTTTAAAGCTGAAAACTCCATAAAAAATACGAAAAATTCACCCTGGAAGAAATGGAATATTATTGAGTAATTTCGACTTCGGATTTGGATTCAGCTTATCATAATACATGGGTACACAAACGCTTGTATTTAATACAATTTTATTAAAGAGCATGAAAATATTGTACAAAATGCCATTTTTTAATAACCCTTAAATTTTAATACTGCATATATGCACCTACAAATTTGTGTACTTGTATTTATGTACCCATGTATTTTGATTCGCTGAATCCGAATTTGAAGTCGAAATTACTCAATAATGCTCCATTTTTTCAGGGTGAATTTTTCGTATTTTTTATGGAGTTTTGAGATTTAAAAACAAATTGGTGTGCGATAGGACAATTCTGACATCAAATTCGGATTCCTTGCATCAAACACTACAGGAGTACATATTTTTTTGATCGAAAAAATTGATAGCCAGAAAGTCTACAATGAAAAAGCCGAAAATACGTTATTTATTCGACTTTCATTTTTCATTTCCAAGGTCACAGGGCCAAATGATCAGTACTGGACTATTTTTCCTTTATTGTACATTACTTCAACTTTAAAATGCAGTTGGATTCATCCGGCTATCGATATCCGTTCGCGAGATATTTCATTTTGTCCATTTTTTTTCAAAATAGAACACTGTGTGGCGTAGCACTCGTTGTTTTCGAGAAACAAAATTTTGGAAGCGGCGAACCCCCGCTCCTTGATAGACGAAACACTCTCCGGGAATTAAATGCCCCACTAGCCGGTATTACTTATTTGATGTTTGAAAAGCGTGCACGACATTTTAATTTAATTACTAATTTATTCGGAGCGGCGGAATCGCGTTTTTCTGTTCTTCTTGTAATAAGGCATTCCGCTGCGTAAATCAGCACAAATGTACGCGAACATGCGCGTGCTGTTACGTTTCACCGCCATGCAGAAGCGACCAAGTCGAAATGATAGAGTGCGTGGATTGTGGGCGACAATTTTTCGGTCACGAGTGTTTCGCGAATCACAAGCGTGCAGGCTCTTACAAAAAAAATAATAAAAAAGTGTGCGACGTTGTGCGGTTGTGTGAGAATTGCATGCACATTGTACGGGGGTCATTTGATAAGTACCTAGCCTACAAATGAAAACACCAAAATTTTACAAAAAATAAAATTTATTTTTCAATGTAGTCTCCTTTTAGTTGAATACACTTGATCCAGCGGTGTTCCAATTTTTTTAACCCCGTTGAAAAAAATGTTTTCTCTTGGTTTGCAAAATAGGCCTCCGTGGCGGCGATTATTTCGTTATTGGAGTGGAATCTCTTCCCGGCGAGCGAATTTTTTAGGTTCGGAAACAAAAAAAGTCGCACGGAGCCAAATCTGGAGAATACGGTGGATGGGGCAGCAGTTCGTAGCGTAATTCGACCAATTTAGCCGTGGCGAGTGCAGAAGTGTGAGCCGGTGCATTATCGTGGTGGAAAAGCACTTTCTTTTTAGACAAATGGGGCCGTTTTTCTTCTAACACGGCGTCAAATCGGCTCAATAGTTCGGCGTAGTACTGTCCTGTGACCGTTTTGCCCTTCTCCAGATAGTCAATAAAAATCACACCTTGAGAATCCCAGAAAACAGTGGCCATCACCTTTCCGGCCGACGGGACCGTCTTCGCCTTCTTCGGAGCAGGTTCACCGGGTAAGGTCCACCGTTTTGACTGCTCCTTGGTCTCTGGAGTGTAGTAGTGAATCCATGTTTCGTCGACGGTCACGTAACGACGCAAAAACTCTTTTGGATTGCGATTAAACAGCTCCAAACACTGCTCTGAACTGGTCACACGGATGCACTTGTTGTCTGCAGTCAGCAAACGCGGCACCCACCTTGCTGACAGCTTCCTCATGCCTAAAATCTCATGTAGGGTATGCCACACGCGTTCTTCTGAGATGTCTACTATCGCAGCTATCTCGTGCACCTTTAATCGGCGGTCTGACAAAACGATATCGTGTATTTTTGTCACGTTCTCCTCCGTAGTGGCTGTTTTCGGAGCACCTGGGCGTGGATCATCAAAAACCGAGGTACGACCACGTTGAAACTCGTTATACCAAAATTTAACGGTCGTCAGCGAAGGAGAAGCATCCCCATACACTGCATCCAAGCGTTCTTTAATTTCACTGCGCGATTTCCCTTCCAAAAACAAGAATCGAATCACCGACCGATATTGTTCTTTCTCCATTTTTTCAAAAATCAACGGAGACATTTGCTTTCACACGCTCTCAAAAATAAACTACAACTCCGATCCGGCTGAAATTTCATCTGTAACCGTTTACAGGAAGATACTGCACTGTAGTGTATTTCTGGTGCGATAGTGGCACCATCTGGCGGTGAGGCTAGGTACTTGTCAAATGACCCTCGTAAACGTGTATCAGCGGAAACACGAGTGTGGTATCAGTTTTTGTAGGCACTGTCAAAAGCACCATGCCTTTAACGACTTGTGCTTCATGCAGCCAATCAGCGTTGTCGTCCCCGGGGTAAAAAAAAAGAAATATCTTTATATTTTTTATGATTTCGAGACAACACAAGACATTCCGTGTGGCGAAAATGCGCGCGTTCACGTACCTAATTTGTGCGTTGCGCACCAAGTATGCTCGGATTGCATCGGCGTGGACGACATACAAATAGAATGCCCCACTTGCGGGGTGCGCGAATTCATTTTCACTCGCGATCCCGTTAAACAACTCTTGGAGCTATGTGTGCGAGAAAAGACAGATTTTGCCGAAATTATGTGTATAGCGCACAATGCTCGGGCATTCGACTCTCAATTTATATTGAAAGAGTTGGCGGAAAGTTCCAAGTGTGGCACGCCGCGCATAATATTAAATAGCCACAATATTACGCAGCTAAAGTACGGGAGCACAAAGTTTATTGATAGTATCAATTACTTTCAATTGAAACTGAGTGCTTTACCTGCGACATTTGGACTGCCCGAGAGCGCTAAGAAAGGTTATTTCCCACACCTTTTCAATACCAGTGAGAATGAGCACTGCAGAGGCCCTCTACCCGCACCCGATTTTTATTGCCCAGGTACTATGTCTGTGGCTGAACGTGCCGCTTTTCTCGTGTGGTATGAGAATACAGCCCCAAACTTTGTATTCGACTTTCAAAAAGAGATTGTCGAATACTGTAAAATGGACGTGGAAATATTGAGACGCGCGTGCATACGGTTTCGCGAAATTTTCATAGAAGTCGCTCAAACAGACCCGTTCGTCTCCGCGTGTACAATTGCGTCCACATGTATGTATGTTTTAAAAAAAAAATTTTTGCAGCTGAAAACTATTGGCCTGATTCCGCCAAACGGATATAGGCGCGGGGATAAGCACTCGCAGCAATCTATAGAGTGGCTGCTATACTGCGAGCGCGAGTTCGGGCGTCAAATTATACACGCGGGGCGATCGCGCGAGTTTCGTTTACGCGAGGGGTTTCTCGTAGACGGGTATCTACCGCCAATCGGGGGAGGAGGAGAGCCCGCCTCAACAGCCAAAGGAATTGTTTTTGAATATCAAGGCTGTTACGTGCATGGCTGTCCGCGCTGTTTCAGCGATAATCGTACTGTGAGAAAAAATAAATACGGCCAAACATACGCACAGGCGTACGAGGGCACGGTGGCAAAAGTCGCAGCAATGAGGCGGTTCGGATACGACGTGCGTGAGATGTGGGAATGCGATTTCGCGCACGTGAAAAGTCAGCAACCGGAAATTACGCAATATTTAGCGACTCATCCGGTCATGAGCAAAATATCCTTAAACCCGCGTGACGCTTTTTTCGGTGGCCGCACGGAAAATATCGTCACTTCTCGCAGTACCGCGCCGGACGAAGAGAACAAATATACCGATATTTGCTCTCTTTACCCATATATCTGCAAGAGGGGACGTTATCCCATTGGGCACCCGCGCATTTACATCGGCGGAGAATGCACGGAGTTGACTGGCGGTCGAAACAATGATCTCTCGCGCGTGGAAGGGCTGATAAAGTGCAAGGTTTTACCACCTCGTAGTTTGATGCTGCCTGTGTTACCCATAAAAATGCACTTTCGGCTGATTTTCGGACTCTGTCGCTCGTGCTGTGAGGAATTGCGAGAGGGCGACTGTAATCAAGACCAAGCCGCTGTGCGTGAATTTACAGGCACACGGGTTGTCTGCGAGTTACAGAAGGCGATCGAACTTGGCTACTGCGTCACAGAAATATTTGTTATTTGGCAGTATGAGACCACGCAGTACGATCCTGTCACGGGTGCGGGTGGGCTGTTTGCCCCGTATGTCAATACCTTTCTCCGATTGAAGCAGCAGACAAGCGGTTGGCCTGCTTGGTGTACAGACGAAGAGAGTAGAAAACGTTATGTCGACGAGTACGAGCGTGACGAGGGGATAAGGTTAGACTCGGAAAAAATAGAAAAAAATCCGGGGCTGCGTTCTGTTGCGAAATTGTGTTTGAATTCGCTGTGGGGGAAATTCGGCCAACGCTCAAATATGAAACAAACGAGTATTATAAAAACGCGTGAGGGACTATTAAAACTTCTTGCAGCGGCGGAAAAAGAAGTATTCGATGTTCTTATGGTCAACGAGAACCTTTTATACACGAATTGGCGCTTTCGCGAAGATGCCGTCGATGTTTCGGGTAATACAAATGTGGCAATAGCTGCGTATACAACCGCGCAGGCGCGTCTCGAGTTGTATTCTTATATTGAAAAACTCACCGCAGCGCGTGTTCTACACATGGACACAGACTCGTGTATTTTCACATGTAAGAAAAACGACCCTACTGAGTATACTCCATCTCTGGGTGCTTTACTCGGCAACATGACAGACGAGCTAAAGACCTACGGCGAGGGTACCTATATTACAAAGTTTCTCTCAGCGGGTCCAAAATTTTATGGCTTCCAAGCTGTCGTACCCTCTACAGGGGAAACTGTCGAGTGCTGTAAGATTAAGGGTATTAGTCTCAATAGCGCCAATTCGTGTATAATAAATTTCGAGAGCATCGCGCGTTTGATCGCAGCGTATTTTGAAAACGAAAGAGAACCCATCGGTTTGAAATATAAACCGATCAGGCGCACTCGCACGCACGAAGTCATCACTCGCGACGAAGAAAAGTCGTGTTCCGTAGTACTTAAGAAGCGTAGATACTTTCGCGATGCAGTATCACTACCTTTTGGTTATAAGAGCGACGCATAGTATGTATATTTTATAAAAAACTTGTAACTGCGTGTATTTATGTAAAATAAAAATTGTCCTTTTTAATAAAAATTATTTACCTGTCAAAATTATTTCTACCTATATCCATCACTTTCCTCGCATTAGTACGCTGAAAAAAAAGCATGCTGTGATAATAGGCCGTTATATTTTCTTAACAAAGTAATATACAGAATGTTTTATAGCGTTTTCATCTTAAATATACTAAGAAGGTATTGTAGTTACAAAGTCGCGTCATGTTTCATAGTTAACTATATCGCCGGCTTGTGCATGCTAGTCGTCGCGGTAGTCTTGCTCATTCTCGCGGCGGGGGACAGCCTAGTCAACGCGCGCGCGCGCGTGAATCAGCTAGTCACCGCGGATCAGCCCATCCCCCCGCACGACCACCTTGTCGCCATGTCAGCTCATCACCGCGGTAAAGATGCTAGTCCCCGCGCGCGCGCCGCCGCCGCCGCCGCCGCCGCCGCCCCGTCCGCGCATCATGCAGACGATAATGTTTCACGCGAATGGGAAAAAGGGTATAAAATGATTGGGAAAGCGTGGGACGGTCTCATTCGGTGGCTAGAGGTCGTAAAAAAAATGGATACACGCTTGTAACACCCGTTTACCTGCTGTGTGTGTGGACCCACAGGCTGTGGAAAAACACGCTTTATTCAGCGCTTTCTCGCCCATTTACCGGTCATGTGTAACGCACGCTTCGACCGTTTACTGTTTTATTACGCTGAATGGCAAGAGGCTTACAGAACAGCTTTTAAGGCCAATGGACCTATCATTGAGTTTCGAGAGGGACTCCCTCAGGTAGGCGACTATTCCTCGGACAACGAGAAGAAAAAATTACTCATTCTCGATGATCTTATGCGAGAATCCTCGAGCGACGTTATTTTAGACTTGTTTACGAAAGGTAGTCATCACAAAAATATCAGCGTGATATTCATAACGCAAAATGTTTTCCACAAGGGAAAGGCGCAACGTGACATAAGTTTAAATACAAAGTACCTAGTGCTGTTCAAAAATCCGCGCGTCAAGGCACAAATACAGCATCTCGCACGCCAAATCCATCCCGAAGACTCGGATTTTCTCCGCGAAGCCTACATAGACGCTACGCGAGTGCCACACTCTTATCTCTTTATAGATCTCTCGCAAGACTGTCTCGATGAGTTTAGATTTCGCGCAAACATATTCCCCGGTGACAGTGCGTATTACGCATACGTGCCCAAATACTTTAAATCACGCTGATTTGCCCGCCGAACGTCAGTCGGGAAATAACTATGGCCCCGTACGGACGAACTACCTCTTGTCGCGGTACGTTACCGCGCGGTAAACATTTTTCCAAGAAAAATCTCGCGCTACTCGGCGTGCTCTGCGACGGCGATAAGAAACATCGCACAACCATAGCCCGAGCGGCTGATAAACCCCTTGTCAAGTGCATATGCGAGTGCGTGTTGAACGTTTTACACGGGGTCGTAAAATTATCGGATAGCGAGAAGAGACGATTGAGCAAGCATAAACACACGTTGCGCAAGTTATCGCACCCGAGTGGTGACACCGATTGGCGCACAAAGAAACGAGCGATTATTCAGAACGGGGGATCATGCCTGCCTATCTTATTAGCTCCAATCGTGAGTACTCTCATTTCGAAAATATTTGGCTCACGTGACGCGCAATAAGATGGAACACGCGCGTAAAATGATTCTCGTGCCTGAAGGTTCGATGGCCGCGAGCCCGACCGCATATGTCGAGGAAAAAAGTTTACAAACGCATGGCAATAATTTTTCTCGCTTGGACATCGAAATGTACGACGTTTTATGCTCGAAGGCAGCGAGCATTACATCGATCTCGCACACACCATGCTCTTTGTCAAGGCACAAATACTCCCCAACGACGATGTCGACACAAATCTAAAAGTTGGCCCTGTAAACAATCTTCTTCATTCAATGTTCAATCAAATCGATATTTTTCTCAATCAAAAGCTCGCCTCACCGCCCAACAACATGTACGCGTACAGAGCTTACATAGAGTCACTGCTGAGCTATTCCCCCGCTGCCAAAGAATCTCATCTCACCGCGAGCCTCTGGTACGATGATACACCCGGCTGTATGGAGGGCGTGCCGGAAAATCAAGCAATCGGTTCGAACAAAGGCCTCGTTCAGAGGCAATATTTTACGAAAGAGGGTCGTGCATTCGATATGATTGGACATCTGCACTGCGACTTGTTTAATCAGGATAAAATGCTCATCAATGGCATCGAAATGAGAGTGCGTCTGGTGCGTAATAAGGATGCATTTTGCCTGATGGATTCCACAAACGACGGCCGATTCGGAATAAAAATAAAAGAAGCTACCCTCATTGTTCGTCGTGTCAAGATATTTTGATCGCTGGCCAAAGCAACAGCCAAATACCCCATTACGCGTGTCGAGGTGAAAACATTTACGCTTCACACTGGTATACTAGGCGATAGCATTGATAATGCGATTCTTGGTCAACTGCCGAAACGTATAATCATCGGTTTCGTCGATAACAAAGCGTTCAATGGAAATTGAGCGCTAAACCCATTCAACTTTCAACACTTTGACATAAACTATCTCTCGCTATATATCGACGGGGTTCAAATACCAAGCAAACCGTTACAACCGCACTTTACAGGCAACAGCGCAACGTTTATCGAGGCATTCCAAACACTCTACTCAGGCACAGGGATACATTTTCTCAATGAGGGCCTAGGCATAAACCGTTACAACTATTCAATGGGGTATTTTCTTACGGAATTCGATCTCACACCCGATTTATCAGCGCATTGCCACTCGCATTGGAACCTCGTACGCTCGGGCAGTGTGCGTATCGAAGTGGGCTTCGCGACGGCGCCGACTGTTACAATAAACTGCATTGTCTACGCAGAGTACGATAACGTTCTCGAAATCGACTCCACTCGACAAATTTTAACGGATTTCAGCGCCTAAGCGCAAGAGCAGAAGACGACAGGCCTGCAGAGGCGCCACGTGTCACATTGCCACAGTCATAAAAAGTGGTGGGGGAAGCGTGGCGCTCACATGCGGCGCTCTCTCGCGTCACTTCGCTTTTTCTCTTACACGCGAACACACGCCTCTACACAAAATGGACTACGTAATCGATATTCAAAGTTTTCGTGATTCGGAAAAAAAGTTTCTACCCAAGGAAGTAGCTATCACGTGCCTGCAAAAGAAAATTAGTGATCATTGGATAGTGCAAGCGCCGCATAGTTTTGCCGACTTGTCGGACGATGTCAAAGAGACAAACACCTTTCTAACCGTCGAAATTCACGGTGTTCATTGGTTTGACGGCGAAGTAATGCTTCGTCAACTACATCGGCATCTTTACAACATTGCCAGAGTATCGCGAACAATTTTTGTGCGCGGCGAGGAGAAGGCCCGATACATCGAAGCGCTTTTCGGACGCAGCGTCATCAACTTGGAAAAATTTAATTCACCATCGTTTAAAAAGCTCAACAAAATGTTCCCAGACAATACACTGTGCGCCACGCATTCAACCAAAATCTTTTTGGCCAAAAAAGAGTTTTGTGCTCTTTACAAAGTTCATCAGCTAAAAAAGTGGCTGTGCTCGATACTTCCTGCGAAATGGAAAGCGCTTCCTAAAGAAAAAGTGGAAAGTGAAATGTTCCTTGCAGCAGTTTACGAGCAAAGAGATACAAATAGTGACAACAGCGATAATAATGACATATACTACTCAGCCATCGAGGGCGACACATCCTCTGACTGAAAAAAATGAACACGAATGAAATAACGCGAGCCATCTGCGGCCTCTCTGCTAATTCGCTCGGAGTTTATGCAGCCAATCACATACCAAGCCGGTTGAGCCGTCCATCGGCGGTCATTGCAAATCTCGACACAGCGGACAAGTCCGGCTCTCATTGGGTAGCTTTCTACATAGACAGTCATGCAAGAGGTACCTATTTCGATAGCTATGGACTACCACCATCGTCGCGACATCATCTCGAGCGACTCAGAAGAAATTGCAAGTGGTTCAGGTAGAACAAGAAGAGGTTGCAAAGTTTCGATTCTAAAGTGTGCGGTGAATATTGCGTCATGTTTTTGCATTTTATGTGTAGTGGGTTTACAAAATACCTGCTAAATTTTATAACATTATAAAGAACAAAAAATTAAAAAAAGAAGGACGTGCGTACAATTTCCCGCGTGCTACTTCACAAGGATGCGGCTCGTGCACTCAGGCATGTAGGCCAATGACTCATTATTAATCTCTCTAACTTTAAGATATATTTTGCATTGTTGGGCCTAGATTTGTAAGCTAATATATGTATGCGTGATTGTTCATTACTTGTAATATCTTAATACTGAAATGAATCAGCCCCTGGTTCAAATGCGATTTTATGTATTCGTAGTTAATTTTAAGCATCGCTTGTGTCTGTCTCGGTTAAACCATATGTATTCCTAGTTTGTAAGTTTTTGTGTCTTTTCAAAATTTATATATTCATAGTTTGTAAGTTTATGTATTCATAGTATGTAAGTTTATGTATTCATAGTTTGTAAGTTTGATCGAATAAACAAAAAAATATATAAATCATGTTTTCATTTACAGACCTTTCATTTTCCCACTCCTGAAAAAAAAAGTTAAATTCATTTTCTTCCCGCGAGAGAGTATTCAAAACGTTTTCTTTTATTACGAAATACTTAGGCGTTAAAAATTTTATCATCATATACACATTTTCTTCACGCGTAACTTAAAAACCGTTGAACAAAGAACGCATTTATGGCGGGGGTAAAATGTTCTTAGAACCACTTAACGCAGTTATCGGGTACAACCATAAATAGTTACATGTCGCGGCACACATTTCCTTCTCACAAAACAAAGAATGCATTCATGTGAAAAATTTATCATGTATACGCTCTGACTCGTAATCAGTTAAACACACACACACACATATCGTAAAATCGAGAGCACACTCTTGAAACTGTCCGTTAAATTCGTTGAACAATTGACGCATTCATGGCCAGGGTGAACTGTGCTTAGAACCACTTAACGTTGTTATCGGGTACGTGCCACAGCACGCATTTCCTTCTCACGAAAATCTTTGTCGAGAGTACGTGATTGAAAACGCTAAACAATGGACGCATTCATAACGACAATTATTGGAAACGCTTTCCACAGTCATTGGGTACAACCATAACCCTAATATTTTTCTCGCCACCTTTCCCCCACTACCGGGTACGTTGCGTCATACACGTGCTCTCATTGGCTGCGCCACCATCCCCCCACTGTCAGCGTCCCCTACCACCTCTCGAGGCGCACACCCAAACGAATAGCGCAACCGACGACGTTACGTCAGTCTAGTAGAACACGCAGCACCAGCAGCACCAGCAGTCAAATCAGCTGTAGAAAGCACGCCTCAGTATTTCTTTACACACACACAAAGTGCACTCGTACAACGACATTGCTTCAGCCACGAGCATTAGTATTTCTTTTTTAAAACAAGTTTGTGACAGCTATTTTAAAATGAATCAAGACGATCTTCCGCAAAACTTACTTTTTAACACAAGTTACGCGCTCAATAAGTCTCACTCGAAATTTGCATACCTTGGATTGCAATATTACGGTGGGCATTTCCGTACAGTGATTCAATTCGGTGGCGATACTTCGCCACGCAAATACATAACAATGGGAATCACCGCGTGGGAGGAATTCACCACGCATTTTCCTGCAGTAATGTATCATCTGTACGGGCACAAGTAGGAGTTTACAAAAATCGACCTAACTGAGCACGAAATTAATTTGACTACCGCTTATAACTCGAGAGTACTGGGAATCAATCAGCAAAAGAAAACAGTGAAGCCTGTGTCATTACGGAGCCGGCGCCGGTATCAGCATGAGGCGCAAGATTGGGATACCAACGACGGATTGCGCATCGATACAGAGTCAATCATCACGGCCGTCGACGCAGATGACAACAACGACGACGACGAGAGTGCACCGGCGCGAAAGAAGAGAAAAGTTGAGAGTCTTCCAAGTGTTGTGATCATGCGACGTACTTTTCTAATATTAAAAAGCATGCGCGAGTGTATAGAGTTTCGTCTTCGCGAGTTAGAGGATATGTCCACGTATGTTAATGTCATGTATGATGTAATGATAGACAGTTTGAAAATGCACGAGAACAGTCGCGAACTTGATAAATGTTTCGACGGGTCCACATTTCTTAAACTTTTCAACGACCACAAAGACGAATTAATATCTAATGTAAAAAACCGGATGATTTATTCAAACTTTGGTAATTCGAATGTGGATAGACTATTTGTAGAAATAAAATGTCTTTATTTACCGACACTAGAAAAAGATGTATACGAGGCTGTTAATAATTAATCAATAAATACAAATTTTAATTGAATTGCCTTCTTCTTCATTATTTCATAGCCCCTACTGTTCCGCTCTATCCCCATCCACCATCAATCACTTGGCCTTACATATAAGCTAATAGTAGCATCGGCGCGAGAGCAGAAGGACTGCAACCTTCACAGAGCACACATCATGGGTCCGCCATTTAGCAAGCAGACATCAGAGGATAAAGAGCCTCTCATCGATAAAGAAAAGAAAGATTATTCGTCGACGGATAAAGATTCATCGCGATATAAATCTTTTTCCACCAATACCAATTCCTTTCCCAGAAAACAAGGTTATTCACGATGTAATTAAAACTTAACACAAAAACGGCCCTTTTCAGGGCCACAAACTCATTATTACGTATACAAAACTATTTCTTATACTTTGAACACTTGGGACTCCCGCTGCGAAGCTCGACGGACCAACGATGGAGTAGGGATGCTGACGCATACCTGCACCACACAAAGGAACTCTCTCTCTCTCTCTCTCTCTCTCTCTCTCTCTCTCTCTCTCTCTCTCTCTCTGGGTGAGTGTGGATGGGTGGGTGTGAGTGGGTGGGTGGATGGGTTGGTGGATGTGTGTGTGTGGGGGTGGGTGTGGGTGGGTGGGGCGGGCGGCTGTGCGTGGGTGGATGTGTGCGTCCTCTCTCTCTCTCTAGTACATGGACTGGTATAGCGCGTATCATATTACATGAAGGTGTCAAGAGGGTATAACTGTTATGTAACAGTAGCTAATTACCCATTGTTAATGGGTGGCTTGTTTACAAAACAGTAGCGGTTTTGGAAACAATAGCCCCATTGACATGGGCCCTTGACATGGGTCATTAGCTACCGTGCAGCTACTGTTTACATAACACTTAACTTAATGATCCCACCCGCGGCGCCCCCCTCCCCCTTTGTACTATGATATGTCTCGCTATACCAGTCCATATACTACTCACCGAGATACGTCGTTCTTCATCCGCCCGCCGATATACATCGTTCTTCATCTTCGCGCCGAGATACGTTCTTCTTTCGCTCAGCTCTTCATATATTCCCATACATGAAGCAATTCTTTCATCACTCGAAAAAAAAATTGAAACCCGAGCACTTCGAGCATCTTGTCAGACACGGAAGAAAAAATACTTTCCGCTGAAACAAGCCTTTTGCGCTGTTATTCACAGATGTCATGAAAACATCTTATCAACAACTTTAATCTGTAAATAATATATCTCTCATTTTTTATAAACGTTAAGATTAGTATAGATTCCTGAATAAATCTTAAATAATTTTTGTGTTTAAAGTAAAGTATAAAATATAAATTAGTATAACAGTATACTCTCTAAATTTAAACAAGTGCATATTCATTGAAATCAAATCAGTGGTATATACTTACAACTGAAAAGCAGTGAAAATCTACTGACAATTAATGATCAATATTCACTGATTGACAGTTATAAGTATACCACGGATCTGGTACCATAGCATATGCCCTTATTCAAATTTAGAGAGCACAGGAAAGGCTCTTAGCACTGCTTTTATTGAAAACTTGCAGCTTGTAACGAGAGAGAAATCTATACGTATAAAAACATTTTGTTAAAATTATGAAAAATTTTATGATTTTTATTTGAACCACCCTATAATCGAAATGTCCACATTAATAACGAAAATGTAAAAATTTTACCTTGTTGAGAACTTTTTTATACTCGCTATCTATAACTTTAGTTTGGATCCCCAAACTTCTGTACTTCGAATACTTCAAATAGAGATAACCCCTTGCATTTGTAGCACCTACACTTGCGGTATAGTACAACTGTTCAAATTGTTTCTATTTTGGGAAACATTCCACAATTATCTTCGTTAACTCAAAGAATTTTTCTCTTCGTATACTGTAACAAAAGTATTTCTATACGTATTTGAATAAAAAATCAATGAAGCAATTTGTCATACAAACTATAAGAAAATAATACCAAAAAATAAGTTTTTCTGTATCCCCTTATAAAATCAAAAAGATAGTTAATAATTAACATTAAATTAATTAATTAATCAACTAAAAATTTCCTTTATCATGTAAAAAAATGCAAAGAAGGGTGCTGGCTTGAGCTTGGACATAATTTTAATCTATAAAACTAAAGCAAACATAAAAACTATCAATAATCTCAAGCATTGTAATAAATAGTACATTGTGTATACATAAATACATTGTGCAGTAATGACAAACAATGAGTCTGAAATAATTTTGTTATAACTAAGTGCGTAAAACTCAACTTTAGATGACTTTATAGCGTGCGTGAAGTACCCTCGTTTTTAACTAGTATACGTAAAGGGCGTTAGTTCGCAAAGTGATTACTTTACACACTGGGTAAAGTAGGAACTTTAGGCACTCGTGAAAAAATGGGTACTGTACATACGCACGCTGAACAGGTATCTAAAGTCGAGTTTCACACGCTCAGTTATAAAAAATAGTAAACGCAACACGTACATAGTAATAGTGATCCTCGCACGGGTATATCTTGACAAACTACATCCGTGCGAGAAACACCTACGTTGCGCACTAATTGTGTAATGTACTATTTCACCTCACCCTGGTCGAAAGTACCACATTTCCTCACAATTCAAAAAATTTAATTTGGTACTTTTGGCTGGCTATTCAGAGTCGGGTGAGTCGTCTTCAGCACTCGTGTCTGCCTCCGGCCCCCTTTTAGTGACAATTGCCTTTTTTCAAGGGCTTAAAGTACAATGCAGATCGAAGAATAAGGAAAGCTGGCAGGAACAATTAGTGAGCTCTTTAAACTACTCTTTATTATTAAAGCATGTATAACGGTACTCGGATTACCTAATCAAACGTTAAACTCTTACACTAAACTATATAAAACTTTTCGTTAGTCATTAACACGTGGCGATTCGGAGAGAGAGCTCACGCGATACTTGCGGTTCGAGAGAACAGACGCTTCTGCTCTCTCGTGTGTACTTGAGCTGGACTCACACACACGTGAGCTTACACTTACAAACGCGTGCGCAAAGATAATTGGTATTACAGAATCGCGTGAGGCACACGCCCAACCTCTCACAAACAAACGTCGCGACGCGACATTCCAAAGAGGATTAGTCGACGAGGTCCTAAATTAATTGGAATAATTAATATATAAAAATATATAATATATAATATAATATAATAATAATATATAATATATTATAATATAATAATAATAATATAATTATATTATATTATTATATTATATTATTATAATAATAATATAATATATAATATATTATATATATATAAATTAATTGAATTAATTTATGCAGCGCTGTAGACACACACACACACACACACACACACACACACGCGCGCGCGCGCGCACGCGCACGCGCACGCACACACGCACACACAATGAGAGTATCGAAAGAAGATCTGATGTTATCTATAGTTGGATTATATTTGCGATTTACTCTATGATGTAAAGACCAGTGTACAATGCGCCACCAAAATGAAGGCAAATTAAGGTAAGGATGTCTGTGAGAACTATGTTTATTAGTCATTCGCATCTACGTACAGTACAAAGAAATACCAAGCTATTTATCGTTCGCTTAGTCGCTTTTTTTGTACCTATAGTGCCGCAAATTTTGCAGCTTGCACACTGCACATTTCTATCATTCTATGCAGTGAGTACATGAATAGTAGATTATGCACCTAGGGAATAAAAGTAAAGAATGTCTCAGATCGCACGTAACTTGCGATCTGAGGCATTCTTTATTTTCTCTCGTGGCGCGTATACTATTTTTCGTTACAGTAAGCGTAAAGTAACTGCTTTGCGTCTGCACAGCTGGGTGTACAGTAGGCACTTTACGCATACTATGACGAAAATGATATTTTATACAAAATATATGTGGTCATAAAATAATAGGTAAGGATATAAGAACAGCTAAAAGTAAAGATTTAAAATTTTTATATTAACTGGTATGATATATTTTTTTCCATACTCGTTTTTTTTTTAATTCATATACCTTTATTTAATGATGCGAAATTTCAAAACGGATCCATATTAGTTAGATTTCTGTGTGTGTCAGACACAGCGAGAAACTGTGGGTTTGCTTCATTCATTGCATTATCAGCCGAAGTTCAAATAGTACATTACGCAAGAAGGGTGCATAGTGGGTGATCAACGCCCAGGTCGAGTTTGTCGCCCGGCGACAATAGCAACGAGGGGGGCAAGTCGCTTCTCGCCCGTGTTGCGTATACTATTTTTTGAACCTCGAAGCCCGAAATTCGACTTTTATGCCTGTTTAACGGGCTTAAATCGGGCACTTCGCGCCCGCTAAACAGGTATCAAAAGTCGAATTTCGCGCTCCAGGTTCAAAAAATAGCATACGCAACATGGGTGCAAGGTGACTCTCGTCTTTGTTGCGTAATGTACTATTATATATTTATGCATATTTCGTAGGCTTAAGTATAGAAAACATATTAAAGTCACAGAGCCAACACTTTGTTAAGAGCGAAAAAACACGTGAACGATCGCCAAAGTTGCATAGGGTTACCGCAGTGACATATCTAAATATACTAATTGCTCCCAATACTGCTTAACTTCGGGTATCGGTCAAGGTGCAGTACCGCTACCCCATCAAAGTGCCGGTTTTATATGAACTAGTATTCTCAAAATGGTAGATAGTTCTATTTTAAAAAATATCACCAATCAACTCGAAAAATAAAAAAAATTATCATATTTAGACTTTGACATTTTTTCAATTATAATTTAGTAACTTACTCCTTAGATACAGCCATTTCACGATTAACTAATATGCTCGCTATTCGATTTCTGAATTGATCGAACAATTTATCATTTCCAGTTTCTTCATAATTTTTATAAGCAGATAAAATTACTTCACCTTCAAAATGACATCCGTAACGTAATGCATGGTAAAGCACATTCTTTGATCTCAATTCAGCAGAAATATCTTAAAATAAATATTAATAGTTGTAGCAGTATATTAATACTGTTGAATGCTTATTAAATTTTTTTTTAATAGAAATGAACTCTTTTTTAAATACTTAGAATTATTCTTAAGGCGCAATACTTAGCGAATGCAAGACGTGGATTTTTTCCATTTTTAGAAAGTATAAATATTTAAAAATATAATTTTAAAGAAAAATTATAAATTTCCATTAATTTTATATTGCATCAAACAGATGAGCTGATCGAACTAGGAGATTACTACCTGCGGGTCAAGGATTTTGCACAAATTTTAGAACATGTTTTCGTAAGTGAAAATAAGAAGAAAGCCACAATATTATATACGTAGGTTAAAAATATAATCAGCTATAGAGAGGGCGAGGGCGAGAGAGGGAGAGAGGGAGAGAGAGATGGAGAGGGTGAGGGAGGGAGGGAGAACGAGAGGGAGAGGGAGAGGGAGAGAGAGAGAAAGAGAGAGAGAGAGAGAGAGAGAGAGAGAGACAGAGAGAGAGAGAGAGAGAGAGAGAGAGAGAGAGAGAGATGAAAAAGTTGCATCTCTTTTCTACAGTATGTTTTGTTTTTCATTCAGTTGTATAGCTTTAAAAATTTAGAATATTAAATAAATTTTTCTATTTATGTATAATAGTGATAATTATTTTACTTTCTTTTCCGTTGTTTTGATTTTTATGTACTTGAGCTTGCAATAAGGGGTTGGCTGATATATCAGAAATTATAATATCATTTTGATGTAGTGAAGAGCCCTGCATAAGGACTTCAGTAGATGCTAGATCACTTGGAACAATAATTATAGGAAATCATCGTCATTAGACAACTTCTGACGCTTCGCTGCTTGTTCAGAAATTATTCCACAAAACTCTTTAAATTGCGCAGAACTCATTATGTTATTTTTTTCAAGATCATACGATAGTGGTGACTATTTTGTAATACTGGAATTCTTTGAACAAGCTGTTGCGTTGAAATTTGTTGGAGGCTTGAAGATATTGGAAGGTTTTGTTGAGTCTTATGTGGGTTTATATTTTTTTGAATATTCTGCTGCATTTGAACTTGTTGTAATCCTGTCATAAATTGCGCTGGGATTTCATAGTACTGCTGCCCATTGTTATTATATTTCATGGCATATTCTTGAGGGGTGGAATGTAGAAACAGATTATTTGAAGTTGAGGGGTGTTGCGTTATAATGTTTACAAGATTACCCTCTATAAGAAAGAAAAATAATACAAATAATGTATAGCTCAAACCATGCAGAAAAAAGTGATCGGAAGAAAATAAATAACTCACAGTATGAATTGCAAAAACAGCCAAATTCAATATTTTCTCAAACGATATTTTTTATAAGAATTCAAAAATTTCTTATAGATTTTTATGTAATAATTTTTAATTTTCTATATTTAAATGTGTCAATATATTTAAAAATCTACCGAGGAACGTGGTTTATGTGGTTCTATTAATATCTAAAGTCGATCTTATAGGAATGGAACAGGAAGCCTAAATTATGAAGGACAATAAAAATGTATGGTACAATTCAATAGGGTCAGTTATTTAATGACTCAAAAGATCGTTTTAATAAATATAACAAGAAGTTATGTAAACCTTCTTTTTGCATTTCATGATTGGATATCATATTTGCATTTTGTCGACAATTCAAATGTTTGTACGGCTGTGCATGACTCATCTTCTTTAGGATAAATAATTTTAGAATTTATCTAATTAAAAACAAATATTAGATTAAAAGATAATTTATTTTAACATTTCCTAATAAAATTATTTACAAAAAAAAAAAAATATTAAAAATTAGCTAAAGTACGTCGCCAAAAAAACTTTAATTTATAGGTAAAGCTTTTCTTATTAAGTTAAGTACTATTTCCTTCTACATTTATACTGCATTATGTAATGCAAACAAAAATTTTTTGGAAAAAAATAACCGACTTCGAAAAACACTAAAAAGTATAAAATAATATATAAAAGAAAGCGCATAAAAATTACATTATAATCGACAAAAACTATGAATAATCGATCACTTTTGAAGTCGGGGCCGTATTAAATTTAAAAATACATTGTAATCGATAAAATACGGCCCGACTTTGATAGTAGAAAATGCACCTAGGGAGTAAAAGTAAAGAATGTCCCAGATCGCATGTAAATGGCATTCTTTATTTTCTCCCGTGATGCGTATACTATTTTTCGTTATAGTAAGCGTAAAGTAACTGCTTTGCGTCTGCACAGCAGGGCGTACAGTAGGCACTTTACGCATACTATGACGAAAAAGTATTTTGATCGATTATAATGTACCTACTTTTACTACGCTTTATTTATAAATTTTTTGTTTATTGATAAATTATACACTTTTTAGTGTGTTTTTAGAAAACTGCGAATTAAACTTACATATTTAGATTTTGCGCTCCTGGAGAATGTTTTCGCAAATATCTTCTCACCTCCAAATTGAGACCATAGTTGTCGGAAAATATTATGCCTAATAACTTTGAATCACAAACCTTGGTATATAGAAATTCCCATTCAATGAATGGGAAAAGCCGTTGTAAGTAGGTTAGTTTCAAAACATACGGTTGCTACGCTTTGACATTTGTTTCGAACATTGCGTATTCACTTTCCCATTCGTATGCTGGGAAAGCAGAAACGCACAATTTGAAATACTCATCATATCGTAGTAATTTTATATTTTACGCGGAACATACGGAAATAGTCATGCTTCCGTACTTTCATGATTTTTGGAACTGAAGCGTTTCAAAATTTTTTTAGTGTAGTCTGTGGGAACCTTCCAGTAAGCTTTTAGGAAGCTTTTTCCAAGTTCTTGAAAGAGTAACTTAAAGCTATAAATATTAGAACTTCTCTATAAGTATTAACAATTCGCACATATTCTTTAGAACTTATTTCTACCTATATTAATCGCCATTTTATAATCACAGAAAAAATTTCACATAAAATTTTTTGACCTGATCGGGAATCGAACCCACGATCCTTGGGGTTACTACGCACGCATGCTATCCGTTACGCTATCGCTCGCTTGAAGGAGTTCGGACATTTTCATCTAAATAAGTTGCACTTTTCACGATTATTTAATTGTTATTATTTTGATTATTTTATTTAAAATATTAATGTATTTCACAAATTATATATTTAATGCGGTAAATTAAAAAATTATAGTGTCGGAATTATTACTCTGAATAAACATGTTTTTATATTTGGCATTTCATTATGTTGATTAAATAATTTATGAAAATTCTAATTGAATGGTTTAAAAAAATTCTTAGTATAGTATTTATATAGACGGTTGGCCTAATAATTGTGTTTTTTCGAAAAATTGTTTAGAAATTTTTTAATTAAAAAAAAATTGTAATGTCGACAAGTAGGAATCTGCTTTTTGTCATTTTGATGCAATTTTTCAACGAGTATATCTTATGATATAGTACGAATAGAATCGCTCAAAAAATTCTGAGTATAGTATTTATATAAAGGAAGGACGTCAAAATTGTGTTTTTCTAAATGAATTTTTGAAAGTTAATTTATCAAATAATGAAATTGGGTTGATTTTAGACTCCAGGTTGACCATTCAAGTTGAAGATTTGATGAGCTATAATAAAAAAAATTTTACTGTATATTTTTCATTATATTCCTTTTTTGGCCATGTGAAGTCCAAAATTAACCCAATTTAATTATTTAATAATTTAACTTCCAAACATTTCTTTCGAAGAACACAAATTTCACGTCCTCTCTATACATAAATACTATATTCAGAATTTTCTTAGCGATTCTATTAGTACTATCATGAGATATGGGAACTTTTAATTTTCACGTTACGGCAACTTTTTAGATCTTTTTAATAAGAAATATATACTTTCAGCAAAGTAAATAGGTAAAAATAAATGTTTTTTAAATGTTCCATGTATGAAACAATCGTTCCAGTTACGTATAAAGCGTAAGTAGAAAAACCTAATTTCAGAGATGTGCCTACAATACATTTGAAGTCTAGAATCAAGAAAGTTGTATCAGTCATTTCTCAAAAATAAAAATTTTTATAGTATTTCTGTTCCATACCTTTTGTTCTATTCAAAATCTGAAGTCAACTGAGCATACTAAGTAAGAACTTTTAAAAATCATGTTAACATGATTTACTGACATTTATAAAATTAAACTATAAATTTTAATAACCACTAAACAAAGTTTCGATAAACAATGATGTTTCTTTTTACTATTTATTATATGGACGTATGCGCATATGATTTATGTAGTTTTTACATTTGGCAATACCGCTCTCGTAGCAGTGAGTGTATATCTATATATACGCGTCTCGTAGCATGAGTGAGTGTATATTTATATATACGCGTACCTAACGTTACGTTTCGTTCGTCGCTCAACAACTGTAAGTACTAAAGTAACGTGACTGCAGTGTCTTCTGTGCCTTTTATAACCATATAATACATATGGCTCCAAAACACAATACACGTGTTCTATGCGGCAAAGGAAAAGGCCGATTTGCCAAGAAAAAAGTAGTTGATGCTCGTGAAAATATACGTCATTCAGTTGCGGCATCTAAGAGACGACGAGAAATTGAGGTTAGAAAGTTTGTTTACTTCGCTACTTAGTGCTTTATAGCATACGTATGGATTATAATACAGCGTACATAAATGTTATCAATGCTATTTCGTTTATTTTTCTCTACTAGCAAAATTCAGCATGTAGTTTGTCACGGAAAACTAGGCTAGTCGACATAGCTACTCTAGCAAAAGAGTTGTGGTGCTCTGTATGTAAGATGCAATTATCTTAGCGAAACATGACGAAGGAGACGAAGTGTGGAATGGCAAGCTTGCTGGATATAAAATGTATATATACAATGCCAAACAAATTATTTTATTAACACACATGAAAAATTTTATGACGACTCTGAAATAAGATACTTCATTAATGTAGAAGCAGCATTTGGTAAGATTTTGTACATTTATAAAATTTCTTTTCAATAATAACATTATAGCTCTTTTTATATCTAATAGCATATATCTAATAATATTTATATCTATTAATATGGTTGTAGGAATGATCGATGCTGGTATTGGTGAGACACATGTAAACACTTTTTTGTCGGCTATGGATGTGCCATCATATTCACCCAAATTGTTGAAAAAGCATGAGAGAATAGTAGGGCCTGTGATTGAAGAAGTCGCCAAAGAATCATGTGTACAAAGTATTCGTTTGGAGAAAGAAAAACGTTAGAAGCATCAAAAATAGAGTAAGTCAGAAAAATATAGTCACGGGATTAAATAACTTTTCAGGATGTTATCCACTTTTATAATATAATCAAGTTTAATAGATTTTTTACAATCAAGTGTCATCGATTTTTGTTTACAATAAAGATTCATTTAGTTTTTACAATGAAATGATTGATTTTGAAATTATAATTTTAATAATATAATATTTTTCTACAAAATAGGCTTTTTATAGTATAAATTATAAGGTAATATTTATATACATAGTACCATATTCCTTTCTATATTGTAACGTTTTTATTTTCACAAAAAATAAAATTGTGTCTATAAGTTATAATATATAGTCATTTACAACTAATTATAAAAAAATAAACATCTTTTACGCAAACAAAACAACTACTTTTTCATTCTATTACAGTATATAATTGAGGAATCATTTTGAGCTAATCATTGTTATAATTGTTCAAATATAAAAACTTTTATAAAAGACAGGAATTTTCATTTTATTTCAGAACTCCGCATAAATATTTACTTCATGTTTAATTTTATTCATTTTTTCAATTTAGTTTTTGTTTTCAATTTATGTACAGGATGGAAATTGGGAATGATAATGCCGTTTCAGAAAATTATCGATCTAATGAACTATGTAAATTAAAGGCATCTTTTGATGCTGGGTGGCAAAAGAGAGGTACGGGTCACCCGTACAATAGTTTATCAGGCAAGTTCTAATTTTACAATTGCATTTTAAAACTTATTTAGTTATTTAAACAAAATCTATTGTAAATAATTTATGATGAAATAATTCCTATATAATATCAAGTTTTCGTTTTACTGTTTTATTTTTTAATATTTTTTATATCACTCTAACCTCAAAATCACAACTTTGATATGATTTTTCGGCGCTCGTGGTATAAAATACCGTTCGAAACTAGTGCGTAAGTCGATTATTTAGGTGGTGTGACTTTTTCGCACTCGCTTCGCTCGTGCAAAAAGTCACACCAGCTAAATAATCGACTTCCCCACCCGTGTCGAAATGTACTAATATTTCGTATATTATAGGACATGCCACTGTGGTAGGGCACTATTCAGGTAAAATACTTTCGTATGCAGTACGAAGTTCAAAGTGTCGTAAATGTCGTTTAGGACATCCATCCAGTGACCATGATTGTCGAAAAAATTATAGTGGTTCAGCAAAAGGGATGGAACCTGATCTGGCGGTTGAATTGATAAACAATAATTCGTTGTTTAAAAAAGAAAATGTTGTCGTTAATGTGCTGATTGGAGATGATGACTCCAGTACGATCGCCGCAGTACGCAGATTATCCAGTAATGAAATTCAGAAATGGTCAGATTTCAATCATAGCCACAAAGCGCTTACAAGCGCATTGTATAGCATGAAATTATCATCTAAGCTTATAGAATATTTTTCCGATTGCTTCGCACATGCTGTGAAGCAAAATAAAGGGAATTCTCAAAAAGTAAAGCTTGCATTACAAGGCGTTGTACCTCACGCATTTGGTGACCATTCCTCATGTGGCGAATGGTGCTCTGCCCGAAATTCGGAAAATGAGTACACTCATAAGAATCTGCCAAATGGAAAATCCTTAGAAGATCCAGATCTACGCACATCTTTAACACAATTATTTGCTCGCTTTTCAAACAATGCAGATAAGATCGCCAATTGCGGCTCAACTCAAAAAAATGAATCTGCAAACAATGTGATTGCAAGTAAAAATCCAAAAGCGAGATATTACTGCGATTCCGAGTCTTTGAACTTTCGCGTAAGTGCAGCTGTTTGCCAAATGAATCTTGGGTGCAAATATGTCACGAAAGTGTACGAAAAAATGAAAAAATTAACAGGTAATGAAACGTCAAGATTTCGAAGTAAAAAGGATTATAAGCGGAGACAGAAATCTATCAAATCCAAGAGTCTTAATATTAAAAAAAGAAGGCTACAATTGAAAAAAGCACGGTCATCAAAATCAGGGGCTGCTTCTAGGAAAGAGGGTATAACGTACGAAAGTGGCTTCTCTTTCGATCAGGTTTCATCAACTCTCCCAGATTCTATTATAGTTGATTCCGTTGAAACATACTTTACTAATTGTAAAATTGTTCTTTTTGATTTGGAAACTACAGGATTGCATAAAAATGATCAAATATGCCAGGTACATGGAGAAAAATGGTGTATGAAAAGTTACTATATTTATAGTAACCGTGGCACAGAATCAAATTTTCATAAAATTTACAATTTCTAGTAAAAATTCCTATGTGTTGCGTAATTTTCACTATATACATAGCAATTTTTACTACAATATAGTAAATTTTATGAAAATTCAAGTCTGTCCCAAAGTTAGTAACGAATATAGACATTTTTGTGTACATTTATTTATTTCACATTTTTTTATGAAATGTGTAGTGTCAGATTTAATTATATTGTTCTTTGATTTACAGATTGCAGCGTGTACTGAAGAAACATCTTTTAATGTTTACATTACTCCTTCGAGACGGATATCAAAAAGAGCATCTGAAGTCACTGGATTGTATTTGATCGCCGGCGACTTATATTACCACGAACAGAAGTTACAGTCATTACCAGCTGTAGGTGCTTTTCAGAAATTTTTAAAATATTTAAAAACGTTACAAAGTCCAGTAATTATGGTAGCACATAATGGCTTGCGGTAATTCATTCGTATTATTATAAGAAATATTTTTTTTTTGTAAATAACAGACGTATTTTTACTACCCAGGTTCGATGTACCACGCCTTCTCAGTCTCGCAATGAAAGTAAATCAATTAGACGACTTAAAGATACTCGTAAAAGGATTTGCCGATACACTTATTATTTCAAAAACGTTGCTTAAAGAGAGATCAAAAGAAAAAAAAAAATTTTCGATTGCATCACTTGCACACGATTTTTTACCTTCGGAAAATACCGACAGTTTGCACATGCTGTTGATGACATAAATGTGTTGCAAAAAATAATGCGTGTGATAGGCATTAATGAGGAAACGGTCAAAAAAGAATCAAAAGGCACCCAACATATTTTAAATGCTAATAAAATGAAAAATATACAGTTAAATGCAAAAATTTCATTACAAGAATATAGTAATAGTATATCTAAAAATATGATCAATAAAATGGCTACCGCTGGTATAACAAAGCAAGTTTTGCAGGAAACTTTTAAAAAAAGTGGTCATGATGGAATCCGGATACTATTTTCAAAGAGCGTTAATGGCAAAGCTCGAATTACAACAAATAAAAAAATTTTACAAAAGATTTACGAATTGTTTTAAAATGCTTTAAAATCCTGTCCTCCATATATACAAGTGAGCTTAATCAATTTTAGTCATTTTATCGATTATATTTTAGGTATGGTAAAAATGTTATTTTACGTTAATCAATGTGTTCAATATTTATAAAATATTGTGATGTTATAGTCAAAGCTATATTGCTGATTATTTAAGATACTATTTTATAATACAAATAAAAATATTGCATATTTTTTAAGCTTTGTGATATTAATTGTAAAAGCTCAATTAATTTTTATTGTTACTAATTATTGAAGCTCATAATTAACGTAGCTTTTAAACTATTTATTTTAATTTAATTTTCCATGTTCCTGTTACGCAGTAAGGTTTTGTATTTCTTAAATACTTTGTACGTCCATTAGTTAATATAATAAGATATTATATTATAATTCTATAATAATAAAAGATGATACTAAAATCTGAAATCTGTATATATTTCTAAGTATACTTATATATATGTATCAGTGATTAATTACTATTTTTATTGAAAACAGTTTTTTTATTCTTAAACCGCATTTAATTGATGAAAAAATATTCAAATTATTTTTGAGTATAGAAATTAAAATTTAATTTAAATCATAATAAAGGTCTACATTTTAAGTGAGATTCATATTTAAGCGCGTTCAGGTCCTAATCTATACTTATGAGTGCGACGTTGCCATGTTTTCAAAACAAATAACAAGACATCAACCGTTATACTTTTGGCAATAAATATCTTTTTATTTTGTTCGGCTATGGCTATTTTTGTTAATATCTTTAGAAAATATGAAATTCATACTTTCGATATCTCGTTTTTTATATTAATCTGCAGCGTTTAAGTACTTCAATTTCAATGATTTTCCGTGTCAGTAGCATGGCTCCCATACTTCCCCATGTTAAACTACAAGTTTTCACAAATTATTATTTCAAGTATTTGGTCGGTAAGCTGCACTCAAAGTCATATCAATTTGCTTATGAATATCTCAACAATAATAGTATTTAATTTTATTTAGATCTACAGACTTAACGATTTTAATAGAACCACCTTAACATAAAGAATTTTCTTAATATGGCTATCAGATTTCATTCTTTATTAAAAATACAATCATTTGATTTGTTGCACGTGGGCAGGCCCGGATTACGGGTTATGGTGGCCCGGGGCTATAAAAGCGTTGGGGCCCATGTAAGGCGGATATAACCCTCTGCGTTTATTAAAGTACGGTAATGATGTGAAAATGATTTTTATGTAAATTTTAAACTGTAGATAAGTAAATACTATAAAGTAAATACTTGTATTACCTATATTTTATGAAAATTGTTTAATCGCAAAATTCGTAATAGAACGGGAAAACAGGAACATAAAATAATTAATGCACTTTAATATCAGTAGTCAGAAAAAAGTTTCTTTTTATATAAATTGAGTTATTTAATTATGATTACAAAAAAGAAATATCTACAAAAGATTCACTTCTATATCTTAATGATTGAATAATAAAAGTAATGGACTTAAATTACTTAATTACAAAAAATGTAAAGCTTCGGCAAATAATTATATAATTAAAAATTTCTCTCTAAAAAAATAAATAAAAATATTTATAATAACTCATAAATAAGAACATTAATATAAAACAATATGCATATTCTACTTATATCGTAGAAATAAGCATTTCAAGTAAAAGTTTTCTTCCTTGACTTTGAATTTGCAAAATCCTTTATTAAGTCTTCAAAATCCATAGATCGCAATAATTCGGATTCAATTGCTAAACTTGATAGAGCTGATAATCGATCATCTAACATTGTCGCTCTGTACATATTTTTTATTCTTTTGAGTACAGAAAATGACCTTTCTGCCTCACAATTCGCAATAGGTGCAGTGACGAAAATTCTGTACGATATGTACACGTTTGGAAAAACATCAACCATTTGTCTATCTACTATCCAATTAAGTACCTTTAATGGCGCCAGAAAATTAAATGAATTACCACTATTATTTTGTTCAGGATTGCTTGAGCTATTTGAGAAGAAGCCTTTAGGTTGTAGTTTTATCAATGCTGTGAATTGTTCTAACTCAGAAACTAAATTGTCTTGTAAATCTTTCGAGTAGGTTCGTACTAGATTTAAAGCTTTAGTTTGAATTTCTTCTCTGCTGATGGTTGTCAAGTTACATAAAAATCCAAATAATTCAATAATCTGAGTATAAGCTTCACTACGTTTTTTCAACTCGGCTGATAATTTATCTATTATTACATAAAAAGTTTCAATCCGAAACTTATCTGATCCCGTTAAGTTTGATATTTCTTTTTCACCATCTCTAAGTTTTTTTGTTATTACTCTCTTTTTAGAGTCAGAATATTCTGGAATGATGAATTCGCTAAGATTTCTCGACTCGTTTTCTATATTTATAAATTCGCAGCGTAAATTTTGTATAAAATCGACTAATGATAACAGCATTTCATTAGCTGCATATAAGTCTACTTCAACTTTTTGAATGAAAATGCTCGTAAGATTAAACCTACTCAAGATTCGATGCCACAGCACTGCCATGAATGCATTTTCTAGTTTAATCATTTTTTAAGTAGAGACAGGGCTTCTCGTCGTGTATCAGATTTTTGAGTACCATCTTCAGATAATACTTTCAATGCATTGTACACGCCATCGAAATTTTTGGTGATTGTATTTGTGGCATCGGCTCTACAGGACCATCTAGTAGTAGATAAGCTTGTGAGCGTAGAGCTTTCTTGTTTTAGTACGTCCCATCTATGGGTCGAGGAACTAAAAAAAACATAAAGATTTTGTAGCAGGCCAAAGAAATTAATAGCATGTAGAGCTTCATTCATGCTGCACTCTCCAACCAAATTCAACGAGTGCCCAACACAGGGAACATAAACTGCAAGCGCATTTTCTTTTTTAAACAGGCCTGCACACCAGAATATTTACCAGACATATTACTTGCATTATCATAGCTTTGTGCACGGCAATTTTTGATTTCTATTTCATTTTCTTTTAGTAATTCTAATATATCAGTGCTTAGAGATTTTACAGTATGGCTTTTAATTTGTAAAAAACAGAAAAAGCGCTCATAAATATGACCTTTCCAATAATAACGAAATATTATTGATAGCTGATCGGCATGGGAAATGTCGGGAGTAGAGTCAACTACAAGCCCCCAATATTTCGTCTGCTTTATTTCCTCTTTTATACGCGCCATAACCTTTGTTGCCATTAACTGAATTATTTCTTCGCATATAGTTTTAGATAAATAAGAAATGCTCCCTCGGCCTTTATTTGCATTTGTATCAATATGCTCTTTTAAAAACGGGTCAAATTTAGCAATAAGTTCCAATGCTCCGAGATAATTTCCATTATGGGGCGAGCCAATCACTTCATTACTACCACGAAACGCAAGACCTCTTTCAGCTAAATATAAAATAGCTGCTATAACTCGCCTTAATATTTCAGTCCAATATGCCATTTCGGATTTCATTGCATTAACAAGTCCCTTATCTACGTGTGAATCTTCGTGTATAAAATTTAACCAATCTATCATGCATCGATGGTGCTCTTTGCTATTTTCATGGCTAGAAATGGTCTCCTCTCCTTTCTTCCAATTTGAAAATCCTTCTTTCACAAAAACATTTTCTTGATCGAGTGAAAATAGTTTACAGACATAACAAAAAACAGTCCCTCGGCTCTCTGAATACATCAACCATTTCCGATCACATTTTTCGCCGTTTTTTAATTTTCGGTAAAAAAAATTTGGTGAGAAATATCTGCTTTGCATCGCATACTCTCGTTTTGAAAGTTTAAAATTAGATTCCTTGTTTTGAAAAAATTCGTATCCTTTATCCAAAAAATGTGTTCGTTTGTTCTTATTTTCATGTAACTTTAAAGGCCACAAAGCAGGATCTTTATGTAAAATATCTGCAAAAAATATATTAAGCAAATTTAGATTTAAAAAACATATGTTCTTAAATAGTATATTACGATACATGTGACTTATGTGGCCCATTATTGTCCGGCGTGATGTTAGCGCCCGAGCGCAGCGAGGGTGATAAATCACGCCTTGCTGTGGGCCACTGAAGTCACATGTATCGTACGATATTTTATAGCACGTTTACCTAAGTCCGCTGTCACGGGTAGGCGTAGTCGTGACCTAAGTGCGGACTTAGGTCACACCGTGCTATAATATATATTACTATAAAAATTATTACTATAAATATTGATTTTCTACATATAAAAGAAAAAAGTATAAAAGCCCGGTTGATTTGCTTTACGAAATGCTTTTAAATTATAATTTACAAATATAACCTTTTTTTTGCTAATTAAAAAGTATCGGCTTCTTATATTTCGATTTTTCAAATAAATTAAAAACTAGATTTCTGACATTAGTAGGTACGAAAAAAATTTTAATTTCAAATTTACGCACCATACTGCTATCAGGTATTTAACAATTAATCAAATCAGTCTTCTTGTGATGACAGATTTAAAAATCAAAATCTAAATAAAACTATATTTATTTAATAAGAATAATTGAAATACCTGTTTCAATCGAGTATTCTAATTTAGCAATGGCACTGGTATCACTACTATTAGTTTCAGTAGTTTTGCTTAAAATATCGTCGCCAAGAACATCTTCAAAAAAGCTAGAACATTCATTAATAGCCGTATCAAGTTGCGTTGTCTCGTGTGTTGTTTCAGTTTGCTGCATGCATTCTGACAATTTTTAATCATCTTCTCTATCAATTTCCGACTGATGCAATACGAAATATTCTGTCAATTTTGGCAATTTAGCTTGAAACTTCTCTTTTTCTTTCTTTAGTTTTCTTTTTAATGCACCGCTATCGTATTTTCTTGACATAATCAATTCTCAAAAACAAAACATTCAATAAGAAAACGTTAGTTTTTCACTGATTTCACAAGAGTACTGTTCACTTTTAATCAAATTCACTGTTCACTTCTAATCAAATTCACTGTTCACTTTTAATCAAATTTATACTGAAGTTATTAAACTGTAGCGCCGAACCTCGTTCTCTAAGATTATTCTTCTTTGCAAAGAAAGTGGAAACTGTTGACGACCAGGTCTCTGTGTAACACTATGCTACTGCCCGAAACAAATGAAGCGCTCTCAAAAACAATAACACGCGTCCACATGCGTCGACACGTGAATACCGCCCTTTGCCGGCCGCTTTCCGATTTTCCGCGAATGAGGCTGGGTCGACAATTACGCGAAAATCGCACGCGTGCGCGCTCGCGCGGTTTTGTCTGCTCGGCACGAGCGCAAGCGCGCATGCGATTTCTACGTGTGGATGATTGTGGACCCAAGCCTGACGAATGGTTACCAAAATAAACATTTTCCGATACTTAATTTCGATTGATAAAAATGTTATATTTCTAATACATATATGATTACATTACAGTCCTCGAACTTCCGTAACTGTAAACATTGGAATTTTTTTTCAATTTCCTTCTAATAATGACCAACAAATATATAATTAATGAAAAAAACAAAAGAATTTTGTAATTATTGTACTTATCTTTCAACAATATTACACTTTTAAATCTTAGTATAGAATAATACTTATGTATTATATAAATATAATTATTTGAATATTGCACGCAAAAATATAAACATAGCTCAAGATAACATAATTTATAAAAGATGTTATTGGTAAATATCTGATAAAAAAAACTTAATTTCATAATGATTAAAAAGACTATTAAAACATCAAATGATAAAGTTAATAATACATTAAGTTAATTAATATTTCATACTGTATACGAAAGAACGTATACGGAGTTTATATTGTTAGGGTTTATCGCCGATCAGAGAAAATAACAAATTGTAATGACTCTTAAAGTATTTGCTCCAACCCACTCGAAAGTAAAGTTGTAGCAAAAGGCATATGAACGCTACGCGCGTTTAAGAAAAATAGGCAAGCAATACGCAAGGTATATGCAATAGGCAAACTGATAATACGAGAGCCTCGCGTAATATCAGCAAAGCAAAAAATAGCAATTGGGCAAGAAGTAAAGCAAGGGGTAAATATAGACAAGGCAAATAATGTTTGGCGAGAGAGAAAAATAAGTTGTAATTAAAGTATTTGCTCCCACCCACTCGCAAGTAGAGTGGTAGCAAAGGAAATGTGTACACGAAGCGCGTTCGTGTAAATAGGCAATAATATGTCTTACTCGCAAGTAAGACACCAAAAATAGGCAATGCAAGTATAGGCAAAAGGTATAGGCAAAGTAGTATGCGTAATATGATAAGATTGAGTGCGAGGAGTAGGTCTCTACTTAAGCACGCGGGTGATGTTTTTTCATTGAAGGTTGCGCTTGGCGCTTGCCATCTGGCGGACACTTCGGGTACTACGATCCCGAACACATACTGATTTTAATTGTTTATTGAAATTTATTCTTCTCAATATTTATTGTTTAATTGATGTTTTAGATTTTTTGAAACTTTCTCATATATTTAAGTACAGCGATAATTTTCTCCTATAATTTAAAAATATGATATATAAATATTGAATATATAGCCTTATACTCTTTCGAATTTCATTTTATACTTACATTTAATTAATTGTTCCATGATTTTGTGTATTAATCATTTGTATGCTTGATGCCAGTATTTGGTATTACGTATATTTTATTAATTTTCTATCAACGCTTATTATTTATTATTTAAAGAGAAAAATTGGTATCAGGAGTATTATAACTAATCATTAAATTAATTTACGATTTTCTGAGATATTATTTTTTCACGACCACATAGCTTTTCTTAAAAGATTCCGTAAATTTAAAACCTTATTTAGACTATTAAATGTAAAGTGCATTTTATATCATTAAAAAAAATTGATTTTGATTCAAGCAGGAAGATCGGTGGCGGGGCCCCCTTCAAGTCAGGGCCCGGGGCTCTAGCCCACCCTAGCCCCCCCCTTGATCCGGGCCTGCACGTGGGTATGCCATGCATTGTTTAAAGGTCATGCGTCTTCAAAAAATTACTTCTCAAGCGTTAACTCGTTAACAAAAAAAAAAAAAAAACAGATTTTTCATAAGCATACGCTAAATTTTGAATTTTATATTCCAAAAGTCATTGTAATCACTAACTTAATATTTTAGAAAAACGTAGTTAAATTGTCAAAATAATATATTTAAAATTTTTGCAAAAACCACTTGATATTTCGACTCCAAACTTTTACTGGATGATAGAACGTTCAAAACCGCAGAAGGGTGTTCTCTTGATATTTTGCGATTCTACGTATTTTATTTTTAATAAGCTTGAAACTGTGCCAATTGCTCACTCGGTAATGGTACGGCTATGGCACCCCCTTAAAGATAAATATTTCATGATATATTTCACTAAAGGCGACGTAAACTTCTCCATCAAATCGAAAAATTATTTATTAGTAAATCAAGAAACGTTTTTAAAATATTCCAACAATATTACCTGAAACGATAAGACGATAGATACATTGCAGAAATATTACGAAGAAACCTTTCATAAAATATTATACCTCCAAACTTTAATTGTATATCATAACCTCCAAATTTTTGTATTCTAGTAATAAATAAACAAATACAATCCAAGTTTCAATAAATAATATTGAATAAATTTGCGGTTATTTATTGCATAGGCATTGTTCGTAAAAGAATTAATAAAGTCAAAGAATAGTCGATAAATATTTATTTTTTATTATTGGTCAACGTAATATAGATAGATTGAAATACATCCGAACGTATTGAGCTTCAATCATAGAATGAATCTTTTTTGTTCTTTTTTTGTTATGTTTAAAGTCAAACGGTTGCTATGGTAACACTTTAAAAGAATGTCTCAGCCGACCAGAACGTCTACAAGCGCGCCTCTTCGCGCCTATCCCGTGGTCTCTCTTCATCAATTTCAAAAATTGGTTAAGAGACAGCTGTGGCCCCGAATGAAAATTCGTGCACGCGATCGGTAACTCATAATTTGAGACCAAGACAGAGTTTTTAAGAAATTATTTAAAAGAAAATCTCTAATTATTTATGTATATATATGTGTGTATAAAAGTGAATTTCAATACGAACGGATTTACAAATTGGTTTCGTAACAGGCATAATATAATAAAGGTAAAGGAATAGCGCGCGCAGCGCGCCTGAACTTTCTCGATTTTCAAAATAAGATGATTATCAGACGATCTATGAATCTATGAAGCTTCCAAGTTGGAACCTTCCGCGAAACTTCCAGTGCTGATCTTCTGTAAACTTTTATGTAAGCTTTCTAAAAGCTTCCCCGTAATTTCAAGTGGTATTTTACCGCAGCACTTTTGGAACCTTCTTGTCAGCCTTCCCTAAAACTTGCTAATAGCTTCTTAGCAATGTTACTTTGGAACCGTTTTGAAAGCTTCCATTATATCCTTAAGCCAGCTATTTTTTATATTATGTTAGGAACCCTGCTTGAAATACTTCCTGGAGTCTTCCATCAAAATTTTCCTCAAGGTTGAATTGGAACTTCCATAGGAAGCTTCCTGGACTGTATTTCAAAAACTTCACGCAATCTTTACATGTAATTTAACTTTCGATCTTCCTAGAAGCTTTATGTTAGCTTCTAAGAGCCTTCCGCGAACCTTCCAGTGCCGATTTCAGTAATGGTTTATGTAAATTTTGTAGAAACATTCGCGTAAGTCTTCAGTAACATTTCACCGTAGCACTTTTCGAACCTTTCTGTTAGTCTTTCCTAACGCTTTCGGCATGGAAGCTTCCTGAAAACGGTACTCCTGAATCCACTCGGAAGCTTCCGGTATAACTCTAGACCAGTTGCTTTATTGTATGTCAGGTATCCTGCTTGAATACTTCCTACAATTTTCCATGAAAGCTTTCCTCAAGGTAGAATTGGAACTTCCATGGGAAGCTTCCTGGAATGTATTTCAAAAAGGTTCCCGCAATCTTCATATGTAATTCAACTTTTGTTCTTCCTAGAACCTTTATGTTATGTTTCAAGAGCCTTCTGCGAAGCTTACAGTGCTCATTTCAGTAATCGTTTATGTAAGGTTCATGCAACCTTTCTCGTAAATTTTGAGTAACATTTCACCGTAGCACTTTTGGAATCTTTCTGTTAGTCTTCCCTAACGGTTTCTGGAAGCTTCCTAAAAAGGTTACTCCGGAATCTAGCCGGAAGCTTCCGTTATAACTTTAGGCCAGTGGCTTTATTTATACGTCAGGAGCCTTGCTTGAATACTTCCTAGAATCTTCCATGAAAGCTTTCCTCAAGTTTTAATTGGAATTTCCAGAGGAAGCTTCCTGGAATATATTTCAAAAGCTTCACGTAATCTTCATATGTAATTTAACTTTTATTCTTCCTAGAAGCTTTATGCTAGCTTCCAAGAGCCTTCCGCGAAGCTTCCAGTGCTCATTTCAGTAATCGTTTATGTAAGCTTCGTGGAAGCTTGCTCGTAAGTATTGAGCAACATTTCACCGTTGCACTTTTGGAACCTTTCTGTTATACTTTCCTAACGCTTTCTGGAAGCTCCCTAAAAAGGTTACTCCGGAATCTAGCCGGAAGCTTCCGTTATAACTTTACGCTAGTGGCTTTATTTATATGTCAGGAACCTTGCTTGAATACTTCCTAGAATCTTCCATGAAAGCTTTCCACAAATTTTAATTGGAACTTCCAGATGAAGCTTCCTGGAATATATTTCAAAATCTTCACGTAATCTTTATATGTAATTTAACTTTTATTCTTCCTAGAAGCTTTATGTTAGCTTCCAAGAGCCTTCGGCGAAGTTTCCAGTGCTCATTTCAATAATCGTTTATATAAGCTTCGTGGAAGCTTACTCGTAAGTATTGAGTAACATTTCACCGTAGCACTTTTGGAACCTTTCTGTTAGACTTTCCTAACGCTTTCTGGAAGTTCCCTAAAAAGGTTACTCCGGAATCTAGCTGGAAGCTTCCGTTATAACTTTAGGCCAGTGGCTTTATTTATATGTCAGGAACTTTGCTTGAATACTTCCTAGAATCTTCCATTAAAGCTTTCCTCAAGTTTTAATTGAAACTTCCAGAGGAAGCTTCCTGGAATATATTTCAAAAGCTTCACGTAATCTTTATATGTAATTTAACTTTTATTCTTCCTAGAAGCTTTATGTTAGCTTCCAAGAGCCTTCCGCGAAGCTTCCAGTGCTCATTTCAATAATCGTTTATGTAAGCTTCGTGGAAGCTTACTCGTAAGTATTGAGTAACATTTCACCGTAGCACTTTTGGAACCTTTCTGTTAGACTTTCCTAACGCTTTCTGGAAGCTCCCTAAAAAGGTTACTCCAGAATCTAGCTGGAAGCTTCCGTTATAACTTTAGGCCAGTGGATTTATTTATATGTCAGGAACCTTGCTTGAATACTTCCTAGAATCTTCCATTAAAGCTTTCCTCAAGTTTTAATTGGAACTTCCAGAGGAAGCTTCCTGGAATATATTTCAAAAGCTTCACGTAATCTTTATATGTAATTTAACCTTTGTTCTTCCTAGACGCTTTATGTTAGCTTCCTAGAGCCTTCCGCGAAAGCTTCCAGTACTTATTTTCGATAATCTTCTATGTAAGCTTTTTGGAAGTTTCCGTAGAGCTTCCATGTAATATTTCATAGTTAAGTGTTTAAAACTCTTTATGTTTCCTTCCTGGAATCTTTCTGGAAACTTACTTAGAAATCTTCCAATATAACTTTCCTGAAAGTTTCAGTTAGCTTCCTGGAAGGTTCCATTGACCTTTCACTGTAAGCTTCCTTGGAACTTTCTTCCGGAACCTTTCATGCTATGTGGGATATAACTTGTCTACTAATACCAGTGTAAATACAGTTGCACAGCTGACAGCTCATATAAGCAAAGATACAGAACAATGTGATTTCAACAGTTTGTTTGGCAGAGTTTTTGCTTTCTGATAGAGAAAGAGTTTTTTCTTAGTGCTTGATTATTTGTATTCAGAAGTGAATTTAGGATCAAAAATTTAATGTATTGTGTATGTGAAGACATATGTCTGAAAAGTGTGAGTGTAATTATAATACAAGCGTGCAGTGACAGTTTTGTTTAAATTTGGAAAGTAGTTTCAGTTCAAGATGGGAATGCTGTATGAAATTTAATACTGAAAAACATGTGCATTGGCAAGATTGAATTAAGTATTTTAAAGAAGAGACAGTAAAAATTTTTATCGCATAAAAATAAATACATCTTTTTCCTAAGAAAGAAGAAAGTGACATATTAAGTCTAACTCACTATAGAATATATAATTCAATTCAGAAGATTGGTGAATTGCAATAAGTGTCAAGATGTATCTATACACATAAAAGTGACAAGTCTGCTTACAAGAATACGGGCTTAAATTCAAGATATTTTTAATATTTAATATGTGTAATCAAGTGATCATTGAAAAAATGGGCTTATCGGCTTTTATGTGCTTACGTACTTTTGTCTATGACAGTGATGGCTTCTTAAGTTTCGATTTGGATGGTTGGGATTTCATATTTCATAAGACCTGGCGCTTATTCTATATTTATCTTAGTATTATAAATAATAATCTAACTCAGTACAATGTGTTAAGAAGTGATTCAACAGTACATGAATCAAAGTGCAAATTGTTCTTAATTTATGTAGTTATGGGCGTAAGAGTTTCAATTTTAATGTTTCCATGTGTAAGTATTTTTTTCATGGCAAAAATCCTAAAAATTCAAAAAAATGCAAAAAATTATTTAAAAAAAATCAGTTTTTGCCATGAAAGAAATACTTATACATAAAAACCTTAAAATTGCAACTCTTACGCCCATAACTACATAAATTAGGAACAATTTGCACTTTATCCCATGAAAATCTATCATGCGGTCTCAGAGAAAAGTTACGACAAACTTTTTTTCTTGAAAATCTTATAACTGAGGATAAAATGAGTTTAAGGACCTCTGTCTTAGCTCATTTTATTTAAAATAAGTTATATTTACAATATATTTTGATTATTTTATTATAATAATAATTTTTATCATTTTTTTAGGTAATTTTAGCCAGAAAGGCCTATAGGTGTAAGACCGCCTTAATGATAGGATCGAGTTATTCGAATCTAATTAAAATATAAATATTACGTGAAGCTTTTGAAATATATTCCAGGAAGCTTCCTCTGGAAGTTCCAATTAATGGGTAGCGTTCGAAAGAGAATTAAAATACCTATATTTTCTAAAAAAAAAAAGTTTCTAGCTATCACGGTTCTTTTGTTATTAACAAAAACGTGTTTTTTTTAGAAGCTTATAACTTCTAAACTTAACGGTCAATTTTTTTGAGAAAAATCATGATAATACAGAATATAAATAGCTATAATCTGTTAAAATTTGAATATATATTCTGTAGGCTAGATTATGAGTAAAAAATTGAAAAATGAAAAAAAAAAGTTTTGTATGTCCAACGATTACAAGAGTAAAATTGACTTAATGGCTTCAAAATTCCTTTTAGAGGTAGATTTTTTATAGTTCTCGGTCGAGTTCTTTGGGCAAGATGATTGGTCTATAAATTTCAGAGATATTTGAGGTTAAACATTTTTTGACATTTTTTTTAAATCGTAATTTCTCAAGAACGGCTCTATGTATCTGAATGGGGTGGGTGGCATTCGAAAGAGAATTAAAATACTTATATTTTCTAGAAAAAATTAATTTTCTATCTATCACGGTTCTTTAGTTATCATCAAAAACAAAAACGTGTTTTTTTTAGAACTCATAACTCCAATGATGTTATTATCAGTATTTTTTTAATTTTTAAAAAATCAACCAACAAAATGAATTAAAATGTTTAAAAATTATATCTATTATAATCTATTATAATTATGAATTATGCATTATGAATGCATTATATTCTGCATTATTATAATTTATTTGTGAGTTATGAACTTTTTTAAAAAAACATGTTTTTGTTAATAACAAAAGAACAATGATAGCTATAAATTATTTTTTCTTAAAAAATATGAATTATGAAATATAAAAAAAAAACGTTTTTGTTAATAACAAAACAAACGTGATAGCTATTTGTTTTATTATAAAATATAAATATTTTACTTCTATTTCAAATGATAACTTTATTTATCAGCTCAAAATTTATATAAATTTGATATAAATAAATAATAAATAAATAAATTTAAAAATTAACAATTTTTAATATTCATAAATGAATTTTATTATAATTATGGAATACATTTTTTAAAAAATTATAAATTTTATTATTAAAAATTAATTAAAGGAATCAACAAATTACGGTTGAGTAAGCTACGGGCCAATGAATTGGCAGCGGTTTTTAATTTGGGGTAGCACTAAAAATTATGACGACATATGGTAATCGTTTTTTAATAAAATTGTTTTTTAGTGAACAATTTCTTTCATTAATGTTTGAATTAAGCGAATTGCAGTCTGTTTCTCAACATTTGTTGAGCTTAATAAAAATTATTTACATGGCCGAATCCATCTCAAATCAGGTGGCCCGCGTATGCCTGAGTAGTAAGTGTACCACTATAGCGAGACAGATAGGTATCAGGTTACACTTCCGGTGTCATCTTCACGTGGGCACTTGGCTGAAGTGTTTATATAAACATCTCTTATCTTAAGTGTTTGTTTATATAAACAGTAGCAAAACAGTAGCAAAACAGTAGTGGTTAATTAGTGTTTATTTATATAAACAATGATTAATAGCCTATTGTTAATGAGCTACAGTTAAAGTGCCCACTTGATGGCGCCGTAACCTGATACCTCTGGGCGCGCTATAGCGGTCAGTGATGCTGGTGCGCTATACCAGTCATGGCGCCCCCCACTCCTTGAGCAGCAGAGAGGGGGCGGACTACGCTATACATACCTCTGTGCGCTATAGCGGTCAGTGATGCCTGCTGGCGCGCTATACCAGTCATGGCGCCCCCCACTCCTTGAGCGCTGGCGCTATACCCGTCACGAGCTATCCCCTCTCTCCACGGGCAGGTTGAGCGCTATATCGAACGTGCTTGTGCTCTCTCCGGACGGCGTGAGTGTATTGGTGTGTGGATTTGTGAGAGAGGAGGTGGATGCGAGGAAGTGGATAAAATAATTTTTAAATTAAAAAATATTAATTTTTATTGCTTCCTCAAAGAGGAAGCTTTGTAATGGTGAAAAAAATTTTTGGAACAAAAAATGTTTAAAAACATTTTTTAAGACTTTTGGCACCAATATCCGATGTTATTGAGAACAAAAATTTTCGTGTCTGTATGTGTGTGTGTGTGTGTGTGTGTGTGTGTGTGTGTGTGTGTGTGTGTGTGTGTGTGTGTGTGTGTGTGTGTGTCTGTGTGTGTGTGTGTGTGTGTGTGTGTGTGTGTGTGTGTGTGTGTGTGTGTGTGTGTGTGTGTGTGTGTGTGTGTGTGTGTGTGTGTGTGTGTGTGTGTGTGTGTGTGTGTGTGTGTGTGTGTGTGTGTGTGTGTGCTTGTGGGTGTGTGTACCGGCTATAACTTCTGAACGAATTGACCGATTTTCATCTATGAGGGCTTATTCTCTTCGTTTGGACATAGAATAGAGATAGCTTAACCTATTTTTTCATTTTATCGTTTTTCTTTTGTTTTATAACCAAAAAATGATTTTGAATTTTCAGTTTTTTTTATTTTTTCATATCATACAGCCATTATTACATAATATAGTAAACTGTTTTTAAAGGTCTTCAAATTACCTCCAATTTCTTTTTTAAAAGTTGAATTATCTTTACTCTGTCATTTGTTATTAAGGAAAACATTTTTATATTTCATAAATTAATTTCTCAAAAAATATTTTATTTATCGACTTGAAATTTTAACCACTTATAACAATCATTGAAGACTATATTTGGTTAAAATTTCAAATGATTATCTTCATTTCTTTTCTAGAAAAAAAATATTTTTGAAAAAAATTGCATTTTTTTTTGGACGCGATAACAGGAGTAAAAATCAACCAATCGTCTTGAAATTTGGCACAGAGATAGCTTTTTTATATCTTCGAACCGAGTTCGTTGCCCAAAAAAATCGGTCAATTACGATTAAAAATATTTGAGGTTAAAAATTTTTCTTTTTAATTTTCGAATTGCTTTTTTTCAGAGGATTGTTGATTTATCGACCTAAAATTTTAACCACTTATAACACTCATTGAAGACTATATTTGGTAAAAATTCCAAGTGATTATCTTCATTTGTTTCAGAGAAATAAAATATTTTTGAAAACAAGGGAATTTTCTTTCGGATACGTTAACGGGAGTAAAAGTCAACCAATCGTCTTGAAATTTGGCACAGAGACTGATTTTTTTTTTTATATCTTCGAACCGAGTTTGTTGCCAAAAAAAATCGATCAATTATGATTAAAGATATTTGAGGCTAAAATTTTTTTAATTTCCGAATTGCGTTTTTTCAGAGAATTGTTGATTTATCGACCTAAAATTTTAATCACTTATAACCCCCTCATTGAAGACTATATTTTGTTAAAATTTAGAATGATTATCTTCATTTTATTCATAGAAAAAATATTTTTGAATAGAAGTGAATTTTTTTTTCTTTCGAACACGATAAAAGGAGTAAAAGTCAAACAATCGTCTTGAAATTTGGCACATAGACAGCTTTCTTATATCTTCGAACCGAGTTCATTGCTGAAAAAAAATCAGTAAATTAATAAAAAGATATTTGAGGTTAAAATTTTTTTTTAATTTTCTAATTGTGTTTTCTCAGAAAATTGTTGATTTATTGAGCTAAAATTTTAACCATTTATAATACTCATTGAGGATTATATTTGGTTAAAATTTAAAGTGATTATCTTCATTTGTTTTCGAGAAAGAAAAATTTTTGGAAAAAAGTGCTTTTTGCTTCCTCCTAGAGGAAGCTTTGTGATAGTAAAAAAAAAAGTTTGTGAGATAATGTCTTAGGAATGTTGTATAGAAAATTTGGAATCGAAATACACCATTTTTAGAAAATGTCCGTATGGATGTGTGTGTGTGTGTGTGTGTGTGTGTGTGTGTGTATGTATGTCCGTATACTCTGATATCTCATGATCTACTCAACCGATTTTAACGAGGGAGTGATCATTTTTTCAGATTTTGCTTCAACAATTGGGGTCAATATTTTATTTTTGTCAAAATCGATTTTTTTGTTTTTTATCGCTATTTTTAAATTTTCAAAATTTTTATTTTCAATTTTTTTTATATTTAGAACAAATATTATTTATATACGATAAATTCTCTGTATGCAGAATAAAATTTTCTACAATTTAAAAAAAAAAAAAGCCGTTAGCTATATTTCGTCATAAGTTATTCATGAAAACGTCATTTTTAGTAAATAGGTTATATTTCAAAATTAAAAAAGATATTAACATGAATATTTTTTTGGTTATAAAGAATACTGAGTACTATAACTTACTAAATCTTTAGGTTTTTTATTCATTATTTTTGGAGAAAAAAATAATTTATAAAAAAAGTGTTTTTTTTTGTCGTTCAATAACTAGAGTAAAATTGGCTTAATCAGTTTGAAATTTTTTTTAGTGGTACATTTTGTATCACAATCGATTGAGTTCTTTGGGCAAAAGGATTGATCCATAAATTTCGGAGATATTTGAGGTTAAAATTTTTTTCACTTTTTTTTTAAATCGTAATTTCTCGAGAACGGCTTTATGTATTTGAATCGGGTGGGCGGCATTCGAAAGAGAATTTCAAGACCTATATTTTCTAAAAAAATTATTTGTCTAGCTATTACGGTTCTTTTGTTATTAATAAAAACGTAAACATTGAAAAATGAAAAAATGAGTTTGGTATGTCCAACTATTGCGGGAGTAAAAATTGACTTAAGCGCTTCAAAATTCCTCGTAGAGGTGGATTTTGGATAGTTTTCGGTCGAGTTATTCGGGCAAAATGATTGGTCCTTAAATTTCAAAGATATTTAAAAAAATTTCAAGTTAATATTTTCCATAAAATTTTCCCAATTTTTTTAAAATGTATTGAGGATGGCTCTATGTATGAAAGAGTAAAAATAAAGTAGAACCTTCTTATTTTTTTATATAACTTGATAGGATTTAACTTAACAGAAATATGTTAAATGGGAAAAAGTTTTATGTCAATATTATCGACAACTTTTATATTTAAAATATTTGAGGAGTTATAAATAAAATGGGCGATTTTTGGCTATAACTTGATTGGATTTGATTTTACACGAAAATGTTAAATACAAAAGTTGTGGATAATATTAAAACAAAAAATTTTACTATTTAATATTCTCGTGTAAAATCAACTCCTGACGAGTTGTTAGACTTATAAAAACGATTTTAAGCCGTTTACATCGTACAAAATAAAGTATGAAATTTTAAATATTGGAAGTAAAAATTAATTAAAGGAATCAGTAAATCAAGTTTGAGGAAGCTACGTGCCAATGAATTGGCAGCGGTTTTTCTTTTGGACACGATAACAGGAGTAAAAGTCAACCAATCGTATTGAAATTTGGCACAGAGACATCTTTTTTACATCTTCGAACCGAGTTCGTTGCAAAAAAAAATCGGTCAATTACGATTAAAGATATTTGAAGAAGAGAATTATATGGCTAATAAGAAATACATAAAGCAATACATATTATAAATAAATACATATTATAATACATATTTAAATACAGTTATTTAATAATATTGAATATATTTACATTATTATTTTAAATAATTATACATTTTTTAGAATATATTTTATATAATTCATGTTACAATACGGTATACTTCATTTAAAATATTTATAATATTTTCATATAATTTATTTTTATCCTTGGCCGAAGTACCATCTTTTGTTAGCCTCATCAGAGATAGCATCTTTTTCCGATCCGCAGTTGATAAGATATTATTTCCACACCACCATGCGGTAAATACCATGGTGCGTTTTTTTTTTTATTCAACAAAATAAATTTATATTTTTAATTTTTTTAAATCAAGAATAATTTTTTTGATTTAAAGTAAATTATTTTAATAATAAAAATTTATTTTGTAGTTCAGTGGTATCCCCAATAGGCCTAATCCACTGTGCTATAAAATAAATACTATTATAATTTACAAACAACAGAATAATACAAAATATTTAAGTCTTACATATTTTCTACTTATCTTTTCAATAATACTCCAAAATTTGTTGCGTATCTCCTTTTCATCTAAATATTTGTTATGCGAAATATGTATATCTAAAAAATTTATGTTGTATGTATTTCCATTTATCAAAATTTTTCTCATCCAAAATTCATTTTTCTGAAAAAGTTATTATTATTTTATTGTTATTCATCTTTTTAACTTTTTTAAAATTTTATTATATCACACTTTTATTTTTTCTTCATTAACTCAATTTCCTTTTTTTCGCTGGCATTTCATGTAGATTTTCAAAATCAATTTTTTTTATAATTTCGTCAATTACTTCTAAAATTTCAATTTTTTAAGTTGCTTGAATTAATAATTCTTCATTAAATAATTCTGCATTAAATAATTCTTCACGTACAAATTCGTATAATCTGTATTATTCAATAAACAATAAGAAAAATAAATTAATAAATAATGGTAATAATTATTTAAATATATTTAATTATCAAATTTCTAACCGTTTATATTCATTACAATTATCATTTTTTTCAATAATTGTTTCTTCGATTGAATTAATTGATTTTGTATAATTGCCTTTGAGTAGATAAGCTATGCTGGTTCTGTATCAAACAGGTCGTGACCTGTTTGATACAGAACCAGCATAGGGTTTCTGGATCACCCGCAATTGTACGGGGCACCAATAACCCATAACAAGTCGTGATTTGTTGATCCAGAACCCGCCTAGGGTTTTTGGGCCACCCGCAATTGTACGGAGGTGACAATAACCCATAACATGCGGGCACCCTGCTGTCGGCGGTTCGGCGGGTGGCAGCCCGCGACGAGACGACTGCGCACATCGGCTGCGCAGCGGCAGCAGTCGGCGGTTCGGCGGGCGGCGAGCGGCTGGCGGCCTGATGCTTGCTGATTGGGCCGGAGCAGCTCCGTGGAGTGTGGTAAAAATAGCGCGTTCTTCTCCGATCGGCAGTTGCCTCTACGCGCGCGGTGAGGTTCGGGTCGCGGTCGCTCTCTCTCTTCGGGCTCGGTGCGCGAGATCGTGCGCAGCTCGTGGATGCTTTAGACTTTGCCGTCGTTGCGTTGCGCTTCCAGCTGGTGAGCTCTGGATAACTCGCAACGACGGAAAAGACTAATGCAGTCACGCTGCCGCTGTCCTCGTCTTCGTCGTGTGCGCGAGTTCTTTCGTCGTCATCGTGCACTCTCTCTCAGTTCCGCGCGCGAGGTCGTGTGCAGCTCGTGGCTGCATTAGACTTTGCCGTCGTTGCGTTGCGCTTCCAGCTTGTGAGCTCTGGATACCTCGCAACGATGGAAAAGACTAATGCAGTCACGCTGCCGCTGCCCTCGTTTGCGTCGTGTACGCGTGACTCGCATACGTCGTATGCAATCTCTCGGCGCACACTCGTGAGTTCTCTCTCTCTCTCTCTCTCGTCTCGGGGCGCGAGAATTCTCTCTCTCTTTCTCGTCTCGGTGCGTGCGCGGATCTCTCTCTCTCTCTCTCGTATACGACGCATGCGCGCGTGGGCCCTTTCGTGTCTCGGATCTCTCTCTCTCGTCTCGGGGCATAATGATATGCTCTCTCTCTTTCTCGTCTCGGTGCGTACGCGGATCTCTCTCTCTCTCGGGGCGCGTGCACGAGGTTATGGCTGCATTAGAGTTTTTAACTGTTGCGATGCGCTTCCAGCTGTTTAGCTTTTGGATACCTCGCAACAGTTAAAAAAGTCTAATGCAGTCACGCTGGCGCGCGCGGATTCTCTCTCTCTCTCTCTCTCTCGTCTCGGGGCGCGAGAATTCTCTCTCTCTTTCTCGTCTCGGTGCGTGCGCGGATCTCTCTCTCTCTCTCGTATACGACGCATGCGCGCGTGGGCCCTTTCGTGTCTCGGATCTCTCTCTCGTCTCGGGGCGTAATGATACGCTCTCTCTCTTTCTCGTCTCGGTGCGTACGCGGATCTCTCTCTCTCTCTCTCGGGGCGCGTGCGCGAGGTTATGGATGCATTAGAGTTTTTAACTGTTGCGATGCGCTTCCAGCTGTTTAGCTTTTGGATACCTCGCAACAGTTAAAGTCTAATGCAGTCACGCTGGCGCGCGCGGATTCTCTCTCTCTCTCTCTCTCTCTCTCTCTCTCGGTGTCGTGCGCGCGCAACGTTATGCGCATGTGATGTTTTCGCGCGCGAATTCTCTCTCTCTCTCTCTCTCTATCTCTCTCTCTCTCGGTGGCACGTGCAACGTTATGCGTCGTCATATCCTCGCGCGCGAATTCTCTCTCTCTCACCCTCGGTATCGCACGCGCGCGCGCAAGGTTGTGTGCAGCTTTCGGCTGTACTAGTCTTTTCAATTGTTATGGTACACTTCCAGCTGTTTAGCTTTGGATACCCCGCAACGATTGAGAAGACTAATGCAGTTGTGCATTACAACCTTGATGATGATGATGATGTTGATGATAAATTAGTCCTTTTCAGGACTACTAACTTTTTTTCGTAGAACATTCTCTCTCCTCTGAGAAAGTTTTATCAAACAGTCCTTTTAAGGACTACTACAAAAAAATTATCTCTCCTCTGAGATTGTTTTGTCAATTAGTCCTTTTAAGGACTACAAATTTATTATAATTGTAGGCATGCTGAGCGTGCGAATTTTATATATATCGCGGACGTTTTGACCCATCGTTCTTGTTGCTGCTACAGCATGACTGATGCTATCGTGTATATAGGTATATATCAATACCTATACACGAGAGCACGCGCTCGGCGGCGGCGCTCGCGACGTCTATATTAGAGACGAACGCCCGCGAGCTAGCATCAGTCGTGTTGTAGCAGCAACAATGGGACGAAAACGCCCGCGTTCGGAGAGGCAGCGACAGGCGCGGAACAAGCGGCGCCATGCTCCTCCGCCACCGAAACCATCACCACCGCCGAAGCCGCCCCGGCCGAAGGTATTCGTCATGTACGATAACGACAGCCGAAGGCCACCACGTCGTCCAGCAGTGTGGACGAACAGCCGCCCGGTCCGTTGCGTAGACACGCGAAACGCTGGCGACATGGCCGCCAACGCGAGGTGGGAGCGTGAGCGCATCACTGGCATCCTCGAGATCCCCCATTTTTCAGCGACACCACGGAGACGGCTTCCTCAACAGCCAGTCCTCAAAAAGAGGAAGGACCGCGCGAGGAAGCGTCTGTTCGACAGGGAGGCCGGTGGCAGCGGCGACGACGACGACGACGACGACACAACGACAACGACGATGACGACTGACGAGGACAACAAAGACGACGACGACGACGACGACGACGACGACGACACAACAACAACGACGATGACGACTGACGAGGACAACAAAGACGACGACGACGACGACGACGACGACGACTGCGACATGGACGTGGACAAAGACGATGACGACCCCAACGATGACGGCGACGACCACGACGACGATGACTAATATATAACTGTTTATAATCGGCCCTTTTCAGGGCCACTAATATTTTTAAACGTTCAACAGCTATATATATTAAATATAATAATAATAAACATATATACATATACATAAAAATAAATACACACACACACACACACACACACATATACAAATATAACCTTACTAGCTACATTTAACGCGCGTATCATTTATCTGTTTGATTTTTTTGTTTTGAGGTTATGAACATAATCGAAGTTAGTTTAATTTAAAAGTTTGTTTGAGTTTAAATTCTATGATAATAATGTAAGTTTGATAAATAAAATAATGAAATTTTTCTCATACTATTTTAATTATTTAGCAGTTTTGAATATAATAATAAATAAACCATCTGAGACGTTTCACATCCTAACGCGCGAACCTACTATTTCTTACTCATGTTTATGATACTAAAAAATGCTTAAAAATTGAATGATAAGCGTTTTCTACAAATTTTTTTCCTCAGCTTTCCAATGATATAGGTTGTTTTTCAAAATTTTCCATATCTTCAAAACCTCTTTCGCATTTTATTTCTCGCAAAAACATATCGGACAATCTTTGGAAAATATCCTTCTCTACTTAAAAAATGCTCAGCTTTCGATCTAGAGGGTCAAAAAAAATATTAAAAATACACTTTTTGGATATAACATGAAAAAATTTGAGCAGTTTTAAAAGAATTATAACAAATAATTGTTCAAACATTATAAATTTTTTTGTGGCCCTGAAAAGGGCCGATTGGTTTAGCCTTAAAAAAGGCTGATTGGGTTTGGTCCTGGAAAGGACCGATTATATGTCGAGGCGACGACGAGATGGTGATGGCGACATGTCATCGCGAGGATGACGTCGCTTTCGAGGCCTACAACAAAGATCATGCGTGACCTCCATTTCATCGTCAGCATCTTCGTCTTCCTCCTTCGGCTGCGGTGGTGGATCAGCTGCATGAAACTGTGCAAGCTCCGCCGGCACCTCATAATACCGCCCTTCATGCGGCTCGTACAGCATGTATGATGGTGGCGATGCTGGTGGTGTTCGCATCACAAGGTCCGGAGGAGGTTGCGGAGTATGCGGTCTTCGCAATTCATCGAGCTGCGGTGAAGTAGGTGCCCGTTGCTGTCCTTCTTCCTCGAGCTCTAGACCCATGAGCCAGGCGTCAAAAGCGAGAGGAGAGGACAGCTCAGGTATCTCCTCCATCGCAAACGGTGCGCAATCCTCCAACGCTGCCAATCCTTCAAGAATTGCTTCTTGAAGAGACTCGTCGTCAAGAAGATCTTGGAGAAATTCCTTGTTTGACTCCATTGTGAAGAATGATGCTGAACGGAGAAAAACGCGTTACTTATATCGCCTGTCGCGGAGCTGTTGCGTCCCAATCAGCAGCAGCGAGCGCCGCGGGGAGGGGGAGAGCGGGTGTCGCGTAGGTCCGCGCTTTGTCTATTAAAACCGCGCAGTCTACCGATTAATTATCATTTTGCAAAGATGGACTCATCGAACAACAACCTGGAGACAACGTGGAGTGAAGCTGATTTCGATTGGGAGATCGGCCTCGCGATGGATAGCGACGACGAATTTCTTTCGGCGTTGGTGATGCCGCTGGCTACGTCGTCGCCGATTAAGTCGCCGGTTGCGTCGCCAGCGTTCACACCACATCGGTTACCTGATCTATCGCCGGTCTTCGTCGAGCGGCTACCCAGCTGTTCGCCGCTAGTGTTGCCGCCACTGTCGCCGCCGTCATCGCTCTCACCAGTACCCTCATGCTTCTCTCCAGGATTTTTGGAGAAGTATGAGTTGAGATCCTCATGCTTTTCTCCAGTGGAGAAGCATGATGATATCACCGGCTCCTCTGGGACGATGTCACCGCGGAAGATGCCACAGAAGCGACCTCGTGACGACAGTGATGAGCCACAACGGAGAATTCGTCGTCGAATAACTATTTAATCAGTCCTTTTCAGGACTAACCAATCGGCCCTTTTCAGGGCCACCAATATTTTTTTAACATATGGATAAATATGTTCATTTATTACTATTTCATATATTTTTTTAAATAATATATATTAATATTTCATATATTTTTTTTTAAATAATATATATTAATATTTCATATATAATTATGCAATGAAAATTTTTGGATAAAAAATATAACAGCAAAATTTAATAAAAAAGAAAAAATGTTTATTAACTCATAATAATAAATATAATTCAAATGTACATGAAATGAAAAGATTCTGATATTTCGTTCATGTTTTTTCTATGCTGCTGCTCGAGCATCCATCTTTTTATAACCAGCGCGTTTCGAAGTGCGCATACTGGAAAGTTACAGGCAGTATGGTTGGTACATGAGACTAATTCTGTAGGTAAACTTTTCAACGAAGGACATCCCATATCCTCAATATTAGTAACTAATCTGTAAATTAAAAAACTTATGAGAAAAACGTTTTTTATGAAAATAATTTATAACCGAAAATAGCTTACTGATCGGGGAAAAATCTCTTCAACCATTTACTTTTCTCCAGTCCCTTCACATAAATCTCTGCTCCGAAAAGTACACCATTTAGAGTATTTTTTAGTTCATCGTATGGGATGTTGCCTGCTCTCCACATTATTCCATGGAAATTTTGTTCAAGCCAACGATTTTCAGACTTGTTTTTTTCCAACAATTTGTCCCATGCATAAGGTGGTCTAAATAGGAAAACTGATGGTGTAGGATCTTCCTCGAGAGGGATGATGGCTACTTCCTTGAACACGAATTCATTCAAGGTAATCTTGAAACCTTGGACATCAACAATATACTTCATCTTGCTGCTGTGACTGTTCTCGAACGAGAGCAAAGGAGCGAATGAGGCTTTCAACGGCTCGCTGTTTATTTTATAGTCAGCCTTCCTATTTTGTTTAACCAATCGCGTTATTATTACCCTCTCCACAACACCTACGCCCAATCAGAATCGATCTCTTTTCGCGAATTTTTAAATAAAAAGAGGTATGCGTGCGGCGGAGAGCATTCGACTGCCTCCCACGGTCAAGATGCCTCAGTATTTCAAAAATACTGCTCTTGTGCTATTTAAATCGTATCGGCTTGCCTTAAGCGGTGCAGCTGACCAAGATGATGTGAATAATTGGATTGCGCTTGGTCGCAAAGCTATAGTGGAAGCTGAAAAATTGACTCAGCGCAGGCCCGACGTGACGGACTTAACAGTGGCCGATCGGCAAAAGTTGCAAGCGGCCATCGCGCTTATAAAAAGTATTCTACGCTTGTTGAGTGAACATCGAGTGGTGGGTGCCGGACTGCAAGCGAATGAAAATGGCTCCTCGGTGAGCTGGGATGATGTCGAATCAGCTTTCGAGAATAGAATAAAGACGGGTGTCATCACAAACCGAAGACATCTTGATTTATTAAAGTTCATGAAAGACGCTAAGCAAGAATTTATTGAAAAAGTGCGTGAAATTCTAAAAGAACCTTTGAAAGTGAATACAGTGTTAGCAGCCGAGTACGTGATAGTTAAAGATGGTGAAGAGACAATCGAAATAAAATATTTCAACACGAAAACAGCTCCGATATATTCGACTACGGACTTAAATGAGTGGTTTGTTATGAATGTACAAAATCCCATCGACGCGGATATGGAAGAGTTTCAAGAGCGCGAGTCGGGCTGGTCGCTTAAATCAATTTTAAATTTAGTTGTTAATATTTACAAATTTAATCCGATGAGAGGGAGCTCATACATTGATTTGCCGCCATTCATCAAGAATAAGAAGGCCTGTATAAACGTAGAAAATGAGGACAATGAATGTTTTAAATGGGCAATTCTATCGGCGCTATACCAAACTAAGTTAAATTCTAATCGAGTAGCGACATATGTACATCACCAAAACGATCTCAACTTTAAGGGAATCGATTTTCCTGTTAATCCCCAAGAAGTGACTAAGTTTGAAAAACAAAATAACGTTTCTGTGAACGTATATTATTTGAAGAAAAAAGGAAAAGTATTTGACATCTTACCACGTCACTTGACGGCTGACAAAAAAGATAAACATGTGAATTTACTACTCATTGAAAATAATTATGTTGACGAAGATGAAGACGACGACTCGACTCTCGATGATGTTAACATCGAATTTAAATTCCATTATGTATGGATAAAAAATTTATCAAGACTGTGTAGTAAACAGCTATCTTCGCACAACCGTAAAATTTTCATCTGTGATAGATGTCTACACTATGTCATAACTGAAGAAAAACAAATGAAGCATGTGATTGACTGTGAAAAAATTAATCAGTGTAAAATTACTCTTCCAAATAAGAAAAACAATACTTTAGAGTTTACAAACTTTGGTTTTAAGAATCGTGTGCCATTCGTAATATACGCTGATTTTGAATGTATATTGAAGCCTATGATTGACGATGAACGAGCTTACCAGCATCACGTGCCATTTAGTGTGGGCTTCTTAATTAAATGTAGTTATGATGACTCTCTCTCGGAATATAAGAGTTATAGACAAGAGGATGAACAAGCCGAATCTCCAGCCAAATGGTTTGTACAGAGTCTTCACTCTCTGGCTGTGAAATTGAATGACTCGTATAAAAATCCAAAGCCTATGAATAACCTAACATCACTCGAAAAAATTATGTTTGACCAAGCACGTCTATGTCATATTTGCGAGAAGCCATTTACTAAGGACGACAAGAGAGTACGTGACCATTGTCATTTCACAGGAAAGTGAGTATTTATTTTCTCTCTCTCTCTCTCGCGCTCTCTCTCTCTCTCATAACTAAAAATTATTACAGATATCGTGGACCAGCACACAGCAAATATAACCTCGGCTTCCAGGACTGGAGAACAATCCCCATAGTTTTTCACAACTTGAGCGGATACGATTCTCATCTCTTTATTAGAGAAATAGCGACATGCTTCCCAGGACGAGTTTCGCTACTTCCACAAACAAAAGAGAAATACATATCATTTACAAAGTTTGTGGAAGGTACAGATATAAACCTGCGATTCATCGACTCGTTCAAGTTTATGGCTTCATCGCTAGACAAGATGGCATCATACTTGGAGAAACTGAATACTCTGGAGCGATTGTTTAAAGAAGATGGTCTATGCGATGAACAAATTTCACTTTTGAAGAGAAAAGGAGTTTTTCCATACGACTATGTCTCGTCATTTGAAAAGCTAAACGAGCCAAATCTCCCTTCGAAAGATGACTTCTTCAGCAGCTTATATGATGCTCATATCAGCGATGAGGATTATGAGCATGCTCAGAACGTTTGGCAGAGTTTCAATATTCAAGATTTAGGGCAGTACTCTGACTTATATCTCAAGACAGACGTTATCCTATTGACTGAAGTTTTTGAGAACTTTAGAAATAACTGTCTTGAAGCTTATGAGTTGGATCCTGCCCACTATTACACTACACCCGGATTGACTTGGGATGCCATGCTAAAAAATACACAGGTATGATTCATTTAAATTTAATTAAAAATTCATATTTAATAAAAAAAAATTTTTTCACAGATCAAACTTGAGCTTCTTACCGATGTTGACATGTTGCTATTCATCGAGCGTGGCATACGAGGAGGAATCAGCCAGTGTTGCAATCGTTATGCAAAAGCGAACAACCCGTACATGAAGGATGGTTATAACGCTAACGAGGACGAAAAATATTTGATGTATTTTGACGTCAACAATTTGTACGGTTGGGCAATGACTGAATCCTTGCCTTATGGCGGCTTCAAGTGGGTAGAGAATGTCAATGAACCAAACTTCTTCAACATCCCCGATGACTGTGACTTTGGATACTTTGTCGAGGTAGACCTGAAGTATCCTGAAACTCTACACAATGCCCATAAAGATCTGCCGTTCTGTGCCGAACACATGGCGCCTCCTGGCTCAAAACAGTATAAACTCATGACGACGCTTCATGACAAAACTCGTTATGTGCTTCACTATCGAGCACTCAAACAGACCTTGAAACATGGCCTGGTGCTCGACAAAGTCCATCGAGCCATACAATTCCAACAGAGTCCTTGGCTAAAAAAGTATATCGACTTGAACAGCGCAAAAAGGAAGGAAGCCAAGAATGAGTTTGAAAAAATGCTTTTTAAACTTTTCAACAATGCTGTGTATGGCAAAACGATGGAAAACGAGAGAAAACGCGTTGACGTGAAGCTAGTCAACAAATGGAAAGGTCGTTATGGAGCCGAGGCACTCATCGCACGGCCAAACTTTCACAGCTCTGACATTTTTGATGAAGATCTCGTCGCGGTGCAGCTGCTGCGAACGGAGATCTGTATAAGAAAGCCAATCTACATTGGATTGTCAGTGCTGGACTTATCAAAAACGCTAGTGTACAGGTTCCACTATGACTATATGCGAGATCGTGTAGGAGACAGAGGCAAGTTGCTATACACCGATACGGATAGTCTGATTTATGAAGTTACAGATGTTAACGTGTACGACGTGATGCGACAAGACATTCACGAGTTCGACACATCAGACTATCCTGAAATTAATCCGTTCAACATGCCTCGTGCCAATAAGAAAATCGTCAGCGTGATGAAGGACGAGTGCAACGGCGAGATCATGCTGGAATTCATCGGGCTGCAGAGTAAAATGTACAGCGTGAAAGTACAGAATCAAAAGCCCATCAAGAAGGCCAAAGGAGTGAAAACTTCTGTAGTCAAACTGACCATCACCCCTCACGACTACATGAAGTGCCTTCGAGAGAACGTCATCCTCACTCGAGAGCAAAGAAACATCAGGTCTCGTCGTCACAACATTCACACTGAGAAAGAGAAAAAAATTGCTCTCAGTGCACATGATGATAAACGCTGCCTACAGCCCGGGACCACCGATACACTGCCCTGAGGTCACTATAGAGCAGGAGTGGTGGGGGAAGAGCCGGCCAATGAGAATGAAGCTGTTGGAGAGGGGGAACGCGAGCCGCCGAACGCCGCTGAGGCATCCCTATATAATGCGGCGGTGCCAGAGCAGGAGCTCATTCGATCAGTCGACTCTCTTCAGCAGCAGCAGCAGATCTCAGCCTCGCCTCCAGCAGTCTGGCAGCAGATACCTACAGACTCGCAGCCGCTTCTCGCTGTCTCACAGCCGCTTCTCGCTGTCACGCAGCCGCTTCCAGCAGCATCGCTCCTCGTCTTAAAAAGACCTTGTGAGGAAAATACTGAAAGTATTATTAAGAAAAGGAGAGAAATCTAAGGTTTGTATTTTCTTAAAGTAATTTTTTTTCTTCTATTCAAAAAACAAATCATTTACAAAACTTTCTGTTACAGATGGATTTTCAAAATTAAACGCTATTGCGCGTGGAGGATTCCTTCCCACAAAAAGACTGGTCGATCTGACCAAGGGCCAGCGGTATATGGTGTCTAGTCTGAAGGCTGTAACGACGAAATATGGAGCAAAAGTCGTGGCTGAACTGGAGAGCGAGTTTGATGTGTTCATGCCGAAGAGAGTATCAGATGCTCTTCAACAAGACGAGCAGTTCTTCTTCAAACTCTAGGATGCCGCTAATAAGTATGAACTATTTATAGTGTACAACGGCGGTTCCAGTGTAGAATTTAGTGGCAAATAATTTTTTAAGTAATGCGAATATACATATATATAGTTAATGTTTAAGTATTTACGAAAAAATATATATTGTAAAATAGTTAAGTATTTGCGAAAAAATATGTATAAGTCTTTTGCGAAAAAATATAATTCTTAAGTATTGCGAAAAAATATTGTTTAAGTATTGCAAAAAAATATTGTTTAAGTATTGCGAAAATATATATATATAAGTATTGCGAAATGTTTAAGTATTGTTACGTCGGGTCTACCAAAGAAGACCCGATGTTTAGTTTAAAAGAAAACTAATAATTGCTCTGTTTAGAGCCTAGGCTAAAGAAAACCTACTAGCTCGAGATAGAGCTAGATACTAATACGATAGGATAAGGTTTGGGCAGCAAAAGAGCGCGATATAATTTAAACGCTTGAAACAAAACGTTGATGCAAATGTATGTTTGTATTTTGCCAACTTACCTAGATCTACCGAGAAACAGAGGACGAACTCCTGTACAGTCGGTTACTAGGCCAGATTTGGCTTGTGTATTACGCGAATTTAGAGGATTTTTTAAATAGAATAAAAAAAAACACTTTTATTTTAAGGGGGACGCGGTCAAAAGAACACGGATTAGATTACAAGAAATGGGGACAATGTATGGGGAAAAATCACACTAGCTGTAGAAAAAGATAGACAGCAACTTAAAGTTTACTTACTTTTCCTATTGTTGGCAGCTTGGGATGTTCCTTGGTGTCGACGATGGTAGATAGTGTAGAAAATAAATGAGTCAAACACAAAATAGAAGGAAAGAAAATATTAAATTTATTCTGGCACACACGGGTTACCTTTGCTCGGTAACTTTACAAAAATTTTAATTTTCCGGAAAACTTTAGAGTGGCGCGGGACTCTGAATAATTTTGATGCTTAGAGGTGAAAAGTTAGAAAGAACTCTGAGGAAAGAAAAAAAAACCTCTTCGGCTTGAGGGTTGGAGCTTGAATGAAAGTGAGCGAACGCACAAGTGACGAGCTGCGCTAGCGAAGGGACGCCAACGCTTTACAATCTTAGACGTAGAGGGATGGTATTGGTCGCTCGCATTGGGACTTCCCTTGGCGTTGTAAAGGGGGAATACCTTAACCTACCTAAACGGTTACAATTGGTTCCGGGTTTCCTGACCACTCCTATTTCCGGAAAATTTGAGTAGGGAGTACTCGATATTCATTGCGCATTTAAAAATAAGAGATACAATAATTGAAGTAACATTACACATAATTTATACACAATGGAGTGATTCTGCAATTTAAATTTATTCAAAATGTTAATTTTTACCTGGTGAAAGCATTAGAGAAGACGTGGTTAATATAAGTTATTAAATATTTTAATAAGTAATAAACTTTGTTTATAAACATTTATTTTGAACCAATGAATAACTGGATAAAGAAACAAATTCAAATATGGTAACATAAAAATTATTGGTTAAAAACTGAAAAAGATTTGGTTAATTAATATTTTGGAAAAAATTTAATTGCTTTACATAATAAAATTAACATCGTAACTTAAATGTAATATCCAAAAAAAAATGAAACATCGCTTATGCTTAAGTTGAAATTATATTTTTGAAGTATTTTAATATTAAACATTAATTATGAAATAAACATAAGTAATGGATAATAATAGGGATGATTCGGCATTGAACATTTGCACATTTAGATAATGCATAAACAATATTTCATTTTTTTATTATAATTATTATACCAATAATTTAATTACAATGTTATTGTAATTGTAAGTATACAAAGGAAAATTCAGTTGTTAACAAGGGTTTTTATAAAGTGAACAAGTAAAAAGGTGATAACTAATAGAATAATAGGTTGAACCACGGTTCTTACTTAGTCATAAAAAAAAATGAATGGAATTAATCAAGTGAATTTTCCTTGTGTTATCACCATTGAAAATTTTCAATTTTTTTCAATATGGGTGATACTACGATGGACATTGGCCCTTAAGCAAGTTTTTCTATGGTGAAAGCTACAGGCAGCTACCCACGCTTCCCCGAAAAAGATGCTATGTTTCTCGGAATTCATACCTGGATCGCGCATACAATTGATCCAGTGAATTCCGTTACTTATTCAAGCTAACCTAATGGAATTCTTTAATTGAATCCTTACCAATACGCAAAATAAATCTAGGCGTAATATTTAATGAGGGGAAATGATATTATTTGCCACGTTGAAGAGAAAGAAAAAAAAAGAAATATCCCGCATAGACATGGATAGTGGGGATTCCAGGAAACAAGAGAGAGAAGGAAACAGACGCCGCCGTAATCGCTGGGTTTCCCCAGTTAAGAAGTTTCGGGTGGTGAGAAAAAAATTTTGAGGCGAGGGAGAGAAAGCGAGAGAGAAATGGGCACGTACGCCAACGTTTCTAACTGCTGGGTTTCCCCGGTTTATTGGTTTTTCGTGACGGCTGAATATTCTCGATGCGGCTCGCAGGCCGGGAACTTATCGCTTGCTGATGTTTGGATCTTCAGATTGGACCCTGGGAAAGCGAGAAAAGATTTTATGGCCCGGAGAAAGAAAATGCGCGTTCAGGCCAAGGAGCAGCAAGACTATCTTGAAAGATAGCATGCAACTTTACGACCCTTGGTGAAGACGAAAGCGTGGTAACCTTTCCTATCGAGTCTGACCTTTCCCGCAGGTCAAAAACTCGAAGCCTGTATCTATGGGTCTGAAATTATTTTTTTTTTTGAATCAAATACCAGGATGTAACAGTATTATGAAATATAGTTGAGCGCAAAATGTACATAATTTTTTTTAATTTATTAATAAACAACTCTTTTGTTTAACATGAAAAAATTTGTTTTTATTTATTAATTCTATATGTTTACATATCTTTTTTCTCAATCCAACTATTATGTGAATTATCAAAGCCAAGCCATTTTACAAAAATTTTACTTCCTTTTTTCTTAATTACTTTTTCTACAAGATAAATATCTGGATACTTGGCTTTGAGTAGTTCTTGCTCGTAGAAGCCGCCTGAGACGGGCTGATCTTGATAGTCCTTCAGATGGTAAGTTGTAGGATTTGTAGCTGCTATACGTACAATTGTAAATATCTCTGTAGACCAATTGGGAGTATATCCTTTGTCAAATACTGCTTTAGCCTTGCTCACTCGTACTTTGTCACCAATTTTAAATTTTGGCTTAATCTTCTTAGTTATTTTACGGGCAAATTTCCTTAATATATCTGCTTCGTTACTGGTTGTTACATCTTTTGGTTTCGCACCAATAGTACTATGTTTACGATTATTGTATGCAGCAAGTAAATCAGGTAAAATATCTAACCACTTATAGTTGCCGCGCAAGCTGAATTTTTTTCACATTGCACTTTTTAGCGTGCGATTAAAACGTTCACATATCGCTGCTTTTAGATTACTAAAGGTTGAGTATAACTTTATTTTGTGTGTGCTCATAAGTTTTTGAAAATCTGTGTTATAAAATTCTTTGCCTCTGTCGGTATGGAGATTCTTCGGTACTCTGCCTTTAACAAGCACAGATTTCATAGCTTCTGAGACATCTTTGCCTGTTTTTCTCTTTACAGGAATAGCCCATGCATATTTGGAGAAAATGTCGATTATAGTGAGCAAGTATCTATAGCCCTTATTATCGCGAGCATATGGAATCATTTCGACGAGATTTGCATGCCAAGTTTCGTCCAATCCACGCATGTCAAAGCTTCGACGTGTATAGTTACGTCTTGCAGGTTTGTGTAGTTCTTCAACTAGTCTTTCATGTTCCATGTTTGTGGAATTACTGATTGAATACCTGTGCCAAACTCTCTTTTATAGTCAAAATGTCAGCTTTTATTTGAGATTTCTGTGCATCAAGTTCATTTGTATGATTATCAACTATTACATTCAAATCATCTAGCCGAGTTCTAAATCTTGTAGTTATATCAATAATTTCTCGAATTTCTATTTGAATAATATTTCGTAGAGACTCTAAGTTTACAGCATCGCTCGGCTGTTGAGGTTCAGCAATATTGCATAATTTTTTATTTTCGATGTCGTAGTGACCGTCAGACGTGACTTTAAAGCCAACGCCAGGTGGACCACGACTGCCTTCGGTTTTTCCAAGATTACGTCCAAACACGTCGACGCTCATTTTGAGAATGATTCGTTTATTCGTGTGCACTTAATATATATAGCCTGCTTCGCGAAGTTCTTCGATTATAGAGTGTATCTCGTTTACATGACTGGGATTTCCGGCAGACCTTTCAGCTACTAGTAAATGAAGCCGGTCAACGAGCTCGTTTGGATCGTCCCAGTACACATAGTCTAAAGCAGTATGTTTTTTCGCAATTTTATAACGAGGTAATGAGCCACCTTTAATCGATTCTCCGGTTTTCGAGGTAATATTGAACATTGGAGCAATAATATTATTAAATTTATTACTATTATGAACACGAATCCTTTCGTTTTTCTTATACTGCTTCTTATGAGCAGATGATAGTACTAAAATTTTACGATATTTTTTTAAATCATCTGAACTTATATTATTTTTATTTGGTTGTTTCTCTATGAGTAACTCGAGTAATCCTATAGTTTTCAGATATGCTACTCCGTTAACTTTAATTTTATTATTATGAAAGCTAATCGGTAAATTACCAATAAAAAATTTACCATTTTCATTTTGTACTCCATAAATTTTGTCATGATACTGTGGCTGATTGAGCTTTAGGGCCTTGACGTACAAATCAGTCATCTTCAATATCGCTACCTGCTGTTTCGAAAGATGTCTCGTGAGCATTCTGTAAAGTATCATCGAACTCATCACTCTCATTCTGTTTGACGCTACTTTGTTCGACTGCTTTATGTTCAACGCTACTTTGTTCAATATTTTTCTGAGTTACAAGTTTTTGAAGCGGATCAACTATTGGTTTGAAAGTTTCACTTAAAATTTTTTCGACATTGTCTTTTCCAAATTTTAATATTCTATATTTGCGTTTAATCGCATCTCGTGCCTTAACAAGTTGACGAAGCACGTTTTTTTCTCGTTGAAAGTCAGCCATGTTGTCGTTTTAACGTTCTGTCTGAAACTGCTGATTATTACCTATGTGCATGCTATATTTATAGCAAAATTATCAAAGCCCTTGCGAAATCTGCCGTCATTTATTCCCCGATCTTTATCGATGACTAGAAAACCGTGCTTATCATCTCTCCAACACTTGGAGCACAATTCTTTAAAATTTATATAAGTCATATCAGTATTTACGTGATCGTCATAGATATGCTTTAGATTTACTTCATCTTGTCGAAAAATAGCAAGTAAGTTTACATTATCTCTGACAAGATGTTTGGGGACATGAGCATAAGTTTGACATAGATAAAAACAATCAACCTTTTTATGTCTGCCCATGCAAAAGAAGGCTCTAACATTATCCTGTTTTTCACAAGTAATATCGTCAAATATCATGATAGAGTTCGGAAAGGCTTGGTCAGGATCGACAACTGCATCATGCTCGCTGAATGGAAAATATTGTACATCTTCTATAGGTTCTAAGATTTCATTTAAAAATTTATATTTTGGTTGATTGAGAGACTTTGAGTAGACGTATACGTTTTCAAATCTAATGCCATTAGGATGTGTTATGAGAGCAAGTAAACTATTTGTTTTTCCGCAGTTTGAGGAGCCACAGAAGACAGCTCGTATACTATCAGGAAGTAGATCACCGTGCCGTTTTGCTCCTTTATCATGCTCTACAAGTACATCAAAATTTTCTATTGGTAGCTTGACCGACTGCTCTTTGAAGTTCATGATCTTTACTCTATGACAATCAAATCACGACTGATTGCTATGAGTATAAATAGCGGTCTTATATAGCTTTCACCATCAGTTGACCATTGACTTTCGAAGAGTGATGATCATTCACAAACGCGGACGCGGATTTGTTAATAAAATTCTCAATAAACTGCCGTTTGAACTTCATATACCTGGTTATCAGTACTGCGGTTCAGGCACTAAGTTAGCAAAACGTTTAGCTCGAGGAGATCTTGGAATTAATCCCCTAGACACTGCTTGCAAGGAGCACGATATAGCTTATTCTAAAAATCGCGAAAACGTCCAGGCGAGGAACGAAGCAGATAAAATTTTAGCTGAAAGGGCTTGGAATCGCGTTAAATCAAAAGACGTTAATTTTGGAGAAAAGGCGGCTGCATACGCTATAACTAATACTATGAAATTAAAATCTAGACTTGGTATGGGTTTAAAAAATAAGAGTAAGAAGAAGAGAAAGTCAAGTAAGGCTAAAAAATTAAAATTAGGAATGGGTATGAGGAAAAAGAATGGAAGTCAAGTTTCATTGAAAAAAATTATCAAAGCTGGTGCCTTTAAATCAACGTCAAATAACTGTGCTCTAACAGTCATACGATCAGCTTTGAAAAAAGCACGGAGCGCTGTTAAAGAAGCTGGAGGCAAAAAGAATATTAAAATTCCACGTATTTTACCAGTGCCCGCGAAAACCGGTGGCATATTGCCATTTCTCATACCTCTATTTGCAGGCTTGAGTGCAACTGGCGCTCTAGCGGGTGGTGCTGCTGGAATAGTAAAAGCCGTAAATGACGCAAAAGCTGCTAAGGAGCAGTTGGAAGAAACTAAAAGACACAACAAAACTATGGAAAGTGTATCGTTGGCCAATGGCTTATATCTTAAACCACACAAAGTAGGTTTAGGTCTCCATTAAAAAAAAAAAAAAAAATTCATGAAATTACCGCAGCGTGCGCTTACCGATGCTGACATATTAAAATATGCAAAACTTTTAGAAATAACTAATTTTCGAGGAGTATTTATGAGAAATGCAATGCCAACTTCTGGACCGCACTATAGTGAATCCGCTATAGTTAATCTAGATGATGCTAGCGGCCCCGGCACACACTGGGTTGCATATAGAAAAAGAGGCAAAAATGTTATATATTTCGATAGTTTTGGCGATCTCCGACCACCCTTAGATTTAATATTATACCTCAGAGTTGACGAAGTTAAATATAATCATGAAAGATATCAAGATTTTGACACGTACAATTGCGGTCACCCCTGTCTAAAATTCTTGTGCGGGGCTATATAAGGAGAGGCGGGGGAAACATTGCATCATTCTTATTTAAGCTGTCATGGAAGGTTCATTAACTCTTACACTTTCAGGTACATCTTCTACACTAGAAGCACAGTATTTTCCACAAATCGAGTTATCGCCAAATAAAAATTACGTTTTAGGGCTTGTTGTACTTTTAACATTTAACTCAATCCCCAATATAGATAGTAACAATAATAAGTTTTACGTAGGTGAAAACGTTGTCCTTCTTCCGGTGGGAAGTTACGAAATTGAGGATATTGACAAATTTGTTCGTAAAAAATTAGCGCACAACGACATTACTTTCAATTTAAAGCCAAATAATAATACTCTTCGCTGTACAATCAAGTGCAGTCAGCCTATAGATTTTCGACCTGAAAATTCACTCGGTCGTCTACTGGGCTTCACCAGACGTATTCTCGAACCGAACGTTGTCCATAATTCTGACTTACCTGTTACAATTCTCAAAATCAACCCTTTGAGAGTCGAGTGTAATATCACTTCGGGAGCATATATAAACGACAAAAAAGTACACACGATACACGAGTTTTTTCCTGCAGTACCTCCAGGGTATAAAATCATCGAAGTTCCCTCACACGTCATTTACCTTCCGATTGCCGTAAAGCGTATAGATCATTTACAAGTACGCATCATCGATCAAGACGGAGATTTAGTAAATTTCCGCGGAGAAGTTATAACTATAAGGTTGCATATTCGACAATCATAATGGGAATCGTTTACAACAAAAACTATATAAGCAGAGAAACATGCCCAACGCGCATCAGTCATCAACGATCTGTGAAGACGCTAACACGTCAGAGCATAAAAAAACTAAAAAGTCTAGGATTAAAAGTAGTACTTGGTGGAAAATAACTTGCATCATCTTTTGCTGCTTTCAACGAAATGGAAGAAATTCTAAGCATACAAACACCTGTAACTGTCGATGAATCCGTAGCGCACTATGAAGTTCACGCTCACCAACCGTATACAACAACATTCAACAACAGTGATGAAATACGTATATCTATTCAACATCAAGATTTATGTCTCTTATCTTCCCGCAGTACATTACATATCTGCGGGCGATTGGTTAAAACTAATAATACTCCCGTTGAAAATACAGAACTTGTGAATAATGCCATTTGTCATTTATTTGAAGAAATCAGATATGAGTTAAATGCTATTGAGATAGACAAGTGCAAAAATGTTGGTTTAACCACTCTTATGAAAGGTTGGGTATCACTCAATCCCACTCAGAGTTTCATCATTGAAAATGCGGGCTGGATCGATGTAGAAGAAACACAAAAGATAATCGATGATGCTGGTTACTTCAATGTATCGATTCCATTGAGTCTAATTTTTGGCTTCGCAGAGGACTATCGCAAAATTGTAGTAAACGCAAAGCATGAACTGGTTCTCATGAGATCGAGAAACGACTTAAACGCCGTTAAACAAAGACCTATGAGAGTAGACAATGCAGAGGGTTACGAGGACTTTAATGTTGAAATAACTAGAATCGAATGGCTTATGCCATACGTAGTTGCATCGAACTCTAACAAAATTCGCTTACTCGATTTCGTAGGAAAAGATCGCCCCATTGCCATGAGTTTTCGCACGTGGGAACTGTACGAGTATCCACTACTGCCGATTACGTCGAGACAGGTATGGACTGTAAAAACGTCAAATCAACTTGAAAAACCACGCTTCGTCATCTTAGGTTTTCAAACTAATCGAAAAGATCGAAGAGCTGCAAATGCTAGCCAGTTTGATCATTGCAATCTTACAAATGTAAAACTCTTTCTCAATTCTCAGTCATATCCGTATGGTAATCTTAACCTCGATGTGAATCGTAATCAATTCGCCATGCTCTACGATATGTACGCTAATTTTCAAAATTCTTACTATGGCAAAGATCCAGAACCTATGTTGAAAAAGTCGCAATATCTCACTTACATACCCCTAATAGTGATAGACTGTTCAAAACAAAACGAATCCTTAAAGAGCGCCCCTGTAGGCATTCGTCTGGAATTTGAAGCGAAGGAAAATTTTCCGGCTGGAACTTCAGCCTACTGCTTGATCTTGCACGATCGCATAGTTCAATATAGTCCCGTAAGCGGCGACGTGCGGAAACTTTAAGGAGTATATAAGATGAGTGAGCCTCTGGCTCCTAGTCATTCGACGCCATGGACTACGCAGTGGATATGCAGGGCTTTAAAAAGCCCGGCAATGATTTCATTCTGAAAGAGTTGGCTTTCGTGTCTCTCAACGATGACGATGAGCTAGTAGTGCACCTCTTCAAGCCACCATTTCCTTGGCGAAGACTAACAGACAAGTACAAACGTGAAAATTTGTGGTTAGAACTTTGCTATCATGGACTATCGTGGAATGACGGTGATTACGATTATACTGAAATTGGAAAAATTCTTCAAGATGCATTCAAAGATGCTAACAGAATTTTCGTGATTGGTGAGATAAAAAAGTTGTGGTTAGAGCGTTTCAACTTTAAAGTTACGGATATCACTGAAATGGGCTATCCGGCGTTCGATTATCCAAGATCAGTGACTATATGTACCAATCATAATGGAGCGTATAAAACTACTTGTGCTCGATACAATCGTAAAGCGCATGAAACAGTTTTACCTCAACGATTCAAACATGGAGTGGGAAGACATCATGGAATGGGAAGATATTGGTGAATAAATTTTTAAGGGTTATGGAGGGGTTGATAAACAGGTAGAACCTCACAGGATATGAGCGAGGTGGGGCTCCTATCCCCCTTAAATTTTTATAGTTGACCAGTAGATGGCCCTTGCAAGCAATCGAGGTCTTATATAAGTATGTTGAAGTCGTTAGAGACTTTCATTCCCTCATAATGGGTCAAACCAGCAGCTCGACAGTTGCTCCCGAGCAACAGCGACTCATACAAAACGATTCAAAACAGTCGCAGTGGAAAAAATATTCAGAAAAAATTTCCACAAACACGTATTCTTTGCCCGAGCAAAAGGGTTATAAAAAGTTTTAAATGGTTTTTAATGGTTATAGTAGATAAGAACCGCTGGCCGACAGCAGCAGCTGACAAGCAGCAGGCCGCTGACCGCTAACCGCTCGCCGCCGATCGATGCCTGTTTGCAGTAGCAGGCTGGCCGCTCACCGCTCGCCGCTAGCCGCCCGCCGACTGCTGCCGCTGCGCAGCCGATGTGCGCAGTCGTCTCGTCGCGGGCTGTCACCCGCCGAACCGCCGACAGCAGGGTGCCCGCATGTTATGGGTTATTGTCACCTCCGTACAATTGCGGGTGGCCCAAAAACCCTAGGCGGGTTCTGGATCAACAAATCACGACTTGTTATGGGTTATTGGTGCCCCGTACAATTGCGGGTGATCCAGAAACCCTATGCTGGTTCTGTATCAAACAGGTCGTGACCTGTTTGATACAGAACCAGCATAGCTTATCTACTCCTTTGGTTACTCGTAAATTTGAAAAATGTAATATATCATTTTTTTGTATATTTTTGTTAGAAGCATCTCCCCAAAGAGTCAGATTTATCTATAATAATTTTAATATATATTTATTTTATTAATAATTATTTGACTTTATATTAATCATTGTTTTTAATTTTTAAATTTCTATAAGTAGTACATACATAATAAATGATAAAATATATAACTTATTTTAGTTGTTTATCTATGTTTAATTCTCTTTATAATTAAATTACATAAGTAAATTTTATTGACAATATTATTTTTTTACCTGATTATTTTGATCATCTTTTAATACTAATTCCTTTTTAAAGATAAGAATGTTTTCTTTTCTTGTTCTTATATTAACATTATCATGAATTTTATCAACTATACCAATTACGTCTGTAATGTTTTTTTTAGTTATTTACTTTATTTTAATTTTGTATTTTGAAATAATGTAATTAAGCTTACTTATAATTTCATTTTCACTTAAATTTGGTATATTTTTTATTTCTGTTAAATTTCTTTTTATCGTATACTGTAAATCTAGTTCTTCTATGAATTTTTTTAAAGTAGTTTCTTTATTCAAAACTATTTGATAGCTATTTTTACAGTATTGAATTTTTCATTTGAAAAGCCAATTGTAAATTTTTTAAAATAATAAATTTCGTTAACCTGTAATAAACAAAGTATAAAATTACATTAATAAATTAGTATATTAATTATATTAATCAAAATATTACACAAGTGTGGAGGTAAAGATTTGTGTAGTTCATACCATTTGTAAATTCCCACCCTATACTAGTTAGAGGGTGGCACAAATTTTCTATTGGGTTGCCGTCTTTATCCCCATGTTGTGTATACTATCTTTCATCATATCCTTGTCTAAAATACCACATTCGCTTTTCTTAACCGAGAGCGAAAGTGTTACTTTCTTAAATGGTATGTTGACAATTTATTTATGTTTATATAGGGTAAGACTCCCTATTTGTGTGTCCTATTTGTGTGCTTTACATGTATTTCAATGGAGAGCACACAAATAGGTGTAGGCAAAATAATAGGGTCCACTGTTTTGCCGTTTGGTATAGCATGGTATACTACCAAATTTTTTAAATAAATGGCATCGATTGGCGTAGTCTGACATTTATCGTCACAGTTTAACATAGTATAGTATATTATTGCAAAATTTTGAATAGTATATAACAATTTTATTTCACCTATTCGTGACAGGTTACTTCGATTTCATAAATAGACAACGAATTTTTTTTTTCAATACTTGAGATTATGTCTAACTATGCCTCCATATGTTAAACTGCGTTGATCAATGCCTAATTTGTCACAATATTTCATATTATTTTAATCTTTTTTTATACATATGAAAATGTAACACACTGTGACACACTGTGCCGTACTATGCCAAATTATTTAAAAATATTCTTATTATCATATATATTTTTTAATTCTCAGTAATATTGCTCAGTTTTCGTGTTATCTCAGTGGTAAAATTGAATACAAATGAACACTGTAAATTTTTATTTTTCTATATTACATTATATTATTTTTTGGTTCATTCTATTAAAAAAAACATATTTTTTAAAAAAAATTACAGTTTTTTATTATGAAATCTAATCAAATATCCACGGAGATTACATGAAAAAATTTGAGCAATTTTGGTGAGAATCACTCGTATAGCACATTGTACCATATTTTTGAACAGTATGGCACTATGTCTGATGGCACGAACTATCATGATATGGCACGATTTCCATTTCCAATAGGGCAGTTAATAAATGGTTTTGATTTTTTTTATTATTGTATGGTCTTAGGGTATGTCTAGAAATCTGTTTAATATTATATTAAATATATATTTACAATAATTGTTAATTACTTTTATCACATTGTAAAATCTATTACAATCTCTGTTATATCCTATGCATTTTATCACTCCAGTATCGGCTATTAAATTCATAAAAAATAAACATCCTCCCTTGAATTCCTTTTTCGTCGATTTGAAAATCACTTTTGCTAAAATTATTTTCCTGTAAATTAATAAAATAATATTAATTTATTTAAATATTTTATAATTATTCTTAAATAATGGTGTATAATAAAATGACATTTTATCATGCGTAAAGACTAACTTTTTTTATAAATGTGAATTTTATATTTTACAATTTTTATTAAAAAAGTTAGTAAATTATGCGCATTTGTAAAAATCAGTTACTTTGCGTACGTTCATCATCTATTCAAATTATATTAACTTACGACTTTTGGTTGTATGGAGTAAGTAACAATATTTTTGATATGTTTTCCATTATTCTGAAAATATTTTTAATAATAAATAATACTATAATAATAATAATAATAATAATAATAATAATTAAAATTATCAATTATAAATCATTATTAATTTTTAAAATCTATCATATGGTTAATTAGATATTGGCTATTATATTTGTTTATAAAATGGTGGATATCCAAAACATTTTTTAAATAATAATTGACTATTTATATTATAAACTTGATATAACCATTAAAATAAATCATTAAAATTATATTTATATTCAATATTAAACAAAGTTATTTTTTATGTAATCTATCTATCGATATATGATTACTTTGATGAAAAAAATCCTCTATTTATTATTTATCCAAAACAATAAAGAAATTTTTTTATTCTTATTAAATTAATATTTTTTTATTAGATTTAAAGATGTTCACGCGATAATGTTTTGATACTTACAATGAGATTTTATACCCTCTTTGAAATCTTTTTTATCGTGCATTAACTACGATTTTTTGAAAAAAATGTTTTTTTTTCAGGAAATTATAAGCAATCAAAGATAGGTAAATAAGGTGGTTAAAAACTTATCTTCATTTTAATCAATTAAAGGTATTTTATTTTTATCCACTTTTTTTTTTGTTATTTGTTTTTTTTTCCGAGGTACTATGTTAATCTTCCTGGGCGTCCGTCCTTGCTTTGGAGATTTATCAAGAAGAGATGACAAATAATACAATCAAGGAGTAGTCGAATAAGTGGTGCGAGTGATTTCTACACCCTAAACACCCAAAATCTATCCCTACTAGGCCAGTAAACGAAGGTCTGAAATCGACTTTCTCTGGTGAATGGCTGCATTTTGGATATTTGGTAAAACACATCGTCTAAAAACGATGGTCAAAAATGCAGCTTCCAAAAACGCCAGCGTCACCCCTAATTTGGCGAAAAACCACCCCCGAAAACGGTTTCTCGCTTATAACTCGGGAACGATAAGAGATATCGAAAAAAATCCCAAACAAAAGTTGTAGAGCGTGAAATTTTACATAAGGATCACCTATCACTTTTTTGCATTTGATAAAATTAAGCCTGAGAAAAGCACGCAGAAGTAACAAACAGCAAGCGGCTGGAGGGGAAGGGAGGTGGGGCCCGCGGCCGCGCGGCTGCGGCAGCGGCGGCGCGCCTCGGCGGCAATGTTGACATGTGAACGCACGCGTGGACTGCGTGTCTCTGCGCCGCTCGAGTCGTTTTTCACTTTTTAGCGATTCTAGCTGATCCCGGCGCCGGAAAATTTTTCGCTTCTGTCTCCCCCTGTACACCTGCTGACGCAATTGCATAAAGTAACCATCGCTTTTTATAGATTTTGATTCGTAGAATCTAAATTTCTAGGTTACAATTTAACAAAATTGCAAGAAATTTGATTTAAATGCATTTGTTTGAACAAAAACGCTATTTAAACAAATAAAAACAATCTTTTGCGATCAGAATAATTTTTTCTTGAAAATTCCGGCAATTTTAAGATTAAAATGTTTCATTCAACATCTACGAGAAACCAATATTCAAAGAGTTATAAATTTTCAAAATATTAATTCTTAGCATTCAAGAGATTTTTAATAATAGTCACAAAATTAAACATCAAGTAAAAATTGTTACAGTTACTAATCGTTTACCATCTAAAAAGAGATGTGCATAGTTAATATTACTTTGTATTATATGTAATTCACATTAATATAGGTACGAGTAAATCTCAGGAACTCTTAACTTTTTTGGGAACTCCAAAGTTTAAACAGACAAATGAATCAATGCTCAAAATGTTTGCCTTGCAATAAAAAAAATAAAAAAATCTATTATAAATAATGGTAACGAATCAGTTGCGTTCATAAATGAAAAAATTGTTGTTAATATGCTTTTCCTATCGATATATTTATCTATATAGGAACAGGAACACACTTACGATCGTTGTACAATTTGTTTAGCTTTTTTGTGTGTCAAAATCTTGAACTCGAGTCCTGGTAGGTCGATGTGCTATAAAAATTAGCCGAAATACAAGATTATTAATTTTCTAAATTTTTAAAGGAATTTTAGAGATAAAAAGTTATTGAGATTTGAGAATACGTATTGATTAAATTATCAAGGGGCAGACTAATAGCCTTATCTATATCTATATGTTTTGCAAAGATATTCCCTAAATATTAGTATTTGTTAAAAGACAAAATATTTTATAAACATGAGTGAGCAGCGAAGCTCGACAAGTTTTCTATTAAAAAAATTAGTAGTGCCAATTCGTACCTGAACCTTAATTTTTTATCTGTCAACTGCTTTATAGAGAGACAAGAAAAATAAGTTATACTAATTTTCTTATTGTCTTTATTTGATATAATGAACATTATTTCTACAAGATGCAATAGTTTCTTACAAACATGTATTATTATTATTTAAATAAAATAATTTTCTATTTAAAGCCAAATTATACTTTGACAAAAGAAATTACCTTTTCAGTCTAAATCTCTGTAGATTCAAAAACAATTTTTCTTTTTATGAAGACTCCATTCCTACTATCTGAAAAGTAATTATTTTTCTTCACGCAGGATTTTCTTCTTAATATTCGTAATTAATATAAGATAATAAAAAAAATATTCCTTTGGAGAATAGATCATATTATGAGTATTTATGACGGAGTCCTTTTGCAGCAGAAAATATGAGTATGCAATACAAGTAATTAATTACGATATTAACTACAATGCAATTTACTGTTTGTATTTACATTATATATCTACATTTTAATTTACATTTAACCTGCAGGTTGAATCTTATTAAAAAAAAATAAATTTTAACAATGACAAATTATAGAGATATGTAAAAGTTATTTTTATTTGTATATTTCTATTTTAGCAAGTTTCGGTCAGAAACTCTCGAGGGAAGTTTCTCACGTCTGGATTGTGGATGTGGATACAATTTCAGAGTGTAATTTTGTAGCTTAAAAATGACATCATCAAGTTTTAATAAAATCCATGCTCAGGAAGTTAGAAGCTCTTATTTTCAGCTAGTTATCATGTTAAAATACTATAAATAAAGTCTATGGTTTGATTACCCATAACTGCACCTCTGGATCTATCTCCGAATAACTTTTTTTCCAATTTTTTTGTTATAAGTGTAAAAATTCATCATAACAATAAATGGCAATAAGTAAAACATTTTTTTATTAAAACTTTTTAAGAGAAAATGTTACTATAGTGCTTCGGGGAGGGAGAAATTTACTCTTTACACAAACAGATTTCGATTAAAAAAGATTTTTGTCTAGAGTCAAGTATAGAATTAATAATTCTACTACCTATCTTATTCAAGAAGAATACTCTCTTGGGTCAAATGGACTGTCTTTGACTAAATGAAAAATTTTCTCAATGATCATTAAAAAATTCTTTTACTGGTGATTAGTATAAATCGACGCTCCCTACGAAAACTATCACGATTCAGATTTCCACGAAGACTAGTCCATTTCAGCATTGGCCGCGAAGACTAGCACGCCCCATTGATTTACGTTGAAGACTAGCCCGATCCGCTTGATTGCGGCGAAGACTAGCACATTCCACTGCCTCTTATGTAAATTAACACGGTGACGCGAAGTGCTAGTTTTCGCGGCAAGCTTGCGAATCGTCTTACTTTTCGTCGCAAACTCGCGAATCGTGCTACTTTTCGTCGCAATCTTACGAATTGTACTATTATTCGGCGCAAACTCGTGAATGATGCTAGTTTTCGCGGCAACCTCGCGAATTGTACTAGTATTCGCGACAAAGTCGTGAGTTATGCTAGTTTTCGTTGCAGTTTTCTGAAATGTGCTAGTCTTCGTGAGGAGGCCAAAAAAGGTGCTAGTTTTCGTAGGGAGCGTCGAAATGTTCAACTACAATAACTAATATTTTAACAGAGCTTCTATTTATTTCTTTATACCACTCTAATCTCAAAATCACAACTTTGATATGATTTTTCGGCGCTCGTGGTATAAAATACCGTTCGAAACTAGTGCGTAAGTCGATTATTTAGGTGGTGTGACTTTTTCGCACTCGCTTTGCTCGTGCAAAAAGTCACACCAGCTAAATAATCGACTTCCCCACCCGTGTCGAAATGTACTATTTTAGCACACCCCATCGTAAAGTTCGTACTTTATTCCCGCCGAAGCGGGAAAAAAGTGCTACGTTCATTCCCTACCCTCACTCTTGTTGCCAGCGCAACGCACTATTTGTGCGTTAATTGGAAGGCGAATAAATATGCAGCACTTTTTCCCTTTTCAGCGGGAAGCGAGTACGAATTTTACGATAGTTGTGTTAAAAAATCGTATACGTATTGCACTCGTGAATAAAATGGGTTGTGCGAACCTGCGCATTTGTCGCCCTCGCTTCGCTCGCGCGACAACTCTCGCGCAGGGGGCACACAGCCCACTTTATTCCCTTGGTGCATAATATACTATTACAAACACAATCATATAACATATAAATAGAAAGTGTGTTATACAAGATACCTATGTGTATAGTGTGTCCACACTTCTTCTATTTTCTGTCAAGATAGATAAAAAAACAGTGGGCTAGTTTTGTTACTTATAAAATAGTCAGTAATAAACTCGTTGCTACGGCAATGAGTAAATGAGCATTTCTCTGGAATTTCTAACTTTTAGCTTAAAAGAAATTTCAAAAGTTAATGTTGAGGCACATTCACTAAACGTTTTCATTTTTAAACATATTTTTTCCTTACTGCATGTTTATGCACGTTCGAGTAAGAGTGAGAGAGGAGGAATTTTATCAGAATGGCAAAATGTTAGATGGGTATTTTCTCAGAAAAACAGATTGCATAAAATTATAAAGATACTTTTTACTATAAAAATAAAATTCTGAAAAATCTGAATCGTCCATTCCTATACGATTTTTAGCTCATTTGCCGACGTTATAGCTTTTCTAAATCACTGCATTTTTTATAATTTAATCGTTGGGTAGAAATAGCATTCGGAAACTTGATGTTACATATCATATAAAAATAATTTAATGAAAATATCATGGCGTTCTTGCCAAATTTTTTCGAATTTTTATGTATTATACATTTTTAAACCTTAGAAAAAGTTACCCTTCTATCATAAGATATTCTATTTTTTTTTACCTTTCTGAGAAAATACCCATCTAACATTTTACCATTCTGATAAAATACCTCCCTCCTAAAAATTGTATAGGAATCTATATAAGGAAAATATATAAGGAAATAATGTTTTTAGGAGTCACGTTTTTCGGAGTTTTATTTTACTAGTAAAAAGTATCTTTATAATTTTATACAATCTGTTTTCAATTTTTATAGACGCAAAGTTTTCTGATATTTTTTTCGAAAGAAATCCCTTGTGTGTTCTGAAGAGCTCCTGTTCGGAATTTATAGTATCAGATTCGGAGAATGTTTTAACCGATAATACATTTTCTGAGAAAATACCCATCTAACGTTTTACCATTTTGATAAAACACCTCCCCCCCACAAAAACTGATGATTTCTTAAACGAGGGGTGCATCGACATCAAGTTCTTTAGAAGACCATGATTCAATTTCTATAAGTGGCATACTAAAAAGTGGCGCCGAAAAAGTATACTATTCAATCGGGCTTGTAAATAATTTTTTTCACATTCAAAAAGGCTTAAAGAACAAGAAAAACTTTGTTCAGTAAATGTACCTTCAAAATTAAATCCTTTTTTCAAGTTTCATCGTTTAGAAAGAAAGCTGAAATTTCCGTCAATTCTTTTCAATCCAAAATTGACTTGAAAGTGTCACCAAAAAATGATATCATTAAATCGAACTTGTATATATTTATTTTCACATTGAAAAAAGCTTGAAGAATAAGAAAAACATCTATTTCTGATGAGGGTGCCTTAAAAAAAAATTATAATTTTTTTCGAGACGTAACCCTGGTGGAAATTTGTCTATCTGAAATGGCCAACAATCTCAATAAATAGGTAGAAAAAATGGCTAGTTAATAGGTCCCGGTGAAACGCTTTTTCTCCCATTATTCGCACATTTAATAGATTGGACATAACCTCCAAATTTTCGTTTTAAGTTTACTTAAAGAATTGACGTTAAATTGGACGGTATTCAGCTATAACTGATAGCTTACTAAAATATAAACAATATGAGCAGACAGAAAAACCATTTACAATAGTCCTTTTGAAGATATTACGTAGAATGTATTTATTGCCATTAGATTCTGTCTCTCTCGCTCCTTGTCATAACAACAGGCCTTCTACTAGCCATTTCCGGACTAAAAAAACTGATCAGTTTTAAAACCTTTAAAGTACTCAAGAACAAGCTTGTGTTTGTCTTCGCAAAACTCATTCTATTTTTCAATCTATTAAATGTTCGAATAATAGGGAAAAAAGCGTTTCACCGGGAGCTAGAAACTGGAAAAGGGAAATTCCCATTTTATAGCAAGTTTCTAATATAAATGGCCAGTTAATAGTTAGAAAATGTTTTGGATTTCCACCAGGGAAGAGGGAAATAATTTTGGAAATAGAGCATATACTGTTCTATTTTACTATTCTACCATATCCTTACCGAAAGTACCACATTCACGGTTTCAGCCGGGAGCGAACTGCGAAAGTGGTACTTTCAGCCAGACGGTAGGGTGAAAAAAATGTTGTATTTCGGCTAATTTTTATAGCACATCGACCTACCAGAACTCGAGTTCAAGATTTTGACACACAAAAAAGCTAAACAAATTGTACAACGATCGTAAGTGTGTTCCTGTTCCTATATAGATAAATATATCGATAGGAAAAGCATATTAACAACAATTTTTTCATTTATGAACGCAGCTGATTCGTTACCATTATTTATACTAGATTTTTTATTTTTTTTTTATTGCAAGGCAAACATATTGAGCGTTGATTCATTTGTCTGCTTAAACTTTGGAGTTCCCAAAAAAGTTAAGAGTTCCTGAGATTTACTCGTACCTATATTAATGTGAATTACATATAATACAAAGTAATATTAACTATGCACATCTCTTTTTAGATGGTAAACGATTAGTAACTGTAACAATTTTTACTTGATGTTTAATTTTGTGACTATTATTAAAAATCTCTTGAATGCTAAGAATTAATATTTTGAAAATTTATAACTCTTTGAATATTGGTTTCTCGTAGATGTTGAATGAAACATTTTAATCTTAAAATTGACGGAATTTTCAAGAAAAAATTATTCTGATCGCAAAAGATTGTTTTTATTTGTTTAAATAACGTTTTTGTTCAAACAAATGCATTTAAATCAAAGTTCTTGCAATTTTGTTAAATTGTAACCTCGAAATTTAGATTCTACGAATCAAAATCTATAAAAAGCGATGGTTACTTTATGTAATTGTGTCAGCAGGTGTACAGGGGGAGACAGACGCGAAAAATTTTCCGGCGCCTGGGTCAGCTAGAATCGCTAAAAAGTGAAAAACGACTCGAGCGGCGCAGAGACACGCAGTCCACGCGCGCGCTCACATGTCAACATTGCCGCCGAGGCGCGCCGCCGCTGCCGTAGCCGCGCGGCCGCGGGCCCCACCTCCCTGCCCCTCCGGCCGCTTGCTGTTTGTTACTTCTGCGTACTTTTCTCAGGCTTAATTTTATCAAATACAAAAAAGTGATAGGTGATCCTTCTGTAAAATTTCACGCTCTACAACGTTTGTTTGGGACTTTTTTCGATATCTCTTATCGTTCGTGAGTTATAAGCGAAAAACCGTTTTCGGGGGTGGTTTTTCGCCAAATTAGGGGTGACGCCGGCGTTTTTGGAAGCTGCATTTTTGACCATCGTTTTTAGACGATGTGTTTTACCAAATATCCAAAATGCAGCCATTCACCAGAGAAAGTCGATTTTAGACCTTCGTTTACTGGCCTATACGGCACCATCTACACGGAACCACCGTCCCTTCGCTCGTATAGATAATGAGATCGAGATCACGGAAGTAGTTCTCTGCTACGCATACTATGTAGAGTGTGACTTCAAAGCCCATCAGCGATGCTAGTATGTCTGGCCATCATTCCCAATTTAATTCCTTTTTTAACATTTAGCGTTGTTAACAAAACAAGCGGTCGCGATACATGACAAATTTTATACAGTTTCTTAAGATATATTTGATTACTTATAATTTTCTGAAAAACTAATATTTTTTTTAAAGAATCACAGATTAATTTTTATCTAGGGTAGATGTGGGAATTAATGTGCCCTCCCCGATTACGGCGCCCTATCTTTTAAAACAGAGTGCGGTAACTGAGGTACAGTAATTCAAAGCCGTGTTCTTATGGTATGTCAGTAATTTCCGCATGCATCACTCAGAGTTCGTATTGATATTTAAACGTTTATGGTTAATCTTTAGTCAAACTTTAGGTTTTAATCGTTATAGATATATGTTCTAATTAATAAAATGGGTTAAATACTTAATGTCCATTAAGTAATTAATACTTATGTCCATTACGTAATGTCCATTGTACGATTATACTCGACTAAACATATGAGAGGTTATGTTAACCAGACAGTAACTCCCACCGCTACCCTAGTATTTTATACTTTTATAATTTTTCTTACACGTTGTCGTATCTTAAATGCTTATATTTAAATGCAATGTTACAGTCAATATAAGAGACATAATTTTTTTACGAAATATAATATATTTGAGATGATATTTTACATCTTAATAAAAATTGACAATTGACAAGCAAATATGATAATTGTTCTTCATTTTTAAGTAAAAAAAATCGACTCTCCAATTCCAGCGAATATTATTTTTTAGGAGGGTATGTACTCTTTTTGTGAGTAAGAAAAAAATTAAAATTTGAAATAATAAGAGAAGAATTATCAATACATTTAAATTTCAAATATTCTCTGATCTTTTTTTTATCATATGAAATAAAATTTTTCGAAATTTACCTACTTAAATTATTTATAACAAACTTTAATATTAATCGTAAATTGGAAAGCTTACACTTCCATATATAATTTACTATTACATGAACATAATTTTGTAGTAATTATTTTAATATAATAAATATTTTTTTTATTTGACTATCCTTTTCGCTAATACTATTAAATTACGAAATACACTTACGAAATTAAAATTTGGATATTCCAACATGAATTGTTAATCTATTGAATATTTCCTTGATCATTTATCTGTTTAATTAATCAAAAATTAATTTATAATAAATAAATCATATAAAAAAATAAATTCTTAGTTACGTTTATTCCATTTAAATAAAAATTTGATGGCTCGTGCAAAAATTTCATGCAAATAGGACATAATAGTTCTGTATCATTAACTAAATGGTCATCGTGACAATCACCAGACAACTTTTTATCGTTTAAATAAACTATAAACTGTCGAAAAATATTAATAATTTTTTTTTTTTTAAATAACACATAAAAATAATTTCATTTTTAATTACATAGCCGTTGTATTTAACAAACTTAATATCATTTTTTTCGTCTTCAATCACTATAATATCCATTATCAAAAAATACCTGAAAATATAATTAATGAAATTATTAAATAAAAAAAATATTGCATATATTTACCTTTTATGATAATTTTCTCAAAAATTTAAAGGAATAAAAATATTTATAATTTTAAATTTATAATTCAATTTATAAAAAAAATTATATTTTAATATGCTTATTTCGTTTAAAAATTTTAATTTTAATAAATTATTCTTTATCTACACTATAAAAAGCTTACTTTGAATAGATTTTATGATAATTATAATTTCTATTGGAGATGTTATCATTTTAATTTTTTTTTAAGTATAATTCATAAAAAAAATCATAGTATATTATAATAGTAAAATTGTACTCTTTTTTTAATTAATCTTTTATTTATTTAAAATTGATTGTTTGAGTGCGACAAGTGCCTAAGTCATAATTTACATTTTTTAGAAAAACAAATAAAAAAGTATAGCTTTTTATTATCTTCATAGATTTTGATTAAATCATACAAAACATAAAATAAACTATTTTCATGAATTAAAAAGAAAATAAAATTACATTATATTTCTGTGCGATTTAACAACAATTTACATATGTATCTTTATCTTGTTCAATATATCTTATTTATCGAAAAATCGATGTATGTTAATGCATATTGCTCTCAATTTCGAAAATCATATTTTCGAATGCAATAATTACCCTATTGTCCAAAATATCTAATTTCATTAATATAATTTTAATAGCGATAAAATAAAGATATTACGAAATAAATCATTAAAACCAAGTTATATTTGCTTTATAATCGTATTGATGAAATTAGATTTTTATTAGGTGAATTTTTTGTTTATATATTAAATGAGTACACGTTCAACTATCTTTTACCATTTTGCCACACTCTCCATTTTATTTTTGGAAATCAATCAATTAAACAATAAAAAGTTTTATATTAAAGTAGTTTTGCTTAAATTTTTTTATTTTTATTCTTAATATATTCTTTATATTTCATTTTTTCTAATAATTTACATTTTTCTTTAAACATTTTTGATAATATTTTGTAATCTTCTTTTAAAATATAATGTTCAAATTGTTCCTCTTCTAGCTTTTTCTTTAAAAAGTCAATGGAACTATTTTCACAAATATTTTTTTCAAATTTTTCAATGAAAGTCGACATTTTTCTGAAAAAAATATTTTGTATTAATTATTTAATTAAAATATAATTTTTAATATTAGTAGTCTCCAAAGTTAATGTCGCTAAATTTATGATCAATGTATTGGTATATCTTTTATTTCAAAAATCACTTTCAAAATTCGTTTAAGGGGCTTTTGAGGCCAAAATCAGCTGAAAAAAAAGAAAAATGTAGTTTAAGCTCTATACCATATTATATACAATAAATATACACTATTTCTAATAAAATGGCCCAAGATATAATATCTGCACTGAGAGATTCTTCGGGCGTTTGCTGTACCTACACCAGTGTAGCTACTGCTCTTGCGTTTTGATCGGCAGCTCTCCGACTTTTTGGAGCTCTGCTGTTCAAAAATGTCGCATGACCGTTTTCTCTTGCGACACTAGCGCCAACTAGGATGACTACCGTACAAGCTTGGACGACTGTCGTACAATTTTCGTACGGTGGCTGCCCAAAATCATTGTGAAACTGTGCGCAGCCATTTTGAACAGCAGTCGAACTGGTATGTACGGCTGTCGCCCGCAGAATCTCTCAGTGTGTAGTTCTTTTTAATCAGAGATATAGCATTTTCAATTTTTTGGCTTTGGCGTAACTTTATGAAAAAAGTATTCGAAGATTTTCATGAGATGGAGCATAAATTTATTGAAATATATGTAGTTATGGCTCGAAGAGTTGGAAATATGAAATATATTTTATTAAATAATTTTAAAATCTTAAAAACCACAAAAAATCATAAAAACTGCTAAAATTAAGCAATCAAAAGTGGTTTTTAGCATTTTAAAATTATTTAATATAACATATTTCATATTTCCAACTCTTCGGGCCATAACTACATAAATTTCAAGAAATTTAGGGTCCGTCTCATGAAAATCCTTCGAATACTTTTTTCAAAAAGTTACGCCAAAGCCAACAAATTGAAAATGCTATATCTCTGAGTAAAAAGGGCTACAGATATTTTATCTTGGACCATTTTAATAGAAATAGTATATATTTATAGTATATAATGTGGTATAGAGCGTAAACTACATTTTTCTTTTTTTTCAGCTGATTTTGGCCTCAAAAGACAATAGGTGTTCCCCTTAAGTGTACGCCGAAGTCCAGATAGTGAGTTTTTCAAAGTTTTCTATTCGAATAATCAACAAATTGGAATGAAATTTAGAGAGAATAATTAAAATTTCTATACGAATCGCGGTCAAGTGTTAAAATAAAAAAAAATAATTTTGCAATTTCTCAATTTATAGGTTATGTTACTCGTTTTTCAATGTGTTCTCGGAAATTAATTGATTGTTTGAGCTGCGATTTTGAGAAATAACTAAACATTAATTTTCAAATATCGCTCAAGTCTCCAAAATAAAAAAAAATAATTTTAATTTATATAATAAAAACGCGTTATACTGCTTACAGCGCATCCCTCAATTTAAAATACATTGACTTTGGCGTAACCTTAACTTATTTTTTTTTAATTTTAAATACAGTTTCATTCAAAAAAGTAAAAGAACAGATATCAGCATTTATTCGTGGTTATTTTGCATCGAAACGTTGTAGAATGATGTATTAGAGAATTACGCATTACAAGTTAATTTGTTTAAGAATAAAATCATTATCATTTTATTTATATTAATTATTTTTTTTTACATATTCAACCGATAAAAAAGAGTTAGTGTTAAAGTAGGACTATTACACCAACTTAATTGACTAAAATCTTGTTCATTATTATTTATATTTTATTTATAATTTAATTTATTCCCTTTATTTTTCTTCTATTACAATAACATATGCATCTTTTGCACAATATGGCCATTTATTTATATTTACGTTTAAATCATTTACTTTCATCCATTTATTACTTGTTTTCAACATATTGGTATAATGTCCTGAATCAATATTATTTCCGTGATGAAATATAGTATTAATGATTTTATATATTTTGTTATCAATAAATATTTCTGTTTCAGGTAATTTACTTATTTTACAATTTTTTATTTTAGATAAATTATTTAAATTATCAACGAAAAATAGTGATAGATGCAAAATATAAATTTTGTTACTTTTTGATTTAATAATTGTTTGATGTTGTAATGTTTTTTGGCAATTATTACATTTGATGTTTGAACTTTTATAATTATTATAGTTATAGTTAATTATATTATTTAAGTCATAAATATGATTTTTGCATGTAACATTCGGTAAATTTAAAATAAGTATATAATTATCTACCAATTCTTCTGAATAAAAGTTACAATTAGAACATTTTATTTGATTTCCCGGTCAAAAATATCCAGTTGGGAAATCCAACTGGATTTTCCAAGAGGGAAATCCAGCTGGGGAAGAGTGGATTCCAGCTGGATTTTGGTGGATTTCCAGTCGGATTCCCAGTTGATGATATCAAATATTCCCACCCATTTTTAACTGGATTAAATGGAAATCCACTTATAATAAATGGGAATTCCTGGGCGAAGGCGGAAATCCATGTAAAAATCCAGTTAAATGTTTGTGGGAATCCACCTAACTTTCGCATTTCTATTAAATGGGAATCCACTCAAAATTCTACTTAATAATAAATGGGAATCCCAGCGTGACGGCGAAAATCCATGTAAAAATCCAGTTTAATATAGATGGGAATCCATCTAACTTTCGCTTTTCTATTCAATGGAAATCCAGTTAATAATGCATAGGAATCCTGTTATATCTAGGTGGGAATCCACTTAAATATCCAGTTAAAAATGGGTGGGAATATTTGGTATCATCAACTGGGAATCCGACGGGAAATCCACCAAAATCCAGCTGGAATCCACTCTTCCCCAGCTGGATTTCCCTCTTGGAAAATCCAGTTGGATTTCCCAACTGGATATTTTTGACCGGGTTATAAGTGTATGACCAATAGTATGTTTTAATACATCAGATTTCTGACAAATATCCATAATAAATTCTGCTACATCTTGTTGTTGGGATCTTTCATAATTAGAATGAATTAATGTTCTGAATGTAAAAATATCTATAGTTTTTTTAAATATATATTCATTGTAAATTTTTTTCATAAGGTCATCTTTTTCAAATGAATCAATATATTTTCTTAAAGAATAACTATGTAATAAAGCTTGTACAGCTGAATTAGCATAACATGAAACGCCGTCATGATTTTTTAAACCTATTATATTCCATTTATAAATTTCACTATTATTTTGAATAATTTTGTCGTTTACATTTACAATATTATTTAGTTTTTCAAATAATTTAATAGAACTATTATTATTATCACAATCATTCTTATTATTTTTAATATTATTGATAATATTATTGTTACTATTGTTTATTAAATTGTTTATTCCAATGAAAATTGGTTTATGATCTGAAAAAAAACTTTCATATATACCTGCTTTATAATTTTTTATATTGTTTGAAATAAATATAATATCAATTTGTGTATTGAAATTTGTTGTAGATATATTATTTGGTAATGCGCATTTGATAAATTTTTATTCCTTAAAAATTTTTCTAAATATGAATTTTCTAAATTGACGTTGTAATTGAAATCTCCAATAAAGATTATATTATTATTAATAAATTTAGATATGTCAAATTTGTCTATATTTGTTTCAAATGTATTTTTGTCAACAGATGGTGATTTGTAGCCAGTAAGAATTAAATTGTTATTTATTTGAATCAAAACTAAGTCGATATGCTGTAAATTATTATTTTTATAGCAATTATACGTTTCATGTTTTATTATATTATATACATTTTTTTTTTTAGCAAAACAAATTATTTCTTTCTTTCTTTGATTATTACAATCAGATCTATATATTATTTTAAATTGATCAATATTAAATGTATCTGAATTTAAAGTATAAGTTTCAGAAAAAATTATTATATCTGCTTGATGATACCATGTATCATTTATAATATATTTAATATTTTTAGTTAATGATCTAACATTATGATAAATTATTATAATTTCGCTTTCAGGAATATATTTTACAAAAGACAATGATAATTTTTTATTTGCTTTTAAATTTGTAATTTCATTTTTTAGAATATCGTCTGATTTTGTTCTTAACATAGGGTTAAATTTACCAATTAAATATAAATTAGACAACTGTTTTACTCTACTGAAAGCTACATAAAATAATGATCTATTTCTAAATTTACCAAATTTATTTAAATCAATAATTACTTTATCATATGTTTGTCCCTGACTTTTGTGAATGGTCATAGCTTCTGCAGGAGTTACAGGTAATTGTGATCTTGTAATTTGATGATTACTTTTTGTATTTATTATAACGTCCATTTTATTTATTGGTATTAATTTAGAATCAATATTATTTTCTTTCATATAGTTATTGTATTTAACTTTATATTTTTTTTCCTATTTTATTATTATCAAAATCGAACCATATTATTAATGGTATATTTGTATTAGAAAAAGTTATATGTTTTAAAATTCCACATGCACCGTTTACCAAACCATCTTCAACGTCTATATTGATAACGATCATATATTTAATTCCTATTTTAAGCAACAATTCTGAACATAACCCTCCGCATTCTTGTTTTTTTCTATTTTCAAATGATTTCAGTAACGATTCTTTAATTTTGATATTTACGTTTCCTACTAAAGTATCTTTACATTTTGAATTATAAGTTATTCCAGGATAGTTTTGAATTTTCTCATTATTATATGAATCTACAAATTTATTCTCTCCAAATAAACGGATTGCATCATTTGGAATATCTTTTTCACTAATAGACCTAGAATTAATAATATCAATGTCACTTTGACTCATTGTTCCAATTGCTAAATTATTAAGAATATTTATAAAGCTTATATCATTTTTTGTCTCATAATTTTTTTTAATTCAAACATTTTAAATTGTTCCCATAAAATATTATCGATAAAAATATTTAATTCAGACATATTTAAACATGTGAAAATTGGACGATCCATTACAGGAGGTAGTTGATATAGATCGCCAACTAAAACTATGGATATTCCTCCAAAACTTTTATCTACCCCATATATTTGTCTTAATCTCGTATCTATTCGACTTAACATCGTACATCTCACCATTGAAATTTCATCTATTATTATTAATTTTATACTTGAAAAATTTTTTCTTATCGTATTGGCAATATCCGCAGATAAATCAGACATTTGCTTTGAGAATTGAGAAATTGGCAAAGCGAAAGCAGTATGGCAAGTTATACCTCCAATTAAAAACGCTGCTTTACCTGAAGGTGCACATAATAGAATTTTAGTATTATCATTCTGTTCTCCAATAGTTTCACTGAAATGAATTGACATTAACTGATATATAGCATTTATCACGGTACTTTTTCCTACTCCTGTAGATCCACTTAAAAATATTCGCAATGGTAAATTATTAGTTTTAAAGCTATTGTAAATATGCATTACAATGTCTTTTTGTTCTTCATTTAAATTGTTTATTATTTCAAATATTTGTTCTTTTGTTAATATATCTGGTTTAGTAAATTTTGAACATTTTTTATCAATATCTTTTTCTTTACCAGTTTGTTGTAAAATATCTACTTCTAAATTTTTTTCTTTCGAAAAAAATTTTTCTTCATCTTCCTCATAATCTGATTTGATTTCAGCATCTAACATCGCTTGTTCTAAATTACTTTGATTTAATTTATTATACTTTTCTTTATTTATTTCAATTAAATCTATGTTATTATTGAATATTTTTTCACAATTTTCATTTTCAAATTCATTATACTCATTTCTGAATGGTACAAATAATAAGACTTGTTCCCTAAAATAATTTATTTTATCTACTTCAAATTTATAATTATAGTATCGAAGAATTTTTTCTTTATTTCTTTCTTTTGTTATATAACAATTATTTTCATCGTTTTCATATTCAAATTCATTTTCATTATTATTAAGCAATGATTTTGTATAATTCAATTTACATGCAAAATCAGCAAGACATATATTTTCTAATTCTATAGATCGCTTTTCATATTTATCGAATATATTTTCTGCATAAATATTTTTTGAATTTTTGTCTAAATTTTGTAAAACTTTTTTAGGTTTTAACATTCGAGATCTTTTTTCAATTGGTACTGTATTAATATAAACTACATTCCTACTAGAAAAACATAAAGGTAAAGATAATGCATGATAAACTGCTTCTTGAGAACTTAATATATTTCCGTTAATAAATACATTTGCGATTTTCCTAAATTTTTGTTTTAAACTAATGTTTCCATCTGTAATATCATCTGCTGCATCTTTTAATAATTTAGATAATCCCGATTCTACTTTTGTTACATAATTTACCATGTAATAAGCTGCTGAAAAAGCGTCTAAAACAAATTGTAAGTCCATATTTGATTCTAATAATGATAAAATTGTTGGGTTATATGCATTGATTGCTACTTCATTTGAACTTCTTTTTAAGAAAATTTTATTTTCTTTTTAAAGTGTATCGTATTGTATTTATATATTCTATTTCTATTAAGTTCAATTGATTTAATGTGTCAGTAAATGAAATATATTCATTTGATAGAAAAAATTTGTTCATTAAAGTTTTAATTTTTTTAATGTTAATATTTTCATTGCTATTAATTTCTTCGTCTTTTAATGGTTTTAGAATCATTGTTTTTGGCATAACGTATAAAGGATAATGGAACCTACAATTTAAATTACTCTTTTTTCCTTTGTAACATGTGGGTTTGTGCTTGTGTCTCTGAAAGGTCATGTAAGGATTTGGTGGGTCATATTTACAAGTAATAATATTATCGATAAATTGAATTACATTTCTTTCTGATTCAACATTATTTTCTTCAAAAGATGGTGCATTATTACAATATAAGAGAATATGTATATGTACAGATCCTCTAGCTTGAAATTCTAATCGACAAAAATAATCAACAACAAAATTATCCTTAAATAAACTGTTTTTATTCACCAACAAATTTAAAATCTTTTTAAACCTATTATCTATGTATCTAACACAAGTCACAGGATCATCCCTTATTAATTTTATTTTAGTATTCATATCAAAAGACAATGTATCAATTAAATTTATTTTCTTTCCATGTTTTAATTCATATAACATCTTTAATAAATCAAAATTTTTTATTTCTGAAGCAGATAGAGTTAAAAATAATGTAGGAATACCTAATTGATTAATGGTTGAAAATAAATGATTTTTTTTAGTTTGCCAATAATAAGGAGATGATCTTATCTGTTTTAAAAATTTAAAGCCATCGTTTTGTCTAAAAATATCATCTAATATATTTGAATCTAACACTTGATCTGCGGTCAAATTTTCATTTTTTTTTAATTTCCTTAAACACGCATTCATACTTGAAAAAACGGCTTTTTCTAATTTTTGTTTTGCTATGAATAAAAGTCGCGTTGGTTCGCATGATCTTCTATCTCTACGTCTAATTTCTGATAGTGTTCGTTCACTGTATGTTAATTTTTTTTCATTATCAATTGTATGACCGCCAAATATTCTTGGGAAGCATAATTCATCTATATTTTCAGTTTTGTGCCATGGTAATGGCTCTTTATCCTTGTTAGAATACGTGTACATTTATGTCAGCGTGCGAAATAGAGAGCGCATGCGTGGCGCCATCACGCGAGCATAGCTGGAGAGCTAGCGAAAGCGAGCGGCCGAAGCGGGCACTCACTCGTTCGCCGTCCTCTGCCGAGAGCAGATGTATTATGGAGAGAGCTGCACAATAAAGGTTGTTATAGTTAATCCAGAGTGGCTTATTTGAACAAGCCCTGTGTCCCATCTATCCTCACCTATTATTTCAACATGGTAGCAGAGTGCTTGGTTGTTGTCGTTATTTTTAGTTGCGGTACTGTTTCTCCTTGTGAGAGCAGTAACACACTTTAAATTCCACGAAAAGGAAAAGTGATTTTAAGTTTAGCGCATGGTAAGCGCAAGAACAAAGGAAAACGCATGAGTGTAAAGACAGAGCCTCGGGAAGTAAAAAGTGAAAAGTCAAGTGGAACTGATAGTGAAGAAGAGTTTTTTGATATTGAAATTAAAGAAGATAAAAAGGAAGAAAACATGCAGGAAGTAAAAATACCGATTTTTGATGGGCAAGAATACAGCAATTGGAAGAAACGCATACTAATGTATTTAAAAATGAAAAAGTGTGATATTGTAGTTACACGTGCAAAAGTGGATGCGGACAAAGTTGATTGGGATGAAAAAGACGTGCAAGCTATAAATTATATTTATAGTGCGATCTCAAACAAACAAATGGAATTCATAAGTGATAAAGAAACGGCGTTTGATATTATGAAGAAATTCGATAGCACACATTTGAAAGAATCAACAGCTCTCCAGATACTGTGTAGAAATAAATTAGAAAATTTGAAACTAAAAGACTTTGATAGTTCAACAGAATTCTTTAACGAATTTGAAAAATCAGTGAACGATTTAAAAGAAGCTGGTGCAAAAGTGACGGAGAAAGAAAAAATGAATTATATGTTAAGGACATTGTCGGACTCGATGAGCCATATAGGAGACTTAATCGATGTGTTAAAAGAAGAAGAACAAAACGTGGAATATGTGAAAAATAAGATTAAAATGGCTGAACTAAAAGAGAAGAGTGAAAATGGAAATTCAAAGTCGAACGCTTTTGTGTTTAAGAAAAGAAGAGAGGATAAAAGGACATGTTATGTATGTGGTGGTGTAGGACACATACAATACGATTGCCCGACGAAAAACAATTCCGGGAATCGCGCGCCACAGCAAGGAGGCGGCAGAGGAAGCCGTGCGCCACAGAGAGGAGGGGGCAACGGCAGAGGCTACACACAGCAGCGAGGAACGAGTTCCAACCGGCGTGGAAGGAGCGGATACTGACAGCATGGCCGAGGCGCGAGAGGCAGTGACAACAACGGCAGCGGTCATCAAAATACCGAGAAGAGCGAAGTGTTGAGCACTTCAGTAGAAATAATGTCTGCGAATATAAGTAACGGTAAAGTAAACGAAAATAAGATAGATTGGATTTTAGATAGCGGTTGTACAGACCACGTGATAAATAACGAAAATTATTTTAATGATGCAATTGTATTGAAAGAACCGATTAATGTAAAAGTAGGAGACGGTAGAATTTTGAAAGCAACAAAAGTAGGTCATTTAAAAAGTAAATTCAAAACGTTTAATGAAGAGATAGATATAGAATTAGAAAATGTATTTTACGTAAAAGATATGGACAGAAATTTAATGAGTTTTGCTAAAGTAACTGATAAATGTAAAGTGGTATGTATCGGTGATAGTGGTAAAATTTATAATAAAAATAATAAATTAATTGCGATAGCTTGGAAAAAAGATAGAATGTATAAAATGACTAGTTTTATTGAAAAAGAACAAGAGAATCAAATTTGACAGTTAAAAATGAGAAAATGACTTTAAAGGAAAAATGGCATAGAACTCTAGGGCACGTTAATTTTAACTATTTAAAAACAATGTGTAAAAATCATGTTTTGAAAGGTTTGCCTAACGAAATAGAATCAGATTACTATAAATGTGCTACGTGTATTGAAAACAAAATGCACAATATCCCGTTTGAGAATAATAGGAAAAGAGCGAAAGATATATTAGAAATAGTACATACAGATTTGAATGGACCACACAATACAGTAGGTTATAAAGGAGAAAAGTATTTCATAACTTTTATTGATGATTTTAGTAAATTAACAAAAATTTATGCAATTAAGTCTAAAGACGAAGTACATGATAAATTTATTGAATATATAAATTTAGTTGAAAATAAGACTGGAAAGAAAATTAAGAAATTAAGGTGTGATAATGGTACTGAATATTTGAATAAAGACATGTATAAATTATGTAGAGAAAAGGGAATTGAAATAGAAACATGTCCACCTTATGTACATGAGCTTAACGGTACAGCAGAAAGGTACAATAGGACGGTTATGGATAGTACAAGGTGTTTGTTAGCTGAGTCTAAGATCGAAAGAAGATTTTGGCCAAAAGTAGTCTGCGCCGCAGCCTATTTAAAAAATAGAACTATTGCTAACACCTTAGTTAGAAATAAATCTCCTTATGAGATATTTTTAAATGAAAAACCAGACACGAAGCATTTAAAATTATACGGAAGTAAAGTATTTGTTAGAGTACCGGAAAACAAAAGAAATTCGAAATGGGATAGGAAGGCTGAGTTAGGAACGTTGATAGGTTGTGATGTAACAGGGTATAGAGTTTTGATAAACAATAGAGTCATTGTTGCAAGACACGTTGATGTCGTTGAGGAAGATGTAATATGTATTGGCTTAGATGATAGTGATTTAGAAAATGAGAGTTTAAATAAAAATGTTGATAAAGAAAATGAACATGTAGAAAATATAAATGAAAATTTGAATAATATAGAAAATGCTGAAAATGAAGCTAAAGAAGTAACTGATTTAAGAAGGTCACAAAGAACGAGTAAAAAGCCTAGTAGATTTGATGATAATTATGTATATAGCGGATGTATTTATGTAAATTATTGTAGTGCAGATAGTCCTGTAAGCTTTAAAGAAGCTATAGATAGTAATGAGTCTAGTTTTTGGGTAGAAGCTATGAACAAAGAAATGAATAGTTTAGAGAAAAATAAAACATGGGTATTAGTTGAAAAACCAAAGAATGAAAAGATATTAGATTTAAAATGGATTTATACTAAAAAAGGTGAAAATATATATAAAGCGAGAATAGTGGTAAGAGGTTACCAACAAACAGATGTATTGGATGACATTTATTCACCTGTTGCGAAAACACAAACTTTGAAAGTATTGTTATCGTATTGCTGCCAAAACGGATTGTTAATTGAGCAAATGGATGTAGAAACAGCGTTTTTAAATGGTAAAGTTAAATCAAAAGTATTTGTTAAACAGCCTGAAGGTTATGAGGATGGAACAGAAAGGGTTTGTAAATTAAATAAAGCGTTGTATGGTTTGCGAGAAAGCCCAAGAGCTTGGTATGAGTGTCTTGATAATTATTTAAGTTCTTTAGGATTTGTAAGAAGCGAACATGATTATTGTTTGTATACTTTAAGAGAAAGAGATGAGATTATATATTTAATTATATTTGTGGATGATTTGTTAATATGTTGTAAGAAAAGACAAAATTTGAATTACATAAAAGGAATGTTAGATAACAGAATAAAGATTTAGATAAAGTGAGTATGTATTTAGGTATTAATATTGAATATGATGAAAACAAAAATGAGATGTCCTTAGATCAGGAAAAGTATATTGAATCGTTAGCTAGAAAATATCAGATTGAACAAGCAAAATTGTATGAGACTCCAATGGAACAAAATTTAAAGTTAGAACCCGCTGAAGAGATAGATGAGAAAATAAAGTATAGAAATTTGATAGGAGCACTTTTGTATATTAGCTCAGGAACAAGACTAGATATAAGTTATAGCGTAAATTATTTGAGTAGATTTCAGAATTGTTATGATGAGACACATTATAAATATGCTTTAAGAATTTTAAAATATTTATATTTAACTAAAAGTTTAAAATTAAGATTTAAGAAAAACAATAATGTAGATATTCTTGAATGTCATGTAGATGCCGATTGGGCAGGAGACTGTGTAGACAGAAAGTCGACAACTGGATATATTGTTAAGTTGTATGGAAATGTAATATATTGGAAATCGAGGAAACAAGGAAGTGTAACTAAGTCTTCGACAGCTGCTGAATATGTCGCACTGTCTGAAGCAGTAAGTGAAGTAATATTACTAAAAGACTTGTTAAGTGACTTTAAAGTAGAAATTAAGAAACAGAAACCTGTAAATATTTATGAAGACAATTCTGGCGCTGTGAGCATTGCGAAATTTGGTAATTTTACAAAGAAATCAAAGTACATAGAAGTACATTATCATTTTGTAAATGAGAATTATGTTAATGGATTAATTGATATTGTTAAGGTCAGTACAGAGAAAAATGTTGCAGATATTTTGACAAAGGCTCTTGGACGAGTAAGGTTTGAAAACTTGAGAAGTTTATTGAATTTGATTTAAAGAATATTGTAATTGCGAGAAACATAAATGTAAGGAGGCGTGTTAGAATACGTGTACATTTATGTCAGCGTGCGAAATAGAGAGCGCATGCGTGGCGCCATCACGCGAGCATAGCTGGAGAGCTAGCGAGAGCGAGCGGCCGAAGCGGGCACTCACTCGTTCGCCGTCCTCTGCCGAGAGCAGATGTATTATGGAGAGAGCTGCACAATAAAGGTTGTTATAGTTAATCCAGAGTGGCTTATTTGAACAAGCCCTGTGTCCCATCCATCCTCACCTATTATTTTAACAATCCTGTCCAGGTGCTATAACTTTTACGTCATTAATTATTTCTTGATTCCTATCTATTATTAATACTTCATAATTTTTCTCAAAACAATCATCATCGGAATCATAAGTACAATCATTATTTGCCTGTTCATCATTTACTGACTTCGTGTCATTTTCGTTTTCTTTATTAACAATGAAATTTATAGTATCATTATTATGGTCAAAAATATTCAAAACCTCTTTATTTACAGTGATATTATTTTTTTTATATAACGGAGTATCTAAAAGATAATCTAAAGCTCTGTAAACTTTTGCTGGTCTAATTGTTTCATACATATAATCTGATGTATGATCTATATGTCTTTTAAATATAATTTGAATTACAGACATTTCATCAAATTTCCTTGGTAGTATTTTTATCATTTCATTAATTTCTGTATGAATATTTACAATACTTTCCTTTAGCGATAATTGAGGGTTTATAGCATATGGTAATAAAGGTCTAATTTGCATGAAAGGAATAAATGGTGAAACCATTCTTTCTTCTATTGGTGATAGATTTTTAATAAAATCTGGCACATCAGGAAATTTTAAATTTTCATTAGCAGCTAATTTTGGAACGTTACCTTTTATTATGTGTTTTTTACAATTTTTACAGATATAACTAGATTCACAATTTATAATCTTTTTCAAAGAATCATTTACGTTTATTTTTAATTCATTTAATTTTAATTTAATTTTGTTTATATTTAAAGGCTCAACCGATTTAAGAAAAAATAGATTATCACAACAAATACATGGAATATTTGGACCGTTTTGTCTATCAATAATATATTTATGAATAAGGCAATTTAATTGATAATTTTCTGAATGTTTATTATTTAAATGATATTTAACTTTTTTAATATAGTTCTCCCTAAATAAGTATAATTCATTTAAACGTAATTGTTTTTTTGTTAAATTATCATTTATTTTTTCACACTGTCTATATTCATTATTTTTTCGAATTAATTTTATTCTATTCTTATTATTCATTAATTCACATTTGTGGTAAACACTATCTAACCTTTTTTTACGAATGTAGATATTTGAATTTATTATTTCATTTCTAACATAATTTTTGTTTAGTCTAAGTTTTTTATTTCTAATAATATTAAATGATTTTTCATTAATTTTATATAAATTATTTGATCTTAATTTATTATTTCTTAATATATTAGATTGATTTTCTACATTTTTATACTTCAAATCAGAACGTAATTTAATATTTCTCACAATATTTAATTTATTTTCTTTGATTACATATTTTTTATTTGATCTTAAAATATTGTTGTTTCTAAAAGTATTAATAAAGTTTTCATTATTTTTATATTGTAATGATGATCTCAAACACTTCATTCTATTAATATTTAATATATTCTCTTTTTTTTATATTTCAAATTATTTCTGATTTTTATCATTGTTAATTTATTTCTATTTTTATCTTTAAGTTTATAAAATTGTTCGTTTCTCATTAATTCTATTCTTAACTTATTTTTTTTCACACTCTTTAATTTTATAATCAATATTTTTTCTTTTTCGTTTCATATTTATTTTATTTAAATTAGATTTTAATATTGTACTTTTAACAGATTTCTTATTTTTTTAAACAGATTTTTTATTATCACTTTGTTTACGTTTACTTTTAAGTTCTTCAATTTTTACTGAGCTTTCATCAAGATTTTTAATTTCCATTTGTTCATTTTTACTTTCAATTTCTTCACAAATTTTTTTTTTTTTAACATAATTTTTAATTTTATTTTGTTCATCTTTATTTCTAATATCTTGACATGTGAGTGTACTTCCATAATTTTTAATTTCATTTTGTTGAATTTTATTTTTATTATTATTCTTATTTTGTACAAATTTAGATTTATATTTACTTTTTTTTTCTTCATTTTTTTTCTAGAACTTTTTTTATTTATTTTTGGCATTTTAAAAGAAAAATTTTTAAATTGTATATAAAAAGATTAACTTATCGTTTCTATTTTTCAATACTTTATCTTTTTCTTTAAGTACCCTGTTATTTTCTTAATCTATTTAAAAATATACTATTTGTCAAAATAATTATTTTATATAAAATATATTACTTATTTTAGATATGATACTTATTTTAATAATAAATTAAATATATTTAAATACTCTGCGTAAAGTTAATAACTGTTGAATCAGATAACCAGCTTCCTGGAGGGAATACAGATAGCCGAGCTTATTCGGTAACAAATCCTCGACGTGATTAGCAGTTAATGTTCTCACTCATATTATTATTTGCTATGAATAATCTCACCGTTATGAGTTCTCAGCTATTGGAAAGTATGTAATTTCTTACATTAGTTGGACATTCATGTTATTTATTCCGAAATGATAAAGTAAACTTATAAAAATGTCGACCAACTCATATAAACTTATTTGAGTGTCGACCGCGCGACAGCAAAAAATAACGGATTAAAAAGTATTGAAGAAAACTCAATGAATTTTAATGTTGATATTTAATCACATTTTATGGTATTAAACGTGATAAAAAATGTCCATGGACATTTGTATTGGAAGTGGATTAAATTCGATTAAAGTGGAATTCAAATATCAGATCAACTTTAATTCAAGTCAATATAATTTAATCCATTTTTATACACATTTGACCCCTATGCTTTTAAAGTGGGATCAAACTTGATTAAAAGGGATAAAGGGTAATACATTTCTATTCACGCATTCCGATGTACAATTGAATTGAATATGATTCAAGTGGATAAAGTTAAATCCTCTTTTATCCAAATTTGAAATATTTCAAAATTTGTATTAAAAGCGGATAAAATTTAATCCACTTTTATCCAAATTTGAAAGGTTTAAAAATTTGTATTAAAAGTGGATAAAATTTCATCCATTTTTATCAAAATTTGAAATATTTAAAAATTTGTATTGAAAGCGGATAAAATTAAATGTACTTATATCCAAATTTAGAGTCCTTTAGATTATTAATAAAATTAAAATTAAAATATAAATGATGTTTTAAACTGCATCGACGGAAATTTTATTTTAAACTGGAATGGTAGCACGTGTAATTTTTCTAATATACTTGAATAAAAAAATGTATAAATTAAATCGTGTAAGAAAATTTTGACTTTAACGAACGAATGTTTTGGGAGAATATATTTACTTTATTTCTGACAGAAAATTAAAGTATATAAAAGTGGATTAATTGTGAATACCGATTCGAGGTATTAAAAGTGAATAATATTTGCAATAATAAAATGAATTGAAACGAATACAATTTGAATGCTTATATGTTGAATAAAAAGAGGTTAATGCTTTTTAGTATTAAAATGAATAAAAGTGAATTTATTTCGGATAGCAGTTTGAGGTATTGAAAATAATTGATAAATTTTGTGACTAAAATAGATAAAATATGATAAAAATGAATACCAAAATTATAAATTTAAATTGATTAAAATAAAAATGGAGGAAATGTGATTGTTACGTAAGAGGTTATGATACTCGCATGTAAGAGTAGAACTATAAATTATTTTTTTATGTCGCCCCAGGACATGTGTCATTCCTTTTAGCTATAATGCTAACTCGCCTTGATTCAGGTAAATAAATAAAGAGTTGAAATGTAATTAAACAAAGAGTACTCCTAGGAAAGGATTAATATGAGGGGTGGTTCCCTCACTTGTGCCCTATGATGATTGTTACGTCCTTGTAATCGTTTTTAATCTTGTCTTCCTGGTGCATCTGAGGCTATTATGGGCCACTTTGCGTGTGCTAGTCCTAAATATCGACGGATCGTACACCCCAATCTTCAGTAGTTTTGTCGATTCATGCTACAATGAATCAACCCAGCTACTTACTGCATGGGGGAAATTCTGGCTACAGTTTAGTAAAGGGTTTTCTTAGGAAGTTAATTGTTATAAAGAAAGTTATATTTTGTAATAATTATATATATATATATATATATATATATATATATATATATATATATATATATATATATATATATATAACGTCAGTAACGTAATTTAGGATATAAATTATTTTTAATTAAGTATACGACACAATGAGAACAGGTGCCACTGATTTATTTCGCATCGCGTTTATTTAATGAATAGGAATTATAAATATATATATGTGTGTGTGCGTGTGCGTGTGCGTATGTGTGTGTGTGTGTTTTAATTACTTAATTAAAAATAATTTATATCCTAAATTACGTTACTGATGTATAATATAATAAAATAATATTAAAGAGGATTAAATTTGTTTTCACTTTTATCGGTTTTAATCCGTTATTTCTAGCAGGCCAACTCATATAAACTTGAAATGGGTCTTACGTTTGCATTATTTGAATACAACGAAAAAATTTTTAATGATTGACTAAAATTATTACACAAATGAAATTTTATCTAAACCATTGTTTTAAAGTCATTTTATAATATAAATAAATAGATATACATGCAGAATCAATATTATTCAGTATAAACGTGAATTAAAGTAAATGATTTTTTATTTCATTACACTCAAAAGTTGAAAAATTCAGACCCATAACTTGAATAAAAACAATAGATATTAAAAACTTGAATAAAGACAATATATAATAGGAAAATTTACAAGATAACGTCACAAATTATCTCTCAAATTTACATAACATTATCTAAGGTCAACTTTCTAGAATTATTATTATAATATAATCACTGTAATCAGCTTAGACCTTACCTTATATATCTCTCTCCCTCTCTCTCACTCTATCTCTCTCTCTTTTTCCTCTCTCTCTCTCTCTCTCCACTCTTTCTCCTCTCTCCTCTCCTGTCTCCACTCTCTTTCTCCTTTTCTCCTCTTCTCTCTCTCTCTCCTCTCCTCTTTCCTCTCTCTCTCTCTTTGACGGATAGACGGGGTTAAACCCAAGGGCGTCAATAAGCGATAAATAAATCTCTGGGTATCTTTCTCTTATTCTTATCACTTCTTCAATTAAGTTTGAATGAGAAGGTCAGATATATTATTTACGTACGTGTTCACTAGTCAATGTTATGATCAGAACTAATAAAAATATCAGCTGTTTAGCTGTTGTTTATTAAAAATAAGGTATCCTAGCAACTATAGAAGATGAACATATAACGATCATGTCAGATGAAAACATTACGTTCGATTGACGTGTATTTAATTACTCTATCGATATTTAAAAGAAATTAACTTAAAGTTTTATTACATTTTATTTAAATCAATTCTATTATATATAAATGTATTAATATTAGAATAAAATTAGATCAAAATAACTTGAGCTTAATTTATTGTAACTGTAATAACATTATTTTTGCACGCAAAATTTGCGTAAAATAGTATTAATCATAAATGCTGTACACTATATTCAGATAAACTAAGTGCTGGGCAATTGTAAAAAAGTCAATTTGGAAATCATCAATTATTAATAACAAATAGTTTCTTCTTCAATAAGATAAAATTAAAAAATTATATTAATATAATCTTACAAAAATATTCTATTAATATGAAAATGTATTTTTTAAAAGTCATAAATTTGAGATAATTTAATTTAGAAAATTTTTTATTTTTTTTTGTGAAAAATTTATTATTATAATTTCAATTTAATGAAAGGAATCGATAAATTGTTTTGAGGAAGCTAAGTGCCAAAGACTTGGCAGCGGTTTTTAACACACGCGAATGTACACATATCGTTTCACACTGAATATTTGTCATACATATAGATGGCGTTGCACGCGTACACTCATACAGGCGCACACAAAGGAATATTACGCGGGTATTTTACATACATATAGGTGGCGTGGCACATACACACAGTCGGTTAATATAAGATCCCATGAATGTACATATCGTTGCACGCACAAAGGAATATTTTAAATACATATAGGCGGCGTTGCACACGTACATACCCACACACAGTCGTTTCACACACACGCTACACTTTTTGCTGTTCTTGCTGGTGGTGGTGGTGGTGGTGGTGGTGCTGCAGCGATCACGACGGCGGCGATGGCGATCGCGGTGCGTCCATTTGTTGGAGGCATCCGCATGGACTATTTCTGCACGTGGCGCACCTGAATTGGCTACAGTGCCAACACTGCTCCTACGTCAGGCCATCTGGATTGCGCCGTAGAGGGCGGAATATTGTTCTGCATGAACTGCAGCATGTTCCCGCTGGCGGACTGGTTTGCTGTTGTTCTATTTGTTGTACTTGCTGCTGCTGCTGCTGTGCGATGGCCAGTATTTCTTCTTTAATATGTTCTACTTCTCGGGCGGCGCGGTTCACACCCGCCCTGTAGCGCTCCAGTCGGTTGCGGGCGATGGTGAGCCGGTGCTGCAGAGTGTCAATTTTTCGACTTGTTTGCTCCATGGTCCGAGCAATACTGGCGAGCGGCTATGCTGGCGGTACGGCGTGATGTCGCGGGTGCCGACGGCTGCAGTGGTGGGGATCTCGGTGGTGGGGGGCCTCGCTGGTTGTGCAAATGGCACGCACTGGTGTCGTCGGTGGTGGTGGGGGCCCCGTTAGCCTCACTCTGTATCCTGCTTTTATCGACGGCGATGCATGCGTAATGAGTACGGGCTTTGCCGTATACGCCTCCTGCACCGCGTTCGTCTGCGCTGTCTCTTGATACGTAGCGAATACACCCTTTGCTGCGTATCTGGAAGTTGTATACGGCTCATGCATCGAGTCCGCACACGCTGCCTCTCGTTCTCTGGCCACGCTCCCAGGAGTACCGCTATATCCGCTGTTAGGCGGTCGTATAATTCTTGAGCATCTTGATTGTATTTTCGCTTGCTCCACAAGCGCTGCGTGGCGCAATTTAAACACCGGACACTCTTGTTTTCTATGTTTTCCGTGAGCTGTTCGAGATCTGTGTCGGAAGCGGCTATGTTCTGATATATCCAGTATTGCTCATTGAAAACAGGTTGCAAAATGCTTTCAATGAATTTAAAATTTTCTAGGGATTCCATGGTGCTGCTGCTGACGACGACGGCGACGATGTGTCCAGCTAAGCTTGGTTGGTACTGTGGTAGTGCAGTGCGCACCCCGCTCTTTTAAGTGTACGGGCGTGGAGGGTAGAGTGGGGCGCAACTGGCCAGGGCGAGGGAGTAAGTACGAGCGTTTCCTACAGAAACTTTCAGTTTTATAGTAGTGTTATAACATTCTCGGGGAATAGTGTGAGCGATGAAAAAGTACCCGATTAATCGCAGGGGTTTATGGTGGATAAAGAGATGAGAATCTGTCCAGGAGGACAGAGTAAGCACACACGTTTCCTACAGAAACTCTCGGTTTTACGATTTGTAGTATTAAGTCGAGAAAATTCTCAGGGAACAGCGTGGGTTGCGAAAACAAAGTGCCAGAGCCTTGGGGCCACTTTTCAAGCGTTCTCATGGCAAGACAATTTTCAGCCGTTGGTGTGCGCTCCGAAGAAAGTGACCTGCTCGGGGAAAGCCTGTACATTTTGTGAGGTATTTACGACGTACTTACGAGCGATAAACGAACTAGCAGACTCACAATGCTATTCTGTATTTAGAGTTTTCTCTAATTTCGTCCGCCCGGGTGAGTAATGTTTTGTAAAACAATACCCCCGACTGGGGCGACACAACGGGCTGTATAGTTTTTATCTCAAGTGCGCTTCTCGGCTTTCTCGCATCAATAGGGTCGTATTTTACGGTGCTGGTCCCACGCACGTACGTTTGAGGAAGTGTTTTTTCTCAGATGGAGTGACTGTATAGCGTTGCTATTTTTCGATGTCCACTCTTTTTTCATAAGATGTTTATTTTGACTCTCGGGAATGTTACGAAGAAAATGTACTCATGGGGTAGGGCGTTGTCGTCAACTTCTTCGAGATGACTAGATGACTAATTTTTTTATCATACGTTTGTTGGTCTGTGTTTCAAAGATGACGTGTGTGTGTATAAGAAGCCGAAGCTCGCATGCGACGCGCTCAGTCTATTCAGAAGTTTCGAGATGGATAATCAGGCAAATAGTTCGGCTCGCGGCTAGAGCTCGTCACGGCAGAAATCCCGCGTGGCTGCGGCGTTTACGGCGTATGTCGTGTGAAAACTTATCAGTGCAATTACGGCTACTACTAAGAATGGCAGGGTATCGCGCAATAGTACGTCTTTACAACGCATTCGCTTGTTCGCGCGAAGTACAGACCGTCATTGAAGATGATGTCTTCGAGCGTCGATTAAGTGGATTGCCCGTGTTTCGCGGTATTGCGAATGCACGCGTGGAACGTTTAAGTAAGTCTAAAACTTTTTTTTTCAAAATAATTTTCCTTTACTTTTTTTTTATTTACATATTTTTATTTACAGCTTACGAGAGCCTCATTCGTGATGATTCGGATACGGAACTATCCGATAGCTCGAGGGCGGCCGCATTTCGAGCCAAGCGTGGCAGCCATGTCGCTGCAGCACTCGGCGCGCACGGCAGGCGTATTTAATCCTGTAGTGCGGCAACTCAACTTTGACTACACTGATACGGAGAGCGAAGGTGCGGGCGAGCAGCTGGTTGTCGCGGCCGACGTGCACAGGTCCGAAGATGACCACCCCGAAGATGCCGAGCCCGAAAGCCCGTCGCTCATCGCGTGGGAGCATTTCGACGACAGCGACGAGGACGAGGTGGGGCAGTCGGAGACGGAAGAGGAGCGAGTGGCGCGAATCGAGGTTGATAGGCGCCTAGAACAGATGCTGCACAGGGACCTCGAGATTGCCGACGCGCTTGAGATGTACCATCGGCCGCTAGTGATAGAAGCAGAACGACGTCTTATCGCGAGCCATCCGCCCAACGTGAATGTCGAAGATAACAGCACAGCTGCAAACACTGTGCGCGCCGATCGTGAACGGCTCTTGACGGGTTTGCAAGGCGTGGCAAACATGGTTACTGCCGACTACAATCACAATTACCCGGCGCATCGCCGTGTCAACGAATGTAAGTAAAAATATATTTATTTAAGAGCGTTTCTGATTTTGTTTTTAAAAAGTCAAATATTTTTATTATAGTTATCCGCAGGCGCGATCTGATGTATCGGGAAATTCGTTCGTCGCTCCCCGATGTCGACGGTTTGCCGGAGTTATATGAGCAAATAGCGCATAATCCGCAGGCAACGATTCAGCGCTGGTTCCGCGATCTAGCACAAGACGAGACTTCGGCGTTATATACCGACGCAAACATCAGAGATCTTATAGCGCGATTACTCGAAAGTTTTGCCAGTTATTCCGAGCCTTAAATGTAAAAAAAAATCAGAAACGTTTAAAAATAGAAAAGTTAAGAAAATATAATTTGTTTTTGACTTTTTTATTTAGCGAGTCCCGAGGCCCATTCCCTGTCGCCGCAGGTAGGTGGCGGCGTTTATAGCAGCAGCAGCAGCGTGGCGGCCAGCCCCGAGAACAATGAAGTTATACAGCGCGGCGGCGAGCGCTTCATCGGTGCAGCCGAGGGGCAACAGTACCTGCGGCGGTTTGGTGTCCAAGGGCGCACGATTAGTTTTAGAATAGCTGAACCGCGTGAGGGAGAAAATGTTGTATTATGGATGGAAGCGGCTGTTAGCGATATCCATAACTACATAACGGAACATATTCCGGGTAATAATTTAATCAGTGTGAGCGTACGAAGCGAGCGGTTTGCGCAAGGTCCCGGTGGGCTCTCGTTCAGGCCTATCGAAAATTTCACCATCGCTGATTTATGGAATCTAATTAGTTCCATATGTCAGAGTAATGAGATTATAGGCATTGACGACACGTTTATTTTACAAGCTTACTACGTTGAAATGCTCGTTGGCGCAGGTAGAATGCGCGCGAAAGGAGCTCTGACGGCGACCAGCCTTCAGAAGCGCTCAATAGTGACTATACAAAATGACGCCGATAATCTCTGTTTACTGCGCGCACTCGTAGTGGCGAAAGCCCACTTGGTGCTTAAGGAGCGGGATTGCGCGGAGGCGCGTAAAGAGTGGAAAAACATACGCGATTCACGTCGCGCCCTGCAGAAACAACGCGCGGAAAAACTCGTGGGTGACGCTGGTGTGTTTTTACCGCGCGAGGGGTACGGGTTTCGCGAGCTGTTGGCGTTTCAAAATTTTTTTGTCGCGTCGGGAATCGCGATCGTTGTTTTCGAAATTGAAAATTTTGGTAATGGCGATACTCCGCTTTTCGACGGCCGAAACACGTTCGAAGAATTAAATATTCCTCTTCACCGTGTAATTTATTTAATTTTTGAAGAGCGGCGGCGTCATTTCAACGTAATTACGAATTTATTTGCTGCGGCTGGCGCGCGGTTTTTTTGTTCTTATTGCAACAAAGGGTATCGCTGTGTCGACCAACACACTTGTCCGCGTACTTGTCAATGTTGTTTCGTAAGATCGCCCTGTAGGAGCGACGGCGTGGAAATGATTGAGTGTGCAGACTGCGGGCGCAAATTCTTTGGACACGAATGTTTTGCGAAACACAAGCAGCCGGGGTCGTACAAAAAAAATAATAAGAGAGTCTGCGACGTCGTGCGCCTGTGTGCACACTGCTTAAAGATCGTGAATATTTTCAGACGGCAACACGAGTGCGGGGTCGGTTACTGTAAGCAATGCATGAAACACCATCCGTTTAACGATCAGTGCTTCATGCAGCCTATTATTGAAAATGACGCGACTAAAAAATATTTGTATATTTTTTATGATTTTGAAACACACCAGGACACACCGTACGCTCAAAACATACAGCTTCACGTGCCGAATCTGTGCGTCGCGCATCAGGTCTGTACCGACTGCATGGCTATCGACGATATAAAAATTATCTGCAACACATGCGGGGCACGCGACTTTGTTTTTACGCGAGATACGGTGAGAGAGCTGTTACGTTTGTGCATTCGGGTAAACACTGCTTTCGCGGAAATTATATGCATCGCCCACAATGCCAAAGCTTTTGACGCGAAATATATTCTAAAAGAACTGGCCGAGAATCCTGAGTATAGCTCGCCCAGCGTCATTTTGAGCGGTCAAAATGTAACACTGCTTAAATATGGCCGCACCAAAGTCATCGATAGCATAAATTACTTTCAGATGAAATTAAGCGCGTTGCCAGTGACCTTTGGTTTACCGGAGAGCGTTAAAAAGGGCTACTTTCCCCATCTGTTTAACACTCTCGCCGCTCGGGACTACATCGGTCCTCTACCGCCCGTTGAGTTTTATGGCCTTGACTCGATGAGCGTAGCCGCTCGTGAGGATTTTCTTGCCTGGCACCGTGAAACGAGTCCGGACTATATATTCGACATGAAAAAGGAGATTGTCGAGTACTGTCAAATGGATGTAGAAATTCTCAGGCGGGCATGCATACAATTTCGGAAAATTTTCCTAGATGTGTCTGATACGGGCCCGTTCGTATCAGCGTGCACTATAGCGTCGGCGTGTTCGCACGTTTATAGAAAAAACTTTTTGACCGCGAATATCATCGGTATAATACCGCCCAACGGTTATAGACGCGCCGACAGACATTCTCAAAAATCTATAGAGTGGCTACTCTGTTGCGAGCGTGAAATCGGCCGAGAGATTGTACACGCGGGGCGCGTGCGAGTTTCGTTTACCGGAGGGCTATTTAGTGGACAAAGGAATTGTTTTCGAATTTCAAGGCTGCTATTGGCACGGTTGTCCGCGGTGTTTTCCAAATATGCGCAATTCGACAAAAACCCGTTTCAATCAAACTTTTGCCCAAGCTTACGAGAGCACATGTGAAAAAATTATTCACATGAGGAGAGCCGGTTACGAAGTACGCGAGATGTGGGAATGCGATTTTGAGCGGTTAAAAGCTCAGCAACCAGATATCGAGCGTTACATCAGCAATCATCCTATAATGTATAACATCACGCTTGACCCGCGCGACGCGTTTTTCGGTGGGCGCACAGAGAATATCGTCACCTCGTACAGAGTCGCCGCGGACGAAGAGATCAAATATACGGATATTTGCTCTCTTTACCCGTATATTTGTAAAAGAGGTCGTTTTCCAATTGGTCACCCACGTATTTACAGCGGGGGAGAATGTGCCGCGCTAACGGGCGGTCAAAACAACAATCTCGGGAGCGTCGAGGGCCTGCTTAAATGTCGCGTGTTACCCCCGCGTGATTTATTACTGCCTGTGCTGCCTGTAAAAATGCACAATCGCCTTATTTTCGGGCTATGTCGTTCTTGTTGCGTCGAATTATACGAGGAGGATTGCAATCACGAACAAGCGGAAGATTGTGAATTTACAGGCACATGGGTTGTGCGCGAGCTGCGCAAGGCGTTAGAACTGGGCTACAATATCACCGAGATTTACGTGATATGGCAATTTGAGAGCACGCAGTACGACCAGCGCACGGGCGAGGGCGGTTTGTTCGCCAACTATGTAAATACTTTCCTTCGACTTAAACAGCAGGCCAGCGGGTGGCAGAGCTGGTGCGTCGACGACGTGTCGAAGCAGCGGTACATTGATGGATAAAACGGCGCGCAATGTTGCCGACGCATTCGAACGCATTATCGACAGAGCACAACCACGTTTACCCTTGGGCGTGTAGACCGATCGAGGCAAAGAATTTACCGGTGCAGCGTTTCAAAAACTTCTTGACCGGCGGGGAATTGACTTTCGCGTCGCCAGGAATCCCGATATCAAGGCAGCGGTCGTTGAGCGTCTCAACAGGACACTGCGCGAGCGAATGTGGCGATATTTTTCCCACCAAAACACCAAACGATACATCGACGTTTTACAAAAAATTGTCCACGCGTACAATCATTCTCTACACAGCGGCACGCGGATGCGCCCCGCCAATGTTGACATATACAACGCTGCGCAGGCGCGAGAAAACTTGGCCAAGCGCGCGAGCTCCAATTATTGGCGGCGGCGGTGGCGCCACGTCACCGCGACGCATGGTAAATTCAATGTGGGAGATCTCGTGCGCATAAGTCGAACAAAAAACACCTTCGAGCGCGGATACGAGAACAATTTCAGCGAGGAAATTTTTGCGAGTATCGCGACGGCAAGGGCTGCACACGTACATTCTTCAGGACTTGAACGACGAGCTCATAGACGGCTTCTTTTACAAAGAGGAACTCGTACGCGTCGGGCGCGAACGTCTGGCGGCCGATAAGAATTTCAAGATCGAACGCGTCGTGCGCGAGAACGGGCGCGGCGCCAACAAGCAGCTGCTTGTCAAGTGGCTCGGCTATCCGGATAAATTTAATTCTTGGGTAAAAGCGAGTCAGCTCGAAAAAATCGCGTAAAAAGCAAGCATGGACACGTACGAAGATTTTTACATGGTGTTGCCTAGCAACAGCAGTATGAATTATTTTCCCGATAATAAGACTAGCTGCTTCACAACACACTTACCGCGCGAGATCAAATTACACGGCGAATGGTTCGTTGGGCTGGTGGAAATACACGTACCATGCAGCGTCGTACATTTTCAAGAGGAGGACGCCTTCTACAAGTTTTCCACGTATGACGACGCGCAACTCGTGGAGGAAAAATATTGTAATATACCCGTTGGAATTTATGACTCACTCTTTGAGCTGACGGACGCGATAAACAGCTCAAATGAAACCTATCGACATCAAATGCTCGAACCCGTTAAAACACGTCGCGGCTATTACGCGATAAGACGCAAGTGCGACTGCTCGCAGCTACACGAGACTCATTTCAACGAAAAAATGCGACGTATATTTGGCTTCGATGACACACCGGAAAAACAAAAAATACCTTTTACCACTCTAAACAACGAGGGTAAAAGGGACATAGTCGCCGCGAGACCTGCATCGCTCTCTCGAGCAATTCCCGACCAGTTGTACGTTTATACAGACATATGCGAACCCTACACAGTGGGGGATACCCAAGCGGCACTCTTGCGCATAGTTTCCATGGATACCTTTAAATTCAGATATGGATGCAGCACTGTCCAGCGCTTTGCACCCACTCACTACATACCGCTTCTCTATCACAATTTTAATAATGTTATTATAGATTTAAGTGATCAGCACGGGCAGCGTATACCATTCGAGTATGGTACGTTGACGGTAACGCTACACTTTAAGCGCAATCGCTAACATGGCGCATTATACTCGCTATTACGACGAACAGATCGGGGGTGACGGCGTGAGAAACGTTTTTGCCGGCTCGCCATTTCAGAGGGGCCGAGGTGTAGGCGCATGGCTAGGTGGCCTCTTTCGACGCATTCTGCCATATATCACGAGCGGCGCTAGGGCAGTAGGTAAGGAGACGCTGCGCGCAGGTATAAAAGTTCTCGACGACGTTGCCAACACAGGTAGCAGTTTCAAGGAGGCTGTAAAAACGAGGGCCTGAGAATCCGGTCGAAATCTCAAGGATAAAACGGCCGAGAAAATAGCAGAAGTTATGAAAGGTTCAGGCTATAAAACAACCAAACGCGTCAAACGCCGGCGTCAGTCGCGAAAGTCACGCAGCGCTGTTCGCATCGCATACACCAAACACAAGAGGGCCATAAAAGCAGCAGCAGACAGCCGAAAATCACGCAAAGGAGGTAGAAAAAAACGTAAAACACCGACTTTTCGAAGCGTTAGCGATATTTTCGGGCCAAAGTAAATAGAAAAGAAATGTCTTTCTTACCCTCGCATTCTTCAGAGTGCATGTCGAGCGAGCTGGACCTTTTTACACTCCCCGCGACTCAAACTTCGATCGAAGGCAGCAGTTTTCTGAACTATAAGCCTGTGTCATCGATCAGCGATGAAGGCGATGCCCCGATCGAATTTGTCGTACCCAGCGCCAGCGAGCATTAAATCGATCTCGCGCATACCATGCTGTTCGTAAAGGCACAGATATTACCGGTCGGCGATCCCGACGTGAATTTAAAAGTCGCGCCCGTAAACAACCTTCTTCACTCAATGTTCAATCAAATCGATATTTTTCTCAATCAAAAACTTGTCTCGCCGCCGAACAACACGTATCCCTACAGAGCTTGCATCGAGTCGCTGTTGAGTTATTCGCCGGTAGCCAAAGAGTCTCATCTGACGGCTAGTCTCTGGTACGATGACACACCGGCTTGCTTCGAGGCCACCCCGCAAAATCAAGGAGTGGGCTCTAACAAGAGACTCGTCAATCGTCAAAACTATACGCTCGGCGGAAAGATATTCGATATGATTTGCCATCTGCACTGCGACTTGTTTAATCAAGATAAAATGCTTATCAATGTTGTCGAAATGCGCGTGCGCCTAGTGCGGAGCAAAGACGCCTTTTGTCTGATGGACAGCACAGACGAGGGGTAATTTGGCATAAGGATAAAAGAAGCTACGCTCATTATTCGCCGCGTGAAAATAAACCCCGGTATTTTAATCGCGCACGCCAATACATTGGCCAAGGCAACTGCCAAGTATCCCATAACGCGCGTCGAAATCAAAACTTTCACGCTTCACGCCGGTATACACGGCGACAGCATCGATAATGCAATTCTAGGCCAACTGCCGAAACGCGTAATCATCGGTTTCGTAGATAACAGAGCGTTCAACGAAAATCGGCGCCTTAATCCTTTCAACTTTCAATACTTCGACATAAATTACCTCTCCCTCTACGTCGATGGGGTTCAAATTCCGAGCAAACCATTACAGACGCACTTTACCGGGAACAATGCATCGTTTATCGAAGCCTTTCAAACACTCTACTCGGGCACCGGTATACATTTCCTCAACGAGGGTCTCGGCATAAACAGAACCAATTATTCACAGGGCTATTTTCTCACAGCTTTCGATCTCACGCCTGACTTATCGGCTCACTGTCACACACACACTGGAATCTCGTGCGGTCTGGTAGCGTGCGTATAGAAGTAGGCTTCGAAGTCGCACCGGCAACTACGATAAACTGCATTGTTTATGCCGAATACGATAACATTCTCGAAATCGACTCCACTCGACAAATTTTATCGGATTTCAGTGCCTAAATGCTGACGTCAGCACTACAGGTGGCGCCAGTCTTGGCGGGGGCGTAAAAGTGGAGCGAGCGTTAACGACGTACGCTCTGTGCCATCTCGCGTCACTTCGTTTTTTCTCTCGCACCCGTCAGCATACCCGCACTTTTGCGCGCGCGTTCCAAACAGCATGGACTACGTAATAGATATTCAAGGCTTCCGTGATGCCGAAAAAAAATTTTTGCCAAAGGAGGTGGCAATCATTTGTCTGCAGAAAGAAATTATGGATCACTGGATAGTACAACCGCCCTGCAGCTTCGATGACTTGCCGGATGAGGTTAAACAGACCAATACTTACTGCGCGGTTGACATTCACGGCCTTCATTGGTTCGAGGGGGAAGTTTCCAAGTTTAGTTTTACGTGCGGCGCCTCCCTTGCGGGTTATCCACATGGCCCGCTAGGGGTTCATAGGCCCCGTCATCACATTTACCCTACCCACTTCTTTTTATCAGTCATACTTCAAAAAACACATTCATACATAATCGGGGGCCTAATCCGCCCGTCGGACAACGGATTGAGATACGCTCAATCAGCGCGGCCGTCCAGTGCTGCTCTTCCACACAGGACGATCTACCGACGCCAAGGGAAATGCAGGTCCCCGAGCCACTCGGTTGGTGTCGAGACCTCCTAAATCTCTACTGGCTCTGCCGTGTCAGTGCCCGAGTTGAAATGCAACTCACACATCGGGATCTATGCCGAAGCACGTCACCCTAGCCCGCGATGTAGGCTTTCAACCACTGACACCACGAATTCAGTACCCATTACCGGGCAGAGAGCGTCCCCTCTGGGGCCCCCAGTACCCGTGGCACCGTTATACTCTCGGTCGAGTTTCGTACTCACTCAGGAGCACTACCAATTTGGTGATCCCACAATCACCCATAGCAGCATTGGTTGACTGAGACTCATGATGTTCCTTACGCTATAGCGATGGACTCACATGCTTCAGATTAATGGATGGGGACCGACCGGCGCCCTAAACCGGCACTCCCCACCTGACCAAAGTACTATTTTCCCGTCGGACTCCTCCAACAGACAAGAATAGTCACTGATCGACGCACTGCTTCAAAAATTTATGTAATCATAGTTTGTAAGTTTTTGTGTATTTTTACTATGTAAGTTTTTTCTTAATAATAATCTGATCGATCGATTAAAATTTTTTACCAAAACGACTTCTTTCATTTATCGAACCCACACTCTTCCAGTAAATTATCCAATCCACTCCTTGAAAAAAATAATAGTCGAGTTTCATTTTTGTTCACACACAGGCACACATGACTAAAAACACGATGAAACGCGTTGCTTGCAAGTCTTTTTTCTTGGAATAGTTATCGATATTTACGCACTGATCGCGTTTCTCTCTATTGAACAAAACTTATCTACACGTACGTGACTAAAATTGATGAATTCATTTCCGCTGTTACCGAATACTCAAGCGTAATAAAATACCTCTTGAACTACGATATGCATCGATTTATCAAAGTCAACGTTAAAATCTCGCTTATCGATAAATATTTTCAAAACGAAGATATCTTTCTCTTTGAGAATAGATCGCGTTTCTCGCTTGTACAAAACTTATCTACACGTACGTGACTAAAATTGATGAATTCATTTCCGCTATTACCGAATACTCAAGCGTAATAAAATACCTCTTGAACTACGATATGCATCGATTTATCAAAGCCAACGTTAAAATCTCGCTTATCGATAAATATTTTCAAAACAAAGATATCTTTCTCTTTGAGAATAGATCGCGTTTCTCTCTTGTACAAAACTTATTTACACGTGCGTGCCTAAAACCGATAAACTCACGCGTAATAAAATACCTCTTGAACTACGATATGCATCGATTTATCAAAGGCACCGTTAAAATCACGCTTATCGATAAATATTTTCAAAACAAAGATATCTTTCTCTTTGAAAATAATTTTTCCCACAATGACTTCCCCCCACCACCACGCTCCAACAACATGTATACGTAGCGCTCTGTCATTGGCTAAAGGTTTACCACCACCCGCTGCACAAAGGAGCAGAGAGAGGTACACGCTCGTACGCGTATAAAGAACCATACGGCATCGCGGGCGGAATAATATAGTAGAAGCGCGACAGCTGAAAGCACCACATCTCTACCGTCAAGCAGTATTTTCTTAAAAAAAAGTACGTACCGCGCTCTCTAAAAAACACATCTCGGGCGTTGCCGACAGTATTTTTTATTAAAAGTACGCGTAAAGAGTGTTAAAATGAATCAAGAGAATATTCCGCACACGCTGATATTCAACACGAGCTACGCTCTCAATAAATCGCACTCAAAGCTTGTCTATCTTGGCTTACAATACTTCGGCAAGCAGTTTCCCCCTGTTATTCAATTTGGCGGCGGCGTTTCACCTCACAAATATGTCACTATGGACAAACCTAGCTGGGAAAAATTCACGGAACATTTTGTCACCATTCAAGAATATCTGATCAACGAGAATCGAACACCTAGAAAAATCATCCTACCCGCTCACGACATTTCATTGACGGCCTGCTACAGCTCAAAAGCCGTGTCCGTCAACCATAGTCGGGAAATTACACCACCTGATTTCTCGAGCTGCTATGAACACGAGGCACAGGACTGGGATACCATCGATGGACGCAGTCTCTGTGTCACTCACGGCGTAATCCACGACGACGATGATACCGCCAGCACCACCACCACCGCCATCACCGCCACCGACGACGACGAACCGCAGTGTGATGCAGTTAAAGACATTTGCGCACTTGAAAAAATTATGCGAGTGTATAAGTTTTAGATTCAAGCAACTAGAAAATATCACGGTATTTGTTAATTCGGTGGTAGAGATAATTATTAATAATATTAAAATACACATTCGTGAAAAAAACGACGAGAATATAATACACTCATTTTTTGACGGTATAACTTTTCTAAAAATATTCGACGAACTAAAAGAAAATTTAAAATCTAATGTGAATAAACGCTTAAGTTATTCAAACTTTAAAGAAACCGACGTAGATAGATTGTTTTTAGAACTACGCACTCTGTATTTACACATTCTGGAAAAAGAAGTACACGAAAGCATCCAATAAATACACATTATTGTCACATTTGCTTTTTCACTTGTACCACCCTTTCCTCACTTGCGTCATCATCATCATGCCCATCACCCACCGCATAAATATAAGTAAAGCGCAAGACTGCGATCCTCATCGAGACAACATCATGGGCCCTCCATTCAGCAAACCAACCGGCAAGCCGGAAGACAAACAACCTCTCGTCGATAAAAAAGACCATTCCTCCACGGATAAAGATTCTGCCCGTTTTAAATCTTTTTCCACCAACACCCACTCTTTCCCCAAAAAAGAAGGCTACTCCAGATACAGCTAGTCACCACCACCACCATTAAAAACTAATAACAACCAAAGAAAGGAAGGCTCAAAGATACTACACTATGCCAGACAGCTCACTACGCACGACATTCACCACCGACAACAAAACTGTAAAATTTCTTAGTGTCTGCGTACACTATTATGTGTTACTTATGTAAATGTGTGTGTATGCATGTATGGTGTGTTAATAAAATGGGGTGTATGATTTTTACCAAAACAATTGTTTTCATTTATCGACCTCACATTCGTCCAGTAAATTATCCAATCCACTCCTTGAAAAAATAATAATCGAGTTTCCCCTTTTTTCACACACATGACTAGAAAAATACGATTAAACGCGCTGCTACCTGCAAGCATATCCCTTGCTTTGTATAGCTATAGAGTACTTTTCCCCCAACGCGCTTACTCATCTCTCTCTCACACACCAAAACTCCCCACTCTTGCCAAGCGGCACACAAACGCGCACAGCAGTACGCTCACGCCGCCCGGAGAGAGCACACGCGTGCCCGATATAGCGCTCAACCGACCCGTGGAGAGAGGGGATGGCTCATGACGGGTATAGCGCCAGCGCTCAAGGAGTGGGGGACGCCATGACTGGTATAGCGCACCAGCAGGCATCACTGACCGCTATAGCGCGCACAGAGGTATGTATAGCGTAGCCCACCCCCTCTCTGCTCAAGGAGTGGCGGCGCCATGACTGGCATAGCGCACCAGCAGACATCACTGACCGCTATAGCGCGCCCAGAGGTATCAGGTTACGGCGTCATCAAGTGGGCACTTTAACAGTAGCTCATTAACAATAGGCTATTAATCATTGTTTATATAAATAAACACTAATTAACTACTGTTTTGCTACTGTTTTGCTACTGTTTATATAAACAAACACTTAAGATAAGAGATGTTTATATAAACACTTCAGTCAAGTGCCCACTTGAAGATGACACCGGAAGTGTAACCTGATACCTATCTGTCTCGCTATAGTGATACACTTATTACTTGCCTGTTACCGATCATTTTTGGATAAAAGTATTTATGTTCTTCTCCAAAAATTATTAAACCCGTATATTTTTATTTTTTTTTTGCAACAAAATTTCATGCGTTCAGCAATGTCGTAAAATTCCGAGAAAATCCTTACTTAGAAATAAATTTTTTCAATGTAATTTTCAAATAGCTACTTTTATATACTTTGGGCCCTCTTTCATGGTCTGTATCTTATTTTCAAAAAAAATAAAAAATACCCGAGTTATGCACTTTTTACTGAAAACTGCAGTTTTTAGAAAAATGCGTTTTTCTCGAAAAAGCCTATTTTTTTCTCAATTTTCTTTTCTTATGATAGAGGACGTAAATAGATATCTAGGCGTGTTTGTGAGACTCACGGGTTTTCCGCTGGGATAGCGATCACTAATGAGATAACACACAAACAAATTTTTCACGCTTAGCGCTTATATATAGTGATATAACAATGATATAACAGTTAATATAAAGATGTTTATCTTTGTGCGTAATATACAGTTATGCACATATGTATGTATTTTTTTTATTTATGTCTTTTAGATTTTTTATTTTTATAACTACCTTTGTTTTTCGGCTTCGTTATTCTTACTTCAGTAAGGGGACGATCAGCGGGCTTTGCTGTCAAACAATGTACTTTATCATTGCACGTTTCTTTAATCCATAAATCTCTATATTTTTTTAACATGCTCTATAAAATCGTTGCCATTTTGAATGAATTTTTTATGGGGCTCTCGAAGTTTATGTGACGTAGCATAATGCTTTATAAGTCCACCCACACCATCTACAACTCCTTTACCGTGCCCAGTAGCAGTAGCTTTTTATATCAAATGGTGCTCGTTTTAATTCATATAATTGAAAGCGATTTTTAAAGTGGCTAGTGGCGCCGTCTGATACAATGGTTATTTTTTTTATTGAATCACAACAACAAAAGTAGGTTATAATTGTTTTTACTGCTAGCAGAGCATACGCTGAATCATGTTTTCGGTCATCACTTGTGACTGCGAAACTTTGTGTCGAATCCCCTTGATAAGAGATTGAAAATTACCATTGTTTCAGACGGTGCCGCTAGCCACTTTAAAAATCGCTTTCAATTATATGAAGTTAAACGAGCACCATTTGATATAAAATGGTTGTTCTCTGCTACTGGGTACGGTAAAGGAGCTGTAGATGGTGTGGGTGGACTTATAAAGCATTATGCTATTTCGCATAATCTTCGAGAGCCCCATGAAAAATCCATTCATAATGCCAACGATTTTGTAGAGCACGTTCAAAAATACACAGATGCAATTAAAATAATACATTTACAAGACGTTGATGTAGAAGAGTTTAGAAAAGTAAAAAATGTTGATTGGCTTACTACTCATAAGTATCCTGGAATTTGAAAAACTCATTTATGGATTAAAGAAACGTGCAATGATAAAGTACATTGTTTGACAGCAAAGGCCGCTGATCGTCCCCTTACTGAAGTAAGAATAACGAAACCGAAAAACAAAGGTAGTTATAAAAATAAAAAATCTAAAAGACATAAATAAAAGAAAATACATACATATGAGCATACCTGTATATTACTATTATACATGCAAAGAAAAACGTCTTTATATTAACTGTTATATCATTGTTATATCACTATATATAAGCGCTAAGCGTGAAAAATTTGTTTGTGTGTTTTCTCATTAGTGATCGCTATCCCAGCGGAAAACCCGTGAATCTCACAAACGCGCCTAGATAGCTATTTACGTCCTCTATCATGAGAAAAGAAAATTGAAAAAAAATAGGCTTTTTCAAGAAAAACGCATTTTTCTAAAAACTGCATTTTTCAGTAAAAAGTGCATAACACGGTTATTTCTTTTTTTTTTTTTTTTTAAATAACATACAGACCATGAAAGAGGGCTCAAACCTGAGTGGAATTATGTGTTGCACGCTAAAAAGCTTAAAAAACTGGTGAAGCAGTAGCTGTTAGAAAATTACATTGAAAAAATTTATTTCTAAGTAAGGATTTTCTCGGAATTTTGCGACAGTGCTGAACGCATGAAATTTTGTTGCAACAAAAAAAATAAAAATATACGGGTTAGATAATTTTTGGAGAAGAACATAAATACTTTTATCCCAAAATGATCGGTGGCATAGGCATACGTGGGCCACCTGATTTGAGATGGATTCGGTCACATACCTTTCACCTTACATAATTACTCAAAATTACTCAAAATTACTAAAAATGAAAATAAATGTTAAATGATAAATAACTTCAATTATTACATTGAAAAAATTTAGAAGACTATCAATTTTTGGTTCTTTTTGCAAAATTAATAGTTAAATAAACAATTACAGATTAAAAAACAATTTTATTAAAAAATGGTTAGAATAGGTCGTCATAATTTTTAGTGCTACCCCAAATTAAAAAAAGAATCATTCAAATCCATTAATTAGTTGCTGAGAGAAGCTAAATTTTTCAGCGTATGTCATTTTGAAGTCTCTAATTCAGATTTTAGGCAGCGCGCGGTCGATTAGCGTCAATTACCTGTTCTTTTTCTATAGCCATTTTTCATAGCTTTTAACTAAAAAACGCGATATACGAGAATAAGCTTCACCCCATGTCGATGCGACCTCCCATTTCTGTAATAATTTATTTTAAAAAAAAAGTGTTTTTTTTGCAAAATGGATTTTAGCAATAAATAATTAACCCTGCTAAAAAAATCAGGTGCGATTTCAACTGTGAAATCACCTGCGATCCCAGATGCGATCTCAGCTGCGCAAGCAGGTGCGAAATTAGATGTGAATTTGGCCCCATTTCGCATCTGATTTCACAGCTGAGATCGCATCTGATTTCGCATCTGAGATCGCAGGTAATTTCGCATTTGTTTTCGCAGCTGAGTTCGCAACTGAGTTCATTGTTAATATATTATAAAACCCTTATTTCGGGGACTGAAGAGGTTAGTTCGTGGCGCCGCCGCTAGGCGGCGCCATGCTAGCGTTGTACGCAGGTAAACAGGAACCTTGCGGGTACATAGGGAAGTGTAGAGCGTAGGGCTTCGTCCGCCCGCCCACCAGGCAACACGGTGAGAAAAACGGTTGCCCGATTTCTTCTCAGTGTGTTGGCTGGCGGATAGGCGGGCAAAACCCTACGCTCTACACTTCCCTATATACCCGCAAGGTTTCTTTTTACCTGCGTACAACGCTAGCATGGCGTCGCCTAGCGGCGGGGCCACGGACTAACCTCTTCAGTCCCGAAAATAAGAGGTTTATAATAGATTAATAATGAACTCAGTTGCGAACTCAGCTGCGAAAACAGTTGCGAAATTACCTGCGATCTCAGATGCGATGTCAGCTGCGAAATCAGATGCGAAATGGGGCCAAATTCGCATCTGATTTCGCAACTGCTTTCGCAGCTGAGATCGCATCTGCAGTCGCAGGTGATTTCACAGCTGAGATCGCATCTGATTTTTTTTAGCAGGGAAGTTATCGCAAATGTCAAAACAGTATTTTTTTCGTCTTGAAAAGACATATTCAAATATGCAAAGTTTTAATCAATAACTATAATAGAACATTTTTTATTGCAAAAAATCGAAAAACTTAAATTTAATCGTTTTATTCAATTTGCGACGTAACTAATTGACGAATCTTAATAAATAAGAGCTCGTTTTGTAGGTCTTTTTAATGCGTATAACTTCTTCCATATATTAAACTTCATCCGCGTATTAGTTTTTTCGCAAAATGCAAAAAACCATATTTTGACCCTTTCAACAATGATATAAACAATTCCGCCAGGAGTTGCGGGTTTCTTTTTTTACAGTAGCTCTGCATTGGCCCACTGAACAAGAAAAATGTTGTCGCATCCTAATATTAATTTTGTTCGAAAATCACCCTTTTTCAAGCCAATTTGACTAGACTATTTGACGAAGCTCAAGCTGCGTGTGTGCAGCTAGTTTCTGTAGCATGATTTGTAAAGCTACATGCTGCTAGAGACGGGCCCATGCACGTAAGCTCGGTAATCACTATTGCAAGTCAGGACTGACGAGGATAGGCAACTTTTGCATTATTTTTACGCACTCGCACCAATAAAAATTTGTAGCAAAACATTATAGCGACCCGACCCGAGGTCTCATACTGACGAATACTTATGAGAGAAACAACATAAACAACGCAATGTTATCGATATGGTAGGAGTTAAGTGTAAATAGTACCCTATCCATCTCTGATAGTATAACCAAAGAATCACATGTACAGCTCGACGGTGCGGATCAACCCGAACCCCAAACCAACGAATATAGACGCATATAGAAGCGTACGTCAGATGGGGGGCGAGGACCAAAAAAAATTAGTTCCGCCTTGACCGAGTGATGGCGCTAGCATTGACTTCGTATGCTTCTCTTCTCACTTCTGCGAATCGCGGCTCGGCGGCTCGGGCGCGCGCCGTCCGCGGCCCGCCGGCCCGCGCCGTTCACGATGATCCGGGCGCAAGCGCCGTAAAGCATGACTGCATGATGATTTGCAATTTTACATGTTATAAAATTTTTTTATAAATAACAATTTAATAATGATTAAATAAAATTTAATTTAAAAATAAATTATATTAAATATTATTAAAATTTAATAAATTCTTACAATTATTTGATTAAAAAAATAATAATTGAAAGAAATAAAAAAAGATATAAATTGTTATACAAGAAAATAAATAGTAATAATTAGTTATGTAGTCATATATGTACAGTTATTTAACTTGATATATCACTTGACATATCACTTTTCGACTGTATGCAACCATTATATTAATTTTCATATTCACTGTAAAATAATACATTGTGTATCAAGGGTGTACTCAATGTTGGATTTAGCAGACCGAGTATTTATAAGTACAAGTCGAAGGCAAGTTAGCATGAGTCTCTGCAAACTCGCGATATAAAAAAGCCCACCAACCCTTGGGTGCACATGATATTATGTTTTCTGACAGTTTTTAATTTTCTAGTAATTTATTCATCATAATCAATGTATCAATAAAGGTTTAAGAAGAAAGACGCGGGGGTATTATATCAGACAACTAAATTGTCAGATGGGTGATTTTAAAGAAATTTTTGAAATTTATACATATTGTTTTACATTTATATACATTTATATACACTTCCATAAAATTAAGAAAAAAAAGTCTTATATAGCGAAAATTTAAAAAAAATATATAAATGTATATAAATGTATATATCTGTAAAAAAACTAAATATATGTATATTTACAAAAATACAAATTTTCAATACAACTATTCAAAATGTAAGAAAAAATATATAAGTGTAAATAAGTGAAAATTTTTGTAAAAAAAACTTATATAAATGTATATAAACGTATATAAACGTAAAAAATGTTCTAATTACAACTTTTATAAACACTTATTATATAAGTTTGTATACATTTTTTTACATTTATATACATTTTCTATTTCCATCGGGGATGTAACGCGTTCTTCGCACGAGCGATGCGAGTGAGAAAAGTCACACGAGCTACAAATCATATTACGCACCAGTTTCGAACCGTATTTCATACCACGAGAGCCGAATAATTATGTTAAAGTTATGATTTTGAGGTTACAGTGGTATAAAATGTTTAAAGTTTAGTATATAAAAATTTAAAAAAACGTGGCAAGAAGTCCATAATATTCTCATTAAATTATTTTAATATGATATGTGATATCGGTATTTCCAATACCATTTCCACCTAACGATTAAACTATAGAAAATGCGGTGATTAAGGGAATTAAGCCCTACGTCGACACATGATCTAAAAATTTTATGGGAATACATCTTTTACATTTTTCGGAATGTTTTTCCTCTAGTTGAAAGTCTGTAAGTTTATGCAATTTGTTTTTAATTTTTATAGACGAGAATTTTTCTATTATTTATTTTTGAAAAGAATTTTTTTCGTGTTCTGAATAGCTCCCGTTTGTAATTCACAGTATCAGATTTGGAAAATATTTTAAACGACTTTATATTTAAGATATTCCTTGAAGGAAATGGCCACATTATATTTAATAAAATGTCTATATAACATTTCACCATTCTGATAAAATACCTCCCATGTGGATAAAAATATGCTGCAGCAATCTCAAAGTAATCAGGCATAAAAAAAGGTAGTATCGATTTTTAAAATTGAAAAACACAAAAATCGGCCCTGCGTTACCAAAATGAGTGTTAATTCTACTTAAATTCATGGAATGTTCATTAATATGTTCTGCTCTCAGTTAATACGTGTTTGCATAAATAATTTTAACATATGTTTTACACATTATTTTAGTAATTTAATTTCATTAATTATTTAAAAACAATAGAAATAATATGCAAACTCGATATTATTCGATGGAAACCGAGCGGGAGGGTGGCAGATATTTTCCATCAGGATAGGATAGGAAACACAGGATTATTAGGTTAAGGAAGAAAGGGTGATGAATATTTTTAAATATTCCTAACATGCACTAAAAATTAAAATCTTTTGCCTGTAATCAGATATTTTTTCATTTCAATAATCTACAAAAAGAAATGCAAATTAGTTACCATGCGAAACTATTCACCACAATTTATTACAAAAGATAAAACAAAATTATAAATTATATTGCTTTATGCACGTTACTACAAGTAATTGTTATTAATTTCAAGTTTATATCTATTACGTGAATCAATACTGAATTCAAGTACTTTTTGATTATCCGAACAAAGTATTATAATCTGAATCATTTATTAAGGTAAATATGGATTATAAACAAAAAGACGATAATTCATATGGCATGACAGCGCTCATACCCTAAGAACTATAGAATAATTTAGTATAAATGCTGTCTTACAATTTAATATAGTATATACATGCAATATAAAAAAAAAATCGTAGTGTATAAAAAGTGACATTATATTTTTAATAATTTTACTTCAATAATTTTACAAAATGAATTAATATTGTAACTACGAAATGGAAATTACTATTATCAAATTAGCAATAAAAATGTTTATACAATTAAATACAACTGAACAAACTTTTTTTACATGAAGATCTATGATTTATAAATAATCACACAGCATTGAAAAAAGTGAAAAATTTCTATGAAGAAAAATGAAATTGAAAATTAATAACTAGTATTTTACTTATTTGAAGATAATCATAAATATTATAATTAAAAATCATGCTTTATATTAATAAATGGCCACTAAATGTCACCTTTTATTGAATCACAAAAATAATTGTCTGTAAGGAAATAAACATATATTCATATTAGCTTAAGACAATACAATAAGCGTAACAACTTGTTGAAATTTCATCATGAAAAAAAAAATTATTTCCTTTGTGTTAAAAAATACATATTCTAATTTAGTTTCTCATTAAGTAATATAGACGTTAATAAAATCTAATATGTTCTTTTTTTACTCATGACTCAATTTCTGCAACTTAGCATTAGGCTTGTTACCAACAAAATGTCTTTTTCTTGAACTTTTAGCATCTCGCAAATCATAATTTATCCATTTCACCTTATTAAAAATATGAACTCTAACAAAAAACACAATTATAGCCTCACGATGCGATTTACGAAGTTCGTCAGTAATCCAAAACTGTGCATGATATTTAAGAATTTGAGCTGTGATTTTATCAATTAAAACTTTACTAACTTCTGTCTTGTAACGTACTTCAGAAAATAGTGTATCAAAAGTTTCAATAGCTGTTATAATGATTCTATAAAAAGCGTCAGAAGGGACGCAAAGATTTCCAAGTTCATTGGTCACATTAAATACTTTATACGCTTTAAAAAAAAGTAATAGATCATCGTTACTTTCCATGTTACAATTAACTCTAGTGAAAGAAGCTTTACAATCAAAACAATTAAATTTTGAAATACATTTCATAGCTATATATCCACCAACATACTTTATTGCTCCCCGTAAAGGAGTACATGAATCTTGGCGATTGTGAGAATTTGTCAAAACACTATTCATTTTATTATAAGTTTCGGATGACAAGCTCCTATCTATATTATTCAAATTCTCACTCCCTTGATTTAATGAATTAGATACTTCTTGAAATTCATTATCATCAACATCACCTTCAACTGTGTCTGAATCAGACATCTCTTCAACAAAAGTATCTTCATTTTCATCGAAATAAACAGATTCATTTACTCCATCGAATGAAATTTCACTGCAAACGTCTTCAATATCATCTGTAACAGGATGGCTGCTGGGGAAAAATCCCGAAAAGCCACAGGCCAGCGATGCCCTAGAACACGGTGCCGCGGGTGTCAAACTAAAATGACTTGCCCGGGGATCTGCTTCTGTAATCCTGAAAACAACGCGAAGATCGCACACGAACTTCGCTTTCCAACTAAATGGATCGCTGAGTAAAATACGCGCGCTCAAAGAGTAAAGCGCGCGGCCGCTAAGTTCAGCTATGAAAACGACCGGCGGAGTCGTTTTCCCGCGGAGGCGGCGGTATCCGGGAGAAGGTTAGGTTAAGGTCGATAAATGAAGAATAGCCTCAATTACTTCACAGAACAATAACAAGGTCTATTCTTAAATTATTACAACATAAACGCGTCGCGTTGCGCGCCGACAAGAAGACGTGATCCGCTGACGGCGCGGGCGGATCAATGTATTTATTCTCGCTGGGCCGGCGATCAAGACACCGGCCGCTCGCCGCTGCGAGCCGAAAATACAAATCAATCGCTGGCGGAAAATAGGCGAAGAGTCTTACCGGGAGGGGAGTGCACTCCCCTCGTCGCTCGCTCACGAATCCGCTCCTGCGTCAGGCCTTATCCTCCGGTCGACTTCGGAGTGTTCAGGCCGAGTCCTAACGTCCAGCGTTCACCTACAGACGCTTCGGACCCCAGGAGTGGCTCGGATTGCTCACGTGCGCTGCTCTTCGTGGTCGGTACGTGTACGGGCGCTGCTCTGCACCGGCGAGGACGCACGATACCGTTTTCTTCGCGGACGATCAAATTAACTCGCATACGCGCGGTTTGACAGCCCGAGAGAATCTGATTCAAAAAGAATCGGGCGCGACTTAGCAACGGTCAAAGTCGCGCCTGCCCCGCGCGTAGCTAACGCGAATACATCGTCCGAGCGATGTCAATACTCGCTCGAGATATACGAATTCGCGGGAACGAGAGCCTAACGGGTTCGATAGAATACGGAGGACCGAGATGCTTATCTTCTCCGTATTTTATCTTGGAACCTCGTTATACCCCTCTCCCAGACGTTGCGTAGCGGGAGAGAAGCAACTCGATACTGAGGCTCTCGTTCGATTCGACTTTACGTCGTCGTCGGCGGCAGAGACGACAGTTCCGAATACGCGCGGATCAGTTCGTGTACTAAACGGCTAATCAGACGATCCACGTCGAGGGATCGTCCGCACGCACACGGTGGGTCGCTCATCACCGTAATTCCGCTGAATTCCAACGGCGGTCGAGACCAATCCCAAGGCGATTGATGGACCGGAGACTGTTGGCACTTCTGGCGCTGGGACTCCGGTCGACAACTGCCGTCATTCCTCCAAGGTTGACTTGGCAGATCATCTCGTCTTCTTCTTGTCTTCGTCTTCGGGCCCTCTTTCCGCTCCGGGCAGGCCCAGTGAAGGTGCGTTGGTGACCTACACGTCCAACACAATTTTCTGGTTGGACTCGGTGGTGGGGAGTTATATGCTCCGAGCGCGTTTCTCGATCTTGACGAGCGGTATACTCGACTATCCAACCCCTGCTGGATATACCGCTGTTTGGGACGTCGAGAGGCTACCGTCGTCCAAGGATTCGAACCTGTTCCTTGATTCGAACCCAGTCTACTCGAGGGTTTTCTGCCTTTATCTCTTTTGGATAACTTTGGAGTTCGTTGCATGGCCGCTGCATACGCCTCTTTTTTCCCTGTCGAGCTGGACTTTTGAAGACTTCGGGACGACTTCTTGTTGTCTTTAGTCCCTAGGTCCGATCGAGGTTGCTTTGCAGAGTGTTTGGCTGCACCTGCGGCTCGTTTCTTGTTAGGCGCAGCGGAATTATGAAGTGACGACATTTGCGCGCGTAGCTGGCGCAGCTCGTCGTGCAGTCGCCTCACTTCTTCGCTTAGGCGCCTAACTTTCTTCTCCTCCAATTTACGCGTCTGATTACATTCGCATTCGCAATGACGCTCGCCTTCTGCTTGCGTCGATACGTCGCGAAATTGCGAAGTAATCAGCGTTCGGTCCACCGGTTGTGCCGTCACCAGACTATCGACCTCTTCCTCGTTGCTCCTTGGAAGGCTTGTCTGCTCTTCGTCTTCAGGAGTCTTTGAATGAGTAATACAGCCGTCCGATGCCGATATATTCCATAAACGGGCCATATCAGACGCTTCGGACAAGGGGAAGCTTGGAAAATCTCCCTTCCCCCAGGCTGCATTTACTCCGTCGTCTTGGGCTTGGGAGTATTCAGCACAGCCGTTCGGTGCCCTCAGGCAGTCTGTATACGCCAAGCGACGTGAAGTATCAGACTTCTCGAACAGGGGAAGCTTGGAGAATCTCCCCTCCCCAGGCTGTGCTTACTCCGACGTCGATTTCGTGGATGGAAGCTGAAGATGATGGCGATGGTGCGGTTGCTGCACAGCTGTCCGAAATCCATGTGCGGTCTGCATTCCCCGAGTGACTCGCGTTCTCGGATTCTTCGGGCTGGAAGGAGATCGGGGAATCTCCCCTCCCCCAAGCTGTGCTGCACCTTAGGTGTACCTGGACTTCACCCGGTCCTCCCTCTGGAGATAAAGTGCTCCGTGGTGACGTAAGAGCTTCGTGTCTTACGTCGGGAGGACTACCTGCTCTCTGCTCCATATTCTGGTAGACGTATCTCCGTATGGAACTCAGCAAGTTGTTGTCTACTGCTTTATTCGACATCAGTTGCTGAAACAGGCTGTGGGTCAAGGGGTCGGCGATTCGGTTCACTTCTGGAGCGCCGCTTGCATTGAGGGTCGTCGTGTTGACGAACTTATTCCTCCAATCGAGCCTCCTTGTGAACTGCTCGTAAGCACTTCCACTTATTTCTTGTGTGAAGTGGGCTGGGTTGTAACTTCCCATTAGCCACTGAGCGATTCGCTTAGAATCCCCTCGAGATGTCCGGTGCTTCTTAAATCTAGAGCTATATTTGCTTCTATTACAGCTTCAAAGCTCAGCTCTAGATTTTTGCGCCAATGCTCCATCCTTTCGGCTAGTTCTTCTGGGGTCGATGATTCCATCTTGCGAAGCTAGACCGACTGTATAAAATTGTGTGACGAATTGTGTGTGTATGCGCAACTAACTGCTGAGATTCTCTCTCAAATTGGCCGTCTGTTACGCAAATTACAATGTTAGAATTCTAACTACCACACACAATTGTCCCAAGCTGCTCGAGAACGACGTATCTCGATGCAGCTAGCTAGGAGAGCGTGGCTATTCCAAAAAAAAAATTCGCGACGATAACGATTTAAATAATTCCCGCAACCAAAAAAAAAGGATGAAAGTATTCTCACTTTCGACCGGCTGCACGCACAGGCACGGTCAAACCAAAAAAATCGCGTGAAAATCGCTTTAAATCTCGCGTCAAAAAAGGAATTTAATTTTCGCCACATATGACGACGAAAACAACGATAATCGTCGTTTAAATGCTCTCGCCCTGGCTTTACAGCAGTTTAAAAGACTCGGGACAAGTATACACAATACTGCCCGAGCATAAACATAAACACCTACAAAAACAAGCAATCTGCTGTTTTGTGTTTATGTTTCTATGCGCGCCGCGAGTCTTCTTGTCTGTTTGTTTACGCCCGGCACCTCGACTTGGCGAGTTTAAATCACTGCGCCTATCAGCTGTAACGGCTTATGGCCACTGGCCGTCTGCTGATTAGTCCGGTGCAGTGATTTGCGCGCGGGCGAATTTAAACGAAACGCGATTTGAATAGGCCGGTTTCGAATGTACCGGCCTCTAACCTTCTCCTTAAATCCAACACGTTAGGGCGCCATTGTAACACGCGGACTAAAAAAAGACTTTACAGAAAAATAACTCGACGCGTTGCGCACCGACAAGAAGACGGGATCCGCCGCTCGGTGCGGGCGGATCAAGGTATCTATTTTCGCTGGGCCGGTGAACGCACCACCGGCCACTCGCCGCTGCGAGTCGAAGATACTCAAATAAATCGCTGCGCGGAAAATAGGCGAAGAGTCTTACCGGGAGGGGAGTGCACTCCCCTCGTCGCTCGCTCACGAATCCGCTCCTGCGTCAGGCCTTATCCTCCGGTCGACTTCGGAGTGTTCAGGCCGAGTCCTAACGTCCAGCGTTCACCTACAGACGCTTCGGACCCCAGGAGTGGCTCGGATTGCTCACGTGCGCTGCTCTTCGTGGTCGGTACGTGTACGGGCGCTGCTCTGCACCGGCGAGGACGCACGATACCGTTTTCTTCGCGGACGATCAAATTAACTCGCGTACGCGCGGTTTGACAGCCCGAGAGAATCTGATTCAAAAAGAATCGGGCGCGACTTACCAACGGTCAAAGTCGCGCCTGCCCCGCGCGTAGCTAACGCGAATACATCGTCCGAGCGATGTCAATACTCGCTCGAGATATACGAATTCGCGGGAACGAGAGCCTAACGGGTTCGATAGAATACGGAGGATCAAGATGCTTATCTTCTCCGTATTTTATCTTAGAACCTCGTTATACATCGTTAATTAATTCATCATTTTGATTACTTGCATTTACTTCGATGATACTGTTGTTATTTGCAAGAAAATTACAAGTAATACGATCGGTATTATCGTCAATGTCTTCAGTAAACGCGGGCACAGGATTGGTCATATTTTCTAACGATTCTTGTAAATGAAGCTTAGTACTTTTCGTACAAATTGCTAGTAACGCTACTGTTTCGTCAGGTTCGCAGTTTGTTAATTTCGATGAAAACGTTAAATTTGCAGTAATACTATACTGTAAATTATGCCTCACTTGCATCGCAGTTGGATTTTGATTGTGACCAGAACGTCTTCTTAAAACAGAAAATAAATTTTCTAACGGATCTTGATTTAAACGCGTCGTTAACAAATATACTCCCTCGTTTAATGCCATATCTTCCCATTGCAAAATTATACTGTTAATCGTCAAATAAAAACTGTCAAAGCATGGCGGATTACCGTTTTTATCAACGCATTTTCAGATTTCGATCCAATTCAAAGAATCTTTCAAATACTTACTACTTGAGGATTTAAGTTTGACAAAGGACGACGCAAAGGATTAACATCTCGAGAACTTCTACTATTTAAACAATCAAAAAGGTCGTTTACTTTTTTAATAAAATTTGCTGTTGCAATGCAATCGGGATGAATGAAAGGTTTTTCTGATGCGACCGCGCCTGCTAATAAAGCTGAAGAAACACTGTTACTAAAAATTTGAGCCGCAAGACTAACGTTCATTAACTGAAAAGCATTAGGATCTAGATGTCTGTCTGTTAGTTTAGGGGCAGATTTAGTTGGAAGATCTTTTTCACGATTTCTTAATTCCCGAATCGCATCCCATGACACGGGTTTCTCATTAATTTCAAATTGACGTTTGCGAAAAGTGTTACGAAGGCATTTAAGTAAATGGGGAGCATCAAAATTGAAGAAAATTTTACGATTGTTTCGTTCAAGAAATGGTTTATTTTTGGTTATTCCCAATTCTGTTATAGCCCATTGATTTGGCGATCCTTGATCGCATACCATTGATTTTAATAGAAAACCAGTACCTTCAACGTAATCTATTACATCTAAAATAATTTTGTGCAATAACTTTCCATTTACACTGTTATGGGGAACATAGTAGCAAATAGGCTGTCTCCAATCATTTTGCCTACCTCGTAACATAAAAACTAAAACATGATTACCACGATTTGCATTGCGACCATGCTTTCCCATATCAGTGTAACCTTCAATCAAATCCTTTTTTGGGTTGTAATCTAACCAAGTTTTTATGCTCATTTCATCCCACATTAATACGCACTCGCGCTCTTTTACTGTCGTTGTGCTTGATTTTATTTTTAACAATTCAAATAACTTAATGTTATTTCCAGGCTCCAAATCAAGTTCATTAATCCATCGTCTTATCAAACTAATACATGGTAAGGCAAACTTCTTTTGGTCACGCAAATAACAATAAGCTTTTGGAGATTTATAAAATAAAATCACAGCAAATTCTTTTTCATCATTAGACCACTTTCTGAGTTTGACATGATTCATTTGCATTTTAAAAAAGTTTAATACATTTGCATTGAGCTTTAAATACTCGTCATAAAAAGAAACTGCTTCCTTAGATTTTTCAATTTTACGTTCAAGATTTTTAATTTTTTTATCTTTATTACGAATATCTTTAGAAAGTTTAATAGCCTTTTGTTTATACACATCTCTTCGTACACTCATTGTTTTAATCACATACTGTGCTTGTTTACATTGTTTATCTTTTTTGTTTAACTGCTCTTTTAAACTCGTAATTTCATGTTGCAATTTTTGAACTAAAGTTTCATACTTTTTAGTTTGAACATTTGCATTTAATGATTTTCCGGTAGAGTCACAATCAAAGTTCGACTTGCTTTGCATTCCTGAACAAGATGTCTCTGCTGCATCAAAGTGTTGAGGAATGTTATGACTAGTTTCTATTAAAGAAGATGTTTCTAAATCAATTCCCACAAACAAAGTTTTGTGGCATGTTGTTACTTCTTTCTCTTATAAAGGGTGTTTCTAAATCAATAACTGATCTGTCTTCAGAGGTAGGAGGAAGATCAATTCCAGAGCCATCATGTTCTTCAACGTCACCGGAATCATTCGAATCAGTATCTGAAGCCTTTTGAATAGGTATAGCTATATTTTTCAATTTTGTCATACCGGAACCGACCACAAAATCGTCAGCAGTAAAATGGTCATTGCAAAGTCGCTTGGCTTCCAGTTGTTTGTCATCCAATTTAAGAAGATTGTCATTGCCTGAGTGAATGATCCAGTCTAGTTGTCTATGTAAACGAAATATATGATTGATAGAGGGAAAATTTAAGTCTTACAAGGAGTGTATCTCAGATCCGGATCATGGATTTTTCTCTAACTTTGAGATCTGTTTTTAGATGTTAAAATATGAAACGAACTGGAGTTAGACCCTGACGCTTTGATAAACTGAAGTTATGAACATTTTTAACTGCATTTAAGGAAATACTGAAAAAAAAATGCTTGCTTTGTTTCAGCAAAACCCGTGAGCCGGAACCCTGAGCCTCTCCGAGTTAATAAGAGAGGAAAAGGATCCTCTAACAAAACTATCGGAATATATAATCTTTAAAAAGAGCTATATCAAAGCCATCAACTTATAAAATTAATTGCCTAATAATTCTCAAAAATATAGATATAAAAAAGACCACTTTTACTAAAATGAAAAGATAGGTTAATTCATATGTACAAATAAATACATAAATGCTTAAGGTGATTCCGGAGCGATATATATGTACATAAATATAAAAATTTTTACGATGATTACTTCACATATTATAATTTGAGAAACAATATAGAATGAAACAATAATTCTTGAAGAAACAAACAAAAAATTTTCAAAGAAATTTAAATATTATTCAAGAAGATATCGACAATTGAAAAAGAAATCAACAAAACCCATAATTCTTTTTCATTTTTCATCCAATTTTAATTTGCAAGGTCTCATTTTATTCTTTGTTCAATTTCAGGGGACGTAGCAATATAAAAAATTCGAAAATTTTCAAAACTTGCAAAGTTATAAGCAATTGTTTGCAGATATGTGACTCACTTTTATAAAATTTCTAGCATTTTAATACAGTTTTCTATGATTCGCAACGATTTTATACAATTTCAGGGTATTTACTCCTGACTTAAGAAAAAATTCCCGTGTTTTTCCCTCTTTTTCCCGGTCAGTTTTTGTAATTTTCCCGATATGAAACAAGCAATTTTTATTATAATTTTAAAGAGATCTTCACATTTATAAAAAAAAAAAAAAAAAATGAAGAAGATAAGATAAAAGTTAAAAATTTTTAAACATGACCGCTTCTCAAGAGAGCCTTATATTTTCTCCAGAGTGATATTCAAATGCGGCTCTCATACCGTCTTGTTCGAAGGGCGACATCGGTATACAGGAGGTGGTTGGTACTGTGCGACGTTTTTCAATCGGCCTTTATCAACGTTGGCATTATTCTTGTCACCGAATCGTAAAGATTGTAACCCCCCAAAAACTAGCAATTTACTGTATAAAAACTATTTTCCGCCAAGAATTAGTTCATTTGTGAATTTTCTAGCATGTATGTATGTATATATGTACGTTCGTATGTAATCAAGTTTATGGATTTTCTCAGAAAATTTTTCATAGATCATACGAATTTTGGCCTAGATACTCGTTTTATTATAAGTAACGGGTAGTCCTATACCGAGCCGAATCCATCGGCAAATAAAAAAATGCCCGAGCAAATACAAATCTGAAAAATAGATTTTGAACATAATATTAAAAAAAATAACTTTCAGTCAAAAACAACAAATTCATCTGCTAAAATTAATTTAAAAATAGTACATGGCGCAACTAGGGAGGAAAGTTGACTTTTTCTAGCGAGGGTGATAATTGACGAGTGGTTCTCGAGTGATCAAAATTATCATCCGAATTTGAAAAATTCAATTGCTCTAGGGCTTCATCAATACCAAATCAGAGAGTCGAAGTCGGACGGCAGCTTCGAGTCTGCGCAGTAGAGACTGTCGTGGATTGGGCACTCGCGCTGCACACCGTAGCGCGCGCGTTCAAATGACGAGTGAATTTAACCTAGAGTCGGGTGTTACGTAGACGTGTAATACAAGGCAAAAAAATTATTTCAATAATATAAGGCAAACAAATTATTTAAATAATTCTTAACACCAAGTAGGCGGGGGATGCGAGTTCAACGCGTGTACGGGAGCGCGTCAGACGTGCATATATGGCAAAATAATTATTTAAATAGTTCTTAACTCCAAGTAGGCGGAAGATGCAAGTTCCAATGCGTATACGGAATCGAGTCAGACGTGCATACGAGGCAAAACAATTATTTAAATAATTCTTAACCCCAAGTAGGCGGGGGATGCAAGTTCCACGCGTATACGGGAGCATCACCCACCTACTAGGGCTTGAGGATTATTTAAATAATTATTTTGCTATAATACACGTCTACCTTATTACAGTATAAGCGTGGAACTCGCATCCCTCGCGTATTTGGGGTTAAGAACTATTTAAAAAATTACTTTGCCATGTATGCACGTCTGACGCGCTCCCGTATACGCGTGGAATTCGCATCCCGCTCCTACTTAGGATTAAGAATTGTTTACATAATTATTTTGCCATATATACATGTCTGCCTTATTCCAGTATACGCGTGGAACTCGCATCCCTCGCCTATTTGGGGTTAAGAACTATTTAAAAAATTACTTTGCCATGTATGCACGTCTGACGCGCTCCCGTATACGCGTGGAATTCGCATCCCGCTCCTACTTGGGATTAAGAATTGTTTACATAATTATTTTGCCATATATACATGTCTGCCTTATTCCAGTATACGCGTGGAACTCGCATCCCTCGCCTATTTGGGGTTAAGAACTATTTAAAAAATTACTTTGCCATGTATGCACGTCTGACGCGCTCCCGTATATGCGTGGAATTCGCATCCCACTCCTACTTGGGGTTAAGAATTGTTTACATAATTATTTTGCCATGTATACATTCCTTGGCGTGCCTCCGTGTACGCGTGAAACTCGCCTCTTCGCCTACTTGGGGTTAAAAATGATTTAAATAATTATTTTGCCATGTATACACGTTTGCCTTATTCCAGTATACGCGTGGAACTCGCATCCCCCGCCTACTTGGGGTTAAGAATGATTTAAATAATTATTTTGCCATGTATATCTTATTCCAGTATGCGCGTGGAACTCGCATCCCCCGCCTACTTGGGGTTAAGAACTATTTAAATAATTATTTTGCCTTGTATGCCCGTCTGACACGCTCCCGTATACGCATGGAACTTGCATCCCCCGCCTACTTGGGGTTAAGAACTATTTAAATAATTATTTTGCCTTATATGTACGTCTGACGCGCTCCCGTATACGCGTGGAACTCATATCCCCCGCCTTCTTAGGTTTAAAAACGGTTTAAATAATTGTCTTGCTTATTGTAGCACGTCTACGTTATTCCCTAATATGCGTGCACCTCGCATACCCCGGCTATTGGGTTTAAAAATTATTTAAATAATCGTTTGGCTTAATTTTTCATGTCTACATGATTCCCTTATATGCGTGGACCTCATATCCTCCGCCTACTTGGGTTCTAAAATAATTTAAATATTCGTTTGGGTTATTTTGTCATCGTAACTCCCTCATACCATAAGTAAGTACTCAATCTTTATAATCAGTTATATTTTTAAAAGTAAATTCAGCTTGGAACCCGCAGTTTGAACGCGCACCACGATGCGCTCCATGATGCACCCCGCAGTGTAGATACTCCCTTATCACGTTGGCTGCATCGACAATTACTAAATATTTTACGCATGCATACGCGTGCATACGCGTGCACGTGCTTATGTAACGGGGGCCTTAACAAACAGGCACGCTTTTTCCACCTACATGAGTTTCGTGCGTAGGCGAGCGGATGTTTTATAAATTAAAAACCGCTGCCAATTCATTGGCACGTGGCTTCCTCAAAATTAATTTGTTGATTCATTTAATTAATTTTTAAAGGCAAATTTGAAAATTTAACACAATAGAACACGAACTGATCGTGCAAATAAAATGTAAAAAAAGAGAAAACGCGATTAATATCGAAGTGCAGTCAAAAGTATTGTTAAACGTATTTCTCGGCTTCTAATTCGCCAGCATATTTAGCTAATTTCATGTATCAGCGAAGCGCGCTGTAAATTAACCTCAATAAAAAACAAAAGTAAGTGAAAAACGCGCTCGCATAGCACGTGTCATTTCCATTTTCTAGTATAGATATACCCGAAAAATTACGATTTGAAAAGAGGGCTAAATCAGTTTTAACCTCGAATATCTCTGAAATTCATAAACGAATTCTTTTACTCTAAAAACACATATAATAAATAATATACACTCTACATCTCCGCCAAATTTTAAAGAAATTAAAACAAGTTTTCTCTTGTTATCAGGCGACAAAGAAAATGACTTTGTAAAATAAGAAAATTTTGAATATCAAAAAGTAATTGTACGATCTTGATGAAAATTCACATACATAATATCTATATCACATACAAAATTGTCTAGAAATCTGGAGCTGATTCATCTAACCGTTCTCGAAAAATTACGATTAAAAAAAAAATTTTTTTAATTTTTACCTCAAATATCTCTGAAATTTATGGACCAATTATTTTGCCCAAAGAACTCGACAACGAACACCTTTAGTCATATTTCTAGAGCAATTTAAAGAAACTTAAAATTTTAGTATTACAAAGCTTCCTCTAAGAGGAAGCAAAAATTAAAATACACAACGATGTCTGGCACTAATTCAGCGTAAAGTCTTAAGTCTTAAGAAGCAGATTGAAAGTACAGATTTGTGAAAAAAAAACTGCTGACAATTCAGTAACTCGTGGATTCCACAAAATTAATCTACTTATCTCTCTTATTAAATTTTAATGCCCATATTTTAAATAATAGCACCAATTTAACGTCGAACGATAAATCCATTAAACAGCAAATCAGCGTTCAGGTTTCGTATAAAAAACGCGCCATATGATGGTCCAGAAGTCATAGCGACAATAGTTAAGAAAAAAAAATTATTTTCATATGTCGTTTATATGAGCGTGTATGTAAAGGAATGTTATGTAGATACGTAAAAAACATTATTGAAAAATTAAAATTTTCATCTCGATTGTCTCATAAAATTACAAAAAACATAAAATTTAAAAACGTTAAACCAATTTCCCTCCATTGTTACTGTACAACAAAAACAACAACTTTTAAATATCAAATATGTCAAAAAGTAACACGATCTTGATTACATCATATATAAAATGAAATAAAAATTTTCAAGGATTCGAAAATTATCGTCATGTTAAATATACAATTCATATATAAAAAGAAAATGTTTGTTAACTGGTGACTGTTCCAATACTGGTATAGTCACCCTATACACACACACTTACAACAAAAATTTGTCAAATTTAAATGGTTTTATTATTACAAAAAATAAAAAGAAAATAAATTTAGTAGCTAAATAATTAAAATTATTTTAAAGTTAATTTATTATTTAATTAATTTATTATTAGCTCAGAAATATAACCTATAATAATAACTCTAAAGATTATCAATCAATGTCTGATAATAACAATTTCAATTTATTTAATATAAAACTATTCATTATAAAGAAAAAGTTAATCAAAACAATCTAACCGTTCTTCATCCTTTGGAAAGCGATGAAAAATCAGTGTAGGGTTTTTCGCCTTCGTGTTTGTGCATCCTTCATACGCACAACGTGCTCGAGATGGTGCCATGACTCAAATTTCTCAAAAAACTAATATAAAAATACTTTAAAAGAAAGTCAAGACGCCGTCGGAACTGCAACACTTCTGCCTCCGCTGTCAGAAAGACACTCCCGCCTTATTACACGCTTCCCGCGCGATTGCCGAAACAAAAACATTACATTACCCAGTTTCATAGAATAGTTTATATTATTTTAAATGCAGTAAAATCTTTTAAATAAATCAAAACAATAATAATTTGTAAAATAACATTTTATTTTAATTCATTAACAATTATTTTATTAGTCTGATATCTTATATACACGTGTATATCTATATATACTCTTCTTATACAGGCTTATATATCTATATATATTAGGCGGCAGTCAGCACCATCTCGCGGATGGATAACAGAACTAATCGGCTTGTTATCCAGTGACTTCGTCCAAAAGTTTCTTAAGCCGTTCGCTTCTATATGCGTCTATATTCGTTGCCCAAACTGCCACTTGCCAGCACTCCAGCTGACCAGCTGTACCAGCCCCAGGCCCAGCACTCATATAGCGTCATCTAGTTGTGCAGATGGCGCTGTTTCATTTATTCACGTATTACGGTATTACTACAACAAATACTCAATTCTCTAGTTAGAAAGTAAATACTTTTTAAACCTAAAAAAAAATATGTTTTTATTATGAAAATTATTTTATTTTATAAAAAAATTTTCATCTTAAAGAGGGCATATTGACCTTATATTTAGACGTTTTTTAATTTTTTACCTGCATAAAAACGATAGAAACAGCGAGATGTTCCAACAATGTATGATTGAAAATAAACCTAGAAATGAAATGACTCTAAATTTTTCTACAACATATTTCTAAGTTCTGTAGGGTGATTTCACCAATATCCGAACAGTCACCAGTTAACGAACATTTTCTTTAAATATATGAAAATATCAAGCTTTCTGTGTATTGTTTATCTAACATGACGATAATTTTCGAATATTTGAAAATTTTTATTTCATTTTACATAAAGATTCTGTATAAAAGAAATTACCTTGTTAAGAATAAAATCATAAAATCGGCCGCTATTGAGTGTTTATTCATTCACTGGCGAAGTATTCGTTTACTAGTTTTTAGGAGATATTTACAGATTTCTTTTAAAAAAATTTTCTACTTTTATTAGGCACGACCGCTTCTCGGGAGAGCCTTATATTTTCGTCAGGGCGAAAATTGTAACACTTCAAATTTGAAAATTTACAACATAAAAACTATTTTCCACCCAAAAGGAGTACATTTTAAACGTTTTCAGAGATGTACGTATGTCTGTACGTATGTATGTGATCAAGTAATCCGATTATCTCAGCGAAATTTCGACGGATCCAAACGGACTTTGGGGAGTATACTCGTCTAATTATAAGTAACTGACAGTTCTCTACCGAGCCAAATCGATCGACAAATAAAAAAACGCCAGGGCAAATAAAAATTTGAAAAAATCGATTTTTGAGCATACGGTGAACCAAATTAAATTTAAGTCAAAAACAACAAATGCATCTGCTAAAATTAATTAAAAGACGTCTTTTTTACATTGAACATTTTTTTCTATGAACAATATTTAACAATGTAATAGCGAAAAAATCGCTAAAATCATCAAAAATAGTCGTTTTTTTGCTATTACTTTACAGGATTTGAATTTACACAAAAATGTTAAATGCAAAAGTTATAGATAATATTGAAACAAAACTTTTTCCTATTCGACATTTTTTTGTACGATCAATTCCTGACGAGTTAAATCCAAAGAAAACGGTTTTTAACGCCTAAATGTACATAAAATGGCCGATTTTCGTTTATAACTGATTTGACTTTACACAAAAATTTTAAATGTAAAAGTTATAGATAATATTAAAACAAAACTTTTTTCTATTGAACATTTTTTACTACGACCAATTCCTGACGAGTTAAATCCAAAGAAACGATTTTTAATGCCTAAATATACCTCAAAACGCCGATTTTCGTTTATAACGTAGCAGAATTTGATTTTATACAAACAAAAGTTATAGATAATATTTGTCCCATTTAACATTTTCATGATCCAGACGAACTTATAAAAACGATTTTTTAATGCCTAAATACACCTAAAATAGCTGATTTTCGCTTATTATTCAACAGTATTTGACGTGACACAGAAATATTAGGTATAAAAGTTATAGATAATAATAACAAACGTTTTTCTTTCAACATTTCCATGTATAATCAATCCCTGACGATCTAAGCCTATAAAAACGATTTTTAACGCGTAAATACACCTCATATAGTCGATTTTCGCTTATTATTTAAAAGAATTCAATTTGACACAAATATTTAATACAATAGCTATAAATAAGATCAGAAAAATCAGTAGAACATTCCAAATATTACATAATTATAAAAATACAATAAAAATATAAAATATAAATTGATGTTGAACTAAAAGAATCAAAATTACGTAATATTATATAAATACATATTGAAGTAATATTATATTTACCAAACAAAACTTGTGTAATGTATGGGCTGTGAAAGGGATGCTTTTACTCACATACGTTATACACAATAAATTACTGATGTTCACTGATTTTTCAAATTTATTTTTTTCAACAGGTTCAGTACGGCATGAGTCAAATATGACTTGTGAAATCTGCCATATTCTTTGAATTGTTGTAAAAGAAAAAAACTTTTGCCCATAACGCTTTTTATATCAGAAATAATAATATAATAATCTGAAAATTTCTTTGATTCTCTTTTTACTTTAACTTAACTTATAAATACATAATTTCTCTAATATTCGAGCAGAGGTACATTCATTGAATTAAATAGGTTACGCCTGGACTTTACTAATTATTAAAATACAAAAATTGATGAAGAAATATAAAAATCAAATACAAAAATCTAATATAGAAGTAAAATAGATATAGAAATAAAATTTAATATAGATTTTTTTAGATGACAAATTGCCATATACAAAGAAGTACCTACCCGACTACCCCAACTACAAACAACTACCTACCCGAACTGCATTTAACCACACACTTAGCACTTTTATGATATCCCCCATTTCCTAATTACCTATCCCCTCACATTATAAACCACTGACACTCGAAGATCACTGATGGAGCTGCAGAAGCAGCAAAGTGGAGCTGTACGGCTCAAGCTGGCACTACTCCATGGATGCCAGTCTGCTCAGGATCATCTATTCACAACTAGCAACCATCCGCTAGGACAGTAGCTACACCATCTGGAATGGAAGGACTGGCAGAGACCTGCACTCGTGTCTCATTTTCAAGGACAGTCTCAGCCTAGGGATTGACGAAGCACAAGCAGCAGATCATCCACTACTCTGGGAGCCAAGCGAGGAGAGTTAAGCACCTAAAATCCACATATGACTAATAAATAGATGACACAAAAAAATATTACCATACGAAAGGAGAGTCTGCAGCAGTGATTGCTTTTTGCTACCCTTGCTGCACCCTACAGTACATTGATACTATAAGATCTCTGATGGAGCTGTAGATGCAGCAAAGTGGATCTGGATGGTCCAGGCTGGTGCTACTCCATGTATGCCAGTCTTCTCAGGATCATCTAATAAGTAACTAGCAGCCATCCGCTAGAGTAATCCGATCAGTAACTACACTCGGAGGGAAGACTGTCAGAGACCTCGGCTCATGTTTCACTGTCAGGGACAGAATCAGCCTGGGAGTCGACCAAGGCACAAACATCAGATCACCCACTACTCTGGCAGCCAAGTGAGGAGAGATGAGCATCTAAAAACAACATATAACTAATAAATAGATGACACAAAAAAACATTACCATACGAAAGAAGAATCTGCAGCAGTGATCGTTGTTCACTCTCCTCGCTGCACCAGCTACCTGCAACAAAAAGAAGTATCTTCAGCCGAGCTATCAAAGAGGTTAGGAACATAAAAGAGCTTACCAAAACTGCTCTCGTCGTCAACCCCGCTGCATTACTGTCTCCGACGAGTCACCACCAGCAGACGGTCACGGCGAGAGGGACATCCATCAGTAAGCCGTACTACAGCAGTCTGCTGTCATCTACGGAAGCCCGGTTGGTTCACGTCCGACTAAGTCCATGCGAATAAGACCGAGCGAGCGAGCGTGCGCTATCTTGCTATGTGCTAAACTGCTAATATAATTTTTGGAGTATGCGCAGCCGCGCAGTGTTGCCACTTCTCTATTCTGCTATTTCGGAGCATTTGAGAACGCGTCTTTAACCAATAAATAGAAAAGAAGAAGAGAACGCGTAGAAAAACGCAACGTAGCCATTTTCAATTCCCGATTGTTCTTTAGATTTTTCGATGTCTGGACTTCTCCTGTTATATAAAACATTATGCAATTAAAGGTAATTTTCATTATACTTTCCCATTTTAGAAAAATGTAATATTTTATAGAAAAAGAAAATTAAATTTATGTAAAAACTAAGAAATTTGAGGTTAGGTTATATCAATTTTAGATTATGCTATTTTTTTCTATTTCAGTTAGATTAGCTATTTGGATATTGAAATTTAGTGCAATGGATGTTGAAGAATTAGTTATACACTATTTTAAGAAAAATTGCACTCATCAAGAAATTTTAGCATTTCTTTCCAATAAACATCAGTGTAACATTTCTTTAAGTACTTTGAAAAGAATATTGTCATGTAATAAACTGAAAAGAAAAGGTTTGCAGGAAAGTAATATTAAAAGTATATGTGCAACAATTATTGAAGAGCTGACGTCATGTGGTTACAACTTAGGCTATCGGTCCTTGTGGCAAAAATTAAAGACTAAGTACCATTTGACAGTGAAGCGAGAAACTGTTTACAGAATATTGCAAGTGCTGATCCAGAGGGAATAGCTTATAGATATGGTAACAAATTGAAAAGACGAACTTATTTGAGTCCAGGTCCTAATTTCGTCTGGCATTTGGATGGATACGACAAGCTTAAGCAATTTGGCTTTGCAATCCATGGCTGCATCGATGGCTTTTCAAGATATGTCATTTGGCTTGAGGTAGCTACTACTAATAACAATCCAAATGTTACAGCCTATTATTTCTTGAAGAGTGTTAAGCAGTTAGAACTTGTACCTACAATTGTAAGATGCGACAAGGGATCTGAGAATACCATAATTGGATCATTACAAGTATGTCTGAGAAAAAATCATGATGATGATTTATCTGGTGATGCTAGTTTTATACAAGGAAAAAGTACTAGAAACCAAAGGATAGAGTCATTTTGGGGCAGAATGAGAAACCATTCTATGGATTTTTATATTCAATTATTCAAAAATATGCAAAGTAAAGGTTTATTTGACGGATCCGACCTGCACATCAAATGTTTGCAGTTTTGCTTTTGACGACTAATTCAACATGATTTGTATACAACTAAGGATATGTGGAATGAGCATTCTATTCGAAAGCAGCATATCAGAAATAATTTGGCTGGCAAACCTTGTGTTCTATACAATTTGCCTGAAAAATACAGTGCAAAACAGTATAAAAAAGATGTAAATGTAGAAATAGTAAAAGAACTTATAAATAAGTTTACAGAAAAACCTCAATTAATAGATCCTTTATTTGAAGAGCTTGTTGGACTTCTCTTGCCAGAGATTAAACCTGTAAGTAGTAGTCCAGATGAAGCAGCACATCTGTTCAGTAAAATAATAAAGGCCATTGATGATTATAAAAACAAAAATTAAAATTGCAGGCTGCAATCTATGTATTCAGTTTCAGTATTCTGGGTAAATTAAACTTATAAATTTATATTAAAACAATTTAACATATTTGAAATATCTATCACTTTTTAAATGAAGCGTTTATTTACAGAGCAGCATATGGTAAAAAAATTGGAAACGCCAGTTATACCTAAATATGTAAAGCCAAATGTATAAGTGACAAAGACATTGGGTCAACAACAAGACGTATTATTTATAATTCTAACCATTAATGTAAATATTTAAGTCATGTGTATAATTTTTAACTATGTAAATATTTTTTATCATTCACTGTAAATGTAATTTTGTGCCATAAAAAATTACTTTTTTAAAAATCTTAGCACCTATTTATACCAAAGCATTTAATATATTAAGAGGTTAACAAAAACAAAAAAAATTAAATACAATATTTGGAATCCTTTTATTAATAATAATTTATTATCTAATATTACATTGTATTATGATTATAGAAAACGCATTTAACTTATGGCAGTTACAGTCTTAAATTACAGTATTTTAATTCAACTTAAACTATTAAATGATTTTTTCATAACGCTTATGAAACAAGTTAACAAAATTAAATTTTTCTTATATACCATATTCTATTAAAACAAATAATACTTGTTTTCTTTGAACACAGCGCATATTTGTAAGAGACTAGTGATCATTCAATCACAGAGAAAATTAAAAATTAAATCAACTTAAACATCCATTTTACTTTTAAACCTTTTTCTAATCAATAGTTTTTATTTGTAACTCTGGTTGTTTACTTATACATTTAAGTAAATGTATGAGCGTGTGAGCTCTAGGTCTACTACATGCATCTCTGTCTTAGAATATCTTGAATAATAATTGGACATTTTGTAAGATTTCGTTTCTTATTATCTTGTAAAATTTTAGTTAGAACATCTCTATCTACTAAAGCCATTAAATCCCAAACATAGTTTTCATTATAAATCTCTACCAACGTGCAAGCTAGTGACCAAATATCGGATTTTTCTGTCACTGGTTGCGATGAGATAAATACTTCAGGAGCCATATATGAAACAGTACCAAAAAAATGATGTCCGCAGGTTGTGCGCAAAGGGGTTGGCATGGTATCAATCGAGCTTATTCCCAAATCACATAGTTTGATGTCATATCTATTGTTGATCATTACATTATCTGGCTTTATATCTTTATGGATGATTTTCCTTTCATGTAAAAAGCTTATCGCTGTACAAATTTGAAAATAAATCCAGTTTTTATGTGCATCTGTTAGTATATATTTTTCTACATCTTTATTTTTGTATAAAAAATTTCTGAGATTAAAGCCATCAAACAATTCCATAATGATATATACATTATCATATTGAAACATTACTGCCATTAATGAAATCAAATTACCATGCCTCAAATCGTTCATTAACTTTATTTCTCGAAGTATGTATTTATTATTAACACTTAAGTTAATACGTTTAACAGCAACATCAGTGCCTAACCAATTTCCTTTTAATACGCAGCCATAACCTCCTTTTCCTAAAACATCACTGGAAACATACAAGTCATCACTTTTCAATACTGGTACCGATATGGGTAATTCTTGAATTGCATAATTCTCAAGTACATAATAACTGGTTGATTCAGTAATAATTTTGACTTTGTCTTGTAGACCACCTGTATCAATATAAAAGGAAATACTATTTTTATTCACTTTCATATTACCCATAGTAGTATTAAATGCATTTGATGGTCCTGCAATTGATAAGTTTTGCCTTGAACTTAAATTTTCTTTATCTTCATCATGAACAAAAGATAATAATTTAGACAAAATGAGAGATTCCTTTGGTGATAACTCTTCTTCATTCTTTTTACATGAAATACGAGATTTATTAGCTAATGATTGTTGCTCAGTATTTTTAGATGATGACAGTGATTTATTAAACGATGTTGGCTGCTTACAACTTTTAGATAAAATAGTTGGTTTACTATTTGATAATGACTGTTCCATATGTTTAATTTTCTTTTGAGGAGGTAATGACTGCGTATATTTCACTTCATCTGTTCCACTGCTACAATGTTCTATCTCACTATCTTGTAATGGCACTCCTTTAGTTAATAAGTAAATCCTTATTTCTCGGTTATTTGATTTAATTTGCTTAGCAAATTCTCAAAAATCCTTAAATTCTGGATAAATGTCATTTTTATGACTTCCAAGGTGTACAAGAGACTGTTAAAAAATGGAAGCGTTGTCGTCATTCTTCATAGCCTTAATAGCAAAATCTAATAACATTCTATAAGAAATTTTATCTGATTTCTTCAATTCTATTATTTTATTTCCACCTGGGAACGTTAAAACTTGTTTATATCTATTTTTTAAGTAATCAAATTTTTTCCATCCAACTGTTATTTGCTTTGTAGCCCCTTTTAGTACAAAATCCTAAAAAGTAAAATATAGTTAAAATTTACTGTATGAGTTTAATAAGTAATATAATAAATACTTTAATTACATCTAATTTATCTTTATCTGTATTACTTCTATCAATAACTGCTAGGATTCCATCAAGTCTTTTTTTTTGGCATCATTTATATAATTATGTGCTGCAAAAATAATAATTATTATTTATGGTAAGTCAGAATATTGGTACAATTAACATAATTAGTGCTTATTATACGATCTGAAAGCTACAGAAACATTTCAACACATAACATTATTTATTGTTCATACGATGTTCATCACAGTAACATTTCAATAATATACTAATACTGCTATATTAAGGATATAAATCATCAATATATTACTTAAATGTGAAATTGTACATACTTGAAGTCGGTTTATGCTTGAAAATATTGTATTCTTGTATTCCAGCAACAATTTTGATTTTATCTGGATCATCTACTATGCTTTTTACTGCAAAGATTTTTTCTTCAAAAACATAGGTTAAACTTACACATTCTGGAAAATAAGTTTTCATCAGAGATAAAGATACGGTTTCATTTTCTACAGGTATGTAGAAACATTCTTCACCATCGCATATTTTAACATGACCTGACATAATCTAAAATTAATATAAATTAACCTCAAATTTCTTAGTTCAATTTTTACATAAACTTAGTTTTCTTCATAAAATGTTAAAAGTTTACTAAACATTACCTTTAATTGCGTAATGTTTTATATAACAGAAGTCCAGACATCAAAAAGTCCAAAGAATAATCGTTTCGGGAATTGCAAATGGCCCGGTTTTTTAGTTTTTTTCTTCCATCTAGAGGTACTTATCGGCTCCAGAAATGGCTGTTCTGATTTTCGACGAATCCTCAAATGCTCCAAAACAGCAGAATAGCGCTCGCTCGCTCTCAATAGAGAAGTGGCAACACTGCGCGGCTGCGCATACTCCAAAAATTATATTAGCACATAGCAAAATAGCGCACGCTCGGTCTTATTCGCACCGTCGGGCGTGAACCGACCGGGCTTCCGTAGTCATCGCTGGGAACGCCGGGCGTCGAAATTGTATCACATACGCTGATACGCATACAGCAACGCAAGACGGCAGACGGTGAGACGGGCCGTGCGCCCGTGCTGTGACAATAGTACTTCGTGCAGCCGCTCATGCACGCAGCGCTAACGGTTAAGGCGCGGAGGTCGAAAGAATATTGCCAGATAATAGCCAGATACCAAATTCTCGAGTGCCTTAGTGCTGACTGGCGACTGCTGAGCCTATTCCTTCGTTTCCTCAATCCTTTCCCTTTCGCTGAGTTAGAGCGTGTGTGTACTTATGTGTGAGATGTGAGGTGTAATAGGACAGGTATTGCGAGACGTGTGACTCATCGGTCGGTATGTGTCAAGTGTCAAGTGGCACTTAACTCAAGAGGTCATTAACTCAAATGTTATGTAAACAGTAGCTGCACAGTAGCTAATGACCCATGTAAGTATGTGTTAATGACCCCATTGTTTTGAAAACAGCTACTGTTTTACTACTGTATTTGTAAACAATGGGTCCATTAACACATACTTACAAGGGTCATTAGCTACTGTGCAGCTACTGTATACATAGCACTAATGACCTATGTAAGTATGTGTTAATGACCCCATTGTTTTGAAAACAGCTACTGTTTTGCTACTGTATTTGTAAACAATGGGTCCATTAACACATACTTACAAGGGTCATTAGCTACTGTGCAGTTACTGTATACATAGCACTTGAGTTAATGACACCGCTGTGTCACACGGTCGCTATACCTGCCCCACTACTACGAGAGAGAGAGAGAGAGAGAGAGAGAGAGAGAGAGAGAGAGTGGGGAGGGGATAGCGTGGGATTGTTTTTCGGTAGTGAGTAAAAATAACAATTTGTATTAATAATTAATATTTTTATTAATTATAACGCACACACACACACACGTACAAGCGCATATTTGATACGTATATGCATATGCGTGTCACGTGTTCGCAGACACGTACGGACACGCAATGCACACACACACACACACACACACACACACACACACACATACACACCCACATGTACAAACACGTACAGTCGCACACGTATCCGGTGATACGTGTAGGCACATGCGTGTCAAGTGTTCGCAGACACGGCCGGGCACGCAGTGCACACACACACACACACACACACACACACACACACACTCGCACACACACGCACAGTTCTGCGGTCGCACGCACATATTGCACTATACGGCTGCACTGGTGTCGTCTGCTGCTGCTGTAGACGCAGGAATTTCTTCTGCTGCTGCTGCTGTTGATGATGACGATGATGCTGCTGCTGCTGCTGCTGCTGCAGCAGCAGGCTCCGGTGATGGTGATCGTGGAGTGTCCATTTGTTGTAGGCACTCACACGGCGTCTCGCGGCACGCACCACACCGAAAGCACGTGCAGTGCCAACACTGTTCCCAGAAGCGGCCCTCCGAATCGCTCCTCAAAAACCTAAAAAGAATGCCACATACAAGGCATTTGGCACCAGCGCAATTTTTCGGCGGCCTTGTAGCAGGCGCGTGCCGGCGCTCTTGTTGGTGCGCCTGATTAATTGCTGAGTCTAGGCGGTTAATCATGCGAATGGCATGATCCCGCTTTCTTTTATATCTCGCAAGGCGCTGATATAAATGCGCAATCTCCATTGCGCTGCTGCAGCTGCTGTCTGCAGGCCGTATGCTTTGACCTCTCTCTTGTCGATGGCGGTGGCGTTGATTTTCTTCTCTACCGCAGGAGTTTTTCTAGCGCGGCCACTCGTGCTGCCAAGTCTTCAGCGTGATGCGCTGTACGGTTCACTGTCTCTCTGTGGTGCTGGAGCTGCTGGGATGCCCGCACAATTTGTGCCCGTAAGCCAGCCACTTCTGTGGTGTCCAAGCCTTGGTGGATGCGACGGCTGAGACGTATCAGCGAGTGCTTTAGATGCTCGATAAAACTGTGGCTGTTGCACGCTCTCCGTCGAGTCCTCTCGAGCTCCTCACGCAAAGTCGATATTTCACGACTGACCTGGTCCATCATCTGTAGCCAACTGGCGCGTATGATGCTGGTACCTCTAGTGGGTAGGCCCTTTCGTCCGCCGCTCCTTGTTTCAGCAGTGGTGGTGGTGGTGGGGAGCAGCATCCTTTGCGTAGTGGGGGAGGGCCTTTCCCCCACCACTGCTTGTTGGTGACCGTCTGCATGCACATGTTTTTATCACCGAATAAATGTAGGGCCCTGAACCGCTTCCTAATAAAATACAGCTGGTGTCGGCTGCTATAATAGCGAAGCCCTCGCTTGCAAACAGCACGCACTCGTGCATGCTGACCTTCACGCCAGGCGTCGAGGAGCACTTCTATATTCTGCCGCCGTCGTCGCCATCTGGTTTTTACGACTCTACCGTTTCGGGCAATATTAATAGCGAGCTCTCATCAATGGATTAAGCAGACGAAGAAAGTGACCTGTGTACGTCCCTGAGGAATATTTTCACTCGTGTGCTGTTTACTTAAGCCGAGAGAATTTTTTTCATATACCGTTTAGAAGCTGTTTGTCAGGTCATTTTTCGGAGGGATTTACAGCACAGCCTCTCCACTACTCTTTCCATTTTGAAAGTGAGGCATTCGCGTTAATGGAGTTTGACACGTGTCGTCGAAAGTAATAAACTATGTTTTTTGTAGAACATTCTTTCACGTCTGCTAGCTATGCATCGTAAATTTTTATCTCGCATGCATGCTTTTCCGTAGATGTGTCACGAATGTTTTGGTTTCGAGAGCTGTGAAACCTTATCCTTTTTTCAGCGACGAATATAGAAGGGCCATTGTTCAGCTCGGACCTCCGAGGACTTTGGAAAAATACACGTGCTACTTCGCGAGACATAACGATTTTTTTTTTATCAAGCAGCCGTTAGGACACTATTGAATCTCAGTATTGGTTCGAAGAAAATATGCTTGTAAAACAATGGAGCGTAGATGCGGAACAAGTGGCGCTGGTGGGTGCAAACTCTGGCGAGATGACGAGATGACTAATTTTTTTAACATAGGTTTCACGGGGTACGTTTAAGATAACGTATGTGTATAAGAATCCTGTGCGACTCGCTGTTGTGCACAGTTCATTCAGAAGTTTCGTGAGAGATGGATAATTACGCTAAGAGAACGCTTCGGTGTGCCGTGTTACGACTCGCGGCAAGAGCACGACACGACAGGAACCCTGACTGGATGCGTCGTTTGCGACGTATGTCGCGTGAAAACTTGGAGGAGCAATTACGACTGATACTCAGATCGAGTGGGTATCGCGCGATAGTGCGCCTACACAATTCATTCGCGCATTCGCGTGAAGTACAGCGAGTCATCGAAGACGACGTCAGTAGTAGGGGCAGCGCAGCTACCGCGCCAGCGCGGCTACCGCGCCAGAGCGGCTCCCGCGCCACTTACCCACCGAACACTACTTACCGTCCGTCGGTAAGGTAGGGTGCAAAGTCACCATGCGAGAGGCCCGGTTGTAGAGGGCGCATTGAACATTTACTCCATCGATAAAATGCGTACGTATGTCATGTTGCAGGGGGCATGGGGCCCTCATGTGATGTTATGTTGTAAGTGAATATAGAATATTTTTATAATATTCATATAGTGTTTAAATTTGTTAATTATAAGTAGTCTTATATTCCGCGCCAGCGCGGCTACCGCGCCAGAGCGGCTCCCGCGCCACTTACCCACCGAGCACTACTTACCGTCCGTCGGTAAGGTAGGGTGCAAAGTCACCATGCGAGAGGCCCGGTTGTAGAGGGCGCATTGAACATTTACTCCATCGATAAAATGCGTACGTATGTCATGTTGCAGGGGGCATGGGGCCCTCATGTGATGTTATGTTGTAAGTGAATATAGAATATTTTTATAATATTCATATAGTGTTATTTGTATATTATAAGTAGTCTTATATTTTATAAGTATATTTTATCTTAGTATATTCAATCAGTATATTTTATATTGTATAAGATTCTACAAAGATATTTTATAAGTTCATAGAAATTTTAAAAAGTTAATGATGAGCAATTCAATGAAATTTATATTAACAATATCAAATGACTATTTTTAAATTCAAAAGAAACTTTAAAATATTTAAACAAGTTAGTTTTTAAGGAAAATTTTCTATTATAAGAATAAATATTTCATAGAGGACATTGGGATGTGGAAACTTTAAGGGAAAATAAAAAAGATATGTAAGATTATTTCATATTTATTTAAAAAAGCTTTTTCATATTTATTTAAAAAAGCTTAAAAGTAATACATAGTAGAATACATCTTAATCTACGAGTATAAAAAGTTTCAAATTAATCTTTCTACTATAAAAATATATTTAGAAACTAGTGAACATCTTAATTAAAAAGTATTACAATTTAGCAAATAACTTCGAAAATTTAAAATTAAAGTTAAAGAGAAAATTATCTAAGAACTTATAATTATATAAATTCTAGAAGGCATCCACCTAAAGATTTGACGAAGACTTCTCTATTAACTAATTCTGACTCTATGTTGAGAAGCGCCTCTGGCTTCTCCAGTAATAAAGAATTAACTTTACTTGGAAGGAAAATGTCAAAACTACTGTCTAATTCAAGAACAATTTTTAAGCCGTATTTAGTGGATACCTTTTTTAATGAGGTTATCTTATACTGTTTATTTAGCTCCAAGTCCCGTAGTCGTTTTGTGGGCAGGTATGATGGACTTCTCGCTGCTTCATTTATGAGGTCCATGACTGAAAAAAGAAATGATAAATTATTATTTATATTTTTTTTATAGAATTACTTACTTATTTATTCTGACGTATCAGAACTTTCAGGGGTTGAATATTGCTCTCTCAAGTCTTCCACCCAGCGGTATAAAGCGCAAACTATTTCAACTGAACAATTCTGTTTCCACCCGGGACAATGATTAATGCAGGCTAGCGGTCGTATAAATCCAGGAGTTCTTATAGATGGACAACCCAAATCCTCCAAGTTTCTTATATTATCGAAATAGGGTTGCAGCCAGTGTTTTTTGTGTTCACCTTTGACCCAAATTGTTAATAACGACCCCTGCGCTTTTTCTTTCAATTTGTCGAAAGCCATTGACAGGTATGAATACGGCACCTCTCCGTGTTCCCAATGAATTCCGTGCAGATTGGATTGTAAATATCTATTTAAAATTTTTACATTCTGGTCTAAATCACTCCAATCACAGGGTGGTTGAAATGTCGCAACGAACGGCACCGGATTTAACGCATTAGGATCTATATAAGCAATTTCTTTAAATATAAAATTGCCGTTGTTATCTTTAAAACCTTGTGTATCTACAATTAGTTCCATGATAAGTTATATACTGGAAATGTAGATAACATTATTTGAATATTATTCAAGAAAAAAGTAGAGTTAATATAATAGTGTTAAAAGTTAGAGTGAAAGATGTGATAATAACTTATTAATTCATAATACATGCAATGTAAAAAATTAAAGTCCCTACGGAGAGATTGAAAAGTTAAAGTACAATAGCTGAGAAAATCTTAGAAAAAAAATATGAACTCATTATATGTGAAAAAGTTAAAGTAAGAGATGTGAAAATAAATTATAAATTCATGATACGTGCTATGTAAAAAATTAAAATCCCTAAGAAGAGACTGAAAAGTTAAAGTTCAACAGCTGAGAATATCTTAGAAAAAAATATGAATTCATTAAAGTAAGAAATTTTAAAGTAACTTATAAATTCATGATACGTGCTGTGAAAAAATTAAAGTCCCTACAAAGAGACTGAAAAGTTAAAGTTTAATAGCTGAGAATGTCTTAGAAAAAATTAATAATTTATAAATTCACGATACGTGCTATGTAAAAAATTAAAGTTCCTAAGAAGAGACTGAAAAGTTAAAGTTCAACAGCTGAGAATATCTTAGAAAAAAATATGAATTCATTAAAGTAAGAAATTTTAAAGTAACTTATAAATTCATGATACGTGTTATGAAAAAAATTAAAGTCCCTACAAAGAGACTGAAAAGTTAAAGTTTAATAGCTGAGAATGTCTTAGAAAAATTAATAATTTATAAATTCACGATACGTGCTATGTAAAAAATTAAAGTCCCTAAGAAGAGACTGAAAAGTTAAAGTTCAACAGCTGAGAATATCTTAGAAAAAAATATGAATTCATTAAAGTAAGAAATTTTAAAGTAACTTATAAATTCATGATACGTGTTATGAAAAAAATTAAAGTCCCTACAGAGAGACTGAAAAGTTAAAGTTCAATAGCTGAGAATGTCTTAGAAAAATGAATAACTTATAAATTCGTGATACGTGCTATGTAAAAAATTAAAGTCCCTACGAGGAGACTGAAAAGTTAAAGTACAACAGCTGAGAATATCTCAGAAAAAATATGAATTCATTAAAGAAAGTGATTTGAAAATAACTTATGAATTCATGATACGTGCTGTGAAAAAAAATTAAAGTCCCTACAGAGAGACTGAAAAGTTAAAGTTCAATAGCTGAGAATATCTTAGAAAAATGAATAACTTATAAATTCGTGATACGTGCTATGTAAAAAATTAAAGTCCCTACGAAGAGACTGAAAAGTTAAAGTTCAACAGCTGAGAATATCTTAGAAAAAATATGAATTCATTATACGTAAAAAGTTAAAGTATCTGAAAGTTTAAAATAGTAAGTATAAGATGCCTAAGGGACTTATAATATGAATAGTGTGAAAAAGTTTAAGTATGAGACGTGAAAATAACTTAGAATTAATTCGACAAATGAATTTACCTTTTATAACTGTAAGAAAAGTGTTGTATTAAGATTCAAGACTTTAAAACTTTTAAATTATAAGTCCTGAAAGAAGAAATTATTAAAGACCTGTAAGAATGCTATATTAAAAGTATTAGAGCTGAAATAAGAAAAAGAAACGAGTGGCTAGGACCCAGCTCGCCTAACCTTTATAGTAAGGAAATGTTTGTAAATACTTTTATCAGCCCAAACTTAAAAGTTTCTCGGTCATGCGCAGTTCGTCACCTACCAATCTTTCCTCACTCATCTATGAATCTTTTACGTTACCACGCATGTGCATACGATCATCTATAGATCTTTCTTCTTTAATCTAAAATGAATAACTATACCGTGCAGGTGCACTGCCATCTATCAATCTTTAAACTGTCGCGCATGCGCACCTATATACCGACAGTGGATAAAAGGCTGCGCGTCAGTCCCATGAGGCTTAGTCTCCTTACCAAACGTAAGTATTTCATATAATTACTTTTGATTTTCAGCTTATTAATATACAATCCTTACAGCTTATTGATCTATAGTTTAACTTATAATGATTCAGTTTTTCTCTTCATTATATTAATGTAACTTAAAGTTTTCGATTATAATAACTTCGTCTTTTCAACGTATTAACATATATAATTTTCAATTCTCTAATACTTTATCATTTATAGTTCTATAAAATTAAATTTTTTTTTTAATGCTTTGCTATTAGTTTATAATACTTGAACATTTTTTAGATACATCTCATTATTTCAAGTTGACAAGTGCTACTGAGCTTTGAGAGTATTTTTTCGTTACCATCTGAAAATAGCTTGAAAGATTTTCATCTAATATACCGATAGTTGCTGCAGAAGTCTATCTTTTCACTAGTTAAGTTCAAAACGAATTGGTAAGTTAATATAAATTAATTTAAACCTTTTTTTTTCTCAAGTTCATTATTCTTTTTCCACTTAAATTTTTTCAATATTTCACAAATATTCCTTTTCAATTAAGTGTTTATTTTATTTAAAATTTTTTATTCAAATGTATAATACTAGAACTTAGCAAACTATAATTAACTTTGATAATTATAAATGAAACAGTACATTCTATTATGTATTATTATATATTTCTACATAACAATAAAGTAAAACTATTCTGTAAAATAAAAATGAGCCAAAAATATGTAATACTTTTCGACTAAATGAAAGGGCTTCATTCAAATAACAATTGATTAAATAAAATATCATTAATATTGTTAGTTCGCGAAGCAACCGATAAAGAATTAGTTTAGAAGTAAAATTCAAGAAAATTTCGGAAAGGCAGTTTAGCGAGCCAGCACATGTGTGAACGATATCGTCCACCCGCGCGTCACTCTCGAAGCGTTCATAAAACAAAGGACCCTAAGTGCTCCATTGAAAATCTTTCCAAAATCCAAATTTTTTCTATAAAGGGCATTATATATTGAAAGCGTTGCTTTTCTCGCTACGTATAATATACAAGATTCAGTCTTTAGGAAGTGTTCACGCAAGCAACTTCGTCCGATTTGGAAAATTTTTAAAGTTAAAAATGTATAAAAGTACAGAGATCTATGTGACGGAAATCAGAAGAATCATTGTAAATAGTGTACAACATAAATGTGAGTGGGAAAAGTTAAAGGAAAAAACTATAGATCTTCCTGAAATATGTCCATTTGCAGAAGATCATAGAAAGGACCCGAGAATTGTAAGAAATCTACCAACGCTATGTTATGAAGTTTTGAATGAGTGTGAGGACTATCAGGTAAGTTTAAAAACTATTATTAGTTTCAAAATAAATTATTATTATTTTAGCGAATTGCGAAATTGTAGCTTTTATGAAAATATTGCAATTTTCTCTATCATTTTAACGTAAATTTATAATTTTTTTATTTATTTTTTCAAAACTACCTAAAAATTATAGTCATAGATTTTATCGTATTTGAAAAAATTTTATGATTTGATAGATACCATAACAGTGTTTTATTATAATGTAATATTTTATCTTTTTATAAAGTAATGCATAATTTTTCTAATTAAATTATATTAAAAAAGTATGCTTATTTGTAGGAAGAATCACCGCAATCACCTGTAGTGTATAGTATACGCAGAAATGAAGTGGTAAGCAATATAGTATTTTTTTATGATACATATGCTATATATTTTATTATAAATATATATTTTTTATTTTCAGCTCAATTCATCACAAAACCATGTGGAAAGTAGTGAAAATGTTTTTCTAGTCCAAAACCAGGAGCAAGAAAAAACATCCAATATATTTAAAAAACTTCTTCCAATAGTTAGACCTCTACCCGAAGTAATTTCACCAATAGATCAACCCTCGGAGTTATTCAATATCATAGAAGAAATACCTTTACCACCTTCTCCGCTAAGGGAGAGCTATACGCCAGAATCGTTTACGTTTGAATTTGGTAGCTGGTCAACGCCACCGTTAGAGCCATACAGTCCACAATCATTCGATTTAAATTTATTGAATTCTCCACCGCCCGCGAAGCTAATAACAATTCCGAATCCTGCGCATAATCCTACCATAGACTATCAAGTTCGTGCAGAAATGAAAAAAATATTAAATATAGAAGAACCTAAAACGGATAGGCAAACATTAAAAAATGAAATTCTCCCTAAAAAAAGAGAAAAACGGATAAGCAAACATTAAAAAATGAAATTCTCCTTAAAAAAAAGAGAAAAACGGATAAGCGAACATTAAAAAATGAAATTCGCGAGTTAGTTAAGTTTAATTAAGTTTATATAGTATTTTATGTATAATTTTTTATAGTATTTCACTATTTATAGTATATAAATAATTTTTATAATATTTACACTATATTTGGCATAATCATTATTGTATTAAAACTATTAATTAATTTTGTATGATTTCAATGATCTACCTTGTCAACGTTTCAGGCATTCAATTACGCCTCTTCTCTCAATATATTTAATAAAATATATTTAATAAAATAATTACCACGCATCATTTCTTATACCCTACGGGGGCATATATGAACTCTTCGAGTAGATAGTATCCCCCTCCCCCTCCCAATCTACATTCTCACTATGTACCTCTCATTCACGCGTCCCTCACTTGTGGCCCACTGCCACGTCGTCTGCTAAGATTTTAAAAGTATTGCATAAGGCTTTATACCAATCATTTAATCTTTAATTTTATTATAATGTAAGTTAAATCTTATAAAATACTATCTAATTATAACTGCCTAATACAACTAAACTGTTTCTATATTATCAAATGCTGATCTAATATTATACAAAATCATTGATTATTTTAATTTCTCTTCACCTTTTTTTTTATCAATAATTATTTAAAATGATAACATAATTTTTTAATTTTCAGAATACACTTACGAAAAAAAAGTCTTTTTTTAATTTGAAAAAATGGATGAAGTTAAAGATCTTTGTCAGGAACATGTGAAAATTTTTGAAGAGGTGGAAAATATTTTAATATATAAATCTATGGATTCCGAAGTTATTGAACAATGGGTAGAACAATGTGTTATTAGATAGTCTTCGGGAATTATTGAGAAAAAGAACGCTGACAACAGCTCAAAAACAATCTATTTTATACGCCATAGCAAGGATTGAGAGTATCAAAGCAAAGCTTGATGCTATAGGAAAAACTGGTTATGGAATAGTACCAGATTTAAAAACGGATGAAATCGAGCATCGAGTTCGTTGGATTGATATTGAAAGTGCTTTTAATAAAAGGGTGAGAACTAGTATAATTGCAAATCTTGTACATATAGATATATCAACCTTTTTAAAGGACGCCTCAGTATTGTTCTGCCAACAAGTGAAGAAAATTTTGAAAGATATTCGATGTGCCATGAAAATTAACACTGTACTATCTTGTTCATTCAAGAAACTTTCTTCTGATGTAAATGAAGATTCACAGGAAAGTATTGAAACGAAACATTTCAATACGCCAAACGCTGAAGTGGTTTTAGGTACATCTTTAAGTGAATGGTTTGATAATCATGTTTTAAATAAACTTTTGGCTGAGGTAGAAGAATTTCAAGAAAAAGATTCTGGATGGACTTTAAATTCTATTATTAATATTCAAATTAATATGAATAAGTTCAATCCATTGCGCAGTGGTAATTCATATTTACCTTTACCACCATTTTTAGATAAAAAAATGCCTGCATTAATATTCAAAACAAAGATAATCAATGCTTTAAATGGGCAATATTATCTGCTTTGTATCCAGTAAACCATAAAAATCATCCTAACAGGGTTAGCAATTATCTTCAGTATGAAAATAATTTAAATATGACAGGTATAGAATTCCCTGTTACGATAAAAAAAAATTTTCAAGTTTGAAAAACAAAACCCTTTAATATCGGTTAATGTCTTCGGATTGCATGAGAAAAATGTGATTCCCTTTTATTTGACACATGAAAAAAAAGAAAATCACGTAAATCTTCTTTTATTAGAAAAAACAATTAAGGGACAGCTGAAATCACATTACATATATATAAAAAATTTATCAAGTCTAGTAGGAGGTAGTTTATCACATAACAAAAAGAAGCGATATATATGTGATAGATGTTTAAATTTTTTCTTTAATGAAAATAATTTAAAAGAGCATGAAAGAATATGTAAGAATATTAATGATTGCAAGGTGAAACTTCCTATAAAAGGTAAAGATATCATCTATTTTAAAAATTTCAATTATAAAGAAAGATTACCATTCACAATATATGCAGATTGTGAATGTCTGTTAAAGCCTGTACTAGAAAACCAGGAAGATGAAGGTTTGGCTAATACTTTATCGTTTCAAAAACATGAAATGTTTAGTATAGGATATTATTTGAAGTGCAGTTTTGATGACTCTTTATCTGAATATAGATTTTATCGTGGGGTTAAACCAGCTATGTGGTTTGCTAGTGAATTGAAGGTAATACATGACCGTATTACTAATTTATATACAAACCTACGATCTATGCCAATTTTAACACCGATAGAAATGATTAATTATTTCAATTCAAAAATTTGTCACATTTGTAACAAATTATTAGAAAACAGTGATAAGGTAAGAGATCATTGTCATCTCTCAGGAAAATATCGCGGTCCTGCTCATGCTAACTGTAATTTGAATTATCAAGATTCAAGAACGATTCCTGTGATATTTCATAACTTAAGTGGTTATGATGCTCACTTGATAATTAATGATATATCGAATTATATGAAAGGTGATGTTGATTTACTTCCATTGACTAAGGAGAAGTATATTTCTTTTACAAAACATGTTGAGAAAAGTGATATTAAATTTCGCTTTGTAGATTCATTTAGATTTATGCCATCTTCTTTAGAAAAATTAGCTTCATATTTAAGTGAATATAAAATTGTTTCAAAGGAGTTTTCATCTTTAGAAAAAGAAAAAATCAGTCTTTTAACGAAGAAAGGCGTTCTGCCTTACGAGTACCTGGATTCGTGGGAAAAATTGGATGAAACTGAGTTACCTGAAAAAACAAAATTTTTCAGTGTGCTAAATGGTTCAACCATATCTGATGAAGATTATGAACATGCACAAAAAGTATGGAATACCTTTAGTATTCATACCCTTGGAGAATATTCAGATCTTTATATGAAGACAGATGTTTTATTATTAGCTGATGTTTTTGAAAATTTTCGTGATCAAAGTATAAACGTATATGGTTTAGATCCAGCTCATTATTATACTACTCCAGGATTTGCATGGGATGCAATGCTAAAGTATACTGGCATACAATTAAAATTATTAACTGATATAGATATGATTTTATTCATAGAAAGAGGTATAAGAGGTGGATTAAGTCAGTGCTCTCATCGCTACGCAGCTGCAAATCATAAATATATGACTGAAAATTATGATAAAAATAAAGAAAATACATATCTAATATATTTAGATGCTAATAATTTATATGGTTGGGCAATGACTCAATGTCTCCCTTATGATTCCTTTGAGTGGATAGACGACTGTGAAAATTTAGATTTTTTCATAGATGATGATGCACCTTACGGGTACATTTTAGAAGTAGATTTAGAATATCCTTCAGAAATACATGACATTCATAACGACTTACCTTTTTGTCCTGAGCAAGCAAAACCACCGGGATCAAAATAGGAAAAACTTTTGGCTACACTTTCGTATAAAAAAAATTATGTTATACACTATCGATCACTTAAACAAGCTGTCAAAAATAGACTTCAGCTTGTTAAAATTCATAAAGTATTGAAATTTAAACAATCTCCATGGCTTAAGTCTTACATCAATTTAAATAGTAATATGAGGGCGTTAGCAAGAACTGATTTTGAAAAAAACTTTTTCAAATTGATGAATAATGCTGTATATGGTAAAACTATGGAGAATGTAAGAAAACGTGTTGATGTCAAGCTATCAACTAAATGGGCTGGAAGGTATGGCGTAGAAGCACAAATATCAAGTCCCCTTTTTCATAGTATTAGTATTTTTGATGAAAATTTAGTAGCTATCCAGCTTAAAAAAGTTGAAGTTTTGTTAGATAAACCAATTTACGTTGGACTTTCAGTTTTAGACATTTCTAAAACTCTGATTTATGATTTTCATTATAGTTATATGAAAAAAATGTATAAAGAAAATTGTAAGCTTCTTTATACAGACACAGACAGCTTGATTTATGCTGTTGAATGTGATGAAAAAAAATCTCTCAAAGTTTGATACTTCAGACTATCCCAGTGAAAACATCTTTAATATGCCTCATGCAAATAAAAAAATTGTTGGTCTTATGAAAGATGAGTGTAATGGTCAGATTCTTACAGAATTCGTTGGCTTAAGAAGTAAAATGTACAGTACTCGCGTTTATGGTCAAGATCATATGAAAAAAATAAAAGGTATTAAGGTTTCAGTTGTTAAAAAAACTATAAAGTTTGATGATTTTGTAGATTGTTTGCAAAATTTATCTATTAAAAAACGACAACAGTATTCCATAAGATCCCGACTCTATAATGTAGAAACTATAAAGCAGTTAAAGATTGCCTTAAGTTCATATGATGATAAAAGATATGTTCAAGACAATAATATAGATACTTTAGCATGGGGTCATTATAAAATAAATAATAAGTGAGTATATTTTTTTGTATAATAGTAATTTATATATTAATTTATAGTAAATATTCTACATATGTAATATAGAAATTTATTATTTTAGGTGTCCAATGCGTGTTAAAAAGAATGTACATTTTGATGAAAAGCTAACTGTTCATGTAATGCATGCGTGGAGGTTTGCATATCATAAGGCTCGGTGTGGAGAATGGGAACAAATTGCTCGTGACAGAGAACCTTTTAAGAGAAGAATTGATAAAGTTAATGAAATTTTGCATCCAATTCTTGTAAAAAAATGTAAGGAAATAGGTATTAAATAAAAACAATTAGTTCATCTTATTTACAATTTTATTTATTCATAAATCACTTTTTTTTATCCAACTATTATGAGACTTATCAAAACCTAACTATTTTACATAAATTTTATCGCCATGTTTTTTTATAATTTTTTCTACTAAGTAAATATCAGGATATTTAGTCTTCATAAGTTCTTCTTCATAGAATCCGCCAGCGATTGGTTTATCTTGATAATCTTTCAAATGATATGTAAATGGTGATGTAGGTAATACTTTATTTATTGTAAAAATTTCTGTAGACTAGTTTGGTGTATATCCTTTCTCAAAAACAGTTTTATTTTTACTTATTCGAACTTTATCACCAAGTTTAAATTTTGCACGCCTACAAGGACGTTTAGAGGTTTTCTGATGAATGCATAAACGATTATAACCTTTATTAACTGTTGTAGAATTAACATCTGCGGGCTTCATACCAATCGTTCGGTGCTTAGTATTATTATACTGTAAAGTTAGATCTTGCAAAATATCTATCCATTTATAACTGCCTTGTAAACTAAAGTTTTTCCACATTTTGTTTTTTAATGTACGATTAAAACGTTCACAAATTGAGGCTTTGAGTTTGCTATAGGATGAATATAGATTTATATTATATTTTAGCATTAAACTTTCAAATTCTTTATAACTTTTCAGTCTCTTCTTAGGGACTTTAATTTTTTACATAGCACGTATCGTGAATTTATAAATTATTAATTTTTTCTAAGACATTCTCAGCTATTAAACTTTAACTTTTCAGTCTCTTTGTAGGGACTTTAATTTTTCACAGCACGTATCATGAATTTATAAGTTACTTTAAAATTTCTTACTTTAATGAATTCATATTTTTTTCTAAGATATTCTCAGCTGTTGAACTTTAACTTTTCAGTCTCTTCTTAGGAACTTTAATTTTTTACATAGCACGTATCGTGAATTTATAAATTATTAATTTTTTCTAAGACATTCTCAGCTATTAAACTTTAACTTTTCAGTCTCTTTGTGGGGACTTTAATTTTTCACAGCACGTATCATGAATTTATAAGTTACTTTAAAATTTCTTACTTTAATGAATTCATATTTTTTTCTAAGATATTCTCAGCTGTTGAACTTTAACTTTTCAGTCTCTTCTTAGGGACTTTAATTTTTTACATAGCACGTATCATGAATTTATAATTTATTTTCACATCTCTTACTTTAACTTTTTCACATATAATGAGTTCATATTTTTTTTTTCTAAGATTTTCTCAGCTATTGTACTTTAACTTTTCAATCTCTCCGTAGGGACTTTAATTTTTTACACTCCATGTAGTATGAATTAATAAGTTATTATCACATCTTTCACTCTAACTTTTAACACTATTATATTAACTCTACTTTTTTTCTTGAATAATATTCAAATAATGTTATCTACATTTCCAGTATATAACTTATCATGGAACTAATTGTAGATACACAAGGTTTTAAAGATAACAACGGCAATTTTATATTTAAAGAAATAATAAGGCCCCATGCCCCCTGCAACATGACATACGTACGCATTTTATCGATGGAGTAAATGTTCAATGCGCCCTCTACAACCGGGCCTCTCGCATGGTGACTTTGCACCCTACCTTACCGACGGACGGTAACTAGTGCTCGGTGGGTAAGTGGCGCGGGAGCCGCTCTGGCGCGGTAGCCGCGCTGGCGCGGAATATAAGACTACTTATAATTAACAAATTTAAACACTATATGAATATTATAAAAATATTCTATATTCACTTACAACATAACATCACATGAGGGCCCCATGCCCCCTGCAACATGACATACGTACGCATTTTATCGATGGAGTAAATGTTCAATGCGCCCTCTACAACCGGGCCTCTCGCATGGTGACTTTGCACCCTACCTTACCGACGGACGGTAAGTAGTGTTCGGTGGGTAAGTGGCGCGGGAGCCGCTCTGGCGCGGTAGCCGCGCTGGCGCGGTAGCCGCGCTGCCCCTACTACTGACGTCTTCGTCCGTCAACTAAGTGGATTGCATGTGTTTCGCGGCGTAGCGAACGCCCGTCAAGAGCGTTTAGGTAAGTCTAAAACATTTTAAGAGACCTTGCGCGCAGGTATGAAAATCATAGACGATGTCGCAAACAATGGTGTCAATTTCAAGGAGGCCATAAAATCGAGAGTCGGAGAATCGAGGAGGCATCTCAAGAGAAAAGCTGCCGAGAAAATTACAGAAATCATGAAGGGTTCGGGCTATAAAACTACAAGCCGCATCAAACGGCCGCGTCAGTCGACAAAGGCACGCGCGACCGCTCGTACCTCGCGATCCAAACGTAAGAAAAAAAAAATTGCCCACCGCGTCGCGTGGAACTCGTAAAGTAAGCAAGAGAAAGCGCAAAACCCCGACTTTTCGCCCCATTAACGATATTTTTGGACCAAAGTAAATCTTAAAAATGGCTTTCTTGCACTCTCACTCGTCAGAGTGTATGTCGAGCAAACTCGACCTTTTCACCCTCGCCGCTACTCAAACCTCCATCGAAGGGAGCAGTTTTTTGAACTATAAGCCCGTCTCTTCGATCACCGATGAGAGTGATGCACCCATCGAATTCGTCGTACCCAGCGCCAGCGAGCATTACATCGACCTCGCGCACACTATGCTCTTCGTCAAGGCACAAATATTGCCCGCCGAGGAGCCCGACACAAATCTAAAAGTTGGCCCCGTAAACAACGTTTTACATTCAATGTTCAATCAAATTGATATTTTTCTCAATCAAAAGCTTGCGTCACCGCCCAACAACGCGTACCCGTACAGAGCTTACATAGAGTCATTGCTGAGCTATTCCCCCGCGGCCAAAGAATCTCATCTCACAGCGAGCCTCTGGTACGATGATACACACGGCTGTATGGAGGGTGCGCCGGAAAATCACGGAGTCAGAGCGAACAAAGGCCTCAATCACAGGCAATATTTTACGAAAGACGGAAAAGCATTCGATATGATTGGTCATCTGCACTGCGACTTGTTTAATCAGGATAAAATGCTCATCAATGGTGTCGAAATGAGAGTGCGACTGGTGCGTAGCAAGGATGCATTTTGCCTGATGGATTCCACAAACGACGGGCGCTTCGGAATAAAAATAAAAGAAGCTACTCTCATAGTTCGCCGTGTCAAAATAAATCCGGGTATTTTGATCGCACACGCCAATACACTGGCCAAAGCCACAGCCAAATATCCCATTACACGCGTCGAAGTGAAAACATTTACGCTTCACACTGGTATACTAGGTGATAGCATCGATATTGCGATTCTGGGCCAACTGCCGAAACGTATAATAATCGGTTTCGTCGATAACAGAGCGTTCAATGGAAATCGTGCGCTCAATCCATTCAACTTTCAACACTTTGACATAAATTATCTCTCGATATATATCGATGGGGTTCAAATACCGAGCAAACCATTACAGCCTCATTTTACAAGCACCGCTCCAGCTTTTATCGAGACATTCCAAACACTCTACACAGGCACCGGAATACATTTTCTCAACGAGGGCCTAGGCATAAACCGTTACAACTATTCAATGGGCCATTTTCTTACGGCATTCGATCTCACGCCCGATTTATCAGCGCACTGCCACTCTCATTGGAATCTCGTACGCTCAGGCAGTGTACGCATTGAAGTGGGCTTCGAGACGGCGCCAACAGTTACAATAAACTGCATTGTTTACGCAGAGTACGATAACGTTCTTGAAATCGACTCCACTCGACAAATTTTAACGGATTTCAGCGCCTAAGTGATAGAGCAGCAGCAGCAGAAGGCTCCCGCTTATCGCCAGCGACAGGTCGCTACATGACGCTGCGTGTTGGTGGCACTACTGTATGCGTAAAAAAGTGGGTGGGGGTACGTGCACTCTGACGCAGACTTGCACAGCTCTCACACATCAGTTCGCTTTTTCTCTTACACACGCACACACACGCACATGCGCTTCCTGCAATGGACTATGTAATAGATATTCAAGGCTTCCGCGATTCGGAAAAAAAGCTTCTATCCAAGGAAGTAGCTATCGTGTGCCTACAAAAAAAAATTTGTGATCATTGGATAGTGTAAGCACCGCATAGTTTTGACGATTTGCCAGACGACATCAAAGAGACAAACACATTTCTCAGTGTCGAAGTTCACGGACTTCATTGGTTTGACGGCGAAGTAACTCTGCGCTAGCTACATCGGCATCTATACAACATTGCCAGAGTATCGCGTACAATTTACGTACGTGGCGAAGAGAAGGCTCGTTACATTGAGACGCTTTTCGGTCGTCGTGTCATCAATTTGGAAAAATTTAAATCGCCATCGTTTAAAAAACTCTGCGCAGCGTTCCCGGACAGCGCACTTTGCGCCACACATTCAGCTAAAATCTTTCCGTCAGAAAAAAAACAGTTTTGTGCTCTTTACAAAGTTAATCAGTTAAAAAAGTGGTTGCGTTCGATACTTCCACCAGAATGGAAAGCTCTCCCTAAAGAAAGAGTTACAAGTGACATGTTCCTTACGTCTGTTTACGAGTACCCGCGGCGAGATACAAATAGCGACGACTCTGATAGTAATGACATATACTACTCAGTCGTCAACGGATTCACATCTTCAGACTGAAAAAAATGAACACGTATGAAATAACACGAGCCATCAGAGAGCTCTCTGCTAATTCGATCGGCGTTTACGCGGCCGATCACATCCCAAGTCGCTTGAGCCAGCCAGCGGCAATCGTTGCAAATCTCGACACATCAGACAAGTCCGGCTCTCACTGGGTGGCTTTTTACATAGACGACCATGCAAGAGGTACCTTTTTCGATAGCTATGGAGTACCACCATCTTCGCGACATCACCTCGCCCGTCTCAGAAGAAATTGCAAGTGGTTCAAGTGGAACAAGAAGAAGTTGCAAAGTTTCGATTCTAAAGTGTGCGGCGAATATTGTGTTATGTTTTTGCATTATATGTGTAGTCGTTTTACTTTACGAAAATTTTGCAGCATCTTTACGTCTGATACTCGCTCCAACGATAAAATAGCTGGTAAATTTTATAACATTATAAAGGACAAAAAGTTTAAGAAAGTAGGGCGTGCGTACAATTTCCCACGCGCTACTTCGCGAGGGCACGGCTCGTGCTCTCAGGCATGTAGGCCTATGACTAATTACTAAGCTCTAACTTTAAGATACATTTTGCATTGCTGTTTAAATTACTTTGGGCCTAGATTTGTAAGCTAATATATATTGCGTGTGTATGTGTGTATATTTTAACTTAATACTGAAAAAGAGCTGTTTGCTCTGTCATGAATCAGCTGCGATTCCTGTGCACTATTATGCATCCGTAATTAATTTTAAGCGTCGCTCGGCTAAACCATATGTATTCGAAGATTGTAAGTTTTTGTTTCTTTCCACATTTATGTATTCATAGTTTGTAAGTTTGATTGAATAAAAAAATTTTACCCAAATCACTTTTTTCATTTACAGACCTTTTTCATTTTTCCCACTCCTGAAAAACAGTTAAATTCATTTTCCGCCCGCGAGAGAGTATTCAAAATGCTTATACGTGAAAAATTTATCATCATATACACATTTACGCGTAACTTAAACTGCAGTCCTCTTAAAAACCGTTGAACAAAGAACGCATTCACGTGAAAAATTTATCAATGTATACACTTTGACTCGTAAAATCTCCACAGGCGTCATCGAGAGCACCCCCTCTTGAAACTGCCTGTTAAAACTCGCTGAACAATGGACGCGTTCATAGCGGTGGTGTGGAGTGTTTAGGTTACCGCTGTTATCGGTTACATGTCGCGGCACGCATTTCCTTCTCACGAAAGCCATAAAAATCTTTCACGAGAGTACATGATTGACGCATTCATAGTGTGACGACAAGTAATTAGAAACGATTTCCACTGTTATCGGATACAATCATAACCATAAATCTATATTTTTCTCGAAACGTTTTACGTCACATAGTCCCCCTGCCACACGACACGCTACGTCATACACGTAACAGTGCTCTCGTTGGTCGTGCTCGCGCGCCATCGCCGCCGCCGCCCCCTACCACCCACATATCGGCATAGTGGGGGGTACACAGCCAAACGAATAGCGCTAGCGGTGACGTTGCGCCAGTCTAGTAGAACACACCGCACCAGCAGCAGCAGCAGTCAGCATCACAGTATTTCTTTACACAATGTGCACTCGCCCACATACAACACCACTGCTTCATTCTGTTAGAGCTCACTGCAGCATCAGCAGCTCCGAGAACACGACATCTTTACCAGTGCATTAGTATTTCTTTAAAAAAAAAAAAAAGTTTGTGACGACTGCTTCAAAATGAACCAAGACGAGATACCGCAAAACTTGCTTTTTAACACAAGTTACGCACTCAATAAGTCCCACACGAAATTTGCATACATTGGTCTGCAATATTACGGTGACCATTTTCGTACAGTGATTCAATTGGGCGGCGATACTTCACCACATAGATACATAACAATGGATAGCGCCGAATGGGAGGAATTCACAACACATTTTCCAGCAATAATGTACCATCTATACGCCCACAAGCGGGACTTTAGAAAAATCGGCCTAGCTCAACACGAGATTGTTTTGACCACTGCTTATAGCTCGAGAGCTGTGGCAATCACTCAGAAAAGCAAAACAAAGGAACCTGTGTCATTACGTGGTCAACGGCATCTGCACGAGGCGCAAGATTGGGACACCACTGATGGCTTACGATGGATACAGAGTCAATCACCAGACCCATCGATACAGCTGACGACTGCGACAACAGCGACGATGGAGAACCACCGAAAAAGAAGAAAAAAGTCGTGAGTTTACCAAGTGTAGTGATGTTGCGTCGTACATTTGTAATATTAAAAAGCATGCGCGAGTGTATCGAGTTTCGGCTTCGTGAATTAGAGAATATGTCTACGTACATTAATATCATTTATGATGTAATAGTTGAAAGCTTGAAAACCCATATGAACAGCGGCGACGAGAAAATTCGTGAAATTGACGGGAACACATTTGTTAAACTTTTTGACGAGCAAAAAGACGAATTAAAAACTGATGTAAAAAATCGTATGATTCATTCAGACTTTGGTAGTACGAACATTGATAGACTATTTATAGAAATACGTAGTATTTATTTACCGATCCTAGAAAAAGATGTATACGAATACGAGACTGTTAATAATCAATAAATACAAATTTTAATTTAATTGCCTTCTTCATTAGTTCATATCTCTACTCCGCCACCACTCCTGCTCCCGCCCACCACCACCACCAGTCACTTGCGCTTAGATATAAGCTAATAGTAGAGGGATGTGATAAAACAGAAGGCCTGCAACCTTCACCGAGCACACATCATGGGTCCACCATTCAGCAAGCAGAAGTCTGACAAGGACGAAAAACAACCTCTCATCGATAAAAAAACGAAAGATTATTCGGCGTCGACTGATAAAGATTCCTCACGGTATAAATCTTTTTCCACCAATACCAATTCCTTTCCCAGTAAACAAGGTTATTCACGATATAATTAGAACTTAACACAAAAAAGAAAACGGCCCTTTTATTATACTTACAAGGGTCATTAGCTACTGTGCAGTTACTGTATACATAGCACTTGAGTTAATGACACCGCTGTGTCACACGGTCGCTATACCTGCCCCACTACTACGAGAAAGAGAGAGAGGGAGAGAGAGAGAGAGAGAGAGAGAGAGAGAGAGAGAGAGAGAGAGAGAGAGAGAGAGAGAGATCCTTTGTGTGCTGCGGCGACCTTCTCCACAGGGGTCCCCAGCGTCTAAAGTATAGTGAATCGTTTGTATACGTGATAGAGTTAGTGGCCCTGAGAAGGGCCGTTTTCTTTTTTGTGTTAAGTTTTAATTATATCGTGAATAACCTTGTTTACTGGGAAAGGAATTGGTATTGGTGGAAAAAGATTTATACCGTGAGGAATCTTTATCAGTCGACGCCGAATAATCTTTCGTTTTTTTATCGATGAGAGGTTGTTTTTCCTCCTTG